>JBAMBF010000589.1:11717500-12917500 GCA_037043605.1 Drosophila multiciliata
AAAATTACACTGAAGTGGTTATTGCACAGCTGATTCCCGTGCAGTAATTAGAGATGGACTAATTGCACGGGTCGTGATTGGATGGCAATAAAACTGAACTCATTTGCTTATTTTATTTGCAGATATTTTGAAATTTGAATTT
The DNA here is from genome assembly GCA_037043605.1 of Drosophila multiciliata. Lineage (NCBI taxonomy): Eukaryota > Metazoa > Arthropoda > Insecta > Diptera > Drosophilidae > Drosophila > Drosophila multiciliata. The sequence continues at coordinate 11,717,643 of JBAMBF010000589.1, forward strand.
ATATTTATTAGCATATTTATCTGCTCGATTTGATAATCTTGGAAATTTTCGAAATATTTGTTATTATCATTTAATAATGATACATGAGATTGTCACTTCAATGAGTGATTAGTCGTGCAGTCTGGCAACGCTGCATTGGCATATCGGCGTTTTTGTTTATATTGCTTGTTGGCAATTTCAATTTAATGAATGTGAAGAACATTAGAATTTAACCGATTTCTAACTAAGCAATGTCACTACATATGCACCTAAGCAAAGCAATATTGGCAACCAAAACGTAACAACTTGTCACCCAACCGAAAATGGCTTTTCTCGGCGACTGTGTAATTGTGTTCGTCTCCCAGGCAAGTGGCTCTACATTTTTCAGCTGTATTCGAATTACAATTGGCATTATTTCCTTTGTTCCAGATGCTGTTCTTTGCCGGCGGCTGGCTATTTTTTAACAAGCAGCTATTCAAGCATTATGAGATTCGTCACATCTCCGTGCAGTTGATATTCTCTTCAACATTTGCACTTTCCATCACAATGTTTGAGCTGATAATCTTCGAAATCATTGGCGTACTGGAGTCCAGCTCCCGGTATTTCCATTGGCGTCTTGGATTGACGCTTCTGTTGTTCATGGTGACAGCAGTGATACCAGTCTACATCTGCTACTCTGTGATACACAGCATTTCCTTCTGTATGTGGCCACTTGGTAATTCATATTCAGATAAAGTATTTATTTTGCATTTATTTCTCCGGCAGTTTCCGACAAATGGGTGCGCATTTTGACCACTCTCTGTTGGTTTATCTTCCTTTACGGCCTCTGGCGCATTGGTGAACCTTTCCCACTGCTCAGCGCCTCGCATGGCATATTCACCATCGAGCAGGGAGTGTCGCGAATTAGTGTTATTGGCGTCACAGTCATGGCCATACTTTCGGGCTTCGGTGCTGTGAATTATCCATACACCAGCATGACCTATTTCATTAAGTAAGCGTCCATTAAACACGCAATATACAAATGATTTCTTATCTCGGCTAACTTGCGAGTGTTTTTTCACTGCAGGCCTGTTTCGCGCAATGACATCATGTGCTTTGAGCGACGCTTGGCTCTGACTGTAGACATGCTGACGGCCAAAAAGCGACGCATCGCAATGGCCGTCTATAATCATAATAAACAGCATCATGCCAAGCCAGGAATTTGGGATATGCTGACATCAGCTGTACAACGCACAACCAGCGGTGGGGAAGGTAAGCAAAAGCGTCTTCTTTGTTTAACTACCAATTTTAGATAAACTATTTTCCTGCAGACATCAATCAGCTGAAGCAGGAAGTCTATGGTTTGGAGGAGCTGCAACGCTCGGTGTTCCTTGAGCTAAGCTCACTCAAAAATATGGAGGAGCGCCAACGTTGGTCACAAACGCTGCAGGGAAAATACTTTAATGTTATCGGACATTTCTTCAGTGTCTACTGCGTTTATAAAATATTTATGGTAAGTACAAAATCATGTTAACTTTCTTCAGAAATTTTTGATTAATCTGTGCAATTTGCAGTGTTGCATTAATATTATCTTCGATCGTGTTGGTCGCAAAGATCCAGTGACGCGTGGCTTGGAAATTGCCGTGCACTGGTGCGGCTTTGATATTGATTTGGCATTCTGGAATCAGCACATTTCCTTTCTGCTTGTCGGCTGCATTGTGGTCACCTCCATTCGCGGCCTGCTGCTTACACTCACAAAGGTAATGATTTTTTCTTTAATTCATAAACAAAATGATTTGTTGAATGTTTATGTTTTTTGCAGTTTTTCTATCGCATTTCATCGAGCAAATCGAGCAACATTATTGTGTTGATTTTGGGTCAAATTATGGGCATGTACTTCTGCTCATCAGTTCTGCTGATGCGAATGAATATGCCGGCTGAGTATCGTGTGATCATCACTGAGGTGCTTGGAAATTTGCACTTCAATTTCTATCATCGTTGGTTCGATGTTATATTCCTGGTCAGCGCCCTGACTACCATTATCGTGTTATATTTGTCACGCAAGCCAGTTCGTGTCGAGGATTCTGAGATACAAAAATGAGAGAATAGAGATCAAGACAGTGTATGATAAATAAGCTAGGCACAATTGATTTAGAATCATATTAAAAATCAACAAATAATGCAAGCTTTAAGTTATACAGATTATATAGATATATATTAATGCATGTATACGTAAGTGTGTGTGCGTATGTTTAGCTTATTATCTATTATATACATATATATATACACCAAAATCAATGTAATGTCAGCTTAGGCAGCAAACGGTTGAAAATCATGAAAAACAACTGTTTGGTCTTAAGGTTTTATTCCGTGATTAAAGCTTTCAAATAATATACCCAGTATTCTGATTATTCATATGTTAACATTTGCAGAAAGCTTTCAACGAATCTATTGAGTAAGCTTGCTCTTTGTTTTGTGTGGCTAGGTTACAACTGTGCTTCTTATGCTCAAGGTTGACTCAAACTTGAGTTAATTTCAGCCCACTTTCACACATATCAGAACTTTTTCAGTTATGTTCCATTCCAATATATCAAAATGGGCTCGGAGCACTGCGCTCTGTTAACGTTTGAGGTAAACTGTTGGGTAACTTATCGGGTCCGTAAGGATTAAGTGATGCGGCATATGAGGCTAGGGAAATTCCAGGAGGCGTGCCAGGAAACATTTGACTGTTTGAACATATTTCTACCTAATTTTTTTAAGACTGGAAAATTATACATGTGCTTGTGGCTTGTATTGCTTTTTAAATGTCTTGTGTCATAGGTTTTTTTTTTTATTTTTTAAACACAAAAAAATTATACTCGTTTTTATCACGTATTAATTTAACTTGTTAGCCCACCCTTGGGACCCGTTTGAATTAAATCCGCGAACTTTGCGCATTCAAAAAACGCAATTTCGGTTAAAGCAGCAAGGAATTTTAAATATGTAAAAGTACCTAAAACTTCCAGAACAAAAAAAGCAATGGACATTTTGCAATGGGTGTCACGGCCTCTTAGCTGTCCATTTGTAGATAAAATGCCATTAAATCTTTGCGGCAAATAAAACTGAGCCAAAAACATTTTAGTGTCTGTACGAATAAATCATGAAATAAAAATGATTGAAGGGTCTCCAAAAACAAGCTGTTACCCCTCAGAAATGTGGGCCACTGGCAACTGTAACGGCTTAATCAGCTGTAAATTCAATTAGCAGTTAACCATACATGAGATAGGTCACTGGGCTCCATTGACTTTGACAACTAGAGATGTGTGATAAGCGATATGAACTAGCCAAAGGCATACAGGTAAAACAAAGGCCAGAAGCCGATAGTGTTGTCTGGAAACTTTGTTTTTACCTTGCTGCACATCTGTTCGGGATTTGATTTTACTTTATTTGCAACAATTCAAATTCACTTTGCACGTTGCCATCGCTAAGTGTTAAGGGGGGAAAGGAGAGGAGCGTGTCGATTTGAAATTTCTGGGCATGCATCGCCATGTTTGTTTGCCTTATCGATTTCATCGATTAGTGATTGATAATGTGTTTGGCCTGCTTTTAGTCGGTTGTTGCAGCAGTTGTTGTTGTTGCTATTCCTGTTGTTGTTCTTTCAGCTCAGGGCCATTATGCAAATTTGCAAAACATTTGATTTGAATTTAATTTACGGTACGTTGCGCTGCGTATATATACACCATATGCCATGTGACATAATTAATGCCTTGCGCCTCAGCCGGCCAATTAGCATAAACTTAATTAATTTGTGGAACTTGAACTTGAAGGCATTGCTGCCACCCCAGCTGCTGATTGACAATTTGAAGTGTACGCAAGACATCTGATTCAATTGTGCTTCTCTCTCTTTCCCTATTTCTCTCTCTATGACTCTCTGTCTCCTGAGACACTCGAAATCTAGGCACTGGCACATTACTGCCGTGCGTATTTAGCATATTTCCTGTGCTGTGACATTCGACCTTTGGAATACACGTGTGCGCGTCACATTTGCACCTGACTTAATATAATGCCAGCAACAGCAACATCAACAACAACAACAAAAACAACAACCTTAACTATAGCAACCACAATTCTGAGTCTTGCTGCGAGGCATAGAAACGATATTTGCATATAGGAAGGACTCGCCGTTTGTTGAAGAAGAATTTGTGGCAGGCTTTGGGCCAATTATGGAGTAGATTTTTTTGGCGAAACACTTGAAATAGATATGCTAATGAAATTTGAGATAACCCGGTGTTTGACACACAAAAAATAACAGGAATGAGCCTAGCTTAGCTAGCAGGCAGTGGGGCAGGGAGCAAATACAACATTTAAATAATAATTGCTTAAAGTCAGCTCATATAAATTCTGTACAAGTCTGCACTAAGTTTTTATGCACTTTGCATATAAAGGTATCCGATCAGCTAATGGTTTTTGGTTTTTCTTCACCAAATTAACTATTTTGCTAGCTGCTCTAATGAGCATCGTTTGGTATCCATTAACATTTAGCTTGCACTTTGGCCCCATGTAACAAACCTTATCGATTGGTACGTTAACTAATTAAGTTCTTACCTGCTCCCCGGAGGAGGTCAGCAATAGCAATGTCTCATTAGCGTAGTCTGCAGTCCTTAATTATAGCAACACAGACTTAGTAGTAAAAAAAAAACTAAGCAATCAAAGGCATTTGCAAGTATTATCATTGATTACGAGATGAAAGCAATATCTGCGTCGCTGTTTATATCTATGTTAATAATTCCAGTTCGTGGTGAATACACAAAGGAAATGAAAATGCCTGAAAGCGAGCTTCATTAGGCGATTAAAGAGAGTGAGAATTGGAAAAAGAGAGAAGATTCAGTAAAAATAGATTAGATTGCCATTTTAAGCAGTCCGAATTATCACTTAAAAATTGACAGCAGAAGCTTAAATTCTTACTGAACAAGTGTTGCTTGCCTAATTACTTGTGGCTGCTGCGTTTCAAATTTAAATTCTCATTGAAATTATCAAATTATCATCGCAAATAAACATTGTGAAGGAAGAACAACTGTTGTTAAAGATGGAGCGAAACAGATTTATGAAGACATCTTTGAAGGATCTGAAAGTTTCAGCTAGCAAGCAATATTGAGGTCAAATACTAATTATTATATATTATTATTAAGTCCTATCATTATAAAGTTTTTTATGTCATTTAGCATGGTTTTGCAATACTCTCCGGACTTGAAATAACTGCGTTTTATGTTTCCTGCATTCAGTTGCACAACTTGTTTTCGTTCTGCCTTTAAAATCTTTTTCTTCACTTTGTCTTTTGTTGTTAGGGACAAGATAAAGTTGAAAGTGAAAACAATGCACAGTTTTTGCTAAGCTGAAAGGGATGTGACGGAGACAATTAAGAAAGGATTATTATTTAATTGTTGCTGCTGCCGGTGAGTATTCTCTTAAATACACAGTTAAACCGATTCTATTTCTAATTAAAATTCTCGACAAAGTCCGACACAAACAGCAGTTCCTTGCGTTGTCAGGCATACTCAACTTCCGCATAACATATGCATATGGGTGTGTGTGTGCAATAATAAAATGGTATAGATGTGTGTTTGTGTGTGTCTGTTTTCAATGCAGATTGCCAATCAAATTATTTGAAATATAAAATATTTAAAAGCGTTGCAGCGAGCATGCTCGGGGCAGATGGCAGGCTACTTTGGCAATAAACAGGGTGTTCGGTTAAGTGAAACACCCACTTAGTATGATTGTTCCCACACACACGAGCACCCTGTATGTTTATATACATAGCACAGCAATTTCACCTTTTCCGTTTGTTTGTATGTGTGTTGCGCTGCGCTCACTTTAATATATGAGCAGCCATATACAATAGTATGTTTATATGTGTGTGTGTGTGTGTGTGTAGATTCCCAGTTGGGGCCCAGCTGAATCGGAATCGTTGCTGTTAATAATGTTGATGATGAGGCTTCTGCTGATGCTGTTGATGTTTCTGTTACTGATGCTGCTGCTGATGCTGCTACTGATGCTGCTGCTGCTGCTGCTGCTGATAGTGCTGTTGGGTAGGCGTTGTCCGTTATATTGATGAGAACTCAATAATTCAATGCAGCTGCTTGGCCAGTCATTAATGGCTGGGCGGGTGGTTCAGGAAGCGGCAAAGTGATTCAAGTGTGCTGCTGAAAGATGTGAGTAAGTAGAACCACAATATTGAAAGGTCACTCATAATATCGTTATGCATGCTTTTAGGCGCACCAAGGACACACCCCTGAGCAAAGCGGGCTGGTTAAAATGTTACTTGTTGGCTTTGTGATGTGTTATTAAATTTATCGTTGCCCAGCATCAGACACTCCAGCGACACGCCCACAAGCATCCATAAGCTGCAGTTGTTTGTTATGCATGTCGTGTTGCCACCATTTAACCCTCTCTGGTTGCATCTACCGTTTTCAAACAGTGGCAAGATTATTGCTCTATTTTGCGCTTCAATGATTTTCAGCATCCGCTGTCAACTTGGAATACATGTGAATCTGGGTGAGCACTCCTGTGTGTGTGTGTTTGAGAAAAGTCCTCATAAAACTGTCATAAATGTTGATAAGACATGTCTGTTAGGCGTCTTTGCCAGCACCTGCTCACCTGATTGTTTAAAGCGATGAGCTAAAGATGTAAAATATACACTAAAAAAAACTATTTTTAATTCATTATCTTAATTTTCACAAAGTGAATATTGCCAGAGGCACGCTTTATAAAATACAAATTGTTATCATATCTACTTTTAAGAAATATGTTTCTTTAAAAGAAATGAATTGTCTTCTTCGAAAACACATTTCATAAATTCGTGGACATCTTTTTCCTTGAGTGTAGGGTAAACTTAGACTTTGCTGTCGTTTGCCAATTTGTTTGGCCTGATGATAAATGCACAGCCATGCATTTCACTGATAGTTTTATTACCTTCACGACGAGAGCGTACAAGCGGAAGCAAATATAAAATTGGATAGTTCCATGAGACTAAGTATTTGCCCTCCCGATTTACGCAACAAATGGCAAGCATAAAGAGCTCAAATTGAGCTTGACATGAGATCATAACAAGAATGTATTTATTGTAGCGAAATAAGGTGGTTGAGTTGTCAGCTTCTGGCTCTGCTCATTTAAGTCGCATTGTAAGAGCCATTTGCAAACACAGTTGATTGCCAACTGTCCAATGGCCATTTGCGTTGGGTTAACTCGTGTCTGCCGCTGTCATTGATGGCCTCAATCAAAGCTGTCATATGCAGACCGGTGACATGGCCTCTCAACGAAGCGGTTGAAACTGTGTGAATTTTCCCCCTTCTTCTTTCCCTTCTGCTACGCATTTCCAACCAACGCATTCTTAACTGCAGCTGACCGACGCGTTGGCCATTCAGGCTCGATGTGTTGGGGTCGTCATAGACTGAATCAAAACTTGAAAATTATGCAAATTGACTTTTGCCCCGGCTGGTCATATACATTCAGCCTGTGGTATTCAAATGTGGCCGAGCAAAAAGGAATTATTAAGAATTTCCATGGCACTGATTGTTGTCATTTAAATATGAAATTACCAATTTGTGAAATCGACCCTTGTTTAAGGCCATAATTTACTATAATTGGCCTAACACCAAATAGAGCAAATACAAATAAGACGATTAAATAACACCCTCTGACTAGAAAGAAATGATTTGCATATTAAGTAAGGATAGCTTATTTAACAAAAAATAAAATTATATAATCGCCTAGATTGTGAGGATTGCGCAAGTTTTTGAGCTTCTCCTTGGAGAGCAGCTTAATTAGGAAGCAAAAGTGAATACATCGATGAAACGCATTGGCCTCATCAAGCAGCTTAAACAACAAAGCCATTGCCAACTTGCAGAAGAGGTTTTTTTTTACTTCCGTCAATATAGCCACATCCAAGTGCATCAGATTATAAACGATCGAAATGCTGCTAGGCCATCACACGATAAGGAGCAGCAGATAGGTACCAGAAAACACCAGCAAGAGGCTATTGAATGGTTTCCGATATTTATTGCGTACTTCGATTGCAGTAACTGGACTGCAGAAGTTACAGCAACTGCATTGATAGATCCGAAATAGCAGCAGACACATAACCAACACCACATACGATTGAGGAAGCATATCCTAGGGGATTAGCGAGGAGAATTCTGTCCAATACTCATTCCAGAAGATCAAATTAGATTGTCTATGGATAGCTGGCATTATAGCCAATGCATGCAGCAATTTCCACAGATATACAGATCGCAATTAGGCAACAGATAAGCACCAACAGAAATCCTGTGCTTCTCCAGCCTCCCATCGCCATAGAATTTTGTATTTTGAAGATGCGAATTATTGAAGATGTCTTTCAGTTGTAGTCGAACAGCGAAAAACTGTAAGAACATAAATACACTTCAAATCAAGATCTACTTCGATTTTATCGATTTTATGTTAACTATTATATAACTTCCAAAAAAATAGGTTTGTTAACCGATTTTAATAGAACGTATTTGAATGTCGCAAGAGTATTTAAGATTCGTCAGAAGATAAGTTTACTCGAGTATGTAATTAAGCCAGGCACACTTTTGTGTATGTAGTGGTGCGGTGGGCGGTGCTGTCGTGTTCACATCCCACTCATGCAAACATTGCAAAAACATTGAGTATACGCGCTGTGTACACTTTTTCATTATGCTGTAAGAACATTTGATTTCACATGTTTTACTTGCCAGCTGCTGTTGCTCTTACGGCTCTTCAGATTTTTTTCTCTTTTATTTTTATTTATTTTGCCGCAGGTGCTTTGCTGAAAAATGGCAGTGAGTCTTAAGATTTGTTTCAGTCATGTTCCTACGTGCGATTTCGAAACCTTAAGAATTAAGTTATGAGCAATTTCGTTTGCCTTAAATTGAAAAGTGAAATTGGCTTTAATACTACATTTTGATACGGGAAATTGTTCAATTTGGTATACTCAAAGCATGGCCAATCGATATATTCTTATTATTATTATAAGTTGTGAGTTAAATAAAGACACAGTTCGCAACGGAAAATGAAACTGTTCGAGTTGGGTTTGTTTATCGTTTTAATTATCATACACAACAGTTTCAGGGGCAAATGTCCCAATGGCAAGGAATGGAATAGCTCTGCAAAAAAATGTGTAAAATATTATTTGGGTTCATAATCACATCCGGTACAAAATTATGATGATTACAAAATATAATAAACACAAAAAACGCATTAATAAATGGGGAAAAAAATGTGGGCGTCGTCTATTAAGTAGAATGACAACTAACTTTTTGGGTTAAGCCACACAATAAAGCAATGCGGCACAACTCTAATTTATAAAATTTAAAGACAAAGAATATAAATACAAAACAAAAAAAAAAATGGCAGAAAGGCCATAAAATCGGACGAGCAACATGAAAAATTAATGCCATTCTGTGAAGCCAGCAAAAAAATGCCAAAGAGTTTCCTTTGTACGCATAACACACAATATATCAAATGCTGTTCTCTGTGGGGTTAATAAAAGAGAAAACCCCAAAATTATAAATGTTGGCAGCTTGTCAGCACAGAGTGAATTCATTGGTTTTGACCCCGCCATTTATTCTTGGTCAGTGACAAATAAAGTGTTCGATATGCCGTCGACTGGCGATTCTTATAAATAGATCCTAAAGTTGTGCGACAACTCTGGTAAACACTGTCAACACTAGCATATCATAAGTTTATTAGCAATTTATAAATACTTCCTTCCAGTAAATAATAGAGCGTGGCCAAAAGTGGCAAGTAGAAAGTAACTGTAATTATTGTAGCACCAACAAAAAAAGTCAATTTAGCCACAACATGTCGACAAAGTCGCATAATTGCCGTTTGCCAGGCAAACATATCGTATTCAGAGGGTGGCAAAAGTAAATCACATTTATTATGATTACTATGTGGTAGTTTGGGTGGCCCAGAAGTTGGTCTTCCAGAGTGGTTAAAAGGTTGATTGAACTTATTGTTCGTTTGTCTAATTATAAAGCGCATAACTATATCCAGCTATATATATCTCGCATGCATATTAAGTCGGTTATAGTTTAACTTCAGTTATAATATCACTCTTGTTGTGGAAACTAGTTTATGTTATAAACTCAAACTTACTTTTTTCTGTTCACTCTGTCCAGAAGCTAATCATTTAATAATCGGTACTGGATGAGCAACACGGAAACTGTGAGTCCAAAAAATGTGCCTGAAAATAGAAAATGTTTTAGTTAACTGAGCAGCACAAACTGGTCGGACGTGGTAAAAGAAAAGTGTGTTAAGTTCGATACAATTGCATCTGGTAGTACAAAAGGAAAAGTGGTCAACATGCCTGCCAGGTTTTGTGTGGACACAAAGGAAACAGTTATGCGTCAGAAAACCCGGAAAATAAAATGAACTGAAAAACCACTAACGACAGAATTTTGGCCAAAATAAAGGTGGAACAAAGAGCGACCAAAATTGATTGCAACTCAACAAAACTTGATAAGTACTTCTTATGTGAAAATGTATATATAATACTATATTTCAAAAGAATGGGTTATATTTTATTGTTTTGAAAGCTTGAATGCTTTGAATTTTTACTTGTCAAAAGAACACAACAAATGCTACAAAACTGTCTGCGATGCTGGCAAAACTAACATGTACTGCGACAAGAAATGTCCAAACGTCAGCCAGCTTAACTTGACTAAGACAAATGAAAATACAAATAAAAATAAAAATGAAAATAAGCAAAACTAAATCTAAGTGCTCAATACTTGGGTTCTTATTTAATTTAGCCCAGGGCAAAATGCTCAAACGATCGACATAATGAACAAAAGTGGGTGGATGCAGGTCGATTGCTTGCGAAAGGAAGTGTCATGGCAGTTGGCCAACAAATTATGTATACGCCACGCTAGCCACTGGCTGCCACTAGTGTGGCACTGTCAAGTGAGCTGCCACAAACACCACGAACAATCGGACTCACAACGGACAGCTGCTGTCCAGGGGCATCCAAAACAAATAAAGTTGAACCACAACTGCAACGAGCCTTCCAACTGCAGCTCTCTCGCTGCCACACCACCAAATAATCACTTTAGCGCATTCCCCAAAACGATTTCGACTAGGCCAGACTAGGCGAGTGCTTTAAAAACTGAAGGCTTACCCTTTCTCGCCCAATTACAAATGGCGAACTTTGAAAATTTAAAGAACTCACCCAACTTGCGAAAGTGTTGCCAACTTGCTGCGCTTAACCATATTGATGAGCAGTTCGCAGTATCAACACTTGCAGCATTTAACATTTGTAATGCGCTCAAGTGCGCAGTTTACAGTTAAGCGTGCACTCTGCTCCAAAATGGTGTCCTTGCGAGCCTGCCTGCATGTGGGTGTGTGTGTGTGGGTGTGTGTGTTCGTGTCTGTAGATTCGTTGGCATATTTTGCGGTTGAAATCCACACAAAAGGTGTGAAAAGCAGCAGTGGCAACAGCAGCAGCAGTTGCAAAAGCAGAGGCAGAAGCAGAAGCAGCAGTTGCAGCAGTTGCAAACGCAGAGGCAGAAGCAGGAGGAGCAGCTGCAGCAGTCGTCGTGCGACTCTTTTGATTGTAGCTGTTGCTTTTTTGGCACGGATTTCATTTGCCTTCCGTTCGCACCCACATCGCCCAACCACCCCCCTCCACCCGCTACTTGCAGCGCGGTTTTAGAAATTGAAAGTTGATGTGTGTTGCAACTGCAAATGTGCGATAAATGTCGAGTGCTTTGGCTGAAAGGCAGAGCAACACAATAACCATGAATGACACTGGTTTACCCACGCACGCAAAGCCATTTAAAGTGCTAAATAGCTAATAAAGTCATAAACAGGATTCAAAGAAATATGTAACAATAAACGATTGTTTCCTTTTTTTTGTCCAAACCAGTCTACTTTAGGCATTATTATTATGAGTATCGCTTTATAGAAAGGATTTCATATGTTTGTTTTATGCTCCAATAAACATTTAAAGGGTTATACCATAATCAAAGTGGAATAATAGTGTCAGCCACTATTTGTGTAAACATTTGGAGGGTCCTTGGCGAGTGCGAGAGGAAACGCATTGCACACTAAGTCGACGTCATCGTGGCAGAGGCAGTTTTGTATGCCAGGAGCACTTATACAGCGCTTTGTTTTTAGGGCCTCATAAATTGCGCATACGCCATGCTGCACACATTCAAACCGTGCCCAGATAGTAGATGGCTTACACTTTTTTCCCGGTTTGTTTTGTTTGTTTGCGTTTTTTATTTTTTTTTCGCGCGGAGACGGAAGCGCATAAATTTACCGTTGAAATATTTGTGAGCCGTGAAAAAGTCAGTAAAAAAAAATAAAACTTTACTGAATGCCAAACGGGCTCAGCTTCAAAGAGCCGTACTCAGTCCTCGGTGCCCGATTCTCGGTTTGCAGGCGTCCTTATGCCCCTGGTGCATATAGGTGTGCCGGGAACTCAAATTGACATGCAATTCCAATGGCATGCAAATTGCTATTACTTACCTCTCTTTCTCTCTCTTCCTTTTCCTCTCCCTCTCTCTCCCACTCTCTCTTTGTTTATTTGCTTCAAATTTTGGCAAGTTCAATTTGCCAGTCACACCTACGTCATGTGGCACTTGTCCAATTTTGACTGAACAGTACTCTCAGCGGGTTTTCTGCTTTTTATTTTCTTTTCACATTTATTTTATTTTTATTGCATCCCTGGCGGCGCTTTGCTCGCTCGAAACTTAAATATTTAAGAAATTTTCCAGTTATGGCCAAAGGCTAAGCAATTCTCTGTTAAAGAGCCTTCACTTTGACGTCTCAGTTGCTTATTCTTTTCAGAAAGTTACCTTCACAAAATGTGCACTGCAGCTGGGTTCTTTTGTAGGTCAAGCTCTGACATTGCTGTCATTCTCATTATGCTGTTTAAAACTTCATTCCACCGATACAACGAGCAACATAATCATCATCATCATCGTCATCAGCATCAGCATTGGCATCAACGTCAGCGTCTTTGTCGCACAGGTGAGGTTCCCATAGCAACCTGTACTCTCTTTCTATCCTCATCCTCATCCATCTTTTGTCTTTTTTTTTAACGTTGACGAAGGATGACACTTGTGTTGCCTCTAACACTGTTGCAACATCGCACTTTGCAGTGCCAAGCTGTGTCTTATGTGCCATCAATCAAATTGCGAGTGTAGCAGCTGATGCCACTTTTAACTTTTAATCCAAATACTAACCAATTTTAGCATATTTATAGCATTTAAGTGCAAACGTAGAAATGTTTGTTAACCTGATTGGCTGATTTTCTCTATTTATAAAAGACACATTGCTGCTTTCAATGCAAATGTCAAATGCAACAAACGACCCTGAGCCGAGTCGTGAGTCGTGAGCGAGAAGAGTGGCACCACTTTTCGGTCCACGGCTGGAGGGGAGCTGGATGAGGACCTCAAGCAGGAGGCGGTGAAGCACAGCAAGTAACCCAGCAAAAAATCGTTAAATGTTGGCCATGTGCACGGAAGCGTTGAGGTATGGCTTCTACTATCTCAGGACTAAAATAAGCACTGTCATTGTGGCGCTGTCAGTTGGCTAAAGTTGCAGTTCCAGCAAAAATATTGCATGCGGTTTAGAATAAAAAACAACTCATTTTTTATTTTTTTTTTTTTTGCATTTTCTCAAGTTTTATTTACGTTTATTACTCAATTAAAATTTAGTTGGGACATTTGTTTTTTTGGTTTTGTTGTTTTGCTGGATGTATTATGTTTATGCTATCTTTTGTTCACATTTATTCTCATTAATATTTTTGTCACTTATTGCTATTTACCTTGGTTTAATGTAGTTGTTTATGCATTTTAGTATAATTTTACTTTGATCTCTAATATAATTTTAATGCTCTTCATTATTTTTATTTATTTTTTTTTAATTTAGTAGTAATTAATTTGAATTTTAAACAGTTTTGTTGGTAGTTGCTTTCGTAACAATTTTCCTTGCTGCAATTTCGCAAGCATTTTTAATTAAATTTTTACTTTGTGTTATGCGAATTTTTATTTTAAATTTTTTTCAATTTTCTATAATACTTGTACGTATATATATATATATATATGTATATATACATATATATGTTATTTTTTTGTTCTTTTCATTTGGTTTTTTGATAATATATATTTTCAAGTAGACAAACACTTGGTAGAAAAACATAAAATTGTGCCACCAGATTAGTTTTGAGTTCTTGTTTATCAGTTTAAGTAGCTCGCTGAAAAAATTTGTTGACGTTTCGTAGCTGTTTTGTCGCTTGAGTACCCCTAATGTGCCTTATCGGCTTTTTTCAATTTATTTAACATTGAGTATCAGTTAAAAATTATGTTCTTTATATGTATTATTTATTTATTTATTTATTTTTGGGTTTCCCTATGTAGGTACAACAATACACTGCATTTGGTTTGGATTTTAGGCTTTGGCCAGACAAACCGGTTAAGTTTTAAAAATGTTTCAGCATTTTAGCATTTCCCTTGGGTTTGTCATCATTGTTTTGTCCTACAATCAATTATGGAACATCGTGCCTTTTGTAATATGTTTTGCAAATTGATTTTTAACACTGCTTTGCCATTAAGTTTGGCTATTGAGTTATTAAGTTTTGGGTTTATTATTAGCAAATTTAATAGTAAATTAAATTTATTGATTTAATGGATAATTTAAGTTTCTAACAATTGTAAGAAATTTATAAGCAATTTGTCTTATGCAAACTATGGAGATTATGTTAAAAAGCGTTAACGAATTTCTTTTGCATATATTGCATAATTGAATAATTCTTTATTAAATGAAAAAAGAATGAAAGAAAAGAACTATAAAAACAAGAATGTGAATTTTTGTTTATCATTCAAAATGTGGGAGAAAGTTAAGCCTATATTTTAAGCTAGTAATTGGCTCGGGTCGGCTTACTTTTATTTTGAATGAAAATTATGCATAAAACTCAAGCAAATCATTTCAAACAACATTTTTAATATTTATTCATTCTATAAATTAAGACGTAGTATTTATTCTAAGATCTTTAAAGCGTTATTTTTTCAAAATTATCGGAACTGAGAACAACTCAAAGGTTCGGTATAATAATTGCCATTTATTCAAGTTAATTATTGCTTAAAAATTAATGAATTAATATATATTTATATATATATATCATTCCAATGACAAATTTGCTCCGCTCATAAATATCATTTTCATTATTAACATATTTACTAAAAAATTGAGTGCAAGCTTCTTTCTAGGCTTTGCACAGTTACATTTTACCAATTTGTTCTTGTTTTTCTTTTGTTTATTTTTAATAAATTTTTATTTTGTTGACTGCTCTGCGGACAGTCGACAGCAACAAATTCAAAAAGACAGCGTTTTGCTCAGCTTATTCGTTAGTGGTATCTTTGCGTGTCTTGTGGCCACGGAACGAAGCTTGAATTTTGGTGGCAGCCTTGTTCAGCTCCGGATCGGTCAGATCAATGTCCAGCTCTTCGGCCACCTTTTTGGTTATCTCCTGTATGTCCTCATCCTCGGGCTCGTCCTTGTTGACCAGCTTGCGTGCCAAATGGCCACGGAAAGTCGACTGGATCTTCAGCGCGGCATGGCACAGCTCTGTGTGTGTGTGTGAAAGAGACCGAAAAGAAAGAGAGAGAGAGAGACAGATATATAAGAGAGTGTTAATTGCTGAATATGTTTCACTACTCTTAAGTGGCCACATGGCCAACACCCCAAAACTAAATAAATTAGTTAATAGCAAAGTTTTCTAAACTTTTCCGCCATTCTAAGTGCTTTCTGTTGGCCGTATTAAGGTCAAAACTCAATAGAAACTTTACACCAAACTATGTACATCAAAAACAATTTGAAACTATGCAGTTTTAATTAACTGCTCTTCATGTGGCGTTATACTAGAACTTGTTATTGGGTCACACAAGTTTTAGTTACACAGTAAATATTGACCATTATTATTTTTTTTTGCATTTGAGAACTAGTCACAAAAATTCTGTGGTTGCAAAAATTGAATATGGTTTTTTTTTTGTAACGATTCGAGAATGAAGATTGATAGATTGACCATATCGATAGTTTAGATGGTCATAATACTGTACAGTTTGGAGCGCCAAATATTGATTTTTCAATCTGATTTATGTACTTTAAATAGGACACAAGCCAATTTACATCTGATCACTCTCATCTGTCACTGGACATATTTTCGTATTAACCAAATATTCAGCACGTTTCCATTCCCAGTGGAAACAATGTTGTACAATGTTGCCCTGACTGCGCATTCTGTATGTAAAATCTGCGATGGTTGTAAATATTCCATTCGCATGCAAGCGAAATAATCGACATCAGTGCGAAATGCTCCCCAAACGCTATTCGGAAGCTCTCAGCCAAATGGAGCCTGTCAAGATACTGGTGTGCCAACTCCCATGACGGTCAGACTAATCACATTACGTATACGCAATATGTCCACTGCGGTTAGCCAGAGGGGAAAAAACGAGAGGCAAAATCCAGCACTTTGCCGCATGCTGATTGCATATTAAATGCATGAGGCAACCGCAAAAAGTCTGAAAGAGAATTAAGCATCATTTGTAATGTTCAGCTACGGATGCATGTGGCCACCATTTTGGTCAAGTCACAATTACGTGCTCCATAATTTGCCAGCTCAAAGTTTTTAATAAAAAAGTTATACGCATTTTGCATCAGTCTACTTAATGAGCTTATTTTTTTTGTGCAGCGTCACCAAATGTAATTAGTAACTAATTGTATAGTACTAAAAATAAATTTCGCTTAGCTCAAGAAATATTGGTCAAATAAAAAGTGCCTTCCTTTTGGCCATTTTTTTAATTCAATATTTATTTCAAAAACAAATATTAAATATTCTTTGCAATCTAAAGAAAGCCAGACTCCATTTGGATTTACATTTTTGATTTATGGCTAAAGAAGTTGTTATTTTATGGATTTAATATGTCACATCCAGTTATTTTATTGCTGTGATTAGTATTCTTCTTATGACACAATCTTGGCCATAATTCAAGAACAGATATTTTTGTCGTTATTCATGCATTCGTTTCGTTTCGTGCAAATGCATTTAGCATTCATAAAATATTCATTTTGCCTCCCTCAAGATGAAAATCAGTTGGTTGCTTACCTTAACTGCAAGTTGCGTTATGTAATGCAGTTCCCTGATATTTCTCTTATTTATTTTTCCCCACATTTTTTTTCTCAACACTGTGCATTTATGCAAATGTTAAAAAATTCTCTTTAGAAATTTTCTGATTACGCTTTCTGTTTTTTGTGGGGATTTCGTTGAACTGCACAATGTAAATATATTTAATTTAGAGAGATTCTCTGGTGCCCTGCTCCTTGTAGACCATATCAAATATTCAACACAATTAGGCGTTAAAGCGAAATTGGCTTCAGTGGTTGCTGTTGCTGAACTCTCGTATTTCATTTGTGTGTATTTTTGCTTGTTCAACTAATTGTGGTTGAGTCTTGGCCAGTAAATGTTATAACATTACACATACGCCGCGTAAGCAACGTGACTGGGATTTGAGTCACGTTCCACGTCGTTCGTGCTGCATTTTTGTTTATTTATAAAATATTTAAAATAAGCACAAGACGTGCAAATAGCTGGAAACTGCCAGCCCTAAGGCCAGACTGTGACATTTATGAGCCAAGTCGCAGGAGCACAAAATAGGCCTGTGACAAAATGGAGAGCAAAATGTGTATGTTGCTACCTGAATATGCATGAATTTCACTTATCTTTGCCATAAACATATTCTACTAAATTTCTAAAAGCAATTACCACTTCTTGATTAAATCAAGTACTGAAAGTGATAGATTGGATAAGCACATAAATGTTGTGAAACTCTGATAAAACAATAAGCGTCTAGTTGCAAATCTGTGATTCAAGAACAAAGTTGGCAAATTACCACCGAAATTGAGGCGAAACTGATAACGAAAACTTTCTGGCAGCAGCAGTAGCCATTTTTCGTGCCTGTCACGCTTCGGCTAAGGATGTCTGGGCAATGTAACACATGTTCTCCATACTCTCACGTACTGAGCGTGTCCTGTCACAGCACACGGAATACAAAACACGGAGCAACTCAGCTAACACTGCCTAAAATCAGAGCATGCAGCTCAGTTGGGCTGCTCTGCTCAGATGTCCTGCCACCTACTGTTGGCTGTTGCATGTAAATTGAGTTTGTATGTTGCAGCCAAGTTGACTTTGCACCTAACGCAGTTGTACCTGTGGCCAGAGGCACGACCTGGCAGCTAACTCGATGTTTGGCCATCGAATTGCATGTGAAACGCTTTATGGCCAATCGATGTCTGGGCCCGATTGTCTGACTATTCTGGCAAAGTTTTCTGGGCTCGACATGCTCAGCAGTCTTGGTTGCTGTTAGTCATGTTCGGCACTTGTCAGTGGCGAATTTTATTACATTTCAACTTTAAATTAAAAACGTATTAGAGCATGATATTGAAAAGTTTAAGCTTGACTTAATTATAATTATATAGTTAAAGTTTGCCATGACTTTGGCGATTTATTTCCTGTAGCCTTAGAACTTGTCAGAAAGGTTATGGGTTATAGGCAGATTTTATAATGCAGTAATGTTTACTATGTAGTAGTATAGTATATATAAATCCTATTCTAAAACCCAATTTAAGCTCAACAATAAATTGCTTAAGATTATCGCGTTTTTAGTGCTTAATTTAAATTATCCTCAAAGAGAATTTCGTTTGGTAATGTTTCTAAATGAATTCCATTTAAAAATTAGCAATATATTTTTTTACAGCTGTTTTTTTCAGGATAGTATTTTAACCTTAGTTAACCAGGAAAGTGTTCTCAATTTTAAATGCATTGCTTTGACTATAAATATTATTTCTAATAATTTAATACAAATTATTTAAGTATAATTCTTCTATTAACAAGAGTCCTCATTTCCTATGCTTTTACTGAGTGCTTAACTCAGCATATAAATAAATTACTTTACCTTTGTTCTCTTCCAAAATTGACCATAAATAGCCAAGAGGAATTCGATATACTAACAGAAAGTTTTCTAGTCCTTTTCATCATCATCACTCTTTGTCAACTTTTTCTGCGGATTACTTTCACCTATTCGACTACTTTTGTGTTCATGTCTGATCCCTGACATCCATTGGATTTTCGTTGAAATCAGATAAAATAAGCTGATTGCTTTGCTGACCTTGCAAAAAAACTTCTGCTCCCAGATTCCATCAGTCACATCCCAATGCACAAGGGTAATCAATCATACGACCTGTTTGCGAGCGTGTGTTGTGTTTATTTTTGTGCAAATACTCAGCGATTTTCACTCAATTTTTCAACTTCATCTGCTGCGCTTCGGTGTGATGATTATTGGTATTATTGAGAGTGTGCTTACTGGACAACAATACGGCAACAAGAACTACAACCCTTGGTCATGTGTTGCCATTTGTATGTGGCATGCAACGCTCTTGACCCACATTCATCTCGCACGACACAAAAACAATGCAAATTTTATATTAAAAATAAAACAAAGCAAGGCACACACGAGAGGCTTGCGACAATGTCTGAGTTGTGTGTGTGTGTGTGTGTGTGTGAGTGTGTGTGGAAGTGTTGTTTTGGGTGTCATTAACAAGAGTGAAAAACCGGTGTCGTGCGCTAGGTAATTGTGTCATATACAGATGGCAAGTGAAGACCCAGACACGCGCATAATGAGAACATAATGTTTTTAAAGAAAATGATAGATCATTTTCACAACTAGAACTAACGAAACTTAAGTACTCTTACTTAAATGTAATGAAAATCTCTTGAAAATATATATTACATATATATCTGGGAAACTTTTCAGTTGTTAGTTAATACTAGATGAGACTTTTGATGAAAGATATCAGATTTGGTATACCTTTTGTGAGTGACTGAAAATCTCTTGTAAATATATATTATATATATATTTTGGAAAAGTTTACTAAATGAGACTTTTGATTATATCAGATTTGGTATACTTTTTGTGTGTGTAAGTGTTAATGACAAGCTAAGTGGTTGTGTGGCTGTCATTTTCAGGCATGTCATACTTAATAATCGTCAGCTCTTTCGGCTCTGTCCTGGCTGTGTCTGTCTGTCACTCGCAGGCAGCTGCCATAATAACTTTGTTAAGTCTTTGTCATAAATCTGAATTTTAATTACATTTGCGCTACACGTGCAGAGTAAAAACAACACGCATCGCTGGCGAAATATAAATGGTCATCTTGTTGGTACCCATCCTTGCCAAATGGATGAAAATGTGTTTTGTTTGTAAATTTGCAACGAGTTTATGTCCTCTTTAAATTTGTGCATTTTTTCTTGTAATGGAAACGAACATATTTTGAACTTTTAATGGTGCTATAATTTGCTTTCTTAAGGTTTTATTGAATATGCCTTCTTCTGAATATACCTTCTACTTCTTCTTCTTTTCTTTCTGTTGGGCAGTTTAAGAGGACGGCTAAATGTGAAAAATGGGCAACGACAGGAAACTCGCTCAGAGAAGATGAAAAACAAACGGTTGGCCAAAACTGTCAAGCTCGGAAACAACCCATTAAAAAAAAGAAGAAAATGTGTCGAATATTTTGAGTCTTACCTTTTCCGTTTTCCCATGCCTATCTAGGACTTGCGGTGACCCAGAGAGCTACTCCTGGTGCAGTACCAAAAACTAAGCCCATTTCTCAATTTCCGCTCACTAAGTCTTGTGGTTAACCAAAGAGGTTTGATTTTCATTTCGCTGGCATTCTTTGTTTTCCTTTGTTTTGGCCGCAAATAAATCTTCTTTGGCAGAGGTTTCCAAAGACGACTGTGCTGACCCCATTAAAATGATACGTTGAAGATGTAATAAATATTTATGAATATTTATAATTTTTGGACCCTTTCAAGTCGAAATTTGCACCGAAATGTTTAACACATAAATATCGAGAGTTTGTGTTGCTAATTAAGCTTCACGTATAAATTCTCCTGTGGTAATCGGACTTAAGCCAACCGAATAATAGTCAGTCGACAGTCCCACTGGTAATTACTGAACGTAACTGTGTGCTGCATTTACACACAACACACACACACACACACACTGTCAATAGAAACCACGACAAATCAAACAAAATACTTTAATTAATATAAAGCCCTGCACAAAGTCAGCTTATGGCTTATTGTGCCATTTGGTGGGGGTTGGAGTTTTTAGGGCTGCTTTAGCACTACAAACTAATTAAAAGTCAACAGTACTTCAAGCTTATCCCAGCCATAATTTACTACTGGCTTAAAGACTAAATACAATTTATTGTAGGTGTTGAGTAGCTCAACAAAATATATTTAATTTAAATTAGGTGTTTATTTTTGAGATGGGCAAAACAAACACAACGATTTTAATTGAAATTGGAATTTACTATCAAAAAGCATAGAAATAAATTTGTTGATCAAATAATTCGCATTTTCCTTTAGAAAGGAATTTATGATTATTTGATTAGCTAACAATTAGAAGGGGTAAACCAATCTCAACCGACCATAAAATGACTTGAGGTCATCGCCTATGCAAAGAGCAAACCCAGTTTATATTTTGGGCAGGAAAATTATGAATTGAAGCCACAATTAAATATTTACAAAGTGGTTTCGAAAGCAGCAATAAACATATTTATTTATATATACAAGGGAATGTATTTCAGCTGTCTATTGGCATTTTAGCACAAGGAAAAAGGAAAAGAAGAAGACTGCGTAAAAGGTGCCAAGTTGGTAAAATATTTAAAATGCGGTCGACAACGGGGCGACAGACCAAAAAGCTGTGCAAAACGTTTAGCAGCATTTCTAATGAATACAAATCCAGCTGTCTTACAAACAGACCCAAAAAGACACACACACACACGCACACACAAATACTGGTATAATCTATGGCAGTTTTTTATTTTGGCCACTGTGCATTATAAATTAAACGACCGTCACTGAAATGTTGTCGCCCGTTTTATTTTTCAAGGGGCCGCTGAGAAGTTTACTTTTGTGTTGCCTACATTCCGGAACACCTGAGCCTAAAGCTATAAGTGTGTGTGTGTGTGCTTTGTGTGTGTGTTCACGCATTAATGCGGATGTGTTGCAACCAGCGACCAAAACATTTTTAGTTCATGCTTTTTGCGTGTTTGCGTTCTTTTTTTTCTCTCGGTTTTTTGTTTTTCCTGTTTAAATACGACCGCATTACTGCGCGTGTTTGCCGGATCCGCCTTTTTGTGTTTGCCTTTTTTTTTTGTTCGTGGCACAGCTGTGAATAAGCAACAAGACTAACAACAACACACTTAACAGTATACTTAAATGTATCGCCCAGCGGCTGTGCTTTGTTGTGGTGTAAATGGAATTACAACTGTGCTCAAAACCGAAAATCCAATTAGAAAAAAAAAACAAAAAAAAAACGTTGCGTCTGCTTTATCGCAGATGTGGTTGTTACTCTCAACATCCGGCTGACACGCACCAAGCCAATAAACCCTCTCCATGTGTTTAGACTTAGTGAAGACTTATAAGTAATCTTTTTCGAGCGTATTTCTCGACTCGCACAATCTTATCCAACATTCCACTAAGCGTAATTAAAGCTACGAAATGGTTGGAAAGTTATTATTTGGTGTGTTCTGGCTTTGTCACCATCAACAGCACAAATTCTAATCTGTTATTAAAATTCGAATTTACAAAACATCCATTCAAAGCTGCACAAGACAACAGAAATCAAAACTTCACAAGAATTTAGGCTGAAAACGTATTTTATTTGTAATTATAGCTAAGCTCAATTCTGTATTATGAGTAAGCCAATTAGGGGCTAAGTGGCTAAATCGTGTGCATTTGCATATATTTGCATTTTAATGACCGACTTAGCAGTTGCAAGCAAATGCTCGAATAATTCTCAAAGTTATCCAACGCAACTCGATCTCAAAGGGCACTTAACACAGGGCAATATTTTGCCTGCAGTAAACAACAATTAGTAGGAAAATGATTATGCAAGTGAAATGAGGCCAAAATTGCAAATCGACATGGCCGAAAAACAAATTGCCAGACAACTGGGCGACCTTCAAAGGCATTAGGCCAAATGTTTAAAGCGTTTGCCAGCATATTGTGTACATAAGGGAGTTGTGTGAGTGTATGTGTGTCTGTTTGTGTGTGTTGATTTCCTCGTAAATGTGTGTACGTTATTCACAAAGCAAATGCTCGAAATGCCAAAACCGGAAACATTTCAAAGCCATATTATTTACCGAAATACGAATGCAACAAGAAAATAACCTATAAAATACCTATGGCTTTCCATTATTATCCAACTCTCTCTCATGTACTGTGTGTGCGTGTGTGTTATGTGTGTGTGTGTGTGGTTGCTTGTTATTTTGGCTCATTTGCATGGCAAATGGGCGTTATTGCATTCAGGTAAGCAAAGCACTAACTAAATAATTTGCAAACGGCCAAACATCGCTGTTGTTGTGGCTTACTTGTTTGTTATCGCTGCGAAAGTGGTGCAAAATGTTGGCTAGAAATTTGAAACTAGGCCAACACCAGCTGACGTGCGTCCGCTGTTGTTGCAACAGCCAACTTTGAATAATGATGAAGTTTTAACCATCAGTTTTGCTGGAATGCGGTTTCCTATGTCCAGGTGTGAAACAGGTGTGAAATTATAGTCGAAAATAAATAAAGTTTCTAGTGCAAAAACGGCAGTTAAACAATACTATAAAAAAATAAATATAAAATAAATTTAAATTGGACAACCCAAATTGAAATTAAATTAATGAAAATAAATAAATAAACCTAAGGTTTTGTAGATTAAAAAGCCAGCTGTCCAAAATGGGTATCTGTAGCAGCAGTCAATGCTGGTTTTGTGAGGTCGAGGAGGAGTTTTCAACTCACATCCTAACAAAATGCATCGCCCTTGCCAGGAGAGTCCCGACATTCGTTCAGGAACTAGGGTTGATGGAGCAGCTATAAGCTCAGAAGGGGGCACAATAGATCTTTTAGGTCGCAGTGCACAAAACCCCCCAATAAATAATAATAATAAGGTTTTTTAATTAATCATTTCTGAGTGAATTAATAAGTTTTCCATATGTGATTTATGCCAGTCTTCGAGATTTATCGGTCGGAAAGTATTAACTCTATTTTTAGCCATGATACTAACAAAAAGCCTTAAGAACAATGAGTTTTTCAAGGTGACAAAGTATTAATGCACAGCTGACAGATGAAATGTGGTCTGACTGATGTGTGGCCTTCCTAGAAGTGTTCTTATTCCGCTTATTCTGCTGTAATTGAGTGCAACTGTGCAACTGTGCCACAATAAGTCGCCGGGTTTTTTCATGCATTTGCACATCGCTTTGACTTGTGAACCGCGTCTAATTAGCCATTGCCTTCCATTGTCATACACATATGTGCAGCGACATATACATACATATATATGTATGTAAGACATAATTAAGCAGTAGCAGCAGCAGCAGCAGAGGCGGTGTCTGTCTACCTAAGTTGGGGATCCTTGTGAAACTGGCGTCGTCCTCGTTGGTTATGCGCCCTGATGACACACTTTAAGTTTTTAATGAGCAGCTACGCCAGTCAGTCTGTCTGCCAGTTTGATAGCGTGACTATCTTTCTACGGAATTATGGCTAAATATTGTCAGTGGCTGCTTATGGCTTAATAGGGTTAAACGTGCCAGTAGCAGATCCTCAGCCAGTGCTCTCCCGGGGAAAAAATGTCGCTGTGTCGCTTGGAGTTTTTGTGTTATTTATAAGAGTTGCGGATCTGTCAGGGCCACAATTAAATACCCATTGGGTAAAGCTAAGGGGTGGTGCGGGGTAAGGACACAGTCTGCCTGTAAACTTTGCATATATATGTATGTATATATCCATGAGGACCCGGCTGTCATACGCAGGCAAGTCTAAGCCAACGGAGCAGCGCAAGCGATGTTTTTTGTGACAAATTTTTCTTACACTCGGAAAATATATTGCGTAACGGTAACGCCAAAGTTTTCATTACATACAACGGGAAGTTGCAAGTTGTTCAAACTGTAATTTCAGCATGGGTGTAAAGTTGCTGATTTGCCAAAGATGTCAGAAGGCAAACCCCCAAGGACCACGCCTGAAAATGAAGTTATGCCGTTAAGCAGAGGAGGAGTAGGCCCAGGAGGGGGTGTAGATGGAGCTGACGCCATGTGTCAAATAAATGTACCCGAGTGTTTCGGCAAGTGTAGGCCGTGATTAATGTGCTTGCCATGAGCAAGCAGGTTAACAAGATAGCACTTAGCCAGGGCACTCGCAACTGTGTCACGAGTTGAGCTAATAATGACCAAGTAGGATAACATCCCATCCCATCCAGCACTCAAGTTGTCATGTCTCTGTTTATGCATAACTCTGACTGTGCATACACACAAAATTCAGATGTAGTTTTAATGAGACACATTTATTTGATCTAAGTGAATCAAGCATGAAATGAAGCTCGTTCAGGAAATTTCGTCCTTGTACCAATTTTTAGAATTGAGCAGCTCATATAGATTCAAGAATACTGTTTTTCCCATGTCTGCAATGAATTAAAATACAGCTCGTTTCCAAGTACATCAAAGTGGAATGTTTCTTTAGATCCGCTTTGGCCATCTTCAGTTATCGGAGTGCCTCATTCAGCTTGGTCAAAGTAAATATTTGCTGAATGTAAACCAATATCATCCGTTCGTACGCTTCAATCTTGCTTAACACTTTGGAGTACTTTAATATGGGATACACTCACCTTTGTCGTTCGGATCGAATTCAGCCTCGAGCTCCGCTTTGGTGGGCTCCGCAGATGAGGAGGCTGCCTCGGCGGCTGCAGCGGCGGCGGCGGGGATGGCGCTGCCATTGTTGGTTGTGGTTTTGGTTTCCGATTTTTTCATGGTTTCTCTCACTTTGTGACCTCGAAAGACGGCTTGTATTTTTGTTGCTGCTTTTGCTGTAATCAAATGTACAAAAAAAGAGAATATCGAAAGGAAATTATTACAAAATTCTCACTGTGCTTAAGTATCTATCAAAAGTTATGTAAAACTTTGATTTTTAATACGATGACTGTCATTCCAAAATAAAAACTCTGCGACAGCTTTTTTCTTCTTCGTCTATTGTTGTTTTTTATTTTTTCCGTCTTTTGGATAACTTTTGTGCTGGCAAGTTTGGCAAAGCAATTAACTTCTATGAGCGGACAACCCCACTACAAAAATCGATCGATTACTGATTGAGTCCCACAAAATGTTGAAGAATTTTTGGCAATCTGCCCAGAACTCAGGGCAAGAGCTTTGCTAATATACTTGAAGCGGAACTGTGCGTGTTTGAGTTTTTTGGGCGGAACCAGAAACATTACTAAAATAGTTTTTTGTTAGACACATAGATACCCTGTGAAATGAGTTGTGTGCAAGAGGCACATTTATTATTTTGAGATTATGATTGCAATATGTTTTGGGGAATTTCTAATTCTGGTCTTACAATAAAACCCACACATTAATGTTTATACTTAGGATATATATATAGGGAGTGGGTCTGAGTAAGCTGTGCTATTTATGTAAGGGGCGCCCTTTCTGGTTGGAACAGCGTTCATTTTTTATGGGTTTTTTCACGCAGATAGCAAAATGCTTTCCTTGAATAAGTTATAATAAATTGACACGTAAGGTCTTTTGGCCAACACTATCAGTAAAAGCGGCAACAACATTACAAACAACAACAAAAAAAGGAAACCGAAGCAGAAACAGTTTTGTGGCTTGAAAAATTGTGTTGTATTGTGCATTTTTGCAAGGTTGTTTTGTTGAGCTGTGGCAGGCATGTGAGGCAGGCAGGTGAGGCAGGCAGGTGACCAGTGGGTGGTGGTCAGTGGGCGGTGGCCAGTCAGGTGTGCATGGAGCAAAAGCTGAAATGCGGCTGGCCAAATTTCGTTGATGGCTTTGCCAGTGTCAAGTGGTAACAGAATTCCCTTTGCTATTCAGACAGCTGCCCGAAGTGCTTTGCCAGAGGCATTAAATCATTCAAGAGCAGTGAATTCATGTTTTTTGTTTTTTTTTTTTTTGGATATTTTCGAATGTCAACTGTTTATTTATAGTGCTAGCAATTAATCACGAAACACCTGTACAAATGAATGTCCGGAAATTGCGGTCAACTAAATGACATTTAATACAATTTTTTTTGAAATTGCCATTTATTTAACAGCTGTCGAAATAGATTTAATGTTATTAATATTTTATTTGGCATATATATATATATACAATAATAATAATTAGTAAAATGGAATATTAAGCCAACTCTTGTTAAATATAATAACAAAAACAATTTAAATCAATTGAGCGTTCTATGAATTTTATTATTTATGGAATGTTGGAATACTCGATGTGTACTATTAATTTTCAATTTATGTGGTAATCCACAAAAACTAATACCGATAAATTTAAATAATTCCGACTCAAAATTTCTGCTCGTGCTTAACTCGCTTTATAGCCTCAATTTTAAT
Organism: Drosophila multiciliata; assembly: GCA_037043605.1. NCBI lineage: Eukaryota > Metazoa > Arthropoda > Insecta > Diptera > Drosophilidae > Drosophila > Drosophila multiciliata. Next base: position 11,745,074 of record JBAMBF010000589.1, read on the forward strand.
GCTTTCATAAAAAGAAACAAAAAATGCCTGGCAAAAATATGAAATACATTTTTCATGCGGCTCATAAAAACCTGACAAAACAAATGCCAAATGGCAGATGTTCAGTGCACTCAAGTGGAAGGTAAAATTAATAACCATTCACAAAAAGAAACAGGTAACAAATTTACACCTATGCATGGACACGCAAGTGTTTGGCTAACAAAAAAATCGAGCGCCAAATGCCAAAAGTAGAAAAGAATAAATCAGAACATGCCACATAAAGGAGGCAAGCAGCCAAATTAAAGAAATGTTTGTCGCTGTACAACGGAGCGTATGAGCAATTTGGCTGGCAGTAACAAAAGCTCATCAAAGTCAAACTGGTTTAATGCCAAAATGAATGTATTATAAGCCATGTGCCATTTTCGAGATGTCTTTGGGCCAGCATCAAAAATCATTTCCGTTTCCTGTCACCGCAACAAAGAAAATTTGTCATTTTTTTGCTCTTCTAAGCTGCTTGTTTACGATTGTTATTCTTACTTATATTTTGTTTCCTTTACTTAACCAACCAAAGTCATCAAGTGCGTTTAACTTGTTTGGCAAGAATAAAAAAAAAACAACTGCTGTGAATTGGCAGCAACTGGCCAAGCAAACTTATTTGCGTAATTAAAATTCATTAGGAACGGTTCGCATGGCATCTCTTCTGCAAGTATTTTGTTATTGTTGTGTCTAAGGCAGCAGCAGTTTTGTAGTTGTTTTGCTATCTTGTTGTTACCAGCAGTTTTCCTTTCATTAACGCATTCAGCCAACGGGGGGGCGCACAGCAGATTGGAGGCGTGGTCGTGGCATAAAACAGCATTATGCAAGCGGAATATTTGCTGCCTTCCTGATTAAAATGCGGATGTTTAATGAGATTTTCCTCGAGTTTTTTCCCCCCCCGAATAGTTGGCTAAACAACTCAAATACCAAAACAATAAGATTGCTGCAAAAGCATATTTTAATGATGTGGTTTCCCTTAGTTTTGCTGTTTGGGTATTACAGGATAATTCTGTAAGATTAAAATGACTGACTTATCTGTGCACACAAATCTAATGTTTCCCGCTGTACACGAAAAACCTGAAATATAAATCACTTTGGTATACTTTTTATTTCATTTTATTTAATTTTTCCTCTATTTTTTTTTTACTTTGCACATATTGATTTTTGTGCTTTACTTGCGCTTTGGCTACATAAAGCTGTCCCTAGGCTGCCCTAAGTCTAATCGCGTCAGGGATTCACTCCAGTTTATACTCCGCGTCGCAGGTAACACAAATACCTTGAAATTTATTACTTTAATTAAATTGTAGACTTTGTAGTTCGCCTTGCGTTTTAATCGTGATTCGAAAAGCTCACAGTTTCCAGCTAAGGCTTACTCTATCTTTTCTATATTTTCTCAAAATTGTCTGGAGAATATGAAAACGAATGAGTTATGCAGGAGACAGCTGCCGGAGCAGCAATATGTGCTGTGCTCAGTGGCAAACTTTGGCCAGCTGTTTTCCAACTGCTGTTCGGTTTCCATTCCAATTAGTAGTCCTTGCGCCGGGCCATAAACTGTGTGGTTGGTCGTGCCAACACTTAATGACAGCCTTAAATAAATAAGAAGTCGCAGCAGAAATTTACGTCCTTAGCCACAGGAATATCAGAGTTAATGTCCAGTTTCAAGTGTGGAAATTCGCATGACAACTTTAATCGAAATATATTTAATATTTCATTTCAAAAGGGGGCGGAACGTGGGTTTGTTGCAAGTGCTGCATTTTAGCTATATTTTTTATTTATTTTGCTTTATTTGGAAATTCATGTGAATGGCTCTGCACCATATTTATTTTTTAGCTTTGATCTATGCATTTTGCTATCACACGCAATCTGAACTAGAGAAGAGAGCGTGCTCAAATATTAACACGGCAAACACGAATTTTTCACTTTTTGACACTTATTTCAGCCTTAATAGTTCTTGCATGTTTACGTTTACTAAACTGGCTTCCATCTCTGCTCTTTGCCAACTGACAGATATTGACAAAATTGTTACAATGACAAAACCCACTGAGTCCACAACAATTGATTGCATTCGTGCTGAAAGCTTGATGAAAGTGGCACGCACATCGAGGGGCGAAGGGAAACAATTTCGGAGCTGGGTTCCACAAAGCCAGGCCATTAATTTAATAAGCCAAGCTTGCTTTTGCCCCACTAAAGTATTTTCGGATGGCAATTCGCCAAAGTATGACAAGTTGGCCTCACGTATAAAAAGCTGGTTTGCCGAGTGTCAGGGTTATTAATTTTGTCAAAAATTAGTGCAATTTATATTAAAATAAACCACTTTAATGACAAAATGCATTTAAGCCAACGAGGTGCTGCAAGCTGTCGTTCTAAAACAATACACAAAACACTTGCCACAGCTCTTGCTGCCCCTAAGTGAATCATAATGGCAAAAACTTTAGCTTTCTCTTCTTCTTTCTCGGTTGGTTAAAAGAGCGATGGGATCCCAAATAGGACTAAAGGGAAACACTTTTATTTTGATTTGAAGGTATTTCAGCAAATAACCTAACTGAGAGTAACGAAATAATAATAACATATCCCTGAAAGCAGATTAAGTGTTTTATGTTGCAATCTTCCTGCTTCAACTATTATTTATTTATTTAAGGTAAAAACTACCAGAACCTTAATTAATCTGTATATATCTTTATTTCCTCATCCTCCTTTCTACACTGTATATGATAAAATAATGAATATTGTCCCAAACTGACCCTGTTTATCTTATATAACAACGAAAAGCTAGCAAATTGTGCTGTGGACACAGCAATGAGACAATTAACAGAATTTATGTGGGGTAATTTGTATTACCAGGCTCACTTAATTGTTCAGCTGGGGTCAGATCAGAATAAATGCAGGCATATAATAGATAAGGCATAATGAGACACACACACACACACAATCACACACACTGGAACAGAAGTCAAATGCGTTCATAAATAACACAAAATTAGCTTTGTTTTTATGGATATCAGAAACTGCTCATAAAAGACAAAGTTGGCATAAATTAATTCGATAAGCGTTTTATTTGCATACGGGTTGAAAATGCGAACTGATAGTTTCTTTTTCTGTCAATTGTTATTTTAAAATTGTTTTACAGATAATTTAACAATTCATTCGGTTTGCCTTCATTTCATATTGTGTGACAGTTGCTCTGATAGAAGCTACTCTATAGAATGATGTAGGCCAAGTAATTTTATATATCCTCTATAGTATAGTTTAACTTGGCTAACAGCACATCTAATGGCATCTGCCTATATGTGTTTCATTTAATTCGCCACTTAATTATACATTCTTTTACCCAATTCGGATATGTGTAAAACAGACGTGTAAATTGTGCACACAATCAATTTCAATTAGGCAGCAAGTTGAGCGCTTAATTCGAAAGGCAACACTCGATCGATGCGCTGATTGACAGGCTATATAAACTTTTGACAGCTGCTCGCAACACGTTAGCCTATGGCATTTAAATGCGCATACGCCCCATATGCCAAACAAATCGTCTTGCCTGCCAGTCTGTCATTCCTCCACTGTTTCGAAAGGCAAACAAACGACAAACTATTTGATATGCATTGCACATTGCTTTTGGAAATTATGAAGATGCCGCTGCTGCTAACCCAAGGGCCCAACAAACCCAAACCCAAAGCAAGCCTCAAGTGGCTGTGCCTGAGCCTATTCAGCCATTTGGGGCCATGGTCACGTTGGTCACGTGCCAGGCGAAAGAAATCCATTTGTTGACAATTTGATTACGTGTCGTGCTCCTAAGTTTTTTTTTGGAAATTTGCTGCCGAAAAATTCTGCAGTCAAGAAAAGAAATCTTGTGCAAACTTTTAATTTAGCTCAATTTGTTACTGTTCTTGGAAATATTTTAATTTCGTCATGTAATTGCTTTGGGTAGAAACCTAGAAACTGAACTTAAGACAATCATTGATTTAAAGTTCAGCTATCTGGCATAGTTCTTGAGTTTTATTTCTTTAAAGTGTTTTCTCTTGGGGTTTCTCACCAGCCGGCCGTAAGTAACATTTTCCACTTCCTCGTTCGTCCATTACACCATTTCCGGTCTATTTATGAGCCCAAAATAAAGCAAAATGGCGGCCGCTTCCAAACTCGCATATATTTATTATTAAAATGTAACTCAAACCTGGCACGGACAAAGTTTGCAAACCAAATTAAAAATGCCCACAAGCAATGCACAAAAGTTGCCCAAAAATATATAATATCTCTAGAATTTATTTCATTTTTTTAAACAAACCCGCTCACATGAGTTAAGGCAAACTATGTGGCTGAAAGAGCTCTTCGTTTTGGCTGGAAATGGAAATAAAATAAAACAACTTAAAAATGAGCTCATTTGGGAGTTCTCGACTTGGAGATATTCTGTAGTCAATATAACCTTTTTCTGTAAATATATTACAGAATTCTAGATAAATCTCTATAAACAGTATTTACATTGTTAAAAATTCTTATAATTTCAGAGGAAACTTATCATCCTTAAAGTTTGGCAAAGCCAAGCCTTAACTGTAGGGTACAGAAAGGAAAGTGAAAAACTCAAAAGATACTGGTGATTTTAATAAAAAAAATATACTCAAATGCAAAGAGTGGAAGTGGTTATGGTTATGGTTTTTAGTTGCTGTTTGCAAGTTGCTGGTTGCAAGTGCAGCAGGGACAAGTGCAATTTGCTACCGGTTTACGCTTTGTGCTCGTCGCTGTTATCCTTTTTTTGCTGGCGTGTTGAGGACAATTGAAATTGAAACTTATTACGCTGATGACACCAAAAGGGTCTCATGAAAACCAAATGCACTCAGTCTCATAAGGGCAAAGTTCAAGTGAATTGTAAAAATACAATTTGCTGGGCAGTTAGAATGCTTAGTAATATTTATGGTACTCAGCGAAAAGAGAGATTTGCTCAGCACTTAACTAAAGCTTCTGAAAAATCACAAGCTGGCAATTACTTCGATCGATATGAATTACTTATTTCCAGTTGTTATATTAAATTATCAAAAGAAAAACATATTTAATAAATAATAATACCGTAATTGCTGTGTCTTGGCTAAAAGCATATATACAAAATGGCACCTGTTGAGGTTCCTGTTCGTTCGAGCCACCTCCAAGGATACTCTCATTACGCAATGTGAGGTGGCAAATGAAAAAGAAAACCAAATAAATTTAACGCTGACATGCGAAAATTTAATTTTCACATCGTATAAAACTTAAGACATGCTTCCATTGAAAAATCTTTTACACTTCCTTCCTCCTCTGGCTTTTCCTTGCCGTTGTTCGACTTTCCCTTTCGACGGTTTCCGTTGCCAGTTTTGTGTTTGTTTTGAGGCCATTATAAGAAAGGCGCTTGTGCGTAAGAACATTATTATTATTGATATTGTTGGTGGGTATGTTGCTATTGCTCTTTGTAATATTTGTTGTTGTTGTTGTTTGTGTTTTGTAGTTGACATTATTGTTGCACGATGACTGCGTTCATATTTATTGTGGAAATTTATACCAAAACTTGGGACACGTGCTCAGGTTTCCATTACATTGTTTTATATTGTATACATCCATTGCTGTCAGTATTGTTTAATATATATGTGTGTGTGTACCCGCTCTATATATATGAATTTAATAAATGCCAGTGTTCATTAACAAAAGTGACATTTCAAAATTGGTAAGAAGACTTCGTGACTCGTAAACTGAGGTCATTAATTCAAAGTTAGAGAACCAACGCAGCCAAGTGTGAATAATAATGGGTAATTAGCCAAAACTGCCAGTTAACGAAGTAAAGAGTAGCTCAATAAATTACAGAAATATTATAATTACGTGCACAAGTCTTAAAGGTTTCATAGGAAAACCTTTTTTAATTTTAAATGTTAATTTTGATGTGCCACATTCTATTTTTGCTTATTCAGCTCAGCGAAACAAGATAATCCACATTCATTAAGAATATAGTGCAAAAGCCAAATAGCCAATAAGAGCCATGCTAAGCTGCAGTAGGCCAAAACTTCAGTGGATCTAATTCCTAATCTAAACTTTTCCGCTACATTTCCATTCACTCCATTCTCTAACACAGCCAAGACTTGACCAGCCACTCAATTAAGCCAGAACACAGAATTAAATTAACTTGACGCTACTCAGCTATGCCCAAAAGAGTCATAACAAAGTGGCTTCTCATTTAACCACCAGGAAAGGATGTGGTGCAAAGCAAACATTCAAATGTAAACAAAAACACGGAGCATATGGAACAGCCCGAAACGGGTCTCAAGTGTCGTTTTGTGGCGCATGGAATAACAATGGAAATGAAAGAACAACAACTCATCAATAGTCCAAGACAACAAGTGTGGGAAAAACAATGGGAACAAGATGGAGAGGAGCTGAGCTCCACTCAAGATCTGCTCGACAAGCAGACATCAGTTCTAAACACTTAATAGAATCAAAATATTTATACAAATACATTTTTTTGTCGGAAGAACAAAGATGCCTTGTTGTATATTTTTTCAAATTACAGGGTATAATCACTCGCTAGACAGTCATAAAGCGTCAGCGCATTATTATCACCAACAACTATTTTGTGGTACACATCGTTCCATTCTGATGACTTTAAAATGAGCAAATGCGGAAGAGCTTAATGGCACAGCCAACAAATTTCCGTCGAAGCGCCACGAAATGTTGCAGGTAACATTAAGTGGCAGGCACTAAAATTTGCAGCTTCTTAATTATGAGCAATGCGCGTAGTGCAAAACTAATCTCATTCGCATTTGTATTTGCCTTTATTATGTATGAGTGTAAATAGAACCCGTCTAAATGTGGATGCTGCTGTTGCCTTTTAGTGACAGTTGGCCAACTAAAAGCTTCAGCTAAATTTTGTGTGTCAACCAAAATGTTTGCCAACTAGTTTTTCACATTTTGCTCAAATATTGGCTCAACTTTCAACTTAATCTCGCTGAAAGCAACAACAAAATTCGAGTCTTTTTTGTGAATTAAATTATAAGATTTCTTTTGTATTGCAAAAGACATTTGGCAATTAAAGTATATAAATATTAAATAAATATTATGTGCATTTCTGATGGCTCTTCTTTTTCAGTTGTTTGTTTTTGTTGCATTTTGAATACTTGCAAATAGATTTCATGTTCAAAATTGCAGTTTCCATTTTCAATCTTTTCATTTTGTTTGCGCAATTAAATATTGAAATCAATTTTTGAGTTTTACTTTGAGAAATGTTTTCAACATTTAAATACAACATCAATAAATTTAAAATACACAAAGTTGAGTTAAAAATATAATGTTGAAAGATTTTTGATTCAAACGGAATCTTTGATTAGATGAACCGGAAACATAAATGTTTTTGTTTGAAATGGGATTTGCAGATTTATTTGTACAATTGGAAAAGAAAGTGTTGCAAATCCAAAAAAAATTTAGCTTTAAAGTAAAATGCTTCTTAAATCCAATACATTTTCTAATCAGCTAAATGGTTTCAAAAACTTATGCATAAATTACTCATGATATGATTATCATACATAAGATTATTCTATTATAAAAGTATTTGATTAAACCACTTGACAACACAATCTACCAAAAATTCCCAGCAATTAAAGCAGAATCCAAAGAACACACAACATTTTCTGAATATCTTTTCCAATCTTTGCCATAAATCAGTGCCCCAAAGCAGCCATAACCAAACCCATAGTAATAACTGTGTGTGCTCTTCAGGCCCCTTGCCACATTGATACTGCTGAAATGAAAGGCGGCAAGTTGTTGTGGCACATAGTTCCTGTTTGCATTTGTATGAGATATTGAGCACTCTTTGCCATTTGTTGCCATAATAATTTGTAGTTGCAAAAGCCAAACTGACACAAAAAACAATAAACAAAATTGCTGAGCGTGTTGCCGAGTTCCCCGCGTTGTGTTCAACGTTCAAGTTTACGGACAGTGGCATGCAACGAATGTGAGCGCTTAAGGTTGTGGCATTAAGCATTCTCGGGCGGCGGGTTGATGCAGAATACCCACAAAATATATATCAAATAACTAACCAAAAAAAAATAACCTGAAAATGTGCTTCAGATATTATGAATTCTTTGTGTCGATTTTTGGAATTTGGGCTAAGCTAAACAAGGTTAAATATAGACATGATCTAATAAAAGAGTCTCTTGCAACATTTTGTTGCCCCACGCATAGCAAAATATACAGCTTAGTTTATTTATATATTGTTTAATAAATTAATAAGAATGTATAAATACAATTATTCCTATAATAAACATGCTGTGCATATAAAGATAAACATTGTGTTTTAACATTAATTATACATTTTTATTTGTAGTTTTGACGACTTTACTTTTGTCCTTTAGCCACAACAACCGCTCACATCAGCTGTTTATGCCTTTAAGCCCAGTTGGTTGTGTTAAGGGGCATAAAAACAAACAGCATATATATACATATATATATATATATATGTGCCCAGAGGCAGCTGCTTTGGGTTTGTTCCTTTTTGCTCGTGGGAGCCTGTGCATTTTAAAACTGAATGAAAAAAAAAACGGATTTACAGTTATGAACGCAAACATGCCGTAAAGCAAATAAATGGGGGAACGAAAGAAAAATCAAGAAAATGCCCTCAAGGACGAAGGCAAGGACCTGGAAAATAGTTGCCATCGCATTTTCACTTAAGTAAAAGGGCAGGCAGGAATAGAGAGAGCTCGCCCCCTTGGAGTCCAGGGCACTGTCAACACAGCCAGGTGCGAGAGGTGCGTGACCCTGGCAAACATCTACGACCAACGACAAACGACGACAATTCAAATCCAATTAAAGTAAAAGCAATTTGCTCGCCACATGAAAACTGCAGCCAAAACGAGATTTCGTTTCGTTAGCACGATTGTGAAATTAGAACGCATTGAAACCTCTATTTAATTAGACACTTTAACGATCAACCCGACAAGCAAAACATAATACAATACTGCCATCGAGGGTGCAGTGCAACAAAAGCTAAATAAAATTTAAAAAAAAAAAAAACGCCCAAGAGATACGCCTTTGTCACATTGTCTCGCTGAAGAGGCCGTGGCAAACAGTTGGTTGCATTGCCAGGACATGCAACAATGACGACATTGACAGATGACAATGTGTGGATACAGCTGTCAATATGCTGAGAAAATGACACAGTTTATGCCCCTTACAAAAGTAGAAAGGCAACCATAGAAAATTGATATAATAACAATTAAAATAGGTAATATTATATATAAGGTAAATATTTCTATGATTTTAATCAAATGATTTTGATTAATTACTTTCGGTTAGAGTATTTAGTATTCAGTTTGCATACAATCTTTTTCTTTTTGCCTCCTCTTTTTTGAGTTTATTTGAATTGCCGGCTTATCGAAATGGGGCCGTGCGGCATTATCAATGCTTGAATCTACGTCACTGCACATTAAAATTGCAAACGACATCCTCGACGTGGGCGTCGTGTGGGTGGGCGGGCTGCAGTGGTCCTTCAGAGTCGACACACGCCGCCAGATAAGGGGCCACAAAAGTACGTAAGACTTTCAATCAGAGTGCACCGAAACGGAAATTCTGCGCTGCAGCGCATACAAGAAGGAAATACATGAACGTGTGAACTAAATGACTGACTGACTGACTGACTGACTGACTGACTGACTGATGGACGAACTGATGTGAAGCAGTCGCCTTGCAACTTAACTGACTATATCAAATAACATTGAATGCCTCAATACTGGTTTAGATGCAGTTCTTCTGGTTTTAGCCGTATAAAAAGGGTATGCTAATATTTTATATTGTTGTGTATTATGCAAATTAATGTTGCAAAGCACAGCCAATATCACTGCTTCTATAAATATGTCCATCCATTAGTGGAGCTCAGCGGAAAAGATAAATAAAAATATTACAGATACCCATTGTTTTTTAAACTGATTTTGTAACTGATTTCACTTCGTTATGCAATCAAGTTAACCACTAAAAAATATTTCTTTTATAGCAAATGGCGCAAATTCGTTACAGGGTATCTCAAGGTCGAGCAGTTGTTGCATTTTTAGACCACTGAACAGTGAATATGGCGCCTGTAACAACAAGGCTGCTGCCGTTAGTTGAGGTCTGACATGAACTTTGCTTCCGATTTTGCATACTTTGAACTTTCTCAATATATATTGTATTAAAGTTGCCACATCCTGAGCCTTGTTATTGTTCTGCACAAGGTTCTCATTGCGTCGGGAAATTCAAGGTATCCGTGTATCGATGGAACATTATTAGAAATAAAATTCAAAAGTGCCAACGGCATCACCATCATCGATGTTGGCGGAGCACAATTGGATGGACGCAAGTAAGTAGAAAAATATGGTTTCAATGAAGCTCAAAGAGCCACATAAAATCCAATTGAGCTTAAAGATAAGCAAAGTTAATATTAAGTTAATATTAAGCCGACATATTTTAAGCTGCTTTTCATATCTAAAGTAGCCGAATTCATGCAACATTAGCTAAGCGCTTATCGCAATTATTTAGATAAATATTATAACAAAACAAAATGCAGAAAATCTTTAATAATTTATGCCTCGATAAATTTTGAATTTTCGGTTTCAATTTCCTGGCTGACTGAATAAATGCTTTGCTATCTGTCGTTGCGGGTAAATATCAAAATTCATGAATCCGCTAAACCAATCGCCATTTGTCTAAATGAGAAACCATTTAAGCGTTCAAATAATGACCAAAAATCCGTTACTGATATAAATTTGATTTTATTGACAGGGAATCAGCGGCAAAGGCATTTCCACAATGGCCCAAACAATGGGCCAACTGACGGAAATTACATTTAGGTGTCCATTGTTGTTAGCACGAAGCCGCAGCAAATGAATAATGATGGGCACAAAAAGGGGTTGCTTTCGTCCTACCCCCGCCAAAGTACAACCCCTCTACCACCAAACACCTGGCTACTCTTGTACACGGGGCTCATAAATCTTGGTTTGCTCGATTAGCGCTTTTGATACAGTTTTATTTGTTGGCCAGTGTTTCGAGGCACCCGTTCATGGCTTATTAAATATTAAGGTAATTTGTAGATTTACACGATTTCCGGGCCAATGTGGGTCATATTTATGTGCATGCCTTGAATAATTTCACAACAATGTCGGTATTCATTTTCTCGGAGTAATTTATTAGTCTCGTGTTTCAATATTTAATTGAATACGCTGTCGCAGCTTAGACAAATGGACATCGTCCTGCCTCCCCACCCCGCAAAGCGTGTGGCACTAAACTGTCGAGCACTTAGAGGGACCAGCTGGACAGGCACACAGTCCGTGACATTCGATGTTTTATTAATAGCAGCAAACAATTAGTTAAACAACTAGATTGCTATCCTAATATAACCAAAATGTTGTACACGAAATAAATTCCTAAACTTAAAGCAGGAATTTATATATAAAAGCCAAATTCTATTTAAGGCAGTTTCCACTTATAGCCTGAATTTTATAACTCAATTTGACTTGAATACAAAAAATAGTTTGAGGTGTTTACTCTTTTCAGAGTGATTGATTAAAATATACCTAAATAGCAACTGGCTTTGGAAACTTTTGATAAATGGAAATAAACCTATAGAAAAGTATTCAATAGCTCAATAAAGAACTACGAATAATGAACTACAATAAAAGTCAATTCAGCTTTCATCTTTCGAGTAACAAATTTAAGCGAATAATTTGAAATCGATTCTGAATCCTGAATCTGAACCCCAATAAGTATAATTATTTATTACTTGGCAGTGTAATTAGAGCATTGGCATATTAAAACAATAGGAAATCCAATAAATTAGGGAAAAGTCAAAGCTTCGAAGAACAAAAGACGATTGGAAAAATATTGTGTAACCTGCAATTAATTTTAATTATGTTACACTTGTTTCTGCCATCAGATCGGAGCAATAACATTTTCACTTTTGGCCTCAATTGTGTGCTTCATTAATATTTACTGTTTTGGCTACAAGTTACTTAACTCGATGACCTCCAATTCGGATTTATTATGACTTGAAGAGAGAGACTATAATGCACACCACATACACACACTCTGCCGACGGCCTTTCACAAAAGTTAGCCTAGCTTTGACACATTGCTGTGAACCGCGAGCCGTGACAAGGCCAAGTGCCAAAAGGGGCGTGGTAAGGCGGGACGACACTCAAAAGCTATGCACTTACTTTTCTGTTTGTGTGTGTGTGTGTGTGTGTCCGGTCTACATTAGTTTCAGGGACTGGAAGCCAAACATTAGATATGCAAAGTCAAACACACCTATGCAAACTGCCAGAGGCGATGGACTCAACTCGTTGGCATATGCGACGTATGCGCAATGTTTGTGTATCGCAATGGAACAGAATTGTGCTTGCTGCTGCTGCTTGCCACTCAATTTTACTGGCAATTTTACGCGCTGATTGACTAAATGTACAGAAGGCGGAACCATGGTGGATTCTAACTGTTTACTCTTGCATTAATTATGAAAGTGGCATGTGTGTGTGTGTGTGTGAAAATATAAATGACCAACTGCAGGACTCATGGTGACATCTGCCTGGCTTTGGTCTTTCACAATTTGTTACACAATTCAACATGGCTGGTACTTTTTTTTATTATTGATTTAATGTCTAACTGGTCGCAAAAAGTATGCTTAAGAAAACATTTATTTTGTTTGTGCACACACATATTTTCTGCCGATCATTGTATATATTTCTCATCGAATTATATCAAACTGAATACACAGCAAATGGCAGAGTCAGTGCTTTAGGCCGAGTCATTGAATGGGGGCCAACACGTAACTGACTTGTTATCTCTCTGTGTGTGTGTGTGTGGGTTGGCAATTTAAAGGCTTGACATTTGTACACTGTTATGCACAGAGAAAACAGGCAACACAACATGAAATATGGTCAGAACAGTGGCATGACAAAACTGATGCTGTGTTTTGCACATCTTTTTGTTGTTGTACCAAAATGATTTCTTTTGTGGAATTGATAACTCCCCATCTGTGTGTGTGTGTGTGTGTGTGTGGGGATTTCTGTAGGTTTGACTTTTTGTGTGACACATTTAAAATGCTTTGGCTTTGGCTTTGGCTGCCAGCGTCGCCCTTAGGGGGATTTTTAACAAATTAAAGTCGTGTTCAGCTGCTGGGCAAACAAAACTTTGACAAGGGCTTTTTGTAAATATCAGTGGAAAATACATATATATCTTATAAAGTTTGAATTGCCATGTGGCAGGATAAGTCGACAGACAACAAATATATATTTACATTTATATGTGCGGGTGGTGCACATGTCGAACAAACCAGTGGCTTTTGTCAATACAATTGATGTGTCATGCTCGTCAAATTTCAACGAAAATACAAAAAAAAAAAAGCTAACATTTAAATCAATGGAACATCATGATATATGAAATATTCCTTCGAATTTTCAATAATTTGTATGGCTTCAATAACTGATCAAAAGATGTTTTTAAGATAGATTTGTTTACTCTTGAGTGGATTCGCACAAGGACAGTCAGTTTATATTATAATCCCTTTTTTCATATTGTCCCAGTTTAAGTCGTATTTTATACAGTTTGCGGTTGATAACTTTTTCTACATTTTTCTACACTTTTTTCTTTTTTCCTGTAGATATTTTAAATTCCACATCCTTGCTTATAAATGATGCTTAAATTTATTCTTTTTGCTGTTCTAAAATCTGAGTCTCTTATGATTTTATTTGTCTCCCTTGAAAGGAACCAATTGCGAGTAAATTACTATTCACCTAATAAGATATCAAGTGGCTCTAGAACAACCCACTTAGCGGACACATTAGGATGTGAAACTTGCTGCAGCAGTAATGCTGCCTCACAGCACGAGTTCGTGCAACAGAGGGCAACTTACGCAACAACTAAGACAATTTGCAACGAGAACTATAAACATTATTTTGGTTGACTCCCACCACTAAGCAGAGAATGCTAAGAATTTGTCCTGGCCACGTGCTGAACATAAAATGAATTTAGACGCTTTATATTGGCGTTTCCCTAAATTCTTTAAGCCAAATATTTGCGGTTTCCGCGCAAGTCGCCATCATTTTTTGCGCTTTGCCCGCAATTTCGATTGGCATCTGTCATAAATCTCTATTTTTTGGCGAATATTTTCCTGTCAGAAATTTATAAGCGCATATTTCCATATTTGTTTAACAACTTTTCTTTTCTGCGTTGTTGCCTTCGCATCCATCATTCAACATATTTCTGGGTATTATTTTAAAATGTGATTTTAACGTCGTATATCATTTATAAAAGTTTCTGTTTATTGCGTTTTTGTAAATTATGCGCTATATTGTAGTTGGCAATGATTGATTGGTAAGGAAATATAAATTTTGGGGCTTATTGTGTTAAATTTTTTGTCCCTTAACACGGAAAGTTTGTTTTTGGAATATTTGCTTTGAGCCTGGCGCTGTTAAAACAAGTCATAAACATATTTCACGAGGAAATCTGGAGCGAGTGCGAGTGGAATGAAATAGCCAACATTGTGGGTCATGTGTCATTTTCAGAGTTCTCTGCTCCGTTGGATCCCAAACTCCAAACCCAGTTGCATGTTGCTTATTTGTTTGCACTTTGTTAGGGGTCGACCAGAAAACTTTAACAACTACATTTTTTGAGTCTTGGCCGCAAGCTGCTCAAATTGAATATTTTATTATTGATTTGTTTCTCTTGGCATTGTTCTTTTTAATAGTGGAGTGAGTATTATTTTTAGTTAACGTAAAAATTGAGTTTTTGCTGAGTGGTGCACATTTTTTTGAGGCAGATGAAATATGTTTTTACTATTTTTAGCGATACATAATTAAAAGCAATTTGCGAAAATAAAACTTAAGCTTTTAATATGTTGATTTATATTATTTGTTATTTAATTGTTACAGTTATTATTTATGGAAAAAACTTTTTTTATTAAAGAAAAATAACAAATTTTTTATTAGCATATCACACACAAAAGAAATAAAATTTCAATTTTATGCAAAGCGCAAACTTTTTTTCAATTTAATGCTTACCTTTGTTTATTTATAAAATAAAATATGAATTTAAAAAGCTTTCATTCAGCTGGAGTTTATTTTAAGCGCAGAATTAGGCAACCCAATTTAGTCTCAATTTATTCAACGTTTTTGACCCTTTTTGATAAAAAAAAAAAAAACAAAAATAAGCAAGCAAATCCCTTTTTTTGTATACACATCCCTGCTCGTCTATTTTAACGCCACTTAATTACACTACGAGCCTAATCGTACTACACAGGCGGCCTGAAACCAAATTTAATCATGAAAATCCCTCGAAAATCCATAACAAAATGTCAACACTCAATCATTAAGAGGTAAAGCATACAAAATGACGTCTACGAAAAAGTGCTGCCCAGAAATGGGTCAGCGTCAGTGCGAGCAGTGGGCAGAGGGCAGATAAAATGTTACCCGGATGGAGTAACAAAATGTTGGACTTTTTAATTGTCGTCGTCAATCGATAAACGATAGACACTAACAAATAAAATCAAATATGCGAGCCTGTTAACGGTCAACAGACCCATTTTTGACGCTGATTAGATGCAAATGGCGGCGATAAAATGGCTCAAACTGAAACCAAACTACACCATTTGCCCAAACAAAATACCACACGAAGTACCAATTGGAAGTCAGGAAAAGGAAAATTATTGTAAAGCCCCAGCCAGATTTTACGATGTTTTTATGTTAAAAAAATAAGAAATAAAAAATACAAAAAATAAGAGTAATGGGCGTGTGGCGGCGAACACACAGATTTTATTTATTCATGGGCACGCTAACTTGTACGTCAGAGCTGCTGCCCAGGACACACACAGCTAAGATAAATGAAAAAAAAACTATATATATATATATATATATATATATAAATACAGTTGTATTGCAATATGTTACTGTGGTTATTTGAAAAGTTATTTTACATTTTTATGTGTGAACCACACACCTGCTCGTAAAATGATATTGAAATGGATGAAGTGCGGCTTATGTGACAAATTGGAACAAGGGAATTATTAACTAAACATGAGGAAAATGTGTAAATTGAAAAATTTATTATAGCTCGTACCTTGTCCAAAGGGTAAGCAGGCGTTAATTTGGCTTCAGCACTTAAGTATGCTACAATTTTTGAATTTCAAAATATATACTTGAGTCGCGCGCACTTTCACTTTAGAGCTGAGCTGCTGCTGCTGCTGAACTGAACCTATCGAACCGAACACCTCGCTTGATTTGTGAAACTGGCCTCGTTTGTTCCGCTGGGTTTGGTTAAAACAGCGACTCTGTTAACGCTGCTCGACATTCGGGCACACGAGTGTTCCCAAAACGAGTGATGTTTTTCGACGACTGTTAACCGCCGCCGACTCGGATCCATCTGGAATTGAAACACGACAGACCCCACTACACAAAAAAAAAGTAGGTCTAGCAGTGAGTGAAAACTCAGTAGTCACATTGAGTGGCATTTTCTTAGTTGGGAAGCATTCTAACCACTCACAGTAACTAAAGCTGTGCACTGTAAAAGCTTTCGAAAAGCTTTTGTTTTAATGGGAATTATTTCAATGGCAAATGTAAACAGTATTTTAAATACGTAAGTTAAAACAATGGTAAATTTGTAAGCTTTAAATACCTGGATATAAAATATTTATGTTTCGTATATAAGCAACGCCAATATTTACCTGTAAGTAAAAAATGGAATAACAAATTAGTATTTCACTTGTATAAGATTTATTTACAAACGTAACTGTAACACAGACACTTAAACACATAAACAACAATATAAATTTGTAAAGGGAAATTTGAAACACCATATAAAAAATACAACAAGTACAAATACAAATAGAAAGAGAAAGAGTTAGAGAAGTTATTAGCTCAAAAGCTTAAAGAGCTTTTTCAAAGTGTTACCAGCTGTACATTGTACATAAATATTGCGCTTTTATAGTTAGTTTGTTTTTAAATTTAATTTGGAAAGTCCGTTAGAAAAACATGCCAATATAAAATTTAAGAGTTTCTTTTATTTATAAATATTTTAAATGTATTTAATACCAAAAATGTAAGATACATCAAAGAAACGTGCAAAGTTAGTGACAAAAAAAAAACAAATTGTAGGCAGCTATATTTTCAAACAACTTAACAACACTGTTAAACAACTAACAACATTTCGGTAAGTATTAGTAGCACAACACACAAAAAATAACACGTGCTTTCTAGGCCATTACAATATGTACATAAATGGGTTGCTAGGCTTTTGCTTGTTGTTGTTATTGTTTTGTTGGTGCAACCAACGAAACAACAACAATATTAGCAAATCGCCTAGCTATCAAAACCACACACACACACACCATTTAATGTTGTTGTCATTGTTGTTGTGGTTGTTGTTGTTATTTTTGGTGCTGGCTAAAACGAATTAACATCGAATTTAAAATCGAGATCCAAATTTTTCAACGGATTTCGACGGAATTTCTTGCTGCCATGATGATGATGGTGATGTGGTATTAGTATCTCCACTTCCGGTTCTTCATCTGCATTATTATCGATATACATATTTTCGGATTTGGTATAACAATTTCAATTAAGTTGTTCGTGTCGATTGTTTATATATAAAAAATATACAAAGACAAATACAGAGAAGAAATGCCATTAAAACAAAATGCAATAAAAATCCATTTAAGTTATCATTATATCTGTTCATATATATATTAATTTGTGTCTGGTGCATGAGCCATGGAATAAGCGAAACGAGTACAATATCAAAGAAACCAAAAATACGATGAAATTTATGAAGAAAATTAATTCAAGAAATTGAATATCAAGTCAAAGTTGTATATACATAAATATACAGACACGCACACAAACACACACACACATGAAAAATAAGAATTGAATACACTGCGTATGCGTTATATACGCTCATATCCCACTCAATTTCCTGCTAACACGCATCGGATTATTAGCATTGATCAGAGCCACGCAATTTTATATGTTATACTCACGATAAACACGTGTAAAGTGCGATTGACTCATCATTGAATCCACCACGGAATAGCTACGCATAAATTGCCAATTTTCGGAATAATTTCCGCATGTTCACAAGTTCTTAATCATATAAATAAGTATAAAAGAACCCATTTGCAATACAAAAGAGGGACAAGAACAAAACACTTATTATTCGCACACTTGACTGGGATATACCCTGTAATACGATGTAGAGAACTATGTGGCATATAACCAAACAGGTGCTCTTCACTAAGTATACTATTGCTTCGACTTATCAAGAAAAATATGATTTATTTTTGCCAGAAGTATTTCTGAAGTATTCTCTTCCCTTGCATGCCGGGTATAAACAATAAAAACGGGGAAAAAAAGTCTAGCTTCATTTTCATACGCATCCAAAACTTTTTAAGTGCGACGCGGCAACAATAAAAAAAAAAAAACTATAGAAAAGAAAAAATAGGACTAGCATAATAAAATGAAACTTCCCAAAATGAAATGCCAACTCTTGAAGTCAATGTTGAGTTTTGGCCCTCAAAAAGTTTCACAATACTCGTTGTTATGGCATTTCTTGAAGTGCAGTTGCCTGTGGCTGGAGTTGCTCCTTAAGTGGTCGCATTTGACTGCCACCTGAGTGCATGGATATATTTACCTTAGCCTTACTGTTGGCTAACAAAGTTTTATTGCTACCCCAAGATGAAGTCTATTTACAAATGTATAATATAATTTAAATATAGTTAAATTTAATATATGAAACCAATTTGCATCGCTGGTGTTTTCCAAAGTAAACAAACTCAAAATTCATGACTGGTTTTGGTCTCTAGTTAAATAGCAGAATTAAGACATCATATGGAAATTTTTATCTAACTTTTATTTACTTTAAAGCCGAAATCCACAATTTTTGGCAAGAGGAGTATGCGTCCCTCTAATTGAATGAAATGGCTCAATCATAGTCAGGCATATTAATTATGCATGTGACAATATCTGCACAGCTGAGCTTGTTAAATTTCAAAAGCATGCCTCATTGGTATGCACCTCCATGAGAAAACTTAGATTTTGTGGTAGCCCCTTGCTTTCTGAGGCTGGCAAAGACAGTGAACGACAACACACACACACACATACATACAGGAACCCACACACCAAAAACACAATTGCAGCACTACACACACACACAGACACACTAAGCAAAGTCTGGTAAAAGTTAGATGTCTGTCAGACGTCCTCAAACAAGTTGAGGCAGGCAATCGCCGAACGAGTTGCCGCCTCGCTGGCTAAACTTTTAATCAGCTTGCAAAAGTTACATCCTGAGCGCGCAATTATAGCCGAATTTTCGGTACCAGCAAAAACATAATCAAGTTAATTGCATAAAAAATGTTATGCAAAGGCTTTCAAGAGCAGCGACAACAACAATAACAACCAACAATATCATTCTAACAATATAAAACAACAATGAAGGAGCAGAAAAAGCGGCGCCAGGTTTATTGTCCTGCCGTAGCGAACTACAATATATATATAAATAAATATATATATATATATAAATGTGTGTGTGTACACTTTATGTTGTTAGCTAATATGGCTTATTGCTGCTTTTGTTGTTATTGTTGCTTGTGTTACTCTGTTTGTTGTAATACAATCAATTTCCGCTTTGTTTGTCAAGAAAAGTTGAAGAACTTTTTTTGTGTTTCAACTTGCGGCACTTTATGTTGTTATTGTTATTGTTTTTCTTATATTTATTTCTGTTTTTTTTTATTGGCGGCAGTATTTTTATGAACCGGAAGCAACAGCTCAGCTGCCAGGTCCTTTTTAAACATGACGTATACGCAATGCTGCCACTCCTGCCGAAAACAATTTATTGATTGCTTGCCATTGCCATCGGGTGTTTGGGATGTTGTGCAGGATGTTGGGTTGTGTTAGGATGTTAAGTACACATTTTTTAATTAAATTTCCTCCTTATGGTGCGTAATATACATTATCATCCCTGTGTATAACAATGACTGGCACTTTATTGGTCGCCTGGTTGCCTGCTTGGGGCAATTTGAGAAGGATTTGTTTTTGAGTTGCGGCATTTGCTTTGTGCAATTAGCTTTTGTGTTATATGGTTTGCTTGATTAAGACCCAAGACTCTCAGATATCCCTTAGGACGCTATGAAACACACATACACATCATTAAATACATTGGTATCATTCTCAAATTTGTCATTGTCTTCTGCGTGTTCTGTTCAAAGCAGACTGAATTGTTTATTGGCATAAATAATGCATTTATCAAAATCAGAGAAAGAATTATACTTTATTTCTAGACGATACAAAAAAGAGCAAAAGTGAACTGAAACACATTTATATTCATTAATAAGAAGAAAAAAGGTCACTGTGTTGAGACGTACCAAAAAGTCAAAGGGACTTTAACTTTTTAAGCCCTCTTGACTCGGCGTCGTTAATGATTAATGCCTTCCCCCAATTTATTGGTCCATGACGCAAATGCTGTGTGAGTCAGCTGTAAAATGTATTTCCATTCCACTGCCTTGACACGAAAAACGATAACCCAAATAATAAATAGAAAAAGTATTTAAATTTTATTGCCAACGTTTTGCTGCACTTGCTAAAGCGTTTATGATGGCCAAATACCAAAACACAAAAAAAAAATTCATAAGCCATTAAACAGCAGCAGAAAATGGCAATATAGTACTCCATTTCAAGGAATGCCACCGATAACAAATAATCACAGGCAATTATTCAGAGTCAGTCGGGGATGGGATGATATATATATATATATATATCACATCGACGTGCAAGGATATCAGCGTTGCTTAGAAATGTATGCGCATATCTTTTGCGTCAAGTGACAAATGCTGGAATTCCAGTCTGGGCATATAAGCATCATAAATAACATTGGCCATATCAATAGCTTCATCATAAATTTATAACCTACAGACGTCAAATAGCAGACATATTTATTATTCTTACATTTTTTTTTCTGAGAAACTAAAAGCTAAATTTAAGCTGAAAGATGTTGAAATATTTTGCGCTTCATAGTTGAAGAAAATTTCTATATGAAAACTAGCTAAATTGAAATTTAAGCTATGTTTTTACACATATTAATATTAAATGTAGACAGCGTTTTATTATTTTCTAAAGCATCTTTTTGCCATTCTAAAACAGCTTGTCTAAATTCACTCAGCCTTGCACTATTTTTGTACATTTGTCATCATCAGAAGTCATTTTAATTTCTAATTTGTTGCTAATGGTTTTCTTTTGTCATAATTGTTTGCTAAGCTGTCTGGCGACTTTCACAATTACTTTGCGCAGTCAATAAGGAAACCGTTGCAGCGAGCAATGACAGATGCGTAAATAGTATGACCGGGAATGGTGAACGGTAAATGGAGCAACGGAAATCTCACGGGCATAACTAGGGGATGTCAATTTATCATTTCCGTTTGTGTTAACGCGTCGCAAATTGTACATTTAGCAAATGTTTTTCGCTCGCTTTTAAAAGCCATTTGAATCCACAAAGTGCGAAGGACAGTCTGCTTGGGCAGTTAGCTGACAAAAACCACACCCCGGCCAACAACTAACTGCGCCCACTGTCGACATTTATGTGTACATAAAGATATGCATAATTTGTGTGTGGCGCCAGTTTTTCTCGATTTCAGCGCGAATGTCAGAGACAACATTAAAAACATAAAAACGAAGGAGAAAACAAAAATATCAAATAACATTCTGGCACGCATTTCTGGTATTTATCTGTCGCTTTAATGCGACTCCAGTGTCCAATTTCTACGTACCTTAATATTTTTATACTTTATGCATTTATTTCGTGTAAATATGCAGCATTTAGCCACATAAAGACCGAACTCCAAACCAAGCCATACTACTCACATTTTCTTCGCTTTAATTCCATAATTTTGGGCAAGGCCGTCGTTATTGTTGTCTATTTTTAGCCAGACCAGACGCACCTTTTAGGGCAAATTAAAATAAATGCCAAAATTTGAGTTCACCATGGCGTATGCGTAATATTGTTATAGCTGTGCGGATTCGGCAACGACCAAACGAGCTGTGAAGTGTGCCCCATGTGGCTGACAGGTAAAAATCAATTTTACTCCTTTCTTGCCCTATGGCCTCTACAAATTTATTGCCACCAATTTGAAGCTCCCCATGTGTCCTCACACAGAAATAATGGCTCACTAAGTGAGCGACACAACAAAGTGAGGATGTTTTCTTTATTAATGATAGTGCGACATTCACAAAAGGGTTTCTACAAATAATGCCAAGAATAATGTTTTATAAAATCACGTTAGAGAATCTGACAACCCGAAAACATAATAACAAGTTTCTTCTATCTTGGCTCATTGCTTAAAACAAACTGAAAGACAGCCAATCAGTCAAACAAGAGCTCACACCTTAAAAAAATAGAGTTCTAATTAACCAGGGCACTCAAACATGCAAATCGTTGAAGCGAACTGCGAACATATAAAACACGTCAACACAATGGATTAAGCCGTGGTAATGGAAGGAAGATGGCCGCACCTTAAAGCAGTAGAGAATAGAGGCAAACAGAAAACAAGACGTATCAAATGGTAATCATTAGCCGCCAATAAATCAAAGGACTGACGGGAGCAGGCAAAGCGCCTTATTTACTCTCAATTAGGCTTACATTAACACAAAACTCTGTCCGAGTTACATCGAGCAGAGAAAATATAAATAATTAACAAGCTGCGAACAGCGGCAACGGAAACGGAAACCGCCAAGCCTATGAGCCATTTTTGTTCTGGGTGTGTGTATCTGTGTGTGTGGGCTTACAAATTGAAATCGTTTGTAGCACACAGCAAACTCAAAGCATTGCATCGTTTTAATTAAAATTATTCAAATTTATGTGATAAGCCCCAAATAAATATAATATTAACCAGACGACCGAATATTCAGCTCAAAGCCAGCACTAAACTCCAATTAAATTGCTTGCCTTTGTGCGCATATTTCGTTAATTCTATTGATTTATACTCTGCAGCCTGTGGGTATATTCAATATTTAATGCCAGACAACATTGATTGTGACTAGATTATTTAATTTATTTAATTGAAATAGTATTAAGTGATTTATCTCACAGCATTAAAAATTAATTTTTGTATCTTTATTGCTGGGCTTAGTTAATCTACTAAATCTCCACTTCTAAAATACAAAATAAATTAATCTCATATGCTGTTTAATCCAATTAGAGTATAATCAGGTCGAGTACGTGCGTTTTGGTCTTAAAATGGTCTTACACCACTTAGGAATGGCTTAATTGCTCATGTACAACAACAATAAAGCGCCTACAACAACAGCAATAAAAGCACAAACAACAATGTGGAGCACCTTTCCCAAGCTTTTTATTTGCATTTCACATTTGGAGGAAAGGCAGCTCGCAGATACTTTGCGAGGCTTAGAATTGGGCAAAGTGTTTTATTGTCTGCTTTCCGCTTTTGGGGATGCTTTGTGTATTTATTTAGGATTTTTTCGCACACATTTTTGTGGGTGTGCGTGTGTTGCTTAGATTTACGCATGAGTTGACTGCTTTATTGCTAATTTATGTGCAGCGTTGTGTAATTTTTGCTGGCCTTGCCACGCCTATCTATTTGGGGGTCTACGTAATGCCATTGTGGTTAGGTGTGGCTTGTCGTTAAGATAAGCCATGTGTATGGCAACTACACTCGTCATCAGCATATCTTAATTAATTTATTATGTGTCAAAGACAGACTTTTCACAAATTCTCTTTATCACTCACGGGTTGAACAAACTGCAGCTGGGACGGACGGAGGAAAAAGCGGTTCCTTTGGCGGATGCTGTTGTTGGCAGCTCAGTTTTATATATTATTATTTTTTTTTTATAATTTATTTTGATTTGCAGCCAAGAGAAAAACGCAAACAGACTGTGAATGTGTTGAGCCCCGGCTACGTGTTTATAATATGAAATATTTCTTGGCACAGACCCACAAAGAAGCAGCAGCAGCAAAGGCATAAAGCGACGACGACTTAAAAGGCATTTGTATGGTTGATTTGCTTCCCAGTAGTTTTATTTTATGTATTTTTTGCCAGTTGCCTTCCATTTGTATGCCGCTGGTGGCCAACAACAGAAACTACACAAACGCATAAAAACAACAAATTTAAAACTTAACGAGCGACTATAAACATTTTGGAAATATCAAATTTGTGCCTGCAGATAAAATATTGATGCAAAAGAAACACCCCAAAAACATATTTCATGAATATCCCCTTGACATTGTTTGTCTTGCTTGTCTTATTAAAGAAGTTGGAAAGGCTAATTTGGCATTTTATTACTTTAATTTCAAAATTTAATCAAGAGTTTTGAAGTATATTTTTAAAGGAGCGTTAAATAAATTTAGAGTATTGTTGAAAAGGATTGTTTTGAAAGGCGTTTTCATTAGAGTTACGATTACAAATATTTAAAGTAAGCTTCTGCTTTATATAAAAAATATCAAGGTTAATTTAAAATTCAACTTTTAATTAGCCAGCATTTTTGGTTTTGTATTTTAATTGAATTTATTTTGAATGAATTCCCACTATCAAGGCTTTATCAATATAACCAAATTTGTTTTTAGCCCAAGGCACATCAAAAGCATTTAATAAACATTAATTAGCATAGCCAACGGAAATTCAACGAATCTCGAAAAGCAGCTGTGTCCCCAAACAAGTCCCGTGGCAAGGACATGATGAAATTAAAATCTGCCAACGCATGCATGAAAATGTTTAGCAAATTAAAAGCAACCACACCGACGAGGACAGCCACAATAACAACAACAACGAAGTTACTGAGCAATAATCATAATTTGTGGCATTAAAGGAGCACAAGGAGACCAAAGGAATACCCATACAACAGCAACCGTTGGTCCTTTTTATCGACGTCCTCGCCAGCGCTTTACGATCGCTGATAAAGTGTCGCTGTGCAATTTATATTGCTGAAGATGGTGCGTTGGCAGGTGGCCCGGGTGCTCTGGGAGCCAATCCAAAACGGGGAACACTGCACCTGTCACGTGGGAAAACACGTCCTGGTAATTTATGAGTCATACTTGTAAGTTATGCATTCTTATTTGGCCTCCGGTGCGGTGCGCAAGCACAACTCGCGCGAATTTTATTTTCATTATTTGAGGCAAACAAACCACAAAAGTTTCGTCGTTTGTGAAATTTTCTAAAAATAACATTGTTGGTTGCAGTTATTTCTGTATATATATATATATGGAAAGCAGATAGCTGAAGTGAGAAATTGACGATTTTGCTCGTCAAAAGTTTCACGTTGATGTGTTTAACAAATGTTTTTGCCAAATTGTCTTGTATATTCCCCGATATTGTTAAAAGTTTTGACAGGCCAAAAAAAAGAATAACAAAGTAGCAGATTTGATAAATAGTACACAGTTGCTCTGCTTATTAGATAACTTGAAATTATTAGGTTATTATCATAAATAAGCGATGGAGCGATAGATAGATTAGAAATGTTTGCAAAGGACACGCTTAACACAAGATCAGGAATTTTAGATTAAACTGGACAGGCTGCTGCCTTTTCCTAAACAAAATTTGTATATGTTTCTTATATATGTGTGTAAATATTCATGCTCATAAGTGACTCCCGAAGAGCCCCGAAAAGTAGGCAATGAATTTTTTGCAAGCAGTAAATATGATATTTATATTATGCTCTTAGCGCTGTCATAAAAACATATTTATGCGGCGCTTATTGGCTAACATAAACAGTGAAACATGGTCTCTAATAATGGACATTAGAGTCGGAACAACAGTTTAGCTACTTAGTAAAGTGAAGTGCACCACAAATTTGCTGAAGGGCAGAACAATTTGCACAGCACTCACATACACACACCCACACACACAGAAGTCATAAAAGGACATGTAATATAAGAGCATAGTTAAATGTTGTGCAGTGTAGTGCGCATTAAGAAGTCATGTATTCCCCATAAGTATTTCCTATATATATAAAGCCAATATATATTTGCGAGCCCATTAAACACGTTATTGGATTAGAGTGCGAAACATGTGAGTAAAGAGCAACTGAGATAAAGATGCGACACACAGCACACAGTTGATAAATACTACAATACAATAAATAATAATGAAGGTATCACAATATACAATACACACTGACACACACACACACACGCACACATGTACGCACATATCCCTTATAGATTTGTAAAAAGAATTTATTTTTGGGAAAATTGTATCAGCTATAGATTTGAACAGTGTGTGTGTTGACTCTTCTCACCTTCATCCTCGTCGTCATCATCGAGTTCCGTGATTTCCGCCTTATCGCATGAACGGTCGACGACGCCATTTGTTGCTGTTGCCGTCGCTGCCGAGGCGCTGCTTCCCTTGGCGCTGAGTGCCGCCTTGGCATCGCCATTGGAGATAATCGAATTTGATTTTGCGTGATTTGTGTGATTGTTCGCGTTGGATTTGGCCGATGAGGAGCCACCATCTGTGAGCTCCATTTGTGGTGCGCTCGGCTCCGGTTCACCATTGCTGACAGCATCGATGGCGGCGCCATCCTTTGTCTTCAGCTCCTGACTGGTGTTGCAGCCCATTTTATCTGTGTCTCAGGGCTCTGTTGCTCGGTCTATGTGCTTCGAGTTGGCCTAGGTAACCGGGCTCGAACCAACGCCAATCGCTGTTGTTTAATCAATTGCAACAGCAACAACAAAAGTCACACACTTACACACACTCACACACACATACACACACGACAATACTTCTTGTTTATGCGCACACACATACACACTCGGCTCCAAAATTTTTTTTGTGAACTTTGTTAGGGTTTGTTATTTGCACTTTGACTTTTGTTGGGTGGAAACCTTTTTGTACAAAAATCGGTTAAACAAATATTTGATTATTTTTTTCTTAAGTAATTGAAAAGGTTTTTCGTTTTCAAAAGAGTTACAAAAAGGTTCACAACCACAAAATTACCAGTCAGATTAGTTTTTATGTGCGTTTTCTAGAGAGACTTTGGAAAGCGGAAATCGCAGTTTGAAAAACAATAAAGCTGACGCTGAATTCAACTGACTGACTTTCTGTCTGACACTGGCACAGGTTCGGGCACAACTGACAAACGCAAGCTACGCGTTCACACTAAGACCGAAATGCGGCTGGGTATCCTGCAGGACCAAGGCTCAACAGTCGACAACGGGAGCCGCAAAAGAAGCAGCAGCGGCAGCGACAGCAACGGCGACTGAAGCAGAGACAGAGGCAGCGACGTCAGCGTCTGCCGGCAGTCAACAACTAGCCAAATATGGAGCCCCAGAAATTGAGCGGGCAAACGCGGCAAGAGAGCAAACAAAAATCCAGCCAGCCAAGCGGCACTGAGAGCGCGCATTCCTGCTCATTTTGTTAGCTGCACAGTGGGACAAAGGCTGTAAGAAAATGTGACAGACCTTAGTATATAAATTATTTAAAATGTATGCATATCGTTTTTGTAGCAGTCTGATTTAATATTCTCAATAATTGGAATATTTTTGTTTAATTTTAATAGTTTTCCAACCACTGTAAAATTGTGTCAGGGAGCAAAAAGTAAAGAGAGAAAAAACAACAACAACGAGAGAGTGCGTTGTGTGAAGAAGACACAGAGTTAGAGGGAGGGAGAGAGGAATGTAAATCTATGAAGAAAGAGAGAAAGAGTAGAGTAATCGGAGAGCAATGACAACAAAACAGCTGATGTCTGTTGGCGCTGTTTAATGTGTGCAGCTTTTGGCCTGCAGAGTGTTTTTCCACAAATAAACAAAGTGATAGGCAAAGCCGACAGTCTGAACACACACAAACACATACAAATACACAAAAGCACACACACACACATGCAGTTGAGGACCACAAAGCCACAACAGCAGCAGCAGCACCAGCAGAGCAGCAGCAGAAGCGAAAAGTAGCAGCCATTGCTGTGAAGTTGCTAAGGCAATGGCATCATCATCCATTGGGACGCAGACACACAGAGCACTCACATATGTATATAGTATTTGCTGTACCTTTTGCGTGAAGCGAGCCGTAAACAGTATGCAGAGAACCAACCGCAAAACAAATACCAAATGTTAACCATAAAAATATATCAATGAAAAGTTCTGCTGCTATCTTTGGTTTTTTGTTTGGCCCTTAGTATAACTCATCTGCGTAAGCAGCTAACTAGTTTTTTCTTGCGCTTTCTATTTATACATTTCTCCTCCTCCCTTCTAACTCACTCTTTTTGCCACTATGTTGACGCTGCTGTTGTTGAACCTTTTTTTCTGTTACACTTTTTCGACTACCACTTTTTTTTTGTCAGCCCTTTGGGAGTTGCGTTTGTGTTTGTGTGTGTGTGTGTGTGTGCGGCTGTGTGAGTCACTCAGAAATGAATTGGTCTGCTCTTATTGTGTATTCGTCCAAGCCCTCCTCACTCCCTCCCAGTCTACCAGTCAATAGGATGAAGCACACAGGGTGTCGTTATCATAAACTCGATTGCCCGGCCAGTTGGGCACCGGAAGATTATCGTAAAAATACGACTGCATATGTAAATAGTAAGTGACATTTAACTGCTGTGCAGAACGAACAAAACGTGTGTCACATTTTTCGGCGTCAGCTGGGAAAAGTCTAATCAAATTTGAACTTTCCTCATTGCATATGCAAATGAGTCTCTTAAAAAAATGCTTATGGAGAAGAAAAAAAATCAACATATACATTGGGTTAATCAAAAGTGCGTTAAATGACTGTAGCAAAACACCCTGTGTGCTGCTGTAAATATTTAACAATTATGCAAAAATACTTCAGCTATGGGAAAAATATGCCGCACATGCCGAAAATTGCAAACAAATGGTTTGCGAGTGAACCAATTAAAAATATACAGCTTAGTGCATTTCCCCACAATTTATTAGAAGCCATTTATTTGTTAACAATTAATTGCATACAGAGAACGTATTGCTTAACTGAACAATAGATTAAAACTTCTAACTTGCCAAAGATCGCAAAACAATATTTACATATTTGGCGAATACTGTTGACTTGGCTTTAATTGAGCTTTAATTAAGACGCTTCTTGTGAGAGTATTCCTTAAGAGTCTGGGATGGTGAACGATACAACACAAGACACATAAAACTTAATTTAAATCCAGGATGACAGCTGAAGCTCTTATCTGTTGTCGCTGCTGCATTTTGCCAGTCAGCAGCTGCAACACAAGTGAAATAGCTCTTTGACTTAACAATGCTTACGAAAAGATACCCTAAGCTTGAGATAAGAAGGAAAAAAGCAAAACCATCAATAGTAAAGTTATAAAATCAAGTTAGCAAAAACATCAAATATACATTATGCTTCGTCTTAGCTCCATTTTGTGTTTTTACAGAGCTGAAGACAGTTGCCATCGAAACAGGGTACAAATCAGACAACCATGACAGCTAAGACAAAGACAACAATCGTCAGCTGTCAGAGGACACAGTGTGAGGAGGCGCATCCTTTATGTTTCGCTGAGTTGAAACTAATGCGTGAATTTGTACACTCCGCAGAGCGCCCACAACACGAACAACCAAAACACAAAAAAAATAACAAGTAAGAATGCTGTCGAGTAGAGTAGGCTCGACTACGATATACCCTAAACCAAATATATATTCTAATTTTATTGGCTAATTTCTCTTTAAAAAGCATCAAAATTGGGTGCAGGGTAATTCAAGCACAGGCATTGAGAAATGCACAATTCCGAACTGATCCCTAATTGGCTGGCTAGAAACAGGTGCATTTACATACGTACACGCAATCGTAGGTAACGGGATTCTGCAGAATACAATGAAAAGCTCACGTCGATTATCATGCTATCTCATTCTCACACATGCGCTGGCATATTTATGCATACAGAAAATACTTGCGGCTGCTGGTAGAAACGAGATCAATAAGATAAGATATATACAATTATAACTTGTGTGTTCCTGGTCAGATTTTGTTTAAAATTGGGTAGTTGATTAATAATATGCCACTGTTTATTCTATATTAAATAAAAGATTCTGCCAATAAAAGTATGCATTTTATTGCTATGGTAAATCAAAATGTATCGATAATCGAGAAACGGAGGCAGCCTATAATCCAAATTTTACTCCATAGCTCTTATAGTCCCTGAGATATATATACTTTATGGGGTTGGAGATGCTTTCTTCCGCCTGTTACATAAATTTGCATTAAACTATTATACCCTTTTTACCCATTTTGAATGGGTTCAGGGTATAAAAATGAACTGAAAAACATTGCGTCGCCGATGTGAAGGACTTAAGATAGCGACAAACATTTTGGCAAATGCTGTGCATCCGTTGTGTTTGAGGCGTGTGAAAATGCATGACAAGTTTCTTCCAGAGTTGTTGCGCTCGACAATTTTGGCATTCCAGCCATTCTGTTGTGGACGGGAGACAGCTGGATGACAAATGCGCGGGTGACACATAAACCCTTTCTGAGGTTGATAAAGTGACAGACAATGGGACAGCTCACAGCTTACAGGCGTAATTGGCGAAAGGGGACGCCTCAAGGCTTCAAGTTTGCGCACCATTTGCCCGCCGAAATGCAAAGTCATTATTTTGGCCAAGAAAGAGATAAAAATATACAAAAAATAAAAGAAATACTCGAAAGCTTGGTTTCGGTCCCGGCTTCCGATCTGAGCACATTTCGATACAGCCTGCCAGCCTGCCTCCATGTCTGTTGTCGAAGAGGAAGCCAAAGAGCAAGGAAACGTGCCCCGCCGAATTACGTATACGCCATGATGTGTACTCTCGGCCTATGACACACACACAAACGCCCACCATACCCCTCGCTTGTGTCTGCTGCTGTCTACTGTCTCCCGGGACCCCATTGCTGGCAAGTGGAAAGCTTTTGCGTCCTTTTTGTCTGAAGTTCAACGGTGCGCAACAACTTTTTGGAGGTGGAGCTGGCACAAATTGACAGCAGACCAACACAATTTCTATATATATACATATATACATATATATATATATAAATATATATATCTATATGAAAATTTATGTATTAAAGTGAGCTGGCTTTAGGCTAGCTGATAGCGGAAAAAGCAGCTTCTGCTCTTTGCAAACAAAGTCCACGCCCAAAGTGAGTTCGCCGTTTGCTTAGCCAAATCAAATTTTCACTTTAAAAACTTTTCCGAACTTTGGCTTAAGCGACTTATAGTCTGAGCTGCTGCTACCTGATTTGTGCTTGGCATAAGTGCAGGCTTTAAATTGAATTCGTTATTAGAAAATTTCTAATATATTAAAGTTATTTTTACTCAGCAAAACATTAGCGAGACATTTTTTCTGCCACCTACTTTACATGCCCCTCAACACATTTTCATTTTGATTTGTGTTTCCGTCGCTTCTATTTTTTGCTACAACAAAAGTCGCTCGAAATAATTGAATTAGCCCTGACATGATATATGATCCACTTGTGAATAGTTTACAAGAATAGCGTTAAGTGTAGACTTGTGTATTAATAATACGGCTAATGGAATTTAATAACACGATTCTTTAGCCTTAAAATAAATGACGCAAATATTGTAACAAAGAAGCAAAACTAATTTAGGCAAGCTACAAATAAACAGATAATAACACTTAATTATAATAAACGACCATTATTAAAATGGCGAATCTGAAGCTGTCGTTATTATAGTTTCCGAGAAACCAAGGATTTTATGAGAATGATTTAGTTAATCGATTTTAGTAGAGCAAATTCTTTGAAAATCTGTATAGATTTGCGCCTGAAATTATGCTTCAGTTTTCTTTGTGCTTAAAGCAGCAATTTATTTTTACAACTTTGCAAAAGTATAGAAAAATCAGCTTCTATATATTCATTTCAAGGGCCACGTGTATAAGTTTAAAAGGAGTTCGTAAACTGGCTTATTGTTGTTAACGCTTGGCTTATATGGTATTATTGCGCTGTTGAGCGCTCCCTCATGTGTGCCTTTCGTAATTTTCCAGCTATTACCTTAATTTGAGGCACACATACACATACACACACACACTCGTACACCCGCACACCCATGACTCACACGTGTGCCCGAGTTGGCTCAACAGTGTAATTGTTAATTAAAAACGCTCTCTGGTCACGAATTGTTTGCACAGTGCCCTCAAATTGGATGGGCGAGACTGAAGCCCACTGACCACTGACCATGGCCCGTTGAAGGTGTTGAATAATGTCATAAAGTCCAAAATGGACCCATGATATTTTTGTGTTTTTTTTACTAGCACCTCAATTTCAACAGGGTTACGGACATCCGTATTGAGTGGAGTTGCGCGGCTTTGATTTTATGGTCATCGTTAAATTGTTTAGAAAATGAGTTTATGACATACATAAAAACAATATTATATGCTACTGTAATACATTTTTAATGTGCAACGGGAATACCATTTGCAGACAGGTCTAAAACAGATAAGTAATTGGTTAGCCAGGCCTACATAAAGGAAACCCTTTTACTTTGATTAAATTGAGTTTATATAGAAGATAAATATAAATATAAACATAAAGAAGATATATGACATAAGCCTATAAGGATGTGTGTGTGTGTGATTTTGATTTATATTACACTTTTTGTCGGGTTAATTTAGATGACATTTCATGTACTCGGAAGAAATCTTTCGTCAACCTTGACAATTTCTAATAGGCAACATCAATCTTTTGGCAACAAGGCAGCAACATCATCAATCAAAGTTGTGTGTGTGTGTGTTGTGTGTGTTTTGTGTGTGTCGGCATCATAGGTTAAAGAAACTAGAAAAACAGGATATGAGTGACACCCAATAGCGTTCACTGAGCAAAAAATGCCTGTCTTTAATTAATTCCAATTATTTTATCTAAACTTGAAAGCTTAATTCTCAACTCAATTTTTCAATATGTGAAATCAGCCTAATTAAATAAAATATTTTTTACGTTGTGATAAAATCATTTCTACTTACACACATTTTCAAACCATTTATAATAAAACCAAAAATGACTTTTAGATTTCAGCGAGTTGCTCTAAATTGTAGTTCATATTCGTTTTTCCCAGTGTAGACACCTCTCACAAAATGGCGTCCTGTCTGGCGCTGAGTAGTTATCATGTGTGCGCTTAAGGACCAGACATGACAACCAAATTGAAAAACCCCATTTAAATGCAACTCGATGCCTGATATTTTGGAGGAGGGTTTCTGTTTTGAGCTGATTGGGATCCTGCTGTGCCTGCGTGACAACACGAAAAGAGCTGTGAGCTGAGAGAGCTGTGAGCTGAGTCTGCCTGTCTGACTAAATGTATGCTATTGTCATTTCACTTGGTAATAGGAGTACATTCACTTAGTGCAATGAGCACAAACCGACCAAAAACCCAAACGTATGACAGCCAAATGACACAACACACACAGACAACACACAACATACACACCAGACAACACACACACGTCGCACATTATACAAATAGTTCGTGTGTGGAATAGGCGTGTGTGTCATTCATGTAACCCTTTTCAATAAGCATGTTGTGCTACGGTGTGTGTGTGTGTGTTGGTGTGTGTGTGTAGATTGGCGGCTGTGCATTCAGTTGCCACAACGAGTCAAGTAATTGAACGGCCACCTGAGCATGTGTGTGTTGTGTGTGTGTGTGTGTTTGATTTGATTTTAAAGTCAACATTGAGTTCTTTTGATAGACGAGCTGCCTGTTTTTTGGTTAGCCGCCTGTCTGCCAGTTGGTTGGTTGTTTGGTTTTTGGTTTTCCATTTTGATTCCGTGTCATTTTGCAAATCACTTGTGATAATGGCCATGTTGTGCACCACATATGTATTTATGATATGCCACCGATATACACCCACATTTAACCACAAACCCCTACACACACACAAACACACACACTCTGATCATCTGCTCATATTGCCGGTTAATATTGTTGGCTTGGCATGCAGCCAGATACAGGCGCCAGTCATTTAAGCTGCTAGCTCCTGGAATTACCACAGCAGGCAGTCCTTTTCCAAAGCACAGGATATATATATATATATGTGTGCATGTGTGTGTTTATGTTTATAGATTGGTATTTGCTATGAACGCCGGGTATCCTGTGCTCTGTGCATTGCTTTAAGTTGTCATGCACTTCAAATTGCTATGCTTGCACTTAAATTTTGGAGTAATTTGTAGCAATTTCAATAATCGACATTTGAACATGCAAACTTCAAGCTTAAATAAATGTACCAAAACTGAAACGATTTTCAATATCGTGTATTTTATATGTTCTAGGTACTAGCTTAAAGGAACATTTCATTTTGGTAAGAAGAAATTGCTTGGCATTTGCCGATGGCTAAGCTTCCACTTTGCACGAGAATGTTTGAGATTTGTGGGAATCCCTCAACACAATAGTAATTCTGCCCTTTTCAAAATCACTCATTTGTGTTAATTTTACAGTCGTTGTAAGAAAAAAGTAAACCACAAAAAAACCCAGCCTTTAATTACGTTGTTTTTGACACCTTAACGTGTGGAAACGCTATAAAAGAAAGTTAAGACAAAAGCAGCAGCAAACAAAAAGGCAGAAAACAAATGGAAAGGGAAAAAGGAAAAAGGGAAAGGCAAAAGCGAAAAGCCAACAGCTAAGAATTCTTGAATTGGTCATATGCAACCGTGGCATGCCCTTTAAACTAGTCTTATACAAGCAACCAATCGGGTATATTATTATCTATACTCATGTGAGTATTATTTTATCTTTAATATATGTAAAACACTCTCTGAAAATGACAAGGTTAAAAATAACCATCGTAAATAATAATTTAGTGCAATCAATGAAGTGTCTAAAAAACTAATGACACATTTGCCCCGCTGTACGTGCATTTGTGGAAAATGGGAATACAGTGATCGCCCGCTAAGTAGAATGTATTTATTATATGAAATTGATTATTATGCGCAAAGAAGCTAGTTTTTGTTCGAATAATTATTAAAGCTATAAAACACAACATAAAGAAATAAGTTTAAATAAATATGGCCTTTAAAATGAGTATTGATATTACTTCAAGTAATAATTACATTCGGTCTACATAAATAAAATATATATTTCAAATTTTTATACATCTTTATATAGGTTTCAAAAAGTCAATAACAGAACAAAAAATTCATTTTGAATAATGCTATTATTGCACTGACAATGATTATTTGCTTAATTAGTAGGAGCCACTGTAGTAACGGGTTTAAAACAACAACAGCAAATACCGTTGGCATTTGTGTGTTTGTTTTTTTTGCTTTGGGGATGTTTGCCGAACGCTGGACAACGATGATCTAAATGAAACGATAATTTCCACTAGAATTGTTGACTGCTCGATTCAGTTGTTGTTTTTGTTGTTTGGTTGTTTTGTTTTGTTGTTGGGGGCAAAGTGCCAACAGACATGCAAATTTCCATTTAGTGGAAAAGCTTTTTGTTGGCACGCGAAACACGATGTGAATGTGATATGGGCGGGCAACAGTTTGAAATTGAGCCAGCAAAAGAATTAAGGGCAAGCCCAAACCATGTTCATTGCCAAATAGAAAGAAGAAGAGAGTTTAACAATTCGAAGCTATAACTATCTATACTGATATATACAAAGGTACAAATTTAACTAACTACTATATATCTATTAAAACTTATATATACGTTGATGCTCAGATGCTCAGACTTATTGGCTGATGGCTCCAGGCAACTGCCCAGCGTGTGGTGTTCCCCTGATGAAACTCTGTGCTGCACACATTGCTTATCTTGCGCTCTTTCAGGTAATCCATAATCTTGGGCACATTCGCCTTGACGCCCAGCATGCTGCTGAAAATGCTGCAAGTGAAGGCAAGCAAATACTTTATTAGATTCGTTTTAATGGGTTGCAGTGTTGCACTTACAGCACTCGCTCCTTGTACAATTCGCTCTCGTCCACAATGCGTTGCACGAAGTGCACTTCGCCACCGGCGCAGGTTAGCTCCTCTGCACTGCCTGTGCGCACATTATTGGGCGCTGGACGCCGCTGGGGATTGCGCGTGTTGCCGCCAAATGGATTCGCCGTATTCGAGTCGAAGAACGGTGGATTGCAGAGACAGAAGTGAAAATCAGCTTTGGCTTCTGCACTCTCCGACTCGAAGTAGCTGCTGAAAATGCTTTGTTTGTCGGGCTGTGCATACACTTCGATGAGTGACTGCAACTCATTCCTTGCCACATTCTGCCGGGCATATTCAATATTTGTTTCCTTCGATTCCAGTGCCAACATTTGCCAACGATTCTTCTTCGCGCCGAGCAGCGAATAAATGCACGAAGAGCCGCAGCCTGTACGAGTTTTACATTACTGAGGGAGTCAATATCAAATATTATCCCTGTCACTTGCCTATGTCTATGCCACGCGCTGCGTCCAGTTTTTGTGGCGCCAACAAATCCTCCAGCCACAAAATGTAATTCAAGCGCAGCGCCAAAGTTGGCACCAAACTGCCCGGCGCAAAATCAACTTGCAGCCCAAAATACTCAAGCAGCAGCATTTTGGTCAACTCACGCAGCGTGCGCTCGTTGCGAAAATTAAGGGACACTTTGCCATTCAACTCCTGCAACATTAAACATTAAAAATGAACACATTTTTTATTTATGTTGTTTGTCGCAACTCACCAATTCACAGACGTGCCGAAAGTCTTTGTGCTTGATGGCCAGTTTGGTGTAGTCGGGAGCCGTGCACAGCGGATTGCGCGGATGCATGGCAAACTTTTTATTTCTATTTTTTCCCATTTTACCAACTAATCCAAGTTAATGTTCAATTAAAACGTTTAAATTGAATTCATTGTCGTATAAATGGGACCGTTTCGTGATGGCGCATAAATACCTAATTAAAAATACTAACAACAGTGCATAGCAGTACGGTCACACCGCTCATTAACACAACTCTGTTAATGCAATCTGAGCGCATTTGCAATAAAATAAAAGGAGCTAAATTTTCAAGTTTTTAATAAATTTATTAAGTTAAAATGTCGGAAACAAGTTCAAAGGAGAACGTTAAAACAGCCATGACTTACATTTGTGGCGGTGAGTAATTAAAACAGCCGCAAAGCAGCTAAAACGAGGAATGCCAAACTGGCGCACATGTTTGCGGCAAAAGCAAAGGAACAGAGCCTTCATTGTTTATTAATATCCATTTCTCATTTATAAACTAAACTAGAATGCCATCACGAAAATGAGATGCGTCCACGAGATCCGATCCGTTGTCGCGAGTGTGGCTATCGGATTATGTACAAGAAGCGCACCAAGCGTCGTAAGTAGCCTGCAGTGACTCCAAAACTGTATGCGGCAACTAATCCATTGTTAATGTTAACTCTTTACAGTTGTCGTTTTTGATGCCCGCTAAACTGTTAACTAGACCACAACAAATTCCAAGTGATGGAAACTATTTTAGAGTTAAGCTGTATAAAATAAATATAAGAGACTTTTAATCACATAAAAATTCAGTTTGTTTTAAATGTTCCCCCAGGAAGACATTGCTTCAAAATAAATAAAGGCTGTAAGAAATCTTTTTGGCTTGCAAATAAATTTAAAACCTTCAATTCTAAAATTTGTCAACGTTTTCTTCAACTTTTTCTCATTTAAATCAATTTAAATGGATTGAGAAATAAAACAATTAGTTTTCTATATTTTAAACTAGTTTAATTTTATTTGAATGTTTTTTTTTTGGGAAATATAATTTTTAAACTAAAAACACTTATATTTGTTTTATTTTTATATATTACTCATTTTGTTGTTTGTTTTTTTGCAACTTGTGCTTAAATAAAACGTAAAGTAATTTGTTCTTATGTATTTTTTTCATAAATGTCTTTTTTCGTCTCAAAAATTTTGTCTAAATGGCTTTTGTCATCCAAAAATTTACTTTACTTAAGAATTTCTCTTGGTTTTTGTTTTTTTTTTTCATTTCATTTCCTTTAGCGTTTTGGTGTAATAAATTTACGTTTAAGTTTACCACATTTAGCAAAACACACATTTTACACTAGAAATTGTTAATACGATTTATTTGTTATTTATTTTTTGTTTCTTTCCTTAATATTTTCCCCGACACTTTTCAGTCAAATATTTTCTTGTTCAGTGTAAGGTAAAAATTATTACATATATTTTTGTATTTTTTTTTGTTTTTTTTTTAAGTGTATTTTTATGTTTATCGTATTTTGTTTCTTTGAGTATTTTTGTATTGTTTCTTGTGTTTTGTTTTCGTCTTCTTCGTTTGTTTAAAATCATAAATACAACTACGCATTACATTAATATTTGTTCTTTTGTGTTTGTTTGTTTTTGTGAAATATTTAATATAAACTTTTGCGTTTTTTGCTTGCATTATTTGTGAGTGTGTTTGTGTGTGGGCGCATTGTGGGCGTGGTTGTTTGCACAAACTATAACTAAATTAAATGTACATAATATGCAATGTTCATGTGTGTTTAAAGCTTAATTTAAAAAATAAGGCAAAAAGGTATTTGAGGTTTGTTTTCATGTTGTATATATATGTATGTATATAAATTAAATATATAAAATGTATGTATTTGTGTAAAATACAACTTAAACAACTAGTAAACTATCAATGTAAAAAATGGCAAAATATACTCGTATTAAGTAAACTTAAATAAACAAAGTTTCTGTTTGTTTCTTATTGTTGTTTTTTTCATCATGTAATGGCAAATTAAAGCTATTTTACTTCAAACGAAACTTTCAAGACATTTGATAAATCCTCAACGAGCATCTCTAAATTCTATTGAGTGTTTTTCTTTTTCATTTTAATTAATTAATCTTTATAAGTGTAAGTTTGTTGTTGTCTTTTAAAACACTACAAGGTGAGTATTTCACACGCGTGTGTGTGTGTGTGTAGGTGTGTGTGCTTTTACATAACCTCAATTATACAACTAATATAATGTGAAATTCATCGAAATTGGGCGTAGTTTTCTACATTTTCTTGATTTTTTTTTTTGTTTTTGTATTTTGTTTTTTTAAAGAGAAATCATATTTCAGGTACATCACAACTTAAAATTTAACAAATAAATGCAATTTTTTGAATGAATTTTCAATGAAAACGCCTAATGCATAAGAAATTTATATGGCAAGCAAAACATTTGCTAAGTTAAATGAGAAACAATTTGCTCTTTCACTCAGCGAGAAGAGTGTGAGAGATAGAGTGAGAGGAAGAGAGCAGAAAGTGTGCAAAGTCTACAGTTTGGTATGCTTCAGGCGCTGATGCAGCTTCAAACTGTAACGCCGCTCAAACACTGCGCTGCACTGCTTGCAATTGTTAGGCTGCGCAGTCACTCGCAGCGCACGATGCTTCCAAAACCGATGCAGTGCCAGTGAGCCGAGTGTATGATGACTGAAACTGATAACGCCTCCGCCATTGCGTCGTCGACTCGCCGAGCAGCTGGCGCAGCTCAGACCGTTATGCACGAGCCGATTGAGGTGCTTGTCGCGCAGCATCGCGACCACCACTTCGGGTGCGAGTCGCACTTTTTTCGGTTGCGCCTGTTTGCGCGAACTGCGCGCCGTTTCCGCTTCCGATTTCTTGCTAAAGTCGAGCGGCGCCGTTAAATACTCCTGCTTGCTGGCCGCATCGGCAAGCAGTGGCAGCAGCGTTGCCAGCTGGTTGAGCGACTTGCGCGACGAGGAATTCACCACACTGTTGCTGTTGTTGCTGTTGTTGAGCGAATTTAGATTGGGCGCTGCTTTTTTAGGACTTTTGCGTGGTATTGCCAGATCCAGCTGACGTTTAAGCAGCGACTGCGGTGCCGGCGCTGCTAACGATTTTAACGGAGAGTTGTTGCTGCTGCTGTTGTTGTTGTTGTTGGACACCTTTGGCGTGATGGTAAGCGTAATGTCCTCCTTGTTGCGCAGATACTCAATGTACTCCTCCGTCTCGCTCAGCAGTCGCCGTCGCTTGCCATATGTTAACTCTTGCTCTCGCTCTCTTTGCTCTCTCGGCTGGCCTGTTGTCGTCGCAGTGGGCAGCGCTGCTGCGGCTATCATTAACGGTGTTTCGGCTGCATAATATTTATTTATAATATCCTTAACATAATTCTGAAATTGTGTGCCAATGCGATTGAGATTCTGGTATTCCATTTGTGTGAGAAAGGGTGTTGTTGTGTTGTTGTTGCTATTGTTGCTGTTTGGTGTTGCTGTAACTGCAGCAACTGCTGCTGCAGCAGCCGCTGTTGTTGCAGCTGCCGATGCAGCAGCAGCTGCTGTTGCTGCCTCAGCGCTGCTCGTGTTATTCTCTTTATCATCCTGGCGATGATGCTGCTGTTGCTGCACGGCATTCCTATGAGATTTCTCTCTGTAATAGCTGTTGCTGTTGTTGTTATTGTTGTTGCTATTGCTGGTGTTATTATTATTATTGTTGTTGCTGTTGTTGTTGTTCTTGTTGCTGTTTAGTTTATACGCGGGAGACGATTTAATAAGCTGCACTCGCTGCTGCTGCTGCTGTTGCTGCTGCTGTTGTTGTTGCAGCTGTTGCTGTTGCTGATTCTCTTGATCTTCGTCGTATTCAATTTTGAGCTTTCGCTTGCTGGCGAGCAGCTCGATGGCCGTCTGCTCGTAGGCAGCTGCTTCCAGAAATGCCGTTGCAATCAAAGCTTTGCTCTGCTCCTTGTGGTGCTCGCTCTCATCGCAAGCAGCTCGCAGCAAGCTTTTGTTGTTCGCATGACGCGACAGTTTGATTGGTGACGTAACACCCGACATACTCGTATTGTACTCATCGCCCGAATACGAGGACGATGATGCCGACGATGGCGTATTCTCATCATCCTCGCCCGTCGAATGCTGTCGAGCACGCATCACACCAAACTTTTTGCCGTTGCTGCTGCTGCTGCTGTTGCAGTTGATGTTGCTGCTGCTGTTGTTGTTGCTGTTGCCGTTGCTGCCGGTGCCGTTGGTGTTGCCGCTGTTGATGTGATGGCCGCCGCCCATGTTGCTCAGGCTGTGCAGCAGCGCTGCAGCCTCTCGTGTCGTCCATTGCGAAGGCAGTTTATTATTGAACAGGAGTTGATGATTAGCTGGTATTTTCAACTCGTGCACGCCTCCCGCTTTATGAAAATCCTGAGCGACCGAAGCTGTATTGCGACTAATTGCGTCCATTTTTAGCAGACTGTAAAGGAGAAGATAATGAGATTAGTATATAAAATCTGTATATATGTAGATTAAAAATATAAATAAAAAACACATATACATATAATGTATAAAATAAAATAAAAATATGTTTATAGCTAAGCAGTAAAAACGAAAATAAAATTAAAGTGGGTTCATCACAATTGGACAATGAAAAGGGACAACAACAAAAGCATTGAAATAAAATTGGCAACACAGCAAGGTAAACAAAATTTCCTGGCAATTATAAAAAGAAAATAATAAATGAACAACAACAACGAAAGCATCAAAATAAACTAAGAATGTTTTATTAAAATAATTGTGAAACTTGAAAACTTTAGCATGAAATGATAACAACTGATTGCAAGGGAAAACATTGAATAAATAAAAATTTTGGCAATGAAAATTGGCAACAGAAAAATAGGAGTGTGGCAAAAGGAAGGCAGCAAGGCAAGAGCAATCATCAATCAAAACGATAATGTAACCAATCAATCAATTAAAAGCAAAACGTAAGCAGAGAGCAAATTTCAATCAATCAGTCAATCATTAACGATTGGAGAGGTAAAGAAATACCGCGCATAGTCCTCCGGATCGCTGCCCTCGGCTTCGAGGTATTGAAATAAACGCTCCGAGCCGCGTTTCTGTGTTGCCGCATTTGGTAAGCTGCCCGTGAGTAGATCATGAGGCGGTATCAATGACCCATTGGCACTGAGTCGCCAACCGACCATCGATGTGGGATTCACAATGATCTCCTGCAAGGGACCGCCCGTTATGTTGCCACCGCCGCTGTTGTTGCCTCCACCCGAGACACCCTCATTGGTGGTTGTGGTATAGATGGTGACGGCACCACTGCCGCTCACATTGCCAACAGTTTGGCCACCGCCACTGGAGGAGCTGTTGGTTGATTTGTTGATTGGTGTTCATTGGTTGGTGGGACGGATCACATTTGTGGGGTGTGGGGCGAGAACGAGTTGAGAGAACAAGAACGAGGGTAGTAACGAGAGTTAGGAGCATTCTGCGCGCTGGGTAAATCTGTTTTTTGTTTTTTGTTTTTTGTATTTTTTTTGTTTTGTGTTTTTTTTATAGTGGGGGGAAGGAGGGCTGTCTGAGAACGTTACCCAAAAGCATTGCCGGCATTGTGAAACGTGTTGAGCTGATTATTGGCCACCAGGGTGTTGCCAATCGTTCGCAAGACGTTCAAATTCTGGCTATGCGTTGCATTGTTGTTGCCACCGTTGTTGTTGCCGCTGCCACCATTATTGTTGTTGTTGCCACCATTATTGCTGCTGCTCCGCGCTGGACGATTGTCATGCGGACTAAGGGAAACAAATCGACTATCAGCAAATACATGTTTGAGGGGGAAATAGTATCAAGTCATTTCTATCACAAAGTCTATGAAATTCTCCTGATCCCTAATCTAGTTTGAATATCAATCGATGGATATTCCTATCAAATCTATCAACCTAATTCCAACTTGTTCTTAAGGGTTGCAAGGGTTACTTACTGCACATCACTCATGTGTATCTGGAACTCCTCCTGGGTGTCGGCCAGATAGGAGCACTTGCTGC
Source organism: Drosophila multiciliata (assembly GCA_037043605.1). Taxonomy (NCBI): domain Eukaryota; kingdom Metazoa; phylum Arthropoda; class Insecta; order Diptera; family Drosophilidae; genus Drosophila; species Drosophila multiciliata. The sequence goes on from JBAMBF010000589.1 coordinate 11,787,716, forward strand.
AGGCTCGCTTGTTGTGCACCTTAAGCACATGGGTGGCCAGGCGCTCGGAGCGAGCCGCCTTGTAATCGCAGAGCAGGCAAACGAAGGGCTTTGTGTGGGTGTTGAGATGACGTTTTAGGCCCCACTTGTCCGCACCGGACCAGGGGCAATAGCAGCAGGTGAAACGTTTCTCACGCTTCGGTTTCAGCAGACCCGAGCCGGCGGCATTGCTGCTGCTACCCGAACCGGAACTGGAGCTGGCAATCGCCGCCTGCTGTTGGACACTGCTGCTGTTCAACACAGCGCTCACGTGGAGCGGCAGCACGGAGCCATCGTCGAGCTTTTCTTGCTTGAGATGGGCGAGCGGCATATCGGCAGCAGAGGCCACCGCCTCGATGGTCTCCACAATGCTCATGCTCGTCGAGGTGGGATGTCGCTGTGCCTCCAAGAATGCGTTATCAATATTCACACCGGTCGCATTAATCGTCACATTGCCTCGTCCGCCGGCATGATGAGAATTGCCAACGGATACACCACCAGAGCCGCCAGAGCCACTGCTGGCGGAGACATGACGACGCGTCTTATTGATATCATACTGCAGCTCGCGATGCATGCGCAGAAAATGCTTCTTGACGTGATCGGCACGATTGAATTGCTTGAGGCAGGCATAGCACTGAAAGGGTTTCTCGTCCTTGTGAATGTTCTCATGGCGTGTGTACAGATCCCTCCGATCCGTCGAATAGGGGCAATGGGTGCACGCATATCGCTTCACGATGTGCACACCATTCGCCGCAGCAGCGGCAGCGGCTGCCTGCGCCTGGGCAGATTTCTTGCGACTGCCGCCGCCGCCGCCTGAGGAGGTGGTGCTGCTGCCGCCACCACTGCTGCCGCTGCTGCTGTTGGTGGGCGCTGAGGTGGGCGTGGATTGGACCAAATTCTGTGCCGCATTCGCTGATGTCGAGGGGCTGGCATAAATCAGCTCCGCCGCATGCTCCTGACGGTGTTTTCTAAACGCACAACAAATGTGTTTTTAATTCGAATAAAATTTAATAATTATTTATTGCTGAACTCACTTGGACTTGGGCGTGCTCTGATGAACCTGTTGCTGCTGCTGTTGCTGCTGCTGCTGTTGTTGTTGTTGTTGCTGCTGTTGCTGCTGCTGCTGCTGCTGTTGCTGATGCTGACTGACCTGCGCATAGCTCTGCAACTTGCCACCTGTTGTCCACTGCACCAGCTGCGGCTGCTGCTGCTGCTGCTGCTGCTCGGCAGCCGAGGCGCTATCTTGCGCCCAGCGCTGCTGCTGCTCGCCGGCTTTGAGCAGACCCGCCTGGTTGGCGGCAAAGCCGTTCTGCATTAGCGCTGCCAGCCCAAAAGCTGTACTCAAATGATCTTCGGACTTGAAGCTTCCAACGGAGGCAACGCTGGGTGCCGGCACCACAGTGGCGCCGTTGCCAGTGGCGCTGACCACCACAGAGTTACCCGACTCTGGTTGTTGCTGCTGTTGTTGTTGTTGTTGTATTACATTGGCCTGGGTTGGGGCCACGTTGTTGTTGCTGCCACCGCCCGCAGCTCTACTCGCCTCGTACTCAATACTCGGCGCTGCGGTGCGATCAATTTGTTGCTGTGTGGAGAAAATGGGGAAGAACAACACATTTCAAGAGAATTAGTTGAGTGCTTCTCGAGCAATTAGCAATAAATGCAGTTAATAAGTGTAAACAAGATTTAAATTTACTTTCAATTTACACTCATTTACAGTTACGTAAAAAATAATAGCAACATTCAGTTAACAAAGTTGGCCAATTGTAAATAGATGTTGGATGATTAATTAATTAAATTGAGCTTACCAAATTCGTAAATGAGCGCTGTTCGCCCTCGGGGACCGCTGTGGGTCCACTGGTGGCCACCTGAGCCACCGGAGTGCCGAGCGTATGCAAACCGTTGCCGGTCTCCTCGCCGTATAATTTACGTGTGATTTCCTTGAACATATCTTCATATGTGGCCTCAACATTTGAGGACTGTGCTGCTGCTGCGCTCGCTGCTTGATTTGCTGCGATCGCTGGGATTAGTGTTGCCATTGCTGCGACTCTTTGGCCTTCGCTTTCTGCTGCTGCTGCTGCTGGCGGCGTTCCGTTGCACGTAGATAATTGCAGCGACGACAACTTCTCTCGCTGTTCCCTCCACGTATGCGCTTCGAATACTACAAAGAGAAAGAGATGGAGAAAGAGAAAGAGAAAGAGAAAGAGAAAGAAAAAGAGAGACAGTTAGTTAGTTATCTAGTCAGTTAGTTTAAGCCTAACGCACATCACATTCACATCCGGCACAGAAAATAACCAAAGCCCCCCAATCGATGTCAGTTCTGGGAATTTGCTGTTGACACACCAGACAAACAGCCAGCGAGTAGCTGCTTCTCTCTTGCCTGGAACCTGCCTACCTTGGACCCTATCATTGCTTCTGATGCTTGTGTTGGATTGGGGGTGGAGGGGGTTAGTTGCGGGGCTTTTCTGCTGCTGACGTCGGTTTTAGCGCAGCATCAGCTGAGTCAGCGCTGAGCGCGAGCAGCAAATTGAGCACACTTTTTGTTTACGACTCTTTTTTATTTCTCCACTTTGGCTGCGCGCAAAGGCGACAAACGTGTCGAAATGTTTTTCGATTGCAGCAAGCTTTTATTGATTAATGCTGAATTGCCTGGTTGTTAACCTTATCTTACTCTAAGTTTCAACGCTATATATCATTTGATCTCATAGATCAAGTATCTAGAAACTAAACGTTATTTTATGTGATAAAACTTAGATTTCAGTTGGTTTATATATTTATTTTACTTAAGAAGTTAATTTATACAAAACGTACGTTTGTTTAAGACATAAACACAACATTTTAAACTATTTATAAGCAGAGATTACATTTTGTAAATTATAGTTATCAACTTCATTTATTTATAAAGTTATTAAAGATGGTGTTTAAAATGCAAGTTTTGACACTTTTGTCACCTGATACAGGTGGGGCAAAAAGCGACTTTTTTTTGTTAGCTGCATATATTAATAAAATTAACCACAACACTTTAGCAGCAACAAAATCAACAACAACAACAACGAGAAAGGCCGACAAGCCCAGCCAGATATATTAAATGAAAAAAAAAACCCATTGAGAAGTTAACGCGCCCAAAACTTTTGCAACTTTAAGAGGACTTCGCTCATCTCATAAAAATACAAGACAAATTGCCAGCGAGCAACAAAATTGTTAGCGTTGTAATTTTGGCGGCACTTTTGTTGTGTTTGGTGGGTGGCTGTTTGTTGTTGTTGTTGTTGGCCCACATGTTGCTGCTGACTGCGCCTCGTTTTTCAAACGAGAGATGCTGACACACAACAAAAACAACAACAAATAAAACTTTTGCGCGGCGACAAAAAAATATGGTTGTTTTTGTTATTTGGGTAAGCGGCCACGTCTCGATGGCCCAGAGCCAAACATACACACAGACCGAAGCCACCCACACACACACATGCACACACACGCCTCGGCCCAGGCCCATGCCAAATCTGGATGGAGATATGTGCAGGGCTGAGCAATGGGGGAGTGTGTTAAGTGTATGTGTGTGTGAAGGAATGAAAGAACTGTTTGTATGTATGTGTGTGGACCATACCGAAGCGTGTTTTCTTTCGTTTGCTTTTACGCTCATATTTCGTATGGTTATTTGTCGTCTTCTTCTTGTCGTTTTTTTTGTGCATATTTGATTTTATGCTTTGTGTGCTTTTTTTACAGTTGTTGCCCACACTCTGCTGTGCGCCATCATTGGGGGCGTTTGCGTCTTCTTCTTTTGGCTTGCTTCGTTCCGTTTTGGTTTTTTTATGTTATGTTGTTATAGTCTTGTTTTTGCCTTTGCCTTGCAGATCTGAAAGCACCTAGTCGACCACCCTCCCCTTCCAACCATATCCCCTCTATGACCCGTAAACATCTATAGCTTTGATTGACTCGCTGCGTGTGGCTTTTGCCAAGCCAAGGGCATTGCTGTAGTTGTTGTCGGGTGTGTAGACTTGACTTTGTCTCAGCTCAAGATCAGCATAGTTTTGTGTGTGTGTGCGTGTCTGTGGGTGATAGTGGTCCACTCAAAAGTGCAAGTGTGGGTAAAAATCATAAAACATAAAACAACTCAGATTGTGTTTTAAGGATGTTTAAACTTTGTTTATACATATCTTATTATTATATTTTAACTTGTTATATTATAAGTTTTATATTTTAACTTAACTATAATGAAATCCATTTCATACTGATTAATGAGTCCATTATTAACTCTTCAAATTGCCAAACACATTTTTATAAAGAATTTCCAAAAATTAATGACAAACTACAAAAATATATACAAATAATACAAAAACAGCCTAATCCAAAACATTTGCCAAGATAAGAAAAGGGCCAAGGGGTGGAGAAGGGGATGAGTGGTTGGGGGGAGGGGTTAAACTCATTGTGGGCGAGCTGAAAGACACATACTGACGATAACGACAGAAAAGAGTGTCATGCCAGAAGCAGAAGAAGAAGCAGAGTGTGTGGGTGCTTTGCTGGGGCCAGGCATACCAGCAACACCAACAACAACAACATCCGCTTTGCTAATAGCAGGCAGCAAAAAATAAAGCACAACAAATAAAAAATACGCAGAGACAGCGTCAAACGGGCGCGTCAGCGAGTGGGCTGAAAATGGGCGCAACAGACATCGCCGACAGCAGCCGCAGCAACAACAACAAAATCAATTTACAACAACTCTAACACGAGTACCACCAGCAAGAACAAATACAGCGATCAGTTGCCGTCAGCTACGACGCTGCCGCCTGTGGTGGGTGTGCAAAAAAAGAAGAAAAAAACATCAGCAGCAGCGACGCAGCCGCAATGACAGCGCAATTTGGGGGGAGTCAAACGAGAGCGAAAGAGCGCACAGGAGATGGGGAGAGAGCGCACTCAAACCGGTTGGCAGCTGAACCTACAAAAAATGCCGGTTGGGAGCTTTTGCCCATAGTAATAATTGATATGGAGAGAGCGATATAGAGAGAAAGAGAACGAGACATCGAAGAGAGCAGCGGCTTGACAGAGTGCCCTGCACGTCTGCCTGATCGTCGCTCTTTGTCCAGCTGTCGTCTGCTGTCTGTCGTTTGTCTTTCGTTTTGCAGATGCCGGACGATTGACTGTTAACGGTAAACGGATTATTGCGTGGCTTCCCTTTAAATAAGGCAGCAGCAGCAATTGTTGTTATTGTTGCCGTTTGTTTTTGGTTGCTGATAATATTTTTCAGAATTGCGTTAAGTGTGCTACAATCACAAAAAAACACATACATACGACCCGTTAGGGGGCGGGCGTCAATGCGCCAAATTGCCAGAGAAGCAAAGCTGTGTTTTTTTTTAACCATGTATGCGTGCGCAGATAAATAAATTTATATACGTGTGTGTGTGTACATTTTAACACCCGTGGGCTGAGCCGAACTGATGGCAGCTCAGGGTGAGCCACAACATTACTAGCAGAAGTTGTTGTTGTTGTTGCGGTGAACGGTGAAAGGCTAAAAGACAAGACGAGAGCAGAGGTGAGAAGAGGAGCGAAGGCGCTAACAGGGGGAGGTCGAGACAGAGAGTGAGAACGGACTACAGCAAACGGGCACAACGGCAACAACAACAACAATAACAGCATCGTCAACAGCTAATGACATGTTAACGCCAAGCAGCAGCCGTTTACGTCTGTCTGTCTATTTGTCTCCCCGCAGTTCCAAACGCCACACGCAGTTATTAAAAAGCACTTTTGGCTGATGATGGCACAGTGGGACAAGCTAATTGTTAAGGCGGTCATTTGCGATATGCAACTAATCAAGCAAATTGCCAAGCCCATGCAATATCGCAGTTATGAAAAGAGGTGAAAGGGTATTTATTTAATTTAAATATAATCGTAAATTGCAAAAGATCTAATGTAAATAAATATTACAAAGATTACAGTGATCTAAAAGGATATAAAATGCATGTTGAAAAAAGTTTAATTAATTAAATACAATTATAAAGCCTCAATACATTGATAATTTTTCTGCCAAACTAATAATATGGATTTGAAAATTTCTGCTACTCTAATGTATAAAAATAATTTAAAATATTTACAATGACATCAAATGCGTATTAAAAATAGTTTAATTATCCGTTCGAATATTACAAAAATAATTTAATTTAATTAATAATACATATTAACAAAAATTTCAATTATTTTTCCTGCTAATGTCGATTTTTAAAAGATTGCACCACTGTATCGCGGTTGTAGGCATTAAGCAGCGTGATGTCGATATAAGCTTGCATCAATAGCAGCAAAAAAACCACAACAGCAACAACAAGTTGCTTAAGTGGGTGGGTGTCTAACAGCTGTTGTGTCCAGCTAAAAAAATTTTCAATGATCAACCAAAACGACTGCGATATAAAATTGAAGATTTTATATGCACGCCAGCAACAACAGCAGCAATAACAGCAGCAGCAGGGAACGTAACATTAAATGATTTTCTTACGCTGCTTCACACGCCTACGCAGTAGCAGCAACAACCACTAGCAGCAGCAGCGAAGCCAGCAGCAACGCATGCGTGTGGGCTGCTTGTCGATTGCATTTGTATTGGCTGCGTGGGTCCATTTTATTAGTTGATGATGACGGAAGGGTGGGTGGGGTGTGTAGCAAATTTGACAAAAAGCTTTAAGCTAAATATCAGCTGCACATACATAAATTCATACATACACATGCACATAAATATGCATATGTATGCAGCGCTGCCTTTTACGATTGTCTCTTTTAATAGGTGATTTTTTGCACTTTTGGCAGCTGCGCAGAAGAAGACATCCGCCAGCGACTCTGTGCGTATGTATGTGTATGAGGGCAGCTTTATATGGGCGGCAGGTGGTAATTTTTGTGGCCAGTCAAAGACAACAACAACAGCAAAAACGATGCGACGACGGCAGCTGCTGCTGTTGCTGCTTTGTTTTTTCCCCTTTTCTTATATATATTTTTGGCGTCTTCTTTTTGAGCTGAGCTTTGGCCAAGACAACAAAGCAATAAGCTGGTTTCCCTGTGTGTGTGTGTCTATCTTGAAATGTATGTGTATTATAGTTTTGGGTGGTGCTGTTGGCATTGCCTTGTGGGCGTTTGCGGCAGCAACAACATTCACAGCAGCAGCAGCAGCAACAACCAATTCTCTCAAGGGCAGCCATCAGTTCAGTTCAGTTTTAGTTTGGGTTCAACATCGTTTCGGGCCAAGTCATATAGCATTTAGCCGTGTCTCTGACTTTAGCTTTTGGCTATGCTTATTATTATTATTGCTGCTGCTGTTGTTGCGGCTGGCAGCTGTTGGCAGGTGCGCGCCCTCATAAAAAAAAAGTCGTCCGACCGAACGACCCAAAAATGCAGGCACTGCTGCTGCTTTATTTCTGCTGCTGTTGTTGCTGCTGCTGCTGCACATTCTCACAGCACCATAAGAAACGAAAAAAAAAAGAAGAAAAAATGGCGACTTCTGCGTCTTCGTCCCTCTTTCAAGTGTCAGTTGCGCACCCTCCTCCTCCTTATTCTCCTCCTCCTTATACTCCTCATCCTCCTCCTGCATTTTCTTATGAAATCTTTGCCTTTTACTTAAAATGCTGCCCAAGCAACATGTGCATCGATCCTCGCCTCTGTCAGTCTGTCGGTCGATCCTCTGCCCCTCTGGGGTAGAAAATTTATGCAGTTGTTTCATTTTAGGGGTGGTTTTTTTTTTCAAATTCGTCTCGTTGTTATTGTTGTTTTTGTAGGGTTGCCAGGCAGGCTTGCAGGTTGCAGCTGCCGCCAGACAGACTCCTCTTCTTGTTCTTTTTGCTTTTAGCCTGTTGCTGCCACAACCGATGGAATGGAATGTTTTGCACTTGCTTTTAGGGGTGAACATTACCAGCTGACAAGTGGATAAGCCATACCAAGAAGGGATGACCGATAGATACATGCATATTGTATATATTATGTTATTTTAGGGATTTGCTACACTTGAAAAACTCGTTAAATTTATTTCGAATGAAGTTAATTCATGTATTGTTTTTAGACTACTTATAAGATCATTTATTAAATTTAAATGATTTTTATTCCAAACAGAACTTTCATGATAACTTTAAATTTATATTATTTTTTATATTACTTACAAGATTATTATTATTTGGAGAATTTAACTGTTAAACTTTAGATGTGCCTTACAAGTTGGATTCGTTTTGGAACTGATCTATGTCAGATCATTTGAAACATTTACTAATATATACTTGCTATATGGGATCGTGCATCCGTTTTCTGTTTAACTATATGCATACTTAACCCTAAACCTTATCCAAAAACCCAAGAATGAGCTGTTGACGCTGGACGTCTCTTAAAAATAACAACACAAGTCTGTTATACACACACAAACACTCAGAGAGACCGAAAAGAGACCCAATAATGAAAAATTTCACAACAACCTTCAAGCAGACATCGACATCGCCATCTCATGTGTGTGTAAATATATATACATATGTGTATTTTTTTTGGTTTTTGGCCCGTCCAATCAACGTTGAATATTGAAAAACGGTTGAGGTTTTTTAGGCAAATTGTAGTAGGAGGAGGCGATGGAGATGCGCCGACAGCAGCAGCATTGAGCGGCAACCCCTCCCCTCCACACACAACCTCTTCTCGAGCATCGCAGCCCCATAGAATGAGGCAGCGAAACGCAGATAATGATAATCACAAAGCACAAAGCGACTCAAAAGCACTGAAGACGAGTTTCTCGTTTTATTTTTTTCGGGCCAAACCAGAGACAGGGAGACAGAGAGATAGAGACAGGCCCAATTCGAGCCGAAGCAAACCCAAACCGAAATATAATCAAGCCCAGAGCTAACCTCTCCTCCCCCAACAACAACTACACGAAAGAGACGCGAACCCAACCCAAGTTGAAAGCGGTGAATGGTCCACAAATGAAATGGAATCCTACGCAATGGGGTGGCTGCTGCTTGCCTCGTTGCCACAGACGCCACAGGTAAAAAGTATAAACCTTGAAAGCCACAAAACAAACAGCTGCTGCTGCTGCTGTTGAACAGGTAAACTCTCTTTGCCGGCAGGTAAATTGCAGGACGTCTTCGGGTTCCCAGGGGGGAGGCAAAGCGACGCTGTAACAGGAAATTCCTATGTGATTTTTGAGGTGAGATTGTTGCTGCTGCTGCTGCTAGCTGGGGTCGTTCGCTCGATCAGTGCAACCAGCAAACAGCAACCCTCATGTGGCAAACAGTCAGTCAGGTACCCGACTGGCGACTGTCGATCGTCCCTTTCCCTTACCCGTTGTCTTTCTGCCAGCCACCCTCTCCCCTAAAGACCGACATACTCTGACGGGAAGTGCGTAATTTAGTTTTGTGAAGTTTTGCGCTGACTGCGTTTTCTGTTGTTTGGGGTCGCGCCTTGCTCTTCATGGGAACTTGAACTTAGGCGAGCGCAACAGAGGGGGTGGGGAGGGGGCGTGTCTGCGTAGGTTTGTCTTTTTAAGGCAGGGTGTGTCACTATATATGGGGCATAGGCAATTATCTAGTTGGGCGAGAAAGTTGCTCATTTTATATAGGCTAAAGGGTAACAGAAGAATAGTAAAAAAGAATAGATGCCCACAGCAAAAAGCTCAGCTTATAGAAGTAAATATTTGCCTGACAATGCTAACTCTCTCTTATTCTTTCTTGCACTCACACAAATACAGTTACACATGTATCAAAAAGTGATCGCTGCATTGACAACTCCTAGTGCAGCAAAAAAAATTATAATCAAAATTGTTATATGCAAAAGCGAAGAGCAGACTAAATATGAAATAAAAACAACACAAAATAACAGAAAATTATAATAGAGGGACGTGTGGGGGCGGCAACGACAGCAGCCAAGCAAAGCAAACGAATGCTCAGCGAAAAGAAGAGAGAGAGAAGTGCAGCGGCGGGGAGAGGCAAAATGCAAAAGTCGTCGCTGGGTGGGTGTAAGAAATTCGTCAGAAATCACAGTCAGCAGCAGGCAGAAGCGAAACTGCAGGCAGACGACGGCGACACAGGCAGAGTGGGCACTCCAAAGAACTTTGTGTGATAAACTAACAGAAGGGTGTGAAGGCAACAAAATGAAAAAATAACGCAAACTGAGGCAGTGGACGCCAAAATAAAAACCTACGAAAAAATCAACATACGAAACAGCGGGCGGTAGAAGCAGGCGGCGACGGTCAGTCGCGACAGAAAAAGAGAGAGAGAGACAGAGAGCGAGGGACGCTGAAAGTCGGGAGTTGTGCCAAGCGAGGCGGCAATTAAAGAGCGCAGCGACAAAGCAAAAAAATAACACAAAAACAGAAACAGAAAAAGAGAAAAACAGAATAAATAGGGCTGAGGTAGGCGTCGCGACTCGTCGTGTTTGACTGCCTGCCTGCCCCGGGGGAAAAACGGGTAGGCAAGATTTTAAAACATCACCCACTCACATGTGTGTATAAGCATGTGTGTGTGTGAGTTGAATGCGTTGCGCATTTGTGAAATGGACGGAAAAAAAATACGAGAAAGTAGGATAATGTAGACGCAGGCTCAGGGTTGCCACCAGGTCGCATCAAAATTAACGAAGCTACAAGTGTGCGTAAGAGCGAGAGATGGAGGGATAGAGGGAGCAGTAACATAGTCAAGACACGCAAGCTGGCAAGGATGTTGTTGGTGGTGGTAGGTTTCACATCATTCATTATCTCGTTGCCCCTTGCAGCGCGACGTCGCGACTGCGCTAAGTGAGGGAGGGCCAAAAAAATGCGATGGCGACTACGACATTGGTATGTGTGGTGTGTGTGTGCTGGCATCTCTTTGTGTGATTGCCAGAAGCATGCCCGAAGCCCAACGACACAAAAGGGGTGCCCACTCTTTGCGGGCATTCTTTGTGAGCCGTGTTTTTTTGGGAGTGTGTTTATGTGTGAGTTTCGGTGCGTTTTTTTTTGGGCGTTGGAGTGGCTGTTTTTTTTAAAATTTTTTTTGTGTCTGTGGGTATAATTGGAAATTGGGTAACCGGTTTTGTGAGCCACTAGCTACCTGTGGGTTGTGTTGTGGCCTTCGGTATGATTTTTGTCGATGGGTCTATGTAATGCTTCATGGTATTGGTGTGTGTCTCTGTGTGTGCGTGTGTCTGTGGTTCTGCCTGTTAGCCACATGGGTTCTGGGTTCTGCTGAGTGGTAACATGTGTCGTGGAAAGGTTCGAAGGGGGTGGGTACATAAGCCTGAACACTCAATGACAATTAGAAGCGGACAAACATATACAAAAATACAGCGCTTTAAATCATGACTATAACATTTTCCTTAAATTCTTATACTATTGTGAAAGAAATATTTAAACATTTTTGACAGGCATGAGTTTTTATAATATTTTAATAAATTTTCAACAACATCAAACATTTTCAATAGTCATTTTTAAATTTATCCCATTATTATTATTATGTTTTATTACTTATTAAATATATATGCAAATTATAATTGCACTACTCTGATTTATTGTCACTTTGCTTATAATTTATTTCAAATTTTTTATGCAGGTTGTTTGATTTCTATTTTTAATCTGGCAAAATACTTCACAACTTTCGTCCTCTGACACACAAACACTTAAGCTCTTCTCCAAACATTTAATAAATGTACTTATATTTTATGGCTATCTACCTTTTAGTTTATCTGCAATTGCTTTTCGGCGTTGTTTGGGCTCTTAAGCCATTTCAATTTGTTGTTGAGCGTCCTTGCTGTCGCTGTTGTAGTTGTTGCACTTGTAACGCACCAAATTCGATCACTTCTTTGTGGGAATGCAATTAATTGCAATTACGCACACTTAATGGGTGCACTTTATTTAATCAAAAAACTGGCCAAAATATCGTTTGAAAAACACGCGCCGCCAATACAAATTTTTTTTGTTGTTGTTGATGCGCGCGATTGACAGCGAACGAACCGAACGCCACGAGAAATTCCAACAGACTGCGAGAGCGTCAGCGACACCAGGGCAAAATGTGGGAGAGAATCAACGATGACGCAGCCAGCTGCTGCTGTTGCTTAAAACGAACGCGGTCGACAGCGTCAGTAGCGTCGCACAGTGGAATTGCGCTGATAATTTAACAATAATTTTAATAACAGCTTACATAAATATAAAATTTTGCCTCAAGATTAAAGTTCAATAATAAGTCATACTTTAAAAATCAAACATACAAAATTTTTAAAATTTTGAACACTTTTAATTATACTATTCTCTATTTTCAAACCCACTGTGCACAGCCGCCAGGGGGCCCAAACAGCCACCTTATAAAGCGAATGATCGAATAAAAGAGAAATTGCAACAAGCAAACGACAGAGTCGCCGGCGTTTCTGCCTCAGTCGGCGTCAACAGCAGGCAAGGCAAGCCACCCGCTCATTCACGTTTTTTCTGTCGGTTGTGTGGGCCACCAGCCACCACAGCGAGAGCGCCTGAGAGCGAGAGTGGGAGAGAGGTAGTGTGCGCGTTGTTGTTTATTGCGTAGGGTGGGTTGGCTTGTAGAATTTCTGGACAGTGTTGTTGTTATTGGTGTTGCTGCTGCTGACTGCGCAGTCGCGCAGAAGCAGGTCAGTTTGTGTGGCGTCCGCTGCGCAACTTGATTTTTGTTGTTGTACGTTTTTATGTGCGCCCGTCGGCGTCGGCGGGTTGACTCTGTTGGTAATGATCTTCGTGCATGTGGGTTGCTTGCTTGTATTGTTGTTGCTGCTGTTGCTGTTGGCGGCTGATTCGGCAACGGGGGACGTTGCGTTCATTAGCGTGGCCGCTGCTTATTTTTTGGGATCGTTTTCGAGGAGGAGGTGCTGATACATAGTCCAGGTAGACACAATATATGTGGCTGAGTTTATGTGTATGTATATAGGGTTGGGCAGGTAGTTGGCAGCTGGGTGGCGCTGGCAGTAGCGTGGGCAGCACTTGGATTGAGGTTAGGTTGAAGTAAACTCTGCTTATATTTTATGCCAATGATGCATATGCAAATCGCATGACTCATATGGGAAATACCTCAATAGTGCAGAAATGCACTACACCAACAGCAGCAGCAACAACAGTTTTGCAAGCAGCGACAAGAAGTCAATGAAATTGAAAGTTGATCGCAATAAATGGTTGTGTAAATCAGATAAAGAAGAAGATGCAGAAAGAGATGGAGCGAAGAGAAGCTTTTCGCTTTTATTATAGCGGAAAGTTAAGGTTCTTCTTTTTGTTGTTGTAATCAGAATGAAGCTGTGCAAGTTACTCAAGGGCAAAAACGCATATGGCACAAAGTTGCTAAAATAACGGTTAACTGAGCTTTTGGATACGCTACGTTGTCAAAATTATAATAATAATAAATATATAATAATAATAATACGAGTAACAATTTTGAAAAATGTTAATTAATTACGCAAACCATTTTTAACTATTAATATTTATAACTTTGTGTAAGTCTTAAAATGTTAAATCTTTTTAAATATATGCAACCAGTAGTAGTGCACATTAGCATAAGTAAATGATAACTGCATTAAAAATAATATAGTATATCATAAACACAAATCTATATCAGTTCATCTCATTTTTATGTTATCTACACTTTCTAGCACCCTCAGCATCGGATAGGAAATGCCTGAAGTGCAGCTCACTTGAGGAACAGCGGGGATACGAAAATAATAAAAACAGGTTAGTCAGTGAAATGGAGCACCCTACTTTTAAACTTCATTGCCAGTTGAATGGCGATCGCCGCAAAGGAGCTGCCTTAAAACCAGTTTACAGCAGAAGCAGCAGAGCAGCAGCAGCCCTATCAACAGCAGAGTTAAGCAAGTGGCCCAGTGGAACAAGGAGAGCAGCCGACAACCAAATCGAAATCAAACTCGAAATCGAACTCGAACGAAGCGATGTCAAAATGATGTCTTGGCAATCTTTGCACAGAGATCACAGCTGTTTCGTATGTCGGGTGCACCACACACACACACCACATAGTTAACCTCTTGGCCATCCTTGGCCCATACGACTGTGTGATATAACGTAAGCGCCCCGCATAATGAGCCCAAGTCAATTACAAAACCAGCAAGAGTAAAAAAAACAACTTAAAAAACTCAACACATGGCTTCGACCTGCGCCAAAAAGGAAACCTGTTGAAGCCCCGCGTCTTCTGCTTCGTCTTCGTTTTTTTCTTCTTCGACGCAGACTGTGGGAGAAAGTGTCGCTGCGTAGGGCTTCCTTTGCTGCCAGGCGCCAGGCTTCGACCAATAAAAATCCCTGAGCAGGCTGGCAATTCTCCATTCTACACGCTACACTCTCCACTGCGATCATCAAGATTTGCTTGCACTTTGTCACGTCTCATTTAACAAAACAATCAAAAAAAACGAGTAAAAATTATGGGGCGACACTGAAGAGGGGCCGAGCAGAGCCGAGCCGAACCGAGCCGAGCCAGACCCTAACAGCAACAACAACAACCACAAGAACAGCGGCAAACAATAGCCAAAGGGTGGGTTTCGATCGCACATATTCAATATGGCGTAGCGTGGGATGACAATAAGAACAAGCGAAAGGGAGGGAGAATGGAAAGGGGAGCGAGTTTCGGGGAACGGTAACGCATGCGCAATTTGCCGACTAGAAAAAATAAAAAAAACAAAGTTGAAATCGTGGGCGTGGGTGGGCCGTCCATCTATTCATGTCTGTCTCTCTTTCTGCCTATCCGCCAACTGCTGTTGTTGCTGGCTTCAATTCCCGCTACATGTTTTTGCGGTTGGGCTGTGCTCGCTTCTGAGTCACGGCCTTCTGGGTTATGGGAGATTTTTTTTTAGGTTTCTTATATATACTTGTTGTTGTTGTTTTTTGTGGGTAACTTTGCTGTCAGCTCGAACTGGAATTTAAGCAACAGGAAATGGTCAGTATTTTGGATGCGCTCGAAATAAAGTTACTTGATTAATACTTTTTTAGTGGAGCAAATATAAATATGGTTAAAAATAATAATAATATTTGTATTTTTAAATTTGTTATAATATATTTGATGAAGTGTTTAAGTGGTTAATTTTAATTGTTTAATTGTAGAATAATTCAATTTGCTTCGTTACAGTTAGCAAATCGTGGATAAGCAGAAAATGAGGTGTACTTGTGGATAAACAATATTAATTTTAAAGTACTGCAAAAAAGAAAGGGAGGGGTGAGAAAGTTCTGCAGTAATGGCCTTCAATTTATGTTTTTAACGTAAATCACAAATATTAAAAAGAGTAACTATTGGGAGAGTTTTTTAAGGGAAACTCAACCAAATAATTTCAAGTTCAATAAAAAATGACGAAGATTAGAGAAAGCCACAATGAAGAACAAGGCAACTGCTGAGAACAAATTAACAGAGCGAGCGGGGAAAAGAGAGAGAGAGAGAGAGAGAGAGAGAGAAGAGACAGTCAATCAGCTGCTGAGCAATTTGAAATGTAATCGCTTTATAATAGACTTTTTAAAAATATCACACTAAAATATGCAAATTAGCGAATGATTAATAAATTCAAATGAGAGAAAGAGGTGTCTTTTATCATTTTCCAGGTTTGTGTCCATTGCGTGAGTGTGAACGAAGTTAATTTGTTGGAAAAGAGGATATCCATGTAGGCTTTCTGCTATTGAATAGTGTATTATTTATATTTTATTGAATTACTAATTATATACATTTGAATTTTACTCTTATATGTATTGTTGGATGTGACAAACTTATTAGATACAAGCACACATTGTACGCAATCTTTTTGCCATCTCTAAAATTTATTACACACAAAACAGGTATGCAATATAACACATATATACATATAAAAAAATATATATAAATATATATATGTGTAATATATATATAATATTATTGAGCATTGTTATTTCGAAAAATTTGTTATGGTATATATCGTCAAGAGACGAGTGCAAAAATGTTCTTAAGCCTTGCTGATTGCTTGGGAATAATTGAAAATCTATGTTCTCATTTTAAATGCACTTTAAGCCACAAATATTCGAATTACACCCACCCAAAATTATTTTGATGCATACATGAATATAAATGTATTTACATATGTATCTGCATATTTATAATTCCAATGCTTGAAGCTTTGCATTTTATATAATATATAAATCATGTATGCAATAGATGTGTATACATATATAGGAATAAAACCACACAGACCCCAACCCCTCATAAACATATTTATTTGCATTGCCTAGCAACAACAATAAAAACAACACACTGAAAAAATATTAGTTTTGCCAAAATGCATGAGCATAAATAACAAAACACAAATTATATAATAAATACACACACACACACACACATACAGGCACATATGCAGTTGCATTCCCATATGCCGCATATGTTGCATAAAAAGCAAAAACAAAGACACAAAAACCATATGCAATAAACGCCCCACAACGCCCCCAAATAGTGTAAGAGAAAGAGGGAGAGAGAGATATAGGGATAGAGGGAAAGACTGAGAGAGATAGAGTAATGCAATTGCATTTTTGAGAGAAATAGCAAATTAAAACTATGTAGCACTAAAATAACAGAGAGAGATGGATATAGAGAAAGAGCGGGCAGTTAAAGTGCAAAGCTCACTCTCTCTCCATCTTTCTCGCTCTCTCGCGCTGTGTGTTGTCAGAAACTGCAACAATTCCTTTGCAGTTTTTTGATGCTCGCATTGAGTAGAACAAAAATTGTTATAGACACAAAATTTATGATATGCGCCGGTGGTAGGAAAAACCACCACCCAACCAAAACTGCCTTCTTTCGTTCGTTCGCTGGTTTTTCGTAGTTTTCCAAAATGCCAAAGCTTTAATTTTCAATGTGTGCGTGCGGGAGAGTGAGTGCGTGTCTGAGTTTGTGTGTGTGTGTTTGTGTGTGTGTGTGTGTATTTGTGCTGGTGTGAGTGTGTGCATTGTTTTGGGGGTTGGTTATTTTGCTGCATAAGGCGCCTGCTCCAATACTCCAAACCATACCAATACCAATACACACAATACACATACCAATGTGTGTGTGACAACAACATGGCAAATGTTTCCATGTGTAGCAAAGTATTGATGATGGAAAAATAGAAGTTGGCGCTTTTTAGTTGTGGGGGTTGTTTGGATGCCAACAACAATAGTTGCTTTGCTGTTGTTGTTGGGTTGGTGGGGTGTTTTCTCTGGAAAAAGTGCATACCGAAAAATATACGCACACAGACAGGGCCCCATATACAGACTCACACTCTCTCACACGCACACACACACTCGCACACAAACGCAGTTTGGAAAAATCAATAAATCATTTCTTAGAAATCTTTTTAATTGCCCTCGCAAGGATTTTAAATTTTTTGGCTAATTTAATTAAGTCAATTTCTTTTTGTAGATTTATGCAATATGTTTCATTATAATTTAGCTTGCAACACTCATGCAACTCGCATGTAACGGAATTTTCGTAAGCAGCTCGAGGAATTGCTTAAAACTATTGCCTACTTTAAGGGCGCAGCAACTTACCAACATGTTCGTAACGATTTTCGCGGACAGCTCAAAAGTATGCAACACAATTTTGCTGCCAGCTCACTCAGCAGCAAGCCTCTGGAATCCTGTCTTCTTTTCTTCCACTGCCTTCAGTTGGACTTGTTTATGTTACTTGTTGTTCTTTAACACTGCACTTTAAACTTAAAACATAATTTTCATTTTTTCTTGGCTCCGTGTTAGAATATTAATCGAACGCTCGTCGACGCTTATCGCGCACAATGGGGCCGTTTTACAACTAACCTCATCAACACTCACACACTGAATGAACATTTGCAACTGAATGAATCGGGAGCAGCCGCCATATATATACATATATATATATATTTATATATGTATATGTATATCATCTACAACGAGCGACTTTTGCGTGTGGCAGCCCTGGCTTGGTTGTTGGTGCTGGGTGGGCGAACGATAGGGAGGCGGGTGGTGCACCCCGCCTCTTTTTTAGTTACACTCACAGAGTCCTCAATTAAACCGTTATTTGCCTTTGTAATCCGTGTGCGTTTTTGTGTTTTGTTTTTGGCGGCTGCAGCGTTGCTGTTGTTGCCGCACCGATTGCCAATCGCGCAATAATTGCGCTCTGCGTTGTGCAATTGTTGAAAAAGCTTCCTGTTTATTACGCATCTTGTTGTTGTTGCTTCTCCTGATGTTGTTGTTGTTCTTCTCTTTGTTGTTGTTGTTGCCAGAAAAAAGCGCGCGCATTCCATAACTCTCTTTCTCTCTCCCACACGCAGAGCAAGTAAGAGCGTGTTTCTCTCCCTCTCGCTCACTCTCTCTATCTCTCACCCTCATTTGTCTGCTGCTCTTTGGCTGGCGCTCATACCATGGACGCCATGTTTATTTACAAAAAGTTTACCGTTATTTGTGCGGTAAGCTTTTGAGAGCATTTCAGATTTTATGAAGCGCTTGTAACTTAATATTTCAAATTGCTGGTTAAATTAATTTGTCATTTAAATTTAATGTGAACTTTTGTATTAGTTAGAATAGACGAACAAATTAATTAGTTGTTTATTATGATTATTCAGCTGCTTATTATGTTTACCTAAATTGTTCATCTTAAAATAGCAACGACAATAAGAGCGCGCAATTGCATATAAATAAACATTTAAATATGCGCACCTTAAAACGCCAGTCTGGTAGCCCTGACTTAATTTTATGCGGCGTTGCCACACTGTTAGCCGTGACAGCAATCGCTTATGCTTCTAGCAAAAGCAGTCTGCTATGAGACTTAATTGTGCTTTTTATTCGTTAATAAAAATTGTTTATTTTTTTCGTATTAATGAGAAATAAACTAATAAATAAACAACAAGTAAATTAAATATTTTTTGGGTATTTTCATTGCAGACTTGGCTCATTAGACAAAATCCGAATTATACTGAGATGCAAATATTCTAAAGAACAAGCTATACCCAATAACTCGTAAATAAAAATTAGTTATTTTTTGACTAAGAACATTTTGACTAATTTCTATATTATATATGTTGGCAAGCATATTTTACATAAATTACCTATTCTCAAGAACTAGTTTCAATTTTGATTAGCTTATGGAAGTTTAAATTCATACAATAAACACTTCAGATATGCTTTTACACGGTATCTGCTCGTCAAGCTTACTCGAATCGAACATTTATATTAAAATTTTTTTTTGTTTTACTAGAGTTACAAAGTTTTAATCAAATTGCTTATGCTGACATACGTATATATATATATAAATAAATATATATATATATATATATACATGTATGTTTTTTATGTGTAGTCGCACTCCGACAGGACCCAAACTGCTTCACTTCCACGCTTTCACCACCTCCTTCCGCCCAAGCAACAATTGTCACTCCTCCACTAACCTAATTTTGTTGTTGCCTGTTTTTGGGGATTTGTGTATTAATATATTATTTTTGGAGTATTTTCTGCGTCGTCAACTGTCTCAAAAAGTTTTTAATCATCGTCAACAGGCGGCAAAATTGCGATTTCATTTTGTGCATTTTTTTTTTGTTTTAGTATTTGTGGCATTTGAGATTTTCGTGTACAAACGGCCGGCAGGCAGTTTAATTTGATGTTGTTGGCCCCGATTTTTGTTTTGCGAGTGTTGCATGCAACATTTTCCAAAGCCAGCAAATTCAATGCAATTAAAAAACAATTCATAATATTCCGCTTTTGTTGTTGTGGTTTTTGTTGTTGCCCGCTTTTCCATATGCAGCTCCATTTTCCACATTTGCCACATTCTCCGCAGCGCCGTGTAATTTGTCTCCCACTTCGAATGGAGTGGCGCCTCCAAGCTCGAGTGGCAAGTGTAACACTTTTGCTTGTGTTTCGTTCTTTTATTTTTACTGTGCGTTTCTTTTTTGTGTTCAAAAATAAATTTGTAATATAACATTTTACGGGCAACAGGCTTTTGGCTTTATGCATTTAATTAAAAGCAGTCGCCCAAAGCCAAAGCCAAAGCCAAAGCCCAAATGAAAATGCAATGAATTCAAAAACAACAAAATAAATAAGCAGGCGACAAACGAGTTGGATAAAATATGCAAACAAGAAACGGAAAAACTTATTTAGATGCCGCAAACACACAAAAAAAAAACGCAGAACAACAAGTTAGAATTTTGTAGAGGAAACAACACGACGGGGAAATACCCTGAAATTGGAATTTGAATAAAAGATTATAAGGTATCTGCTAGATAGAAGGATAGTAGAAAGTTGTGAGCAGTTAATATATAGTAGATAATAGATAGTAGATCGATAGAAAATATAGTTGATAAATGGATAGATATTTCGATAAGTAGGCAGATAGATAGGAAAGTTAATAGACATGTATATATATTAAAAAGGTTGAAAGATAGTATATAGTATATGGAAAGATAGATAGCAAATAGAAGATAGACATACAGATGAACAGATAGATACATGCAGAAAAAGATAGATAAATAGATAAATGGATAGATAGATAATGGATAGATAGTAGATATTAGATATTAGACAGCAGATAGATAAAAATACCTAGAGATAGATAGGATTGCAAGATATAAGTAAATATATATAAAGAACAAAGTTGATAGCAAATTACAAATAGTATATACAGAAATAGACAGTAGATATATTGAGAGATAGAAAACAGATATTACAAATATTATTAAATAGCAGATAGATAGATGAAATAAGTAGATGAACTTTGTGCAGTTTACAAATAATTTGTCTGACTAATTCATATTATTTGCATTCATTTATCGATTGATAATTTATATATGCCTAATAAAGTTGTAGCTGTTTCCTTCTGTCTTTTGCATATGTGTGCACAATTTCATAATACCCTGTGTATAATTTTTGAAAGGTTGCAGGGTATGCAAAGAAGAGCAACAGCTAACAAATGACAACAACAGCGAACTGTGACTACAACGGGGCCAAAGACAAAATGTTGCCCCGGCTGCTTATGAAAATGGCGTCACAAACGGAAAAACTCTCTTACACAGACACACTCACACACTGCTGCAACGTGAGCTCCCACGCGTGCCTAGTGCTGCCCCAAAACGTTGCACAATGGGCGGTCAGCACCAAAAAAAATAGAAAAAATAGAAAAAAAAAACAACACTTTTGTTTAAGTAATCCCTCAACTTTGAAATAATTAACTTGTTATATTTAAAATGTTATAATTATTTAATCAATATAAATAATAAATGTAAAATGCATACAAAACTATCATTAAAATGGTAATTTTTCAGAAAACAAAATGATTTTTGGTTTAATTGCACAGCACAATAAATAAAATAGGTAAATATGAAAATAAATTAAAGTACAGTGAGCGACAAAAGATTGGCAACAATTGAATTCTTTTCCTGTGACTTGTCAAGCTAAAATGGTATTAAAATTTGTATTTTCTACATTTTGCAAGCTAGAATAAATATTTGGCATACAAAATCAGTTTGAATTGTTGAGCAGTTAAATTAAATAAAATAGTTGGTAAACAAGACTTAAAGCTGCTTAACTTGTCCAACAGGCTTTTAGCTGCTTTTAAGCAAAACGTTAAAAATCTGGCATTTTATTAAGACTTGATTAGGAGTTGTTGGGCAGTTTAAGCCAGGCTTAAAGCTGGCGCAGATTTAATATTTTCACAGTATGTGCAAAAGTTTGCCATTGTACCTGTTGTTGCATGTGGCAAAAGACTTTGGCCGCAAGCAGCACCACCATCCCCCCCAAAATAAGGGCCCCATTTGATTGTTGTGTTACCAATGGAAAAAATTAAACAAAAAAATAGGGAAAAAGCAAAATTCTCTCACCATTGTTGAGTGCGTGGGAAGCGTTTCAATGTTTTGTTTGTTTGAACATTTTTTTTTAATTTTTTTTGCCGCTGCTTTTGTGTGCAGCGCATAAATTTTTGCCCAAACCCCTGCCGTACACCTCTACCAACCCCATCCCGCCTGCAGTCAGAGTTGGAGCCGCAAGTTGCTGAATCACAGTTTAGTCCGCAAGTAGTCTAAAGCCAGTTGCCACTTGCCACTTGCCACTAGCGAGTAGCTGCCTCTAGTTTTCAGTTCTCTTCTTTTCCTTTGCTTGCTTTGTTTTTCTTTTTGCTTTTTTGCCTTTTTCCTTTGTCTTTTATCTTTATTATATTTTTTGTGTTATTTTTTTCCTCTCTTTTTTTTGTTGCTTGGCCAATTGCAGCGCAAGAAGTTATTAATACATAATTCATGTTTAATTGTCTGATGGTTTTTAATTATTCGTCGCAAAGTTGGCAACACTTGGGAATTGCGGCCAATGGTACGGAAGGAGGGGCTGCGAGGGGGGTTGTGGTTGTGGGGGTGCTTAAGAGGTTAATTGGTATAAATTTGGGGAAAGGCTGTCAAAGTTGATGGGGAACTTTCGCTGATTGAGTTGCATTTAGTTTGTGCGATCGATTCGCATTGACAGACATTTCAATTAGCTGGAGTGGGGTAATTGCTAATGGGTGCTTGGGTGGGTGGTTGGGTGGCTGGGCTTACTGATTGGTTGCGGTGCGGCGCCACAGCTTTTTGCCACAGATGTTGTCAGTTGCAAACATTGCCTGCGGGCTGAACCAAATTTCGTTCAACTGTTGACGACTCGAATGTGGCACGTTTAAAATGTATGCAACGTGGCGGGAGGGAGGGGGTGTGTGCGTGCAGCGTTGGTGGTTGCAGCTTAAAGTTTGGAGTTAGTGAGTTGCACAACGACACGAGTGCCTTAACGAGGGTAGTTTTTAAAATTGACTCCTAATTAGATACCTGTTGTCGTTCGCAACTCATCAGTTTTCCACACGATTTTTGGGGTGGATTCATAAATATTTTTGAAACGTTTTTATTTTACTTGATTAACATTTTTTTTTAGCTTTTCTGTAGTAATTTTCGTTCCCTTTGAAATCAAAAAAAAATATTAGTGGTTATTCACAATTAGTTTGAAACCAATCGAAAAATATACATATAAAAAATTGGTATTTCAAACACTGAACAAAAATTTAGATGTCAAACGAGTAACTTCGGTTTATAATCTATGTAATCAATTTGAATTCATCTTCGACCGACTGCATCTATGACAGCTATATGATATGGTAGTCCGATCCGGTAATTTTATGGGTTTGGAGACGTCATCTTCGGTGCTTCTTCAGTGCGTTGAAAATTGAAAAAGAAATTTGAAATATTCTTGCGTAAATAGTTTCAAAAGTAATTCTATTGTATGTTTTTCTCTGTTTTTTTTTTGCATGTTTTAGGTTGACGTTTTCTAAAAAGAACCATTTTTGTTATATTTTAAATACAATTACAAATTTACTATTGATAAAATGTCATCAAAGGGTCATAAAACCAAAAAATATTAATAAAGTTTAGAAAAGCTTCAAGAAATTGTATCAATCCTTAACAAAAAAAGATCTGTAATAAGAAAAAAAAAAAAAGTTAATATGCAGCACAATATTCTAAATAATTTTAATATTTTCCAAGATCAATTCAAGAGCCATTAAAAAAAATGTCACTATTATTTATATTTACTATTATTTATGGTTATTTTAAGAGTCTTGTTACTAAACTTGTCTAAGCATTTGCAATTTAAATACCTCTTGAAAAACTGTATTTCTGTATTTATAGAAAACAGTTACTCAAATATGTTAAAAAGAAACTGAACATATTTATTGTAGTTTTGAATCTTTTCCAACAGCTTTTCACAAAATATTACTTTATGTTTGTTGAGCAAGTTAATAGAGTAAAAACTTGAAACAGGAGGAAATCTTAATTTCTCTCGGTAGACGGAAACTCGTTCAAATTTTCCGCTTGCATCGTTTTTGAAAAAAAAATATTGAAAACTTCTCAGAGAGTTGAGCTGCTGCCCTCGAATATCAACTTTATTTGACGCGCTGCGGGTTAAAATAAAAAAGTTGCGGGTGGTCACGGAAATCGGAAGCAAATGCAACAGCTGTCTCTATCTCCCTCACTCTCTCTAGCATACTATCTCTCTTTCACTCTCTCTCTCTCTCTCTGACACACACACTCTTGTGGATATTTCCCTTTGCTCGTTATTTTTTGGGTTTGTTTAGAAAACTCGGTTTGAGCTGGGGAGGGGAAAGCAACGAGCGGACAACGAGCTCTGCGGGCAGGTTACAAAATTTCAAGTGCAGCTACAACAACAGCAACAACAGCAACAACATCAACATCAACAACTGCAACAACAACAACAACAACTAAAGCTACATTATTAACAACAACAATATTGAAGTGCAGTAAATTTTGTGCTGCGCTTGCAGTGAGAAAGAGGAGTATTTTTTGCCCCCGTTGGCAGCCACTGCTTCTGTGTGTGTTTACGTGTGTGCTTACGTGTGTGTGAGTGTGTGCATGTGTGTGTACGTGTGTGTGTGTTTGCC
Organism: Drosophila multiciliata; assembly: GCA_037043605.1. NCBI lineage: Eukaryota > Metazoa > Arthropoda > Insecta > Diptera > Drosophilidae > Drosophila > Drosophila multiciliata. The sequence goes on from JBAMBF010000589.1 coordinate 11,812,057, forward strand.
ATCGGCATTATTCTATTATTCCGATTCAGAGTTTGATTCCGTGTGTATTACTTCGTGGTAGCTAACAGCGTCAGAAACTCGGTTATTTATTCTACGCTTCGTGGCTGCAATTTTTTTTAAACTATTTTGTTTTTGTTTATGTGCGTAACACGTATGTTTGTGTGTGACTGTATGTGTGTGTGTGTGACTGTGTGTGTGCGCTGCGGGTGATTAATCTGCTGGAATAAAAAAAAAGTGCGCTATTCAAAAATATGGCTGTTTATTATTTTCCATATAATAATAGGTTTGTAATTGGGTTGAGACACCAACGGCCAATAAGAATGGCAAAAATTGAGATGGGAATTGAGAGGAAATCAGGCATTGGTTGAAAATACAACACAAAACTCATTAAGTGATTTGGTAAATACTTTTAAAATGCTATAAGATGAAGGCTGTAGTTATTAAGCTAATTAAAAATCAGCTAAGAGATAAGTTTTTAAACAAAACATTTTTTTTATTTAGATCTTATCGTTTTACAATGTAAATAATTTCACTTTTTACAGATTTCAATTTACTTTAAAGCATTTTTCATTTTTTATTAATTTATTTTATTTATTTTTGCGATTAACTTCCAACAATTGGTTTGAATTCAAAATATATGTTGCATGGCATTTTGAGTACAACAGGTTGTGTGTTTGAGTGCTGTTTGACTGGCAACATGTTTGTTGGTTGAGTAGAAGGTGCATGTCTATGTTAAGCGAACTCATATATTCAACTACTTTTATCTTCTATATTACTAAAATATTGTAAAAACAAAGTCGTTCTTTATTAGAAGATAGAATACTGTAAATTAGAAGTCTTAGCAAGTACATATTGAAGGTATAAGTATTCTTCGAAGTAGGTAAGAAATAAACCAAACAAACGTTAACAACAATCCTGTACTTAAACCCAAATCCACAAGAGATGTTGCCAAAAACATCGAATTCAACAGGCAACTTCTACGTATAAGTTGTATAAGTGAGTGTCAAACTGTTATATTATAATCATAGGAACTATGAATTAGGTGGCAATAAGTCTAATATTTTATGCGAAGCAAAATATAAGAAATACAATATTAGCATTTAAATTGCATAAGTTTCATAAATCTCTTCCTATTTAATATCCCATTTGTATTTTTATATCAAAATTAAGTAACTAAAATGTATATAAGTGAAAATATAAGCAAAATATGTGAAAGAAGTCTAAGTAATGTATTGTATAAGATGTAGTAGAAGTCAGACAGAGCCGTATAAGCACAGCTTATAAGATATAAGAATAGCCTATATTCAACTCTGCTACGTATAAGCACCACAACTTATAATTCGAATTTTAACAATTTCGAATAATTCGAGTAACTGTATAAGTGCTCTTATACACTTGGTATAAGTTAATGTATCAGAGACAACAACCTGCTACGCAACCAAGTCAAACACAAAACAATCAAACTTACAACCTGTTGTGTGGCAAGTTGCGAGTTGTGAGTTGAGGTTGAGCTCGAATAAAACTCAATTAAAGCATAAATTATATTAATATAAATATGAATCGGAATTATGAAGTTATATGTGTTGATAACGAAATGATAAATGTAGCACAGCAATCGAATGGAAGTTGCATGCAACGCAATGCAACTGAATGCAATTCAGAGAGCTCGCTCTCGCTCTCTCTCTCTCTTTCTCTCTCTCTCTTTCTAGCTGACAGCTGAAGCTGGCTTTACACGACTTTTGACTTTAGTCCGTTGATATTTGTATTTTTTTTTGCTTTTGTTTTTGTAGCTCTTTTAATATTTATGAAAAAAGGCAAAAGGCAAAAGGCGAACGGCGAACGAGCTGGCGTTGAGAGTCTTGTTGCCGCTGAGCGCCGCGCATTGCAAGCCGCATAAATATCCACTAAGTCCCATGCACACTCACATATGAGCATGTGTGTGTGTGTGTGTGTGTGTGGTGCTATGTGCCACCCTTAAGTGAAAAGTGAAGAAGACCTGCCAGCAACAACAACAACAACAACTTCAGCTTCTGACTGTGCGTCCCCCTTTGAGCTGCTCTCGGAGCTGTCAAGCGTAAATTCAATAAATATGAATACGTATAAGATCATACACACACACACACATACGCACACACACATACGCACAGCACTTGTTGTTACATTTTTCACTCACTTGGACTAACTTGGCTAACACATAAGAATCCCCCAACCCCCTCTTCCTCCTCCTCCTCCTCCTCCCACACAATGACGATGACACTGATGTTGTGAGGCACAAACGGCTCGAGAGTTTGTCTTATTATTTTTCTGCTTCTTCCAGTTGTTGTTGTTGTTGCATTGTTGTTGTCATCTTATTTACTTGATATCGAAATCTTTGTTTGTGCTTATTATTTGTAGCAAGTCCTTTTGTGTGAGGCGGCTGCTGCTGCTGCTGCTACTCCTGGAATTTTACGACTGACAAAGACCGATTGACTACCGAACCAAATGGAGTGACAGCCAGAGAGTGAGTGAGACAGAAAGAGAGTGAGAGATAGAGAGAGAGAGTGAGTGAGATGTCAAAGTTAGCCGAGGTTAGTTCATAAACTGAAGCTGAAACTGAATGAAAACTCTTTTTTAATGAAGTTACCTTTTAAGAATTGAGTTGCACTGACAATCAAAACTGGTTATTTTGAAATTATGTTATAAAGTGTGTGAAGGACAGAAGAAGTCAGCTATTACGCCATAAGGCATATATATTTTTGATCAGCAACAGCTGCAGACACGATTTAGCCATGTCCATCTGTCGGTCTGTATGAATTAGCCTATCTCAGAGAGGAGCTGGAAATCTTAAATTTATATACAAGTTCTCGTCAGATTAAGTTAATTTTATGTCCTAGTTAAGCTTTCTCTATCAGAGCAATACTTGATGTATTCTAATATATTTTTTTATCTGTTCTATAACTTTATTTATATTTTTTCTTCAATTGAAAAGTAACACACAATATTATGTTAAAAGCTTTTAAACTTAATTAAGTTAAGACCTTGATTAAATTATAGTCTCGATAGTCTCTTCCACAGAGCAACCCTCGTTGCTGTTTGTTTTTGTTGCATACTTTGACAAAATATGAAATAATTCATTGCACTCGAGTCGCACTTCCATCGCAGCATTTACAATCCATTCTAACGCGAATGTTGTTGCCCCTTTTGGAGTGAAAACTGAAAGTGTGCAGCCTCGCAGCCTGGCAGACTGGCAATAAAGTCAATGGAGCTATCAAAAATCGTCAACGCAATGAAGCTAAAACTTGCCAAAGTGCCGTGGCACATATGTGAGGGGCTGCAGCAGAGGGAGAGGGAGTTAGGGTGGGTTAGGGGAGCGTTCCAAAGAAGCTTATGTGCATGTATTTTAGTATGGATGTTTATGCCAACGACGACGACGAGGAACGAGTTAATGCAATGGCCAATGGCTTGTCGTCTTCAGCTGCTGGCTAGTAAAAGTGGGCTAGAAGTGCCTGCATTGATGGCCCACATTGGCTATGAAATATGTAAGCCATGAGTAACGGATATTGCCAGGCAGGCAGGCAGACAGTCAGGAAGGCAGCCAGCAGGGTATATGATTAAGCAGCAGGCACAAGACTGATAGCTTAAAAGATAGTCGCTCCGTTGAGCAGACGACTTAATATAGCTAATGGCAACGGCAGCGGCAACTTTGGCTCATAAGCAAATGAGCAGACGGCTAAAATAAGGGTGAGTTTAAGCCGAACAAAGCTAAGGGAAAATGAGGGAATAGTTCTTCCTTTTCTTTTGGCTGGAATTGCAAATGGCAAAACATAATAAAAGTTGGCATCACAGGAAAGTATTCCATTTCATTAGCCAGCTGCTTACCTCGTGAATTCATATTATATGATCATAAGAAACTATATATATCTTTTGTATGAATAGTTTAGTTCGATTTCACTTTATATTTTGTTCGAAAGAAAAGTTCGCTTCAAAGTTTTTTTGCCTTACAAGTCATAAAGGCATATTGAATGCAATTTTGCAAAGAAATATTCGCAAAATAAAAATAAATCAAGAAGGGTGCGTCGAGAGAAATTTGTGCAGTAAATAGGGTGAAATGGCCAAGAGAAAGTCCAAAAAGATAGTTGCAAAATGGGGGTTGGCAATCTTGGCCAAATTAAGCGAGACATGGGCCAAGAGTGCCATGTAAAATAAAACATAAATAAAATTGAAGCAAAAGCGTTTCTTAAAGCCTGAATTTAAAATGTTGAGTGTGAATTTAAAGTAATTCAAGTTGCCGACAGGAAAACAAAACGTTTTAGTCCGGGTTAACCGTCGTCCTCCTAAGGATTCGCCATTTTGCCGGGGCCAAGAAGCCAGCGGAAACTTGCCAACTTTAAGAGCAAAAACAACAGAGAATCGAGGCTAGAAAACTGGTGTAAAACTTTTAAATGTGGGGGGGATGGAAACGAACGAGTTGGCCAAAATCAATTGGCCCAAGCTTGAGGATGGCCTCTTAAAGATTTGCATCATCCGAAAGTGAATTAGTATTTAGTGTTTATTCAATAATAGTTGCTCAAAATGCGAAACTTAAAGCGATCCATTTTAAATAGGATTAAACAAAAATGTTTGTTGAAATGTGATTTATGTAACTTAAAATATATTATTTTTATTATTTATATGCAAATATGTGAAGTGACTTCAAAGCAGAATTAACTTAATATTTACTCATTGCAATTATATGAAATTCTGTTTGGGAATTCTTGGAAATAAATTAAATGAATATTTTTTGTGTACGCTGGAATCAATTAAATACATTTAATTATTGTGAAAGTTCTTTGAAAATTCTATTGACTTTGCAACTTTGCTTTTATGTAGAGCTGTTTGCAGTCTGTCTATATACATATTCTACTCTGTATATATATATTCTAAATCAAGAGTATATATGTAACCAGAAATATTCTTGAATTTAAAAATTTAAGCTAACAGTCTTGTCAATAAGAAGTCCTTCAATTCAACCCTATTGCTGCACTTGTCACAGACTCTCTTATTTTACCATTTATTTTGAACTGTCGGCAACATTGAAGAACATAAACAAATAACAACATTTTTTGAGGGTAACGGGGGGGACAAGGCATTAACATTGGCAACAGCCAATTATTATTCCACTTCAGCCTCTGCAGATAGAAAGAGAAAGGGAGAGGGAGAGAGATGGGGCAGGGGCCGGGTCCGGCGAACCCTTCAGGTGGACGTGGATCAGACGTCGACCCCAAAACGAAGTCTGTATGCGACAACTACGCATTAGGAACTAACAGGCCCACATGCCCCAATCCAAAAGACCATAAACAACTCTTACCTTTTGGCCACTAAGCCAGCAACTAAGCCCAGTTGACGAGCAAATTTTCAGGGTTACTCGCATTCTATTTAATTTTTTTTTTTTTTTTTGTTGCCTCGCTGGTATTCGGCTTGTGCCAGACATGTTGGGGAGGGGGGAGGCTGACATGCAGTTGAAGGGTCGGAGGAGTAAACCGAAAGCGGCAGCAGACGCATGTCAAATGCCAAGCTTTTCCGGGCAGGACAAAGGGGGAAGCGGCAATGGGTTCCTTTTAAATGGCACGACAATTTTTTTTTGTTACCAAATAGAAATCTGCAAATCTGATAAACATAGTAAACAATTGCACAAGGGTTGCACAAGAAAAAAATGAGAGAAAAGCTCAGAACTGCTATATATGTATATATATATATATATATAGATATATTTTTATATAGAGTCAAAGAAAGTTGGTGGTAAGTAAGTAAGTAAAACTGCAGGACACGGAAGTTGTCAGTTGTTGTTAGCTTTGTCTGCTTGTTGGGGCTGCGGCATTTGTATGGGGTTGTGTTGCAACAAAGCAATATGACAAGAAAGCACACACCGAGGCAGAAACTTAAAAAAAGATAGAAAGATATATATATATATATATAAAGTTGAATTTAAGGCTATTTATAAGAGGTCGTTACTTTTCTATTTTTATCAAAATATAAACATATATTTGAGGTTGAGTTGGGTTTTTTTTTTGTTTTTTTTTGCTAATTTATGGCACATGCCCTTTTGCTAAGCCGATGTGTTCCATAAAAGAAAAGTAAATATTTTATTACACACATTTATGACGCACTTTGGCGCAGCGCTGGCGCAAAACTTTTGGGACACACAAATACCAAGTGGAACTATTAAAGCTGTAAAAAAGTTTACCAAACAGACGCACACACACACACGTTAGACAGCGAAATAGTTAGAGACAGAGAGAGAGAGAGTGTGAGAGAGACGGGGAAAGAGAGAGAGGCACACAAACATGCGGCTGGCGTTGTCAGCAGTCGCGTTTCTCGTCGTCATTTTGACCGGAAATGCGCAGTTTTTAGTGAAGTGCATGCCATTTTGAATTGCCAACACACACACACACAAGCGCACACATGCTCGCACATGTTCACACCAAAGCAAATAAACACACACACACACACACACATAGACACATTTATGCGCGTTTGTCAACACAGTTCGCGCGCGAACTTTGGCTAAAAACAAAAACGAGCAGGCAGCTCCCCCCACAAAAGCACCGAGTCATCTCTGCCACGCTGCATGCAGCCCCCCGCCCCCCTCCACTGTCATCCCTTCGATCTCTATCGCCATCTGCAAATGCTTGTTCACTGCATACTACACTCAGTTGGTCAATATAACGGTTCTTTCATTTTTTTCCACTATTTTTTTTTTGGCGAGCTTCAACGCCTACGTTTTTGTTCCTGGCGTTGGGCGCGTGACAATTGAGCGTAAAACTGATCTTTATTAAGGCAAATAGTGCAAAATACATATTTAAGTTTATGATTTCATAAAATACAACAATTTTACAACAACAAATGTTAGCTTGTAGCTATAAATACAGCATATTGCCGTTGGTGTGCATACAAAAACCTTTTCAATTTATTCAGCATAATTTTTTAAGGTCCATAAATAGTTGCATATATATTTTTTTAATTAAATTTTATCTAAAAATATTGTTATGCTTCCAGCTGTAAATATGAAAAATACTTTTAGTATTATGGAATTTAATGCGAAACTTTATTTAAAAGTTTACTTTTAAATTTGTGTTAATAAAAAACTTTGTTCTTCTATTTGTGCAATATTTTTAAAGCTAATATTAAAATTATAAAAATTATAGTAATTTTAATCAAAATCGTTTTTAGTAACTGTTTATTCTACGCCGATTTATGTCGTGTCACTGACACATCTCTGGCTGTGTTGGTCAGTGAACCTTTTGGCCATATGTGTAAAGTGTAAACAGTAAACTGAAAAGTGAAAAACTGTGCGACTGCTGTCGCCGCTAACTGTCGCTGTCTTCTCCAGTTTGTTGCTGCCACCGCTGCCACTGCTGATGCATGCCTCTGTTGTTGGTTGCAATGCTTATATCGACATTTCCGTTTAGGATCCATTTTGTTGGTCAGCCGTTAGTTGTTGGCTACATATTTCTTTTTTTCATGGCGCACTCTGAACTCGCCGCGTGTTTATTGCATTGTGACCCAAGGATAATTTTCAACAGTTTGGCTCGTTTCACTTTGCGCTATATTTTATTATCATTAGTTTTTCTTTTTCCATTTGGGAACGGCTGCAAATCTTCTACTGGTTGCAACAATTGTTTTTGTTGCGCGGCCAGGAAGGAAAACAAATCCAGTTAAAACAGCTGTTTTTTGTTGTTGTTTCTGTTGTTGCTGTTGCGGTTGTTGGCAATGTCTGCTTTTGAAACCATATTAATAATATCAACGAATACAGGAAGAAATGAGTAGAGTGCAAAACTGAATTATTTACAGGAGTAATATGAGTTCAAGCACATTTAAATTATTTTATTTAACGTGAATAATTACGTTAAGAATTTAAAACTATAATTATATTGTATCGGAGCTTAAGTGGGTGGCAGAACTATTTTCCAATCATTTTTTCTGATAAACAGCTAATTATAAATTCTTTGAGTGGTTTGGGGGAATTTAATTCTGTTGTTTAATTATAAGTCCCACGAAAAAATACATGAGATAAAAATATGTTTATAAAAAAGCAATATTCCCATAAATTATTAAAATGTTAAAAAATACATACATAAAATAATATTGAATAAAATTAAAAATAAAAAAACATAACTAGCAAATAGCCTGCAATAGAATTGTTTAATTTTAATTCATTTATAATACTCAATATTTTGAGTAAAAAAATAATTAAAACTATCCGAAAGATTTCAAAATTTAAATTGTTAATTGTTAAGTATATAAAATAGTGTCCAAAGTTTTCACTTAGGTAAAACGCTTAATCCTCTTATTGTATTTCAGCTAATCAATTGGATATTTTTCCAACAAGGTGGAAAATCAGAGCCACAGCTCAAAAAACGAAAAAAAAAAAAAAATAGTGCAAAATTTAACTTAGCAAAATTCTTAGTGGCAAGCGGAAAAATCAACAGAAACCAGCGATGGCCAGACTGAAGTCAACGCCAACGGATTGGTAGCTTCTAGTTATTTATGGGAGAGGTCTCTGGGATGCGGAGAGATGAGAGGTGGGTGGTGCTGTGGAGAGTCGTTTGGCAGCTTATTAAAAACTACTTGTTAAGTTTGTTGTTTTCGCTTTATTCCTTTCGTTTTTTTTTTTGCGAATCTGCTTTTTTGTTTGTTTGTTTGGGCCAAATTGGCGGTAGAAAATAGAAAACGCATAAGGCGAAATGCTTACCGGTGTAGGGGGGAGTGAAGGGGGAATGATGGTAGGTGGCTGGCAGTTTCGGTGGCTCTGCGCAATATTGAAGCATAATTGTTACAAAAGCTGTTTTCGTTTTGATTTTGTTTTCCTTTTTTTTATTGTTTTTATTTTTGTGCTGTTGTTGATAATATGGCAAAAGCGAAAAGTTTATTGCAGTTGTTATTTCTGTGCTGTGCGCATAAACGTGGATTGGGGGTATAGTGGGAAAGAGGGGGCAGGTCACTGATCCGATACGAGTATGTTGCAACTTTGATTAACTTTTAATTGAACACAAATGAGGAGCGAATCGGTTGCACAATCAGCCATAATTTATAAGCATGCTGCACATAATTAGAAAAACAATGATACAAAACAATTATCCAGCAATTTAAATTTATTTTTCGCTAAAATTTTAAATTAAGCTGGTATATAAAATGTGCTAATACAAATACTTAAATTCATTTGAGTTGTTGTCTCAATGTAAACTCAATAAAAAATGATGCTACGGATAATAATATTCTCTGTAATCTCCTTAATAATACTGAAGAGGTGGGAACCTCATCTTTCTGAAGCTTCCAATAAGTGTACAACTCTCTGCATAATATTTGCTCAATCATTTGTGTGTGTCTCCATGGTCCCAGTCCCAGAATACAAAATAATAATGTGACACACAGCCTCTGGATGGGTATTAGGTTGCTTTTTCCCAAGGGTATTAGACTGAAAAGGAGGTGGGGGTGTGGCAGCCGAAAAACGTACGACTGCAACACAATAATAATGGTAATTAACATGCAAACGAAATTATGAACGAGAGCAAAAGGTAAACAGTCAGCGAGGAGACTGAAATGAATGAAAAATCATTGTGGAAAAACCCGCAAAGCGGCTGAGAGCCAATGTTTAAATAAACATGGCACACACACACAGACACACACAACAACGTGTCTTCAAAATGGGACACCTTCGATAGCTGAGAACCAAAAAGCCAAGACGTGATGCGACAGATGCGAACCGATGCAAAGCGATGTGGTGCGGTCTCATTGGCATTGTCATCTCACTGACATGGTGGGGGCAATGATTGGCAAAGAGTCAAAGTCCCGACTAGGCGACCTTTGTGCGACTCTCTGTCTATGTTTGTGTGTGTGTGTGTGTGTGTGCGAACGCGTTAATTAAGCAAAGTGAGCGAGACACACGTAGAACGATTAGTGGTATGAGGAATGCAACTGTGAGGCATGCACAAACACAAACGAACAGGACAAGGTTAAGAAGCACACACACACACACACACAAAAGGACGAACCCAAAAGACGAGGGTTGTGTCTTCTACCTGCAACCAAGTCACTGACGCGGGCAGGTTAAGAGAAAAAATGCCATATAAATATATTTATATATATATATATATTTATATATGGAGCGTAGCGCAGATGCATTGAGGCGTAAGGCAGTGATAATCACGGCGAGGCGACGCCTCAACACGTAATGTCAAATGCCATGACACGAACAGAACCTGGAGCAGAAGCAGAAGCAGCGGCAGGACGAGGGGCAGGAGCTGGCTGGAGTAGACGGGCGGGCGGGAGGCAGCTATTGTCATAGCCAGCCAGCGAAATTGCACGATAATCACAGCAACTTGAGCTCTCAAGTGTAGGCAGCAGCCACCAGTAAAAAGTAATACCAAAGGGGCGGGGCTATGGTGGGGGAGAGGTGGTGTGGCAGCTTTCAGTCTTGTGTCTGTTTATGCGTGGTAAGCCAATTTGGATATGGAAGCGCTAACCAAAAATTCTAAAAGAGCCTGAGGGCGTTGCCATTGTCAAAGTGCATTCAAAGTCATCTGAGGAAGAGCAGCGGGGAAGGAGACGAAGATGACGGGGTCGAGACAACAATGACGACGATAGAGTAATGACATTCTCTCCTTGTTGTTGTTGTTGTTATTGTTATTGTTGTTGTTGCTGTCAGACTGTATTGAAAGCGAATTTCTTTACCTTTTAATTGTTTTGCTACTGAAGCCGACAGCCCAATCTGAAATTTCATCTTTAAGTCCTAAAAATACAATGTTGCACTGCAACCTCATTTAAATGGAAGAGAGTGAATCTTCCATCTAAGCCTGGACTTGAGCAAAGCCAATGCGGGAACTGTTTGAATTGTAGTGTTCTTGTATTTTCCCATTTGAAGTTTTGCAAAGTGCAACAAAATCGATGTGCTACGAAAATTGAAATAAATATTTTTCAGCTGATATTGCAATTAATTTGCTGGCTTGCCGAAATACACAGCTTTCGTACATACAACATTTATTCTTGAGTGGCAGCAATTTTGGCACAAAAAAAGGAAATAATGAAAGAGATTTGAGATTTGAAAATTGTAATCCCAAAGGCAAAATGCACATTTAAAATGCTTGTTGGATGCTGAATTTATTGCTCGCTAGAGCAAAAAATTGCAATCAGAACTGAGAAAAAAATGACGAAAGCAATATTGAAAAGTCCATTTTATATTTGATTTCATTGTTGCACACATATATATGTGCAACAATTTAAAGCACTTAGATTTGGAAATGTTGAAGTCGAAGGCTGTGATAGCTTAAGGACTTTCAATTATAATTAATAACATATATTTAGCTGGCTTGCACATTAAATCAACATTGTTGGATATTCAATAAATTATTTACATTGTGAATGTGAAGCATTGATGCAAATGTGCGTTTCATACGAGCCTAATTGCCCTCCAACATGCCTTCAATCAGTGCACAAATGTTGAAAATCAACTTTCATGCCACAAAATCATGTCCAAGCTGATTTGACCCACATCATCCGCTTAGCGTGCTTGGGACCTACCTCAAAACCAGACCGCATTAAAATCCCCTGTCCAGATACACACGCACACACACACACACACACACACATACACATACATATAAACACATCAAAAAGGAGAGAGAGAGACAGGTGGGGGGGTGTGGGTTGAAAAGAATCACGAATGGTTTTGGGCGCGTATCTATGACAAGTTCAATATTATAATTTGTTTACGAACTTTTGGCTGCATTAAAAATAAACGATAACAAGAAATGCCGCGCCTCGTAAGATAAGGACCAAGCCGAAAGGACAATACACAACACCGACAACAAGAAATGTGCAAAAAAATAAAATAAAGAAAAAAGGGCCGCAAACGAAACTCAATTTTCGAGAAATAAAATCAAATTTAAATAATACAATAGGGGAAACCCTAAACGCCAGCGAAACCAGCAAAGAAACAGCAGCAATGACAACACCAATAACAACAACAACAACAGCAACAACAACAACAACAAGTCGCTGGCAGCCGTGAGCGCGACAAGAGCAACAAGGACATCATCAAGTATATCGCTGCTTATTTATCTTTATCGCAATTCGTTGCGACCCCACCGCAGCCTCCACATGCCCCCCTTTAGCCACTCAGTCACACTCAGCCACAGCCTTTGCCCTCTTTCCCTCTTTCGTCTATCGTTTTCATGCTGCGGGCGTCTTTTGATATTGCAGCAGCGCAGTGGGGCTGAAGGGAAAATTGGATTGTGGAGGGGACCGACGAGGGAGGGGGGGAGGGGGGTGTGGCTCTGTAAGTCAAAGACGACATCAATATTATTGCCATAAGTTTCATATTTGCAGGCTTTAGATGCCGTTTAAAATTTCTTTTGGAAATGTCTTCGTTGCCACATCCTGCAGGTCTAAAGTGGCGGCCAGTTTGCTTTTCATTTCGCTGCGGCTTCGTTTACTTTTGCCTTTGCCTTCGACTTTGCCACGATTTCTATATATACATATATATATAGCATAATTTTTTATTGATTTATTTGGCATACAGTTTTGCCACCCAAAAATATAATGGGAAAAATGTTTGCTGAATTATGTAGCACTGTGTGGCTGTGTGTGTTTCCATGGGTATGGGTGTGCCAGTGTGTTTGTGTGTGTGTGTGTAATGCAGGGAAAATCAAACGTAGACAAGTGAAAATTTGAAACGATTTACGCGCAATTTACGGAAATTGCAGTGGGGCATATCAAAATGACAGCGACGCGGGGAGAGGGTGAATGATGACAGAGGACAGAGGATGCCGCCTCGAAATGTACTACATAGAAAATGAGGATAAAAATGAAAAGATATGAATGTTGAAAACTAAAAGCAAAACCAACAAAATGAATGAATGATAGAATACACAAATTGACAGCGAATGACAGACAGACAGGCAGACAGGCAGACAGACAGGCAGACAGACAGACAGACTGATGGAATGCAGTGGATTGGAGTGGAATAAGTTGCGTAAAATTTATGATGAAAAATGCAGAATTAAATGAGAATATTGACATTTGCAAGTAATTACTCAGCATATTTATGCATTGATAATTGCATAAATTATGAATAAAAGACAAAAGTCATTGCACATTCTGGAATTACCATATAATCAATTTCTCAGAAAATATATGTCTCAAGGCTTATTTTGTGATTGGCATCTATCGAATATTTTGAATGACTAATTTAATTGCATGCAATTAAATGCGATAAATGCTTTTGGTAACGAGTTTTTCGGTTAACAACTTTGATTTTTAATACTCTCATTCTTCACATAGTCAAAATTCCAGAAGATTTTGTGTGCTGCTTGTCAATTAGTTGGGAGTTACATGAAATGTAAATGGAAAAGGGATCAGCCTTGATGAATCTATCTTAGGCATTTATTTTTGTTAACCATCTAAAAAATCAACAGGTTACATTCTAATTAACGTTGACAACCCAAAAAATGTTAACCTTTTTTCTTGTGTCGCGGAAATAAACGCGACCCATCACAAATTTAGAATTTTTCCAAGCTTATCTAAAGTCACATTAAAAAGGATACAAAAATGCCACAGATAATGCACGACTAGGCAATACCCTGTGCTAGGTATGCTGACTTTAAATTGATAATGGGCATAGTTGTTGATGATTTCTCCAACTTATATCTCCAGCGAGATTATTTTAGATTACATTAATATTTTTTAAGTGGACGACACCCATGGTTTTCTTTTGTGCCGGGTATTTAAAAAGTCAATTACAAAGTCTGCCTACTGCCAGCTTAGGCAATCTGCTGCTGCTGCTGAGCTTAATGGTATTTATTTTTTTATTTTTTTAACAATTTCGTAATCAAAGTCAGCGGAGCAAACAATCAACATTACTTTGACCAAAATGTACCTAGCTGGAAATAATAAAATACACGAAGGAAACAACAGCAGCAACATCAAAAAGACAAATAAAAAGTTCGCTCGACGGGAGCGAAAAAAAAAAATTGCGCCAAATTAATGAAAAGCGCAAATGACAGTGCGAAAAAAATGGTCGTGAATTTAAAGCGGCGTAAAAAATGTGCGACAGGAAAAAATCGAGATACGAACAACTCTTTGAAATTAAATTCGAAATAAGTACGAAAGACAGCCAGAAACAGCAACAGCAAACAAAATGCGAGCGGAGCAAGCGCTAAGTAAGTAAAGTAAGCCCTGCACTTTAGCCAATGGGGGAAGGGATAGAGGGCAACGCGTACAAATTCCGGAAAACGCAAATTTATTTCAGCGCAAAAAAAAAAAGAAGAGTAAAATGAGAGAAAAAATACTGGTATTAAATAAGTAATAAAGAAATCAAGAGCAGTTAAGTTAAAATATAAAAATCAGTTGGCTGTTGAGCGGGGCTAACAAAGTTGCTACTTGTCCGACGTCAGTTGTCAGTTGTCAGTAAATGTTTATGAGTTAATCAACTTGTAATGACCAAAAGAGACCCCAAACAACGGCCGACCGAGCAGCGGGGGCAGGCGGTCGGATGGACACGCTCTTTATAAGAGTAAGGCAAACAACAAAAGCAAAAAAAAAAAAGAAGAAAAAAAAAGAAAAAAGAAAACAAATTGTGTACGCAGTGTGCAGGCAAAGAGTGTATTCACAAACTGTTGAAAATAAAACTTAATTAGCTTTCATTTAAAGCCAGAGCCGAACAAAACCAACTGCAGAGATAGCAGCAGCAGCAGCAGCAGCAGCAGCACAAAAAGCTGAAAGCCCACGCTGCAAATGATGAAAAAGCATCAACATCAACCGAAATGAGCGACAAATAAACAAAAGTAAAAGTTTTATTCGACAACAACAACAATAACAACAACAACAACAACAACAATAGGAGCAGCAGCAGAAATTCGCAATGCGCGTTGTTAACACAAAATGAGGCAAAGCCAACGGCAAAGGCAGTGGCATTGGGGCAAAGTGTGTATCCACAAGTCGTTCCTCGACAAGTTTGCTATGGGGCACAAATGTCATCTAAAAGTTTTCGTTCTTAGCCATTTATGGAATTTCTAAAATGCCACTCGACAATCTACATTTAGTACACATACACACACACAAATTGCAGTCAACTATCCCTAGAGAGATTTCATACACTTCTCTCGTGTTTGGCTTAAGCTGCTTTATTTTAAGTATATTGGATTTGAAACACATTTTAAATAAATATCATAATATCAGAAGTGTTCTAGTATGCTATAAACTAATAGTCTTTATTAGCATAAGCTAAATGTTGTATTTTGATTTTGATTCTTTTCTTTCGCTTAAATTTACCTTTTTCATTTGCAGGACGAACAATTCACCCATAAATAAGTGTCTCAGCCTTAATAATATTGCTAGCATATATAAAGCAGTTAGCAGTGTTCCGTCCCCTAGATAAGCTGACGAAATTTCAATATAATTTTATACGTAAAACCGCAGACTCCTGGCCCCATTAAAACGTAAATTATATTGTAAGCATATGAAGCAATTTGCAGGTAAACATCAGGACTAAGCTGACGCCCACAGGGCCGAAGAGAGTCCGAAATTGTTAGCTGAATGCCGCTTCAATGTGCCCAATAAAACGTTGAGAAATTTGCACAAGCGTCGACAATTTGCTCAGGTACAACATTAAACAGTTAGCATAGTTTGTTGGCAGTTTTACCTGCGCACCCCCCGGGGGCGACTGTCTGCCCCCATTTAAAGAGCTGCAAAAGGTTTTTGACAAAAACACAACAATTACTTTTACGATGCTGCGTTGTGCGGGTTACTTGCTGAGTGGGTGGATTGAGTTGAGTGTGGGGTGGTGTGGGGTGTGGATTGCCCGGTTAAAGGTGGGTGCCAAAGTAGTAGTAGAAGCATGGCAAGGGCGCGTGCACACTAATTTCTACAAAAGATAATCAAGAGTGATAATTATTTTTGTTGGGGAGTTGAACGATGGGAACCACAACTAACTGCGAGCACCTGCTGTGTGAATTACTTGAGCGACGACAATAAGTTGGCATCCCCTGGCACCCCATTGGGCTCCAACCGCCCCCCCTTCCTTATTAAACCCAACATTGTTGAGGTTTGGCATCGAGAACGCTGCGGCAACTGCTGCTGCTGCTGCTGCCACTGCTCCTGCTGCTGCTCCTGCTGCTGCTTCTGTTGATGATGATAACAATTTAGCCATAACGTTGACAACGACCAGCGTTTATATTCAGAGCTGAATGCCAAAAACTTTTCTAATTACATACAATTTTTGGGGGTAAATAACTTTGAACTACGGGCATCGTCCCGCTGGCTACTGGCTACTGGTTACTGGCTACTGGGCACCTGACAGTCCGATTCCGTATCTGAGCTCAGCTGACCCCGCAAAATGTTCTGTAAGTGCGCCCGCACATTTCAAGTAATTAAAATTTTATGTTTATGTTTCGTGGCAGTCAATGGACATGCAAAGCGCCGGAGCGGGAGCGGGAGCGAGAGACAACGGCAGCCGCAGCCGCAGCAGCAGCAGCAGCAACAGCAGCATCGACCATGAAAAATTGTTAAAACAATTCTTGGAAAAACTTAAATTATTGAAACGAACGTTAAATGTTTATAGACACACACATTATTCACGCTGTCGCAAGTTCTCAAGAATTATTTTCATATTTGAGTAGGGTATTTTTCACTGATTATGGAATTTATATTGCTTCCAGCTATGTTCTTGTTATTAAATTAAATATCAATCTATATCCTTTCGTAACAATTTTTATTCATCTTGAAATAATAACCAATAAAAATTCATTAAGAAATCTTATAAAAACTTTGACTAGTTATTTTGTATTACATTAATTAAATTATATTTGCATCTATTCCATTAAGCGTTTAGCTCTGTAAGTGCATTCCGCATTCGCCTTTATTTTATTTCTTTAATCTTATTTTTATATATATACATATATATATATAGTACTTATTAAACACAGTGAACACTTTCATCGCATTCAGTGCAGACGTCGTTTATTGCTGCATTTTCCCTCGCAGCGGGAAGTGAACCGCAGTCGGGAGTTGACTCTGAGTCAGCTCACTTGTTGTTGCAAAGAGCACGCGAGGCGCGACAATTAAATTACAAATAATTAAAAATTATGAAAATGGACAAGTCGATGGCAAGTGCGGGGCCATTGACCCCCTGCGGCGGGCGCGGCCAGTTCGCTGCCACTTTACATTGACTCCGGACTGTGACTTTGTTGCGTATTTAATGAAAATTTATTCTATGTTATTTGCGACGTTGTCGCCTTGCCAAGTAGTGATAAAGCAGTCAAATTGAAAGCGAGGAAAGTGAGGGAGTAAGTGGGGGTGGAGTGATTGGGGTATGGGTGGAGCTGGCGGGTTGTTTGCGGCGGGAGTTGGTCAGCAGCTGCTTCACAGCCTGCACAGAGCGCATCGCTTGTGTCTCGTGTCAATCCAAATGTCTTTTGCCTTAATTAGAATTGCTGGGACTCCAGAGCGGAAATAATTTAATGCATTGCCAGTGAGACAGAGAGTTACTTGTGCAGTGGGAGAGCGGGAGGGCGGGAGGTAGCACTCACAATGGTCAGCTTCGGCCGCCCTTTGATGCCAAATGTCGCCAGCAAATTGTCGGCCCGTCTCCTGCTGCTGGACACTGGACACATCTCGCATGTGGCATGTGGCGTTATGTTTTATGCAATTAAATGGGCGTGGCTTTGAGTTTTGCGGTTTCGTGTGGATGACTTCTCTCACTCCTCTCTCTCTCTCTCTCTTTCTCTGTCTGCCTGTTGATTTTTATCTACTTGTTGTCTGCAACTTTTGCAACCTCCCCCTCCCCCCCGCCCCTTTCTCATTGGGCCTTCACCTTTGAGGTCGCGCTACGTTTTGATGTGGTGCCACTGCCGACTCTATTGGCCTCTTGTGGTCAGTGGTTAAAGTTACAAAATGGATTAGCTGGGGTTAGTTGTGATAAGGTGCGGCTAACCAAAGCTTGCATTCCGTCTATCGGATGACTAGTCAGCATACCAACAGTGGTTACATATATAAATGCTATAAATAGTTCTTAATTCCCCCTTTCAAGGTTCGCAGCAATTAATTTATGTGTCGGGAAAAATAATGTTGCAACAATATTTGCATAGTTTGCAACTAAAACTACTTAAAAATATTTTCCTATTTTATTTATTTTATTTTCTTAAGTTTCATCCATGAATATAGTCGAAATATTGTAATTTCGTAAGCGAAAATTCATTGGTAATAAAAATCGGATTAGCTTCCACAAAAATGATGACTTTCTGAGCTTTCTGAGAAAGTGCTCCGGTCAAGTAAATTGCTTAAAGTCTGCAGCTTTAGTCCAACTTAATACCTAAATCACTTGGCCAACTTACATACTTGCCAAAAGGTAGAAATGCATTTGATGGCTAGATTTCAATTGCTTTGACTATTTTAAATGGGCATTCAAAGTATGTAATTGTAAATTAGAAATTGAAGACAAAGTTATTTGAATAATAGATAACTAACTATTCAGGAGCAGAATTCGCAAGGATGTCGATATCAAATGCCTGTTGCATTGGCAACCTCAACTTTAAAGCAATTTGCCAATTTGAATGCTGTCGAGTTGATAGTTTGCAGTTGCTATTGTTGTTGTTGTTGCAGGTGCAGCTGATGCCTTTTGCTCCATACGATTACATTAATTAAGTTTTAATTCATCGCTTATATTGGGCCAATTACACATTACAACAACAGCAACAGCAAACAGCAACAACTCAAAGTGCTGCCACATGCATATTTCAAATTAAACAAATGCATCGACATTTGAATTATGGTCCCAGACATTTGAACATTTTTAATTTGTGCTGCAATAAGCGGCAGCAACAGCAGCAACAGCAACAGCAACACACAGCAAAAGCCACACACACATAAATCAAACAACTGACTGCTGTCGACATCGGATGCGGAAGGGGTCAAGCGGGGAGGCGTGTCGTGTACACAAAAGCCAGGGTCAGGTGGCAAGACTGCGGCCCCGGCTCGAACCCCTTTTGTTTTCTCCTGCAATGCTCTCTGGAGCTGCAGCAGTGCCTCAGCAATTTTGTGACAACCTGTGGCCATGTGCGCCGGAAACATTTGGTCAAGTACCTGCATGTTTAGCTGTCGTGTCTGCACCTGTGTGTATGTGTGTGTCTGGGCGTGGCAAGTTTAGTGTATGTCCGAAACTAGTCAAGGCTCAGAGCAGTTGCCTTGTTAAGGTCTGTTATAAATTTGTTAACCGCAACAGCAGCAGCACTATAATTATATTTAAACCCCTCTATTTCTGTTTCTATTTGTTATTGTTATTGTTTTTGTTGTTGTTTGTTGTTGTTGCTGTTGTTGTGTTTATTGTCCTCAACTGTTATTGGCCTGAAGTTTTCATGTCGGTTTCGACCTGCATGTTGTTTTATTGCATGTTATGGCATTCGCATATCGTTTATTTTATTAGTGTCATTATTATTATTATTATTATTATTGTTGTTGTTGTTGTTTTGGCTGGTGTTGCAATTGTTTAACGCGCTGTTATTTATGTTTTTGCATTAATGCGCTTCCAGCATCCTGTTTGCAACGAGTCCTGCTGCTGCCTGCTGACATGCATTATGGTGGTCAGCGCGGTGTCTATCTGTTGATGCTATTGCTGCATATCGCGACAATCGCATAATTAACCAGAGGCAACAAACAACACATTTTTTTTTTGTCATGTAGTTATTTTAACTGCTTTATTGCAACCAAATGAAACCCAATTATGGTCAGCCGACGCGTCGGTAACTGAAAATGACTCAAACTGAAACCGAACCATACCGAACCAGAACCATAACCAGAACCTGCAACATCAGCAGCAACAGATTCAGAAACCGTACCGCAAACGGCACTCAGGCGAAACATTAAAACCACAGTGGATTTCCAGCGGAAATTCGGCACTCAAATTTGAGAATTTTCAAAATGGAATGAAACTCATAATGTTGACGGGCGTTTTATGAGAATTTATGAAATTGGGTATAAATTGAAGTTGCTGCTCTCCCCAAAAGTATTGCATTCACAGACATTTAATGGAAAACTCAATTAAAATGTGCTGTCAACTATTAAAACTGAAACTGAAAACGGGGTTTTTCAACAACTGCAATATTTAAACTCTAAAGACATAAACTATAAAAGAAATGTGAAAAAATCCATTTAAATCAAACAATCAATTTCATTTATTTCGTCAGACTATTACTATGCTAATCGAGATAGAATTAAATTCCGTTTCTTTAAATTTCAAAGGAAATCAAATAAAGCACCTACAAAAGTGAAACATTTGGCAGCGATGAAAAAGAAAAAAAAAAAAGAACTCTCGGAGGGCAGAGCTGGAGTAGATGTGGAGTGATTGCTCTGTTGTTGGTAATTGTTTGTTTGTGTTCATATTTTTCATGTTTTTCTTCAAAATATTGTCAAGGCAACAAACAGGGCAAAATTCGGAGAGGCAATGACGCAGGCCACTTGTTGAAAACGCCAACTTAAAGGAAATAAATTGAATGGAAATAATCGAAAAGTTGCTCCAAAAAGCCAAGCACAACAAAAAAAACATAAATAAAACTCTGTCGAATTGGGCGTGATGGAATAAAAAAGGAGCCAGCATCAAAGACGCATAAATAGCAAGCAAAAAGGGCCAGAAAAAAAGTGGAAAATAAAAAACATTTTGACTCGGCAGATAGGCAACCATTTGGGCTTAGCCCTTGGGTCTTAACGCATAGATCTGACGCATCTGAGGCATCGAGCCTGAAACCGAAGCTCAAAACTGAGACTGAGGCAGAAGCGAAAATCAGATTGAATCTGTTAAGAAAGCAGCAGGCTTTGGCAGTCAGCAAACTGATGGCTAAGTGATTTCATATATATATATGAAAAGTTTAGTTTGATGTTGCTGCCCAAAAGAACACAAAAGTTATCTTTTTATTATGTTTGTTTTTTCACCAAACATGAATTGCACGTTTTCAACTTTGAGTGCAATATTATTGCAGAGCTCAAACTAGTTCACTTTTCACAAAGTTATCGTTCTGGAAAGATTGTTCTACCACAATTTTATTGAACCTGACAAAGTAAATTTCTGGTAAACTATATATGCCACAAATCTTCCAAATACACTGATATATAATGCTAACGTCTGCAAATATTTAACTTGTTTTTAAAAAAGTTTAAAATGTAAAATCTTTAAATCTGTTAATCATGGCCACACTTTGCCATAAAGTGTCTGGCTGGCTGGCTGATTGTTGCTGCATTCGACTCTGTGTTGTAACCCGAACCAGCCAAGCAAGCAACAATAACATCAACATCAACAACTGGCAACTGGCAACTGGAGGCGAGTTCTTGCATCATGAAGTGGCATAGTCACCATGCAACTCATCAGCTTGTCTGCCGACGCAAAAGACCAAAATTGACAGCAACAGGAGCCGCTTCAGTTGTTGTTATTGTTGTTTCTGTCGTTGTTGTTTATACTGCTGGGCTGTTTGAAGTGCTCAACTGTCTGGGCAACCCATGCCCATAACACATTTTGTTGTACGTGCCACATCGCTAAAAATCATGGCCCGCATTTCTTTTAAATCAACAGCGGCGGCAGCAGCAGCAACACCAATTCGCATATTTATTTGTTTATTGCATGCAGAACCTGCAGAGTCGTATTCCGCCCCTGCTTCCCCTGCTCCTGCTGCTCCTGCTCATGCTCAGATGTTACACGTGCGACAAGAGTTCCCACACACAGCATCCCCTGACCCTTGGTACATAATGTATGTGGACCTCTTCCCGATGGTGTTGCTGATTTTAAATATCGCTGATTTCTGTGTGTAAGTTTGTGTTTTGTAATGTTTTTCTGCCATGCTGATTTATTTGAATAGCTATTTAATGTAAACTGCAGCAAAGAAATAAAATACTGTTGCCTACATTTGAGCGTTCTGAATGTGAACGTTGTTGGCAACCAATTGAAATGTGGAAACATTCTGGTTTTGTGGTTTACTCACTCTATTTTTTATAAAAAACAACAATTGCCCTTTCGAATCACATTTGATTTCAACTGATTTCAATCGTCAGCCTATTTTTGCAATAGTTAAACTACGTTTTTGTTTGGCTAACAGCTTGCGATAAAAGCCGCATTCATTCTTTATTTATGATAAGTAAATTGACAACAGTTTTGCAATTGTTTTCGTCTTGCGCCATTCAAATTGATAAATTTATAATGACATTTTAAACTACAGTATAAAACAAACACAAGTTGTTTAAAAAATAATGAACTTTCCAATTGGCGAAATTCATTTTCATATTTTATAATGCATTGAACTATGCAATACCCTGTTCATAATTGGATGTGATTAAAAGGGTACATTAAATCAAATTATATATGTCATTTCTCAGAATTACAAGCAGATCAGAATAATAAAATCAGTTTGTAATAAGTATAATTTAATTTATTTTAATAAGGTAGACTTTTGCTATAGGGTATCTTACCGTCCCTCTCTATAGACTTTGTTTTTTTTCTTGGTTTCATTTAATACTTTGCCTAATTTTCTTTGTTCAATTTTTGTTTGAGAACGTGCAGAATGAATTGGTTTTTGCAGGCAATCAACTTTCAACCCCTGATCAACTGGATATTATTCAAATCTGAATTTGATACATTTGGCATGAGCCTTGACAATATTTGAGGATGGGCTTGCCCACGTGTGTGGGTGCATTAATGATGGTCATTGCTGGGCATCCGGCCAAACGATTCGCTGCTGCTCCTGTTCGCTGCTCAGTGGTCCGACAGAGCACAGCCAATTCAGTTGGGGTCTGTGGCTGCCTTTGTCAGGCATTGTCTAGACTCTAGTCGAGTGCTTGCGTTGATTTATAATTATTGTGTGTGGCTTTCGAGAGAGTGGTGTGGTTTCAGCGGGTACACTGCAGCAGGTCTTGCACGACTGACAGGACCAACAGGACAGACATTGTATGCCACACCTAACTGACGACAGTGATGACGCCCCTCGTCTTGTGTCAACGTGCCGCGCTGACTAATAACCAAATTTCATTTCCTCAATTTTTGATTTCCTGCACTATGCGGTCAGGATGCTAGAATTGGGTTGGCTCTTTGGACTGGTTGGATGGGTGTGTGCTACGCATACAACAGTCAGCAGCATATTTTATTATTTTAACACGAGCACAAGTCAGCCATAGATGGTAAATGGTATATTTTTTGGCACGCACTCGAGCGGCCCAGAGCCACAGGGTCGTATTGCCAGTGCAAGGGTTAACAGCTGCAGCCACACCCGGCGCCAGGAGTTTGGTTTGAGATTGGTCCTTGCCATTTGTATGAGAGTTTGTCAAACCAAAATTTCGGGTTTTTATTATTGTAAATGCTGGGCGCTATTGTTTGTTGCCAGAAATCATATTCATAAATAAAATTTGCATTTGGCATTTGAGGGGGGAAGAAGGCGGCGGCGCGCCTGGCCGCATGTGTTGCCAGGACGAGTGGCCATGGCCTGGCATTTGACACTCACACGAGTGGCTTGGATCGAGAACGAGCAAGGATAACCGCTGGTCTCCTTCTCAGACTTTCTTTTCGCATCCCTGAATGTGCGTGTGTGTGTGTGTGTGTCTGCTAACTGCCCGACATTATGGCACAATGGAATGTCCTTTTTACTTACGTGCTGGGCTAATATATATAAATTTGGCCGCCCGTCTCTGACCTGACCTTTCATAATGCTGTCAATTTGTGCGCTTGCCTGCACAAAATGTACATTCACATATATATAAATATATATATATATGTATGTTTTCGCAGGAAATGAAACTTTGAATTCAGATCGCATGCCGTTTTTTAAATACGCTATTCAATTAAATATACAATTGACTTAAGTTTACTTTTTTATCATTTTAAATTGTTGTCAAAGTTGAAAGTATTTATTATATTTTTCTTCAAGTTTTTTAAGAAAACTTGTTTCTGATTCTTTATTGTAATTATTTTTCTACAAATTTATATTATTACTAAGCAAAAATATTTTTTGTTTTTAATATCAACTTAATTTGAATTTACCAGAATATTTGACTAACCTTTGATAGAGTATTTAATGGGAGCCAAATGCCATTTTATACATTTGGGGCAATAATAATAGAATAATGAATAATTTATATAAAAAATAGTAGGTTTTTTTGTGAACGAGAAAACTAAACTGGTTGCTGGACAGCAATAATATTTGAGAATTTATTTCTAAGACAAAAAAATAATTGTACATTTTTGTGTTGGGCAACTTATTGCCACAGCTTGCAGTTGGCTATCAATGCCAGGCTTAAATTACGAATAAGAGTCTCTGATTGTCCTTTAGGAACATTTAAGCAAACGCTGAAACACACACACACACACACACACGCACACCAATGCACGCACGCATTACGTTACAATGAATGCATTCATGTGCATGTGCGTCTAAGTTGATACGAAAACTTAAACATTCAACAGCAAACTAAACAAAACTCTGTAAGGAAAACTGTCATAGAAAGATTTCATGCAAGTACGTAATTCCCCATGAACCCAAACAGCAAAACTTAATACAATGCACAGTGGAAATTTCACAAATTACAATTAACAAAAATAGTTGAGCAGCGAAGTTTCCATGAAAATAAATTAAATGATGAAAACATAATAGTATTTTATGCAGCACCTAGCGGAAAATTACAACCACATAAGCTGATAAGCAAAAACTTGTTAATATTTGCTTAGATATGTTGTGCCGCCCACGGTGCCACATACTCAGTGGCAGAGCGTTGCAGCAGAGACGGAAACGGATGAGAGCGGCAGGAACAACTCGAGGAACATATCAAAAGTTGTAGCGCGACTTTAATTAAACTTCGCAGTGAGAATGCTGAGCAGTGAAATACTTTTGGCAGTTCAAGCACACACACACACACACACACACACAGACACCCACATAGATACTTAAACAAGTTGAGATTGAGATTCAGGGATTGGCAACTGTAAGTAGGTATGCGAGGCAAGTTGGCCAGGACTCCTATGAGTACAATAGGCTGTGTCTGCTGCCGGGTAACAATGGAGCAGTTTTGGTTTAGGGAGTAGAAGAGAACTTGCACACCAGGTGCCAGGCCAGGCACGGCCTGTTGCCAGGCACTCCAGTCACACGTCGTCATCGTCATAGTAGTCATAGTAGTCGTCGTCGTCGTCGTCAGATTTGAAACAAACTGTTGATGGCTTGTGGCAAGCAGCGTGGCTGTCGGAGTGAAAGCACCTCGTTGTGTATTAGTACGACACCCAAGACAGTTAAGGATTAACTAGTAAAATACCACAAATTGCTGAAAATGCCGCAAAGTTTGCTGAATGTAGTGCCTGTTGTTGCAAAACCACCACCTTCCCCCACAGCCCCTCCGCCCAGCCCTGCTCGATATCAGCCCAGGAATGGCATGCTAAACGTTTCCAGTTCTCGCTCAACTCGACTCGACTCAACTTCACCAGTCGACTTGGCTCCCATGTCGTTGATGTGGATGGCAGCTGAAGTTTGTCTAGCTGGATATGTGTGTGTGTTGGTTTGTCTCTTTGAGGGTTGCAACAATGTTGCAAGTGCATAAGACAAACACACACATTTTTTTTTTTGTTATATCTTTTTTATTATACCCTGCAGTCATTACAAATGTGAAAATCGAGCTGTAGTTGTAAAGTGTATTTGTCCAAAACAGAGGAAAGCATCTGCAATTCTAAAGGGCAAACATATTCTTGAATAACCAACAATTTTTTACACATCATACATATGCTATATATATTAGATATCCCCTAGTCGGGAACACTCGCAGAGACTTCAATGAGACAATTTTGTTATTGTTTTTTGTTGTTGTTCGTTTCAACGAGTTGCCTGCGGCTAAGCTGACTTTTTTTGCCATGCAACAGGAGCAGCAGCCAACAGCTGTCCAGTATTTATTTTTTATTTAGTTTTTTTTTATGTTTACTCTAAGCTTTTACTTGTGCTGACAATTTACATATTTTCAACAATTTTGCCATGTTTTTTTCTGCCCTGCTACGTAATAGTTAATTATGCTTCTAATTAATAAGCTCGCTTTAAATGTTATATTAATTAAAAATCATGTACTGTAAATTAAAAAAAATAAATAGGTATTAAATATAAATTATGCATGCACTTAAGTAAATCGAGGCTGTTGAAACTCTTTTATTATTGAAAATAACACATTAAATAATTCTCAAAACATATTTATTTGTTATTTACAAATTGCATGGGAAACTTTATTATAAGCCGCTTAGCAATGCATTCACTTCATTTGCTATAACTAATCCTATTAAATTACACACTCCGGCAAAAGGACATATTGTTATTTAGCATTTTATTGTCAACAAAAATGCACAAAATGTTGCCGCATGAAATCACTTGATGAAGCTCTGAAAAGCTTGCAACATTAATGAAAACTATTGCTTGAGGAATGTTTTGTGAAAAGCATTTTTGCCACTGTTCAGTTTAAAGTTATATATATACATATATATATATATATATATATATATATATATATATATACATATATATATATATATATACAAGATACGCTGTCAAGTTTGAAAAGCCGCAGCTGCAATGTTGGCAAATCTGTAGCACCTCATTGCGTGTTAAATGGTTTCACGCTGCAGAATTATACACACACACACACACACACACTTTAGATGCTAAGGATGTGCACACACACACACACACATACATGTGTATATGGGGGATAAGAAGACAAACGATGCGTTACAAAACTTTGAGCTTGCCGCTTGCCGCCTGCCAGTATTTCATTGGAAGGCAAATATTTACACAAGGACTAAATCAAGCTTAAGTCGAGCCAAACGTTCACAACAGATTTCTTACAGAGATGCTCCAGTTCTCAATTGATAAATTAATATATATATATATATATATATATATATATATACATATATGGTTTGTTATAGAATAATCTCGATGAAATTCATCTGACTTGACTTTAATAAATGCTTTGAGTTTATCTGTGACAATATTCAGCTTCTGTTGGAGTTCTCTTCTCAGTGAACTAGTTCTCGGTGGCAAGTGCTGCTCTCAGAGCTGCTGCCATTAAATATGCAACACGTTACGCACAGTGGGTGACCCAAATAGGGCGCACCTTTTTTGCACCATATCTTTGGGTTTGTAGTCGGATTTATTCCGGTCGGCGCCCATCTTCTATCCATTTGCATGCAACATTTAACCGGGGCGTTGAGTGTCGGGACTTTGGCAACCGCAACGGCAATTAATTATGCCATTCTCTTGCAAGATTTGTGTTTCTGTGTGTGCCGAGCATGTGAAACTAGCCAAAGTCGTTAAGATTTTATGCTCGGTTTGGATTTTAGTTGTGCTTCGTTTGCCGCCCACCCTTCCCCCACCCACAGGCAAGTTGGAACCGTGACTTTAACTCCAACTGCAAAGCTCACTCGAAAATATCCCATATACACATTCATTTATGTACATAAAAAAAAAATATGGGAAAAGAAGCTAAATAAACAAACTTCATTTTAATTGTTTTCGAGCTGAGCCACTTGACTTGTACGTTACCCTTTTTTAATAAATAAAATTTGTGAACTCCCTTTCCAGTGCGACTGTGCAACAAAGTCGACGGCAGAGTTTAATGGAGTGCATGCTGGGAGTTTGTTGCAAAATGGCGGCAAAGGATCAACTTGCACCAGAGCACAGAAACAACAACAGCAACAACAATGTTAAAAACGCAAATACGACTCAACTTTTGTATGCAACGAACTTGAGATGCCCTATTAAACCAAAATAATGTCATTTCTTACAGCAAATAAAATATAAGAAAAAATTATTTATTCGTATGATTATAAGTGACATTTTAATTAGGAGCTTGCTTTGATATGCAGCCAAAAGGAAATGCTTCTTAATTGAGGACTTAAGGTAGGGCATAGAAAAAGAGTTGGAACGCTCCGTCTTTGCCCGACATCGTTATTTTACGCTTAGTGTGGCGCGAGCGCATAAATTTTTGAAATTAAAAGCGGCAAAGAAAACATGAACCTAGGCAGGCAAACCAACATCCTTGTTGTTGCCGTTTTTGTCGCGCATTGTTGCTGCTGCTGCAGAGCCAGAGCCAGAGATGGAGCCAGAACCAGAGCCAGAAGCAGAGTCAGTGACGATGCCAGTCAGAGGCAAAGCCAGGGCAGGCAGTCAGGCAAACACTCCAAGTCGCGCTTCCGGTTGCCATCGCGTATACTTGATATGGCTGCTGTGGGTGGCGTCGTGATGCAGTGTGCCCCTAACTCCAAACACCCAACTCGCAACTTGCAACATCCAGCGAGCTGCTGCGTTCGTTGCACTCAATTTTGAAGCGTTAAGTTGCACATGAATTTAAATGGGCGCATTTTGCACTGGCGCACTGCTCCCACTGCCCATCCCTTTGGGCCATGTGCATAACAATGCTGCCACATTGCCCCGAGTCCGACGCTGACTGGGCTGTGATTCCAGTTGGTCAGTTGCGAAAGTGGCGTTGCCATCGTTGTTGCAATTAATACTTTTGACATGGTCTAAGTGAGCTAAGCGGCCAATGGAAAGCGTTCCTTGCATCGATCCAGGATAAACAACAAATAAATTCATATTTATGTATAAATAAGATATTTGCTTTGGCTGCCATATTTGAATTAAATATTTGCAGCACATCATATTAAATTTCTTATTTGAATTATTGCACACAAATTATTTAGCAGTCCGAAAAGTGTTCTTTAAAATATACTAATTATTCAAATAGAATTTGCATATATTAGTTTTGTAGTATGTAGAACAAGATACTCTTAAGCACTTATATAATTTGTCTGCTATTTATGTTGGCTCTTGTTGACTTTAGTTTGGCTCATACTAATTTAAGCTAATATATGCTGTTAGCCACATAAAAATTCACTCGACGTTCTGCATAAAATTTGCGCACATTTTAAATTTAGATCTTGTTTCACATAAATGCCATTAAATTCTTTAACATTATGTATACAACATGGGGCACTCTCTAACCGCTGTCTTACCTTTAATTTATTTTTTTTATTTATTTATTTTACCGCTAAGAAGTCATATTAATAATAACAAAAATCTTTAATAAGTTACACATAAATAAACCAAAAATCGGTGTTTGTTAGGCCAGCACATAATTTAAATGTCATTTTGAATGCTAGTGACAACAATTAAGACCATTTTATTTAGGCACTTAAAATAAAATTTAAATTCATTTATTATCACACACATGCGCAAACACACACACACACACACACATCATTAAAAGTGGAAATGGCTGAAAATGTTTGGAATTTCCAACATTGTTGTTGCTTTGGGTTGATAAAAGTTTTCTAAACCGAAAATATTTCTACTGAATGCAAAAATTTTGTGCATTTTATGCAGAATTTCAGTTAATTGAGAATTATTTATATGCTGCATGGCACATAATTTATTACTGCAGCTTATTAGCTTTTGCGAGGCGTCCGACAGGCCGAACGAGTCATTTAAGTGAAATAAAATAAATGATAATAAACATTATTGTTGCTCAGTCGGCAGGCAAAAAGTGCCAACGTTTGCACTTCTTGCTGTCTGTTAAATATTCAATGGATTTATGGGCTACCCAAAGCGGTCATCCACACACACACACACGCACACAGTCACACTCATACACACCCAAATACGCCCACTAAATCGCAGAGTAACGGCTTGCACTTTAACTAGCCAACTGAACTTTTGTGGCAATTTGATTAAAACAGACTCCGAGCCATCAAGAGCCAGCAGGCAGCTTAGTTTTGGCCATTTGTTGACCATTTTTCCAGCGTGTTGTGGTCTATGTGACATGAAATGTGGTTGGGTATTCGAAGCATTGCAATTTTTTGGTCGACACTACAGTTTTAGCCAAAGGTATAACCAAATCTGTGTTATGCAGTTCAATTCGAGTGGTTTTTGTTTTAGAATTTACTCAGGAAAAAAATTAATAAAATGTAAGTGCTGAAGAAATATATTTTACGCTCAAAATTGATACAGTTTCCAGCCCTGGTTGTGGTAATGAGCAATGCTACGCTGCTGCTTCTGTTGCTGCTGCTTCTGTTGCTGCTGTTGTTGCTGTTGCTGTTGCTGTTGTTGCTGTTGCTCTAGTTCCGTTGAGCTCGTAGTTCAGTTGTGGTTTATGCGTACGGAGATATGGCACAAACATATGCAGCGTAAATATATGAGGTTTAGAGGGGGGGTGAGGGGGTTGGCAGTCGTCGCTTCCTGAACTGTTCTGTTCTGTTGTTATTTGGCGTTTGTATGTTTGTGGCTATAAAGCACATGAATGAGGCGAATGTTAGCCAGAGCAATGTCAGTGTCACTGACACCACTGCCATTGACAACAGCAACAACAACAGCAGCAACAGCAACAACAGCAGCAGCAGCAGCAAAAGCAGCTTCCAATATTAGCAATGAACCAATGACAACAATGGGCCGAGTGGTCGCCACAGCGCGTTACCAACTGACTGCACAAAATGAAACGACGACAATGGCAACTGGACGCATATGTATGTGTGTATGTGTGTATGTGTGTATGTTATGTGGTCGCCAAAATCGACTAGTCCGGCTCCTGCATTTTCAGCATATGGTCCAGAGCACCAAGCAAACAAAAAAAAAAAATAGAAAAAAGAAAAGCAACAAAAATAGAGTATAATGAGCTCAGTCAGTGGACTGTTTGGAGCATTTCAATGGGTTTTTCTGTGGTATTTTTTGGTAGTGGCTAACTGGGCAGCAGGAGTCTGTGGCAGTGGCAGTGGTGGCAAATTTAGGAGTGCGAATGCGAATGCTGGTTGGCGTAATGAGCAGTTGGTTTGACAGTTGCTGCAAACTGTGGGGCATAACTTTCATTCTCTCTCTCTCTCCCTGTCTCTCTCTCTCTCTCTCTCCTCTCGCAAGTGTGATTTATTGCCTGTACTTAGCTTACTGGGGTGAGTATTATGGATGGGCCCTCGAATAGTTTGCAACGGGGTTTCCAGCATTCGGCTAATGTATAAGTCAAAACAATACTGTAAAGTTGTGAAATTGTTGTGATTTAGTGTGCATAATTTAAAACATTGGTGAATCCGCATAACAAAATGGCATCATTATGAAAATGAAAACAGTCACTTTATTATTTTATTGGCTTAGTCATTTGATTTTGTCTGATAAATTAATGGTGAGCAATAGCAGGCCAAATATTGGCATTCCTCTCTAGAGCAAAACGGGGCTGGAAAAGTGTTGCATAAAGGTGGGCGATGTAGCACTAATATTGTATTTTAATTGTCCACTTTTCACTACAAATTTTGTTAACATTTATCTTTCTTACTTGCACACAAATATTTTTGTAATTTTGCATTTTTATTTACTTTTATAATTTATTTTTATTTTTACTTATTTTATTTTATTCTAAGCTTAAAATATTTCTGTACACTTTTGGACAACACATAAAACGATTAGGCACTTGGGCAGTATAATGGCTTTAAATACGAATCGAGATAAGCGAATCGTTAAATGAATGTGGAACATTCATCCATCAGGCGACCAATTCAGTTCGCACGACTTTGGTGGTTTTAGTTTTTCCCTGAGCAATATTTGCGCTGTGCAGCCAGGCCCCTGAGCAATTTAGTGTAATCTATTGCGCTTGCAATGAAACTACAACCCGGCATTAGAATAACAATGAAATGCCTGACATGGCATCAGTTGAAAGGAGCCGCGACCAATTCGCGCTACCTACGCAAAAATCATCCAAAATGCGACCGATGAAAACCAGAAAAGCCCCAAACCAATTGACGTTGCCATTGTCATTCACATACTTTCACATTCATTTACCACACACACACACACACAGACATACATACATAAGAGTCCAGTGTGTGTGGTGACCGCCTGGGGCGTTCTAGTGTTGCGCAGAGCTAGCCAAACCAAACGGATGCTCATGCAGCAGCAACAGCAAGCAGCAACAGCAACAGCAGCGTCAACAAAAACAGCAACAACAACAGCAACAACATCAATACCAATACTAATGCCAGTACCAGCACACAATTGAAAGTTTCGAACAACGCTGCGTATTCGTAATTTATTACAAGCGACGCCATTTTGCGTCATTTCGCGCACTGTGCGCGTGGTAAGCTGTTTGTGCTTGTGTGCGTGTGCGTGTGTGTGTGTGTGTGTGTGCGAAGATAAAATGCAAAATAGACGTTACGGCAGCTGCTGGTGTTTAGATAGGCAAACTCTCCCAAAAGACCCTCAGCTGCCATTTGCTTCCATGTGCCCCAGCTACTTGCCTCAAAATATGTCAGCGTTCATGTTCCGTTCGGTTCCTCTTATGGGCCGTGTGTATTTGCGGGTGTACGTGTCTGTCTAATTCAATTACAAATGTTAAATGCAAAAGTGCCATCGAAAAATGCTATGTGACCTGAAGCGCACCACACTCACAGACAGACGGACAGACAGACAGTCAGACAGACAACTAATTTGCAGTCAACATCGAGAACTAACTAACAACAAGCAATTTAGGCCAGTTGGCAGCCAGCTTCGCAGCTCCAAAATGGCAGCAATTCCAACAAATTTTCATTATGCAAATCAATTTTACACTTTTTATTGCTGCCTCTGATGGAGTTTTGTGCATTAATTTTCGGGGTTCGAGTCATTTAAGTGAGCCCATTTCGACCAATTCGACCAATTCGGCTCACAAAGTTTGTTTAGGTGTTTTGTTATTTTTCTCGCTTCTGGGTTTGTCCAAGGACGGACATTATCACAGCGTTAAAATCATTTGCGAGTGCAAATCTTCAATTAGACAAAACAAGAAAATTGTGGAAAATTCATCGCCGCTGGCAGGCAGCTTTGTCGATTTTTTGACGTTGTTTTTGTGAACAAAGTTGATTTTTTTTTGCTTTACTCTCTGTGTGGATGTTATTTTTAATTTTGTTTTTTTTTTTTGCACACAAACCTCTCTTGGCTGCTGCTCCTCGGCTTTCATTCATCCAGCTAATTATGCGCTACAATGCTTCGCTGTGGCCATTGTGCTGCCCCCAAACTCCCGAAATCATCAGCTCTGTCTATATTCCGTGCCCTCTGCAATAGGGGATGAATTGCGCTAGGGTCAAGGGCAGCAGAGGGAGTGGGGCGGTGGCTTATGCCAGCGCATTTATGTACTAAGTACATGACTAGTTTAAAGTTTGAGCAAAGGATTCAGTCCACAGGAGTTATGCCCCTCTCCGAGATGGAATTTGCTAGCGATAAGCCAGTTTTGTAATTTAAAAGTTTTTTGGTGAAGTTTTTTCTTGATTGGCATTGCAAAAATGCTTCATTTGAAAAGTTTTCAAGTTATTGAAATACTCAGTACATAAAATGTTCACTTCCTGAGACGCTATGCCATTTTTGGTTTTTTAATTTTTTCTTTATATTAAGTTAATTGCTCTTGGAACGTATACTTAATTTTATATTCACAAATTATCTGAATTTAGCTTTAACAATAAGCATAAATTAATTTTACAAGTATTTCTGCAATTATAAATTGAAATTCCAAATATAATTTAAATTTTAAGGGTTTCAAATAATTTGTTCCGCGTTCTGCATTTGTCTGTCACTGACATTTTCAGATTCTCTGATGTTTGAATCCTCAAATCAATGGAACAGCTAATGAGTGCCTTGCATGAGGACATTGACATGATGTTTCTGGCAATGTAAAGGACTTTGACTTTGTAACAAGATAAGTCACTTTTGGGCCATAGATGTGGCTCATAAAATGTAACATATTCTACCATCCCATGCTCCCCCTCCATCCAAGCAGCCCTCAATTATAGACTGTCTGCTGGCACTTCCCGGAACGAGGGTTGCTTGTTAAAAGCTGCTCCAGACAACAGCACATAAAAACTTTGACTTTGACTATATTTATACAATTAACACGATGAGAAATATCACCATTTGTTTATCTTAAAGGCAGACGCGTGTTACAAACTGTGATTAGAAAATGGCCAACAAATAAATTAAAGGCATTACATTTGTGTCCAGGATTCTCGAGGACGGAAGGAAGGAAGCTCCTTTCGTTTGCTTCATGGCCATTCTCGACGGTTTCTTTCGCTCTCGTTGCTAATTTTTTATTTATTTTGCTTTTTTTCTTTGGTTTCCGTGGGTTGTGCCCTGACTTTGAGTTTAATGCTGATAGATGATGTTGATTGGAAAGACTGATGCGACGAACCAATAATCAAGTCAGGACCGACCGTGCCTAAGCCCTTCAAGACGGAGGCAGCGCGTGTCGCAGCTCAGCAAAAAGTGGGAGATAGAGATGTAGTGCAAAGGAAAAGCGAAGAAATTCGTAAATGTGAAAATGCTGTTGGAGCAAAAAAAAAAAAAATATAAGAAGAAAAAAAACAATTTCAGAGCCGCAGTGCACGACCTTTTAGCAGTGACGCACATTCACACAAAAAACTTCAAAGTTGGGGGGAGCGTTAAATGGTGTAAGAGAGGCAACAGTCGCTTTCAGCTGGGGTGCCACACAGCAACGGGGGCAGCCACAAGCCGCAGAGCATGGGTCTGCTCCTTGCCATATATTGTTTTGCTGTCGCAATTCGCTTTTCTAGCAACTGTGGAAAACTGTGAAAAGAGGTCCTTCAACTTTCCGATGTCGTCTGCCTTGAATTAGCATTAAGTGGACTTCAGCAATATCTGTGCAGAGACTGAAATATTTAATTATTATTCTTTAGAAACAATCAATTCTAATCGGAGTAATATTAAGATTATAATTTATATTATAATCAATTAGAGTATTTTTCCGTCGAGTCGTCTTGCGGGTTGGTAGGATTTCCTCTCTCACTCTCCTGTCTCTCTTTCGTTTCGTTTTCTTTTTGTCCTGTTATTCATAGCTTATAAAACAATTCCCTTGGCTATTGCGCTTTAATGTTGGTCGAGCAAATGCGCCTGGCACCGCCCCCTCCGCCTCACCAAGCACTCTGATATCATGGCAAGGGATCTCAAAAAAATACGAAGATGGAAAAAGCAACGGCCGTATGACTACTTAAGGTAAATAGATGGCACTAGCCCCTGCCGAAACCTGAACCTGAACCCAAACCTAAACCTTGCCACATGCAACAACAAAACTAAGGACAAGCTTCGCCTGCCACGCGCCTGATGCTGATGATGATGTTGCTTATGTTGTAAACATTTTAAGCAAATTGTTTAGGTAAATAGATAAGACGTGACCTTTTTCACGGGCACAAATGCATTGTCAGTGTCAGTAGTGGGCAGACCCACGGGGCACAAGCATGGCATTGGGGCGGGATGTGGCGGGAGTTGGGCTTATGTCTGGCTAATGTATTACTTACCATTATTATGCTTTTTTCTATACACATCTCTTATGTATTATTGTCAATTATAAAAATAGCGGTACAATGCATACAGACTGTGGAGACTCCAGGAGCGACTCAGGACTCAAGCTTCCACTTTGACTATTGTCATTGTCCTGGCTGACATGGCTTTTGTGTGCGGCACAATAGTCCTGTAGTTTAGAGCTGCTTCTATTCACCCCTCATTGTCGTCTTAAAGTTGAAAAATATGCAAATAAATAAACATAAAGTAGGTAAAATTGTCTGGCCAACAACCCGAGTGAGCCTGAGTGGGCCCATCCTGTTTACTTTGCCTTGGATTGATCTAGATGGGGTTGGCCTAAACTCAGCATGCCAAGTAGACCCGAGAGGCTTGCCCTTAAAGTGTTAATGGTGGGCCGGGTTGCCATATACGATGACTATGACCCAGGGGTGACTTACGCAAAAGTTGGCGCTGTGGGTCACAAATATCCATATCATCTTACCTTAAAAAGCTGAACTTTCTCTTGAATCGACATAATAGTTAATACTTATTATTGACGTGGTTTTATATATATGAAATGTGATTAACATATCAAAACATCGTATAGAATCAAACTACGGTATGAGGCTGTCATTAAAAGTAAAGTTTTTTATTTAAATAGCTAAGTATTAGCAAATAAAGTATTCACTGAATATTTTAATTCTTCTTTGAAAAATAATTCGATTTATTCACTATCAGTTTGGATGAAGGACATTGCGATTGTTTCTCCTGATATTTGAACCTGTTGATTTGATTGTTTTTTCTCAGTAAAGAACTTTCAATTCAAGTATATTCCTCAGATTATAATCCACTATAAAACTATTATTTAATTCCTAAAAAGCGCATTCGTTTTAGACTTTAATTCCGTTGCTATTCCAATGAATATAATAAAACTTTTTCGTTTCTCATGTTCATAAATTTTTGAATTATTATTTATTTGTTACGTAATTCTTAAATATTTTTTTTGCTATGTCTAATTAACAAGCACCCGAAAATGGCTCTCTTCACCATGATTAATAATGGATTTTTATTTCAGCCTTACAACTGTTTTTACAGTCTTCATTTCCGAAAGGGGTTTGGATGTATATATATATAAAAAAAAAATTAAAACGATAAATATGCACAAAATATGAACACAAAACAAACAATTACCGGTCGGCAACAGGATAGCTTTTCGTACCTTCCTCTCTGCCTCACTTTCGGGCCTAACAACTTAACGCTCGACCGGGGGCTTCATCTTCATCTTTTGCAGCTGCCAAAAAAAAAAAGTCAAGTGTTTCTTTTTCCGTTATTGCCAACCCCAAAAGGCCGGGCATCTAATCGAATTTGATGGCTTCACACTGATAGGAGCAGCTGCTGCCGCCTGCTCTCCGGCTACCTCCCTACTACCTCTGCAGGCCACGATTTTTATTGCCTTTTATATTATTGTATTAGCCATGGCATATGCTTTAAATATTGCCTGTCCCTTCGCAATTCGGATGCGATGGCTTTTGTTCCCTGTTGTTCTTGTTGTTCTTCTTGTTCTTCTTGTTGTTTGTTGTGCAGATTTCAGCGCCGATTTTTATGTTCGGCGTTTATTATGCTTTACTTTTTCGCGCCTCTTTTTAACCCCTTGTTTTATGTGCTGCGTGTGTCGACCGGAAATGCCTCATTTTTAAAAGTGTTTTGCATTTTGTTGCCACACGACTCTTTTCTCTTTTTTTTTCTCTCTTTTTTTTATCCATTTGGCTGTTGTTTTTCTGTTTTCAACAATTGTAAATGCGTTTTTCCTCTTTTATTTTTTTTCACCGTGGTGTGTTGTTATTTTGGTGTTTGGGCTTTTGGTTTCTATTTTGCTTTGCTGTCGGTTATTTGTGAGATATATGCAAATGTGTCGGCAGTTATTTGTGTTGAGGATTTGTTTTAGCTCCGCTCCGCTCATGTTATGCATATGTATTTGTGTTTTAGTTTAGTTTTGTCAGCCTGACATGGCATATGGATATGGATATGGTTTCTGGGGCTCGCTATTATTATTTTTAGGGCTAGCTCTCCTTTGATTTATGCAGCCAAATATTTTCCCTGCAAATTCTATTGCGCTCATATGCGAGCTTGGTTTTTTTTTATTTTATTTATTCATAGAAATGGAAAGGTTTTTAATCTATATTATTTAGGGTGCATTTAACTTCAAGATATGTCTAACTCAAATTCTTTATTTCAAGATTATAAGGCAATGAATTCAAATACTAGTTTTATCTGAACGCATTTTGACACCGGTTAAATGTGCTTTGATTTATTGCTTCAAGCAAAAAGAAGCTAAATTTTATATATTCATTGTGGAAATACGTATTTTCAGCAGCTCTCATTTTTTCTGTTGTAAAAACGATTTTAGTAAAAAAGATTTCCAAAATTTTATCTGTTTAACTAAACAAAATCAATTATATATATTTTCGAAGCTTTCCTATAAATGTTTTTAATTTCAATAAATAAATAAAAAAATATATATTAATATTTTATAGGTCAAGTGCTAAATAATGAGTTGCAGAGGTAAATAACTTTGAATATTTTAAAAATATTATATATTATGTTTTGAATGATTTTATAATTTAAGTCTAAATCACTGTGTGGTGGGCTTTATGCTGGATACATATTCTGAAGAGGACCTCGAACGCTTCCAGCATAAATAAAAGAAATGAAATCGTTTCAAGCAATTTGTCTACAATTTTGTGTCGCACTTTCTGCGCAATTTCTCACATGTCCATGCTACACACACACACACACACACACACACACGCAGAAACACAGCCATGCCAAGGGGCTAACTCTGAGGCAGCACAAGCACAAGATCTGCACCCACTGCCAATCCAGGACCAAGTTGGCCACCCGGCAAGGTGTCACGCTGATAAATGGCGTTGCCTTACTTACGCCAACTTCTCTATCGCTCTGGTTACCTGCTCCTGCGCCAGCTCCTGGTACTCCTGCTCCTGCTTACCGCCTCGATATACCATATTTTTAGCTCTGCCCTCTGCCATTTTGCGTTTATTTTTCACAAAACTTTTTTCGTGTGCCAATTTCAAGAAAGATTTCCTTTAAGTGTAATAAAATGCAGTGTCGCCGTCATAAATCTATTCCGCTCGATTTTCGACGACGACGACGCAACGCCACAAAAATTGAAATGCATTGATATTGAAAAATGAATTTAAAATAAAAAGTGTAGAAAGGCATTTCGGTAGCCAAACTTGCACAAAGCGTGTCAATATTTAAGCATTGGAATTTTATTATAAGCAAAAATTTAGTCGCAACTCTAATGCGGAAATTAAATATTTTAAAAAAACTCGACTCAAAATGAATAACAACAACAACAGCAACAAAATGACGAAAATTCAACGCAACGACAACAAAACGCCTCGAAACAATTTCAAAACATTTTCGTTGACAGCGGACGACTAACACACAAACACACACAACACAAACACACACACACTGTGCCTGTTTGCGCATAAGAGTATGCTACACACACACAGTGGCAGCAAGCCGAGGGTGTTCTGTAAATCATTTTCAGTTGGTATTCTACATTGTTAACAAGAATAGTTAGTAAGAAATCTTGTTATGTTATCTGAAAAACAATTTGTTATGAGTATGTGAGAAGAGTTATGGCTGCAAGTTGACTTCCTTTAAAGCCAACTCATATTGTTGGCGAAATATGCTCGAATGGTAAGTGGAGACCATGATCTTTATGCTTATGCAAGTATTATGTATATATATGTATAGTTTTTGGCGCTGGGAAAAACCGTTTCTGCGAGCTGGCTTAAAAATTCTAATAACACAAATATTTGCAGATGAAAGAGGTACTAAAAGGCATTTGGCCGCACACTGCACTTGTCAAATGTAGAGTGAGAACGAGATACACAGGGAGCAGACCCCTTCCTCCCCTTGATCTCTTGCCTGGATACAAGCCGTACAGTTGCCACAGTCGAAATCTACCACCCCGGATGACAGTCACTGTCACTCCATCATTTCGGACCCGACGTTGGCATACTTTTTGACAACAGCAGAGACAACAACAAGCCACAGACAAACTAACAAAAACGGCTAACACACACACACACACATGCATAGAGAGAGAGAGAGAGGGGGGAGAGAAAAAAATTGTAATTTTCGTAGCATGTTTGCTGCGTTTTGCACTTTTGCTGCACATT
This sequence comes from Drosophila multiciliata, assembly GCA_037043605.1. NCBI lineage: Eukaryota > Metazoa > Arthropoda > Insecta > Diptera > Drosophilidae > Drosophila > Drosophila multiciliata. The sequence continues at coordinate 11,851,568 of JBAMBF010000589.1, forward strand.
TTTCATTTGCTGCGCACAACTTTTTGACATGTTGTAGAGCAAATTGAATAAGTCCGCATAAAAAAAAACACACACACAGCACACACACACACACACCGTTAAACAATAAAACAAATGTTGCCCGCATATTGTAATGCGTGTGTGTGTGCCAAAGTGTGTGCATGTGGGTGTGTATGTGGGTGTGCATGTGGATGTGCATGTTGGTGTGTGTATGTGGTTTTATGCTTAGGTGCGTGTGTATCTCCCACACTATTCGAAATAATCAAATTTGCATCGCTTCCATGACTGGTCACAGTTAATCGCTTTCCGATGAACTTCCTGCATGGCCCATTTTCCAAATGATCTCAGTGCAAATTGTACTCCCAATGAATGAGAATGCGAAGTGTGGCAAAACTCCAAAACCCATGGAACCATAAACTAAGTAGGCTTCAGCTAGTGTATACGACTTATGAATGCTCTTTTTTGATATGTGAAGGAAGAGTTTATTATTAATTTAATTTAAACTCTTTTTCGTTTTGATATGGATTAAATATTTATATTTTTACATATTCATATGCGAAATGCCACATATTTAAGCGACTTTAATTTTTAACAATTTTGGCACAAGAGTTATATACATGAAATGTATATTTCAGTAATGATTTATCCTATTTTTGAGCACATAATGTCCATAATGTCATAGTCCAACGGCAATTCGTATGTATGAAATGTTTGCATCATCTACTTTTTGAGTGTTTTTCATCTAGCAGACACCAAATTGAATTGAGAATCCTTTTCATTCGATTCATGCCTAACAAGAGTGTGGGCTGAAAGAGAGAGAGAGGTAAGTGCTTTTCACTCAGCAAGGCACCCTTAGGGGGTAGGTGGGTAGGGGGGTAGAGCAATGTGCAATTTCAGTTTTTGGTTTTGGCCGCTGTTCACTTTGTCTTCGTGTTTCGACACGATTTTTCTTCATTTTCTGAAATCAATCAAATGCAGGCTGTCTGCCTCGTTGTTCTTCGGGGTTTCTCCACATATATATATATATATATATGTATGTATTTGCTCTTGACCAGTAACCGCCCACTGGGCTGTCAACACAGGCGCCTGTTTCTGCCCATCCGCCCCCATCCTGTCAGCCGGCCTTACTGCTTGTCCTGACTGCCTGACTGGGCTGACTGCCTGCCAGGCTGCTTGTTGGACATTCATCAAGCCATTTCATCTATTGACTGATTGATAATATTTTTGATAAATGATTGGCGGCATCGTTGTCGTCCTGTGAATGTGCGCCAGCAACTGGACCAACGTGGCCAGCCCTGCCTTCCGGCACGGTTATTTACGGCGTGCAAAAGAGCCAAGCAAAGGATTTATAGGTGAGCTGCCAATATCTGAACTGCTGCAATATGCAAATTGATGGATCCTCAATAGGTCATGTACATATGGCTGATATGGGCATACTGGGTGGAGCTAAGCTTATGGCTTTAGCTAGTTACTTGATTGAGCTGTCCACTGAGCAGAAATTGAAAGGCTAAACCAGGCACCATTCGCCCACACATCATCATTTTTCATAAGGTAGAGAACAGAACTAGCAACACCAGCAGCAGCAGCAGCAGGAACAGCAGCAGCAACATCAGCCATGCGCATAACGAGTTGAACTAATAAAAATTAATTGAAACATCAGCATTAACACCACACTCCAAGCGATTAGAATCAGTTCCAGGCAGGCGCACACATTAAGGTGTTGTATTGTTGATGCCCGTTGATGTTATTATTGTTTTTGTTTTTGTTGCTGGCAACCAGGCACGCGCCAATGTTTACACGGCTCATGGCACAAGCGACAGGCGGCAGACGGTAGACGGCAGACGGCAACACAAGGTGGGTGCTGGGCATATGCGAACCAAGAATCACAACAATCAGACAAGCAACACCACAACATTGGGTAACAGCAATAGCAACAGCAACGGCAACGGCAACAGCAACATCAGCGGCATCAACTTAGGGACACGGCCACATAAAACGCCCACATTGGACGCGCAGATTCAGACGGACGCGCTTATACAATAAGCCACACATTGCAGAGACAACGGACGATGGGCGGCGGACGACGGACATCAGAGGGCAGAGGCAAGACTGAACACAACGTACGTGAACACGTCGGACGTCAGACATCAGACGTTGGACATCCGACGGACACTGCAGGTCTGCGCCAAAAGGTAGCTAAAAATCTTTCGTGCAGAACTTGATGGTGTTGCCTGTCCAACATTTAAGTATGTGGCATGGGGCATGATAACTTTCTGATAAACTCAACTATAATAAAAAAAAAGATAAAAAGATAAAACATTTAAGCCTGGTTTTTTCATTCATCGGTTAATAAGATGAATAAAAGTTTAGCTGGAAAATTTACAGATTGCTGCTGAGATTCTTATAATTTTTTTTTTTGCAAATACTTTTACAACTTACATTTTTGTAGCTGCTCCTTCCAATATTGGCATAGCTGTTATGGAATGCGCCAAGAGCATTCGGGCATCGACTAACTGAATTTTATTTTCCTTTGATGTTGCGATTCTTCATGCCACTTTGCCGTCGTTGCGTTTGTACTGCGGTGCTTCCACCTGAGCTGAGTTAAGCGCCGCGTGACTTATTTGATTGTTAAACAACATAATCTGTTGTTGGCTGTAAGTCGGCGTTCCTGCCTGCTTTCGCTGTCTCTGCCAATTGATTTTGGTCAAGTGTAACAAATAAGCGGGTAAACACGAGGCGCCCAAGTGCCCACGCGACCGGTTGGCAGGTGCCCAGGTGCCAAGGTGCCCAGGTGCCAGTTGTCAGGCGACTTGTGGCAAGTGGCAAGTGTGAAGTATCAAGCGCAGAGATACAATACAGAAGATTACAGATGCACGACGGACCGTAAGGCAAATGGTCAACACCCGTAAGCCAAAAGCAATTCAAGCAATTTGCAATAAGGAGACTGGTGACTTCAATGGCCAACTGGTTGCCTGACTGCCTGCCTTTGACAAGCGGTTCTAACAACAACAACAACAAAAAAAGTTAGCAGCTTTCTTTGTCTTTACTTTTGTCGCTCTCTCTCTCTAAGCTATCTGCATCCCGTTCTCGCACACGTGCAAGCATAATGAAAATGCAGTGTTGCGGAAAATCGCACCAAAGACACAGTGTAAAAAAGTTTACACTGTGAGTGTGTGTGTGTGTGTGTGAGTGTGTATACCAGTGGAAATTGAAAAGTAACGTACTGAAGTGGGAAACTGCCCCCACTAAAAACAAGACAAAAAAAAAGAATTGAGTGTAAAACGAAAGAATATTGCGAAAAGGTATGAAAATTTCGTTCAAAATTCATGCATGAGAATACAACGACCAAAGTCAGCGAGAGTTGCAAGCAGAAGCAGATTGCCAACTCACTGGTAGCAAGCAGCATTTTATGTGTATGTGTGTTTGTATGGGCGGAGAGGCGGGTGCACTATAACTGGGATTCCGATTTGGGGTCTGCTGTCGTGTGCATTTTCTGACAGTCAATATTGCCTGGTGGACAAAGCCACTTTAGGTGTTATTGTGTCAAAGTCTCGCAGCCAACCGACACAAAACCCTCTGAAGTGCCTGCCCCAAACTGGTGGAGTGGATTTGTTCACAGCCCAAAAAAAATAACTTTGAAAGGGTATACTATAGTTGATGCTAATGTTGCAGAAAATCGAACCATTAAAGGCATCCACATATATATATACACCAAAATAATTTTGTGTATTTTTATAAGAGAAATTCGAGACTTGTTATAAAAATACTTTCCTTAAGCATTCCGCTAGAAAAATATGCAAAAAATAAATAAAAGAATGCATAAAAATTGTATTGAATAAACGAAAATAAGTATTACATAAATATACATTGTCAAATAAATTTGGAAGTGTGAGTTGTTACAGAAAAATTAAAAATATTTATCTTGAAAATGCGAGATTTAAGAATTTAAGAAAATGTGTTTTTTTACTTATTGTATTAAGTAAATTAATTATAAAAATTAACAATTAACTTTTCCTTCAGCAGAACGCACAGGGCATCTTCCAGTCGACTGCTTTCAGTTTCAGCATTTTTATTTGCTGTTTTTTTTTTATACGCTGCAGTACCAAACAAGAATTGGTAGTTCATATTTTACAGCAATTTCCATTTGGCCATATTGCCAAGCTTCAGCTCACTTAGCTCCCGCAGCTCCGCTCCCCCCGACACACTGCTTTACACTTTCTTTACTGCTCGCTGCTGTTCTGCATGCAATTCCAATGTATTTTTATTTAGCCTGACTTCTTTTGGCTCTTTGCTTTGGTCTGGCTTATTTGCACTTGGCCATAACTACAAATATAGTTAATAATTTGCCAATGCAGCTGAACAACAAACAATCAGTTAATTTCAATAATCAGCACTTTTGTCGCATGTCTCCCCATCCCGCCCCCCCATCTTTATCCCTTATCCCATTCCCATATAGGTGGACCAATTCGCTTCGCTTCCTGTTAGCTATAAAAAAGTGGCATGCAGCGCAACGCGTCTTATTGTGCAACGTTGGGCACGAATTGGATAAGTGGAGAACTGGACATTTGGACCTAGTGCTGCCCTTTAGTTTAAGTTGTTTACAAATAACTTTTATTTATTATTTGCCTTTAAAATACAAAATATATTAAAAAAACGTCCGACTACTTGAAAATATTTATAAGAAATTTTAATTATTTTCATAATAAAATTTGTAGTTTAAAAAATTAAAATGTCTAGTTAAATTCCGTTAAGTCTAAAAACTAATATGCTCTTCTTCTGAATCAGCTTGTTGCCTCATGTCAAATTATAGCCGCAATGTAGTTTGTGCCACACTTTGCCTCCTTCTTGCAGCTTCCTCTAAGCAAATTAAGGCACTGCCCACTGCAGGCATCTCTTCCCCCCTTTGCCGTTCTGGTAATTGCCTTAAACTGTAATCAACCAACGTACAACTGGTTAAAAATAAAAGTGGCCAGTCAAGTGGCCAGGTCCAGGCACAGGCATAGGCACAGGAACAGGCCTAGGCACAGGCACAGTCCTAGTAACTAGTAACTAGTTCTGCGGAATAAATCAGAGACGGGCCGCATCGGAGCAGTGAACCGGATGCTGGTAATAATATTTAGATTTTAGCCCTTGATGCAAAACTTTATGCTTTTTTAGATAACATTATCGCGTTGGTCGTAGCCCCGGGTTGGCCAAGTCGGTTGGCCAACTAGCTTGTTGGCTGTTGCGCGTGGAGGGGAGGGGCGCAAGAAAACTTTTGCTAGCACGCATAAACTTGGTTAATTTACGATTGCATTGTGGCCATTGGACCCGGTCGTATAATTAGGAAAATTAATTTGTGTGCTTTAAGAAAGCAACAACAACAACAACAGCAGCAACAACAACAACTGCAGCAACAACAACAACAACAAATACAAAAAAAAAGCAGAGCATCAGCAATAACAAGGCAAATGCAGCTGTATAAAGTTTTTAATTTTCATGATGCAGATAATGCCCATTAAAATACGTTGCTAACGGTGGCCAACACCTGCGGCGGATCCTGGCCGGTTGCTCTTCCTGAGATGCGGCTCAGTCGAGCCGTGAGCTAAGTGCATTAAAAATGGCAAAAGGAAAAATGCACAGCAAACGATGCTGGCAGCGGCAATGAAAAAAAATTATGATTATTATTTTTTATTATGCAACTGAAAGAAAAGTCGTCCTTTGGGGCCAGTTGTACTGTTTCCGCGTCCGAGTCCGAGTCCGAGTCCGCGTCCTGTTGTTGCCCAGACCAGGATGCGACGGCCTTTTGAACTTGTCCGGAGTCATTGCACGCTGTAAAAGAGACTCAATGTTGTTGTTGTTATTTTTGCTGCCGACATCGCCGACGGCGGTAGCCATTATACATTATTATTATCCTGCCCCGTGCCCCTGCCCCTGCACCTGCGCCTGCCCACAGCCTTCCCCCTTCACAAATGCAGTGAATACTGCGCATTTTTACATATATATGTATATTTTGCTGGACGTCGCTCGAGCTGAAAATTATTACTCGAAATCAATTTCGTACAATTGAAGCACTTAATTTTTATCAATTCATTAATTGATTTCACTACCACCGCCACCCTCTTTGCTTCTTCTTTCGCGCTGACAGGCAAAATAATAAAAAAAATACCCAATTGTCGGATATGAAAATTGTTCTTCTGTTGTGCTATTGGTTGAATATTCTTATATAATACTAATAATAAGCTATATTCTATATCTATATCTTAGTTTGAGCTTCTTCGCTATCTGTATAATTATCTAAAAATTTGATTTTTATTCTTAAATTATTTTTTTTTAACTTTTTCGAAATAGAAGTAATTTAGAAATAATTGAATGTATAATAATCAAAAATTTGATTTTTATTTTTAAAATCTTATTTTTAACTTTCCCAATATAAAAGTAATTTAGAATTAATTTAATATATATTTTCTTTAGTTCAACTCTTTTAGTTATTATATTATTAAGTCTAAAATATTTTTGGTATATCTATTGTAAGATTAGTTATACCCCAAATACACTATACAAAGGTCAGTGCATTGCGATTCAATGCAAATAAGAAAATGTTCGAATATATATATATATATGTTTGCTTGTATGTAGGCAATAAAACGGTTTTTATCCCTTTTGCTGACGTGTTTTAATGAGCGTCGGCCGATAGGCCTTTGCTATTTGGGCGCCTAGGGGGAGTGGCACGGCACGGTTCATCGAACGGTGCTTCACCAATTTACGAGTTCTGAGTAAGCTTGCCAATGTAAAAGGGAATAAATTAAGTAATTTCTTCAGCCGTAACTTAAGTGAAATTAATAAATTGTATGTAATTTCACACATATATATGCAGATAGGTATAGAAAAAAAATGGGAAATGTAATACAATATTAATTTATTTTTAATTATATAATTACGGTTTGGTGTGCTTAAATGTTGTGTTTGTTGTTTCTCGAGCTTGTAGGCTTATTAAAAAAGCATGTTTTTTATTTGGTTTTGATACCCTGCTGTCATTAAAAAAGGGGGAAAGCCGATTATCATAAAGTGAAATGAATAATTCGTATTAGCAAAAGTATCAAACAAGTTATAATTCATAGTTTCCTCCACTTAACTAATTAAACTAAATAAGCTCCTTTTACTCCAAGTAATTTTAATTTATGCAGGTCTCGTCTGCGTCTAAAATGCCCGACTAAAGTGCCAACATTTTTGTTTTTATCCCAGGCTTTAGATCTGAAATTCCGCATTCTGCAATTGGTATTTCGATTGCGACACAACCACAGTAAACAGTTGGGCAAATATTTATTCTTGTTGGGACAAATAAATGGTACTTATTTAACAGAGCTTACACATTGCGACAGAGGATTCGTAAGTACACACAAAACTCTCAATGCAATTGTAATGCAAATAATTAATGATTAATACCATCAATTAATTAACATTAAATACCTGTTTGTTTGTTTTTTTTCTTTTGCAATCTGACTGAACTGCACAATTGAAAAGCAGTCTGCAAATCGCAAATAAATTATATTTAGTTTATGGCAGCCAGTAAAGATTATATATTATTCATTTCATTCATAAGTAAAACTGTTTCACATGCAATTTACTTCCATTTTCATTATTTTATCTGACTTTATATATTCTAATAATCCTTTCACTTAGCATCTTAATTCATATAAATTAGCCTATTGTATTTTATTAATTTAACAATTCACTTAAAATCATATTCATTCAATGCAATCAAGTATTACTCAGCTAAAGTTTCAGTTAAATGAAGAAAGAATTATTTCTATTGTTATCAACTCACTTTTATTTTATTTTATTTTAAATATTAATTAAATTTTTCTGCGTTGTTTTTATTATAAAAAAAAGAATTTATTACGGTTCCATTGTGTGCACAGGCTTTAGGATTCAGAGAACCTGAAATAAATCATGCAACGTGCTGCTTTACTTTTTCTGCATCTGTGCCACACCCATTCTTTCCACTTTCGTCGTTAATTTCACTGCCCCTGCTGCAAGTCGGCAATTGTTGTTGGCTGAATTTTTTTAATGAAACGCTGAAGTATAATTTATGAATTTTAATGAGTTGCCAAATGATGCCGAAGCGTTGATTTTCCATAATTATTAACACAACGCTGCTGGACCATCAGTTGCATCAGCATCAGCAACAGCAACAGCTTCACCATCATTGCCAGTATCAACAATACCCGCGCCGGCTGTCTGCGCCTGTCTGTCCCAGTTGAATACAAAATTAACGGGATGAGAATACGGCTCGCTACTGGTTGCGGCTCCGAGGAGGGTGCCATTCGCCATTTGCCCGGCCATTTGTCTGTCTGTCAGCCATCTGATCAGCATAAGTGCAAATTTTCGTTGTACTATCTTTTGAATGCCCTTGATATAAAATGGTCATACCATGTCATCATCTAAGATCGACAAATTATCTCAGAAATTAAAACTTAACATTTAATGAAATGCAGACAGACTCTTAACTAATAACATCTTCTATTGCAATTTGCTGTAGGGTATTCAAACTTCGTAGTCCATAAATTGTTACAATTTTTTCATTTGTTTGTTTGTTGACAGTTGTGCTTTTAGCCTTGGCTATGCGTTAAAGCTGTAAATTGTTTTTCCTTATAATTATATTTAATGTTTTCTTTATTTTGTATTTTTAATTAATGGATTAAGCGAATTGCGATTAATCTAGGGTAAATATTACCTTAAAGGGCTTTTTAAATTTACCTCACATGCATTTTGCACATACATTTTTCGATTGATTATGGTAACAAATCCCGGATCATTAATTTAAATTAACACATAATTCGCACACAGAAAGCTGCGGCTAATTTGTGAATATGATGCCAATAATGCTTAATTAAAGCCAATAATGATCAACAAATACACGTAAAGAGCATTACATAATCAAATTAACTAACTAATATAACCGTCGCGGACTTAATTGAAATGTACCAAAAGCATTTGCAGCTTAAGCGTGCGAATAACACATAACACAAATACATATACACATGCACACATACATATACAAATACATATAGATATGCATATATAATCTCACACATACATTCATAATGACAAGCAGAATTACACGCAGAAAGAGTGAATTTATATTTGATTTTAATGTGCTCGGCTTACCTGTCGGATGATTAATTGTAATGTGCTGCATTTTGCATTACGTATACGTAATATGCGAAGCCTAGCAATATTCTATTGAAATGCTGCAGCTGTCGATTGGACACATGCAACAAATGTCAACAGCCATCCAATATTGGCTTTTTTGGTCAGTTTTAATTATACATCTAAGTTCTATGTGTGCGAATGTGCATGTGTGTGTGGCTGAGTGTGTATTCACTTGTGTACATTATACAATTATACAATGTACTTATTCACAATTAAAATCAAGTGACAACGCATATATTGAATTATTCCATCAGTGATATGAAGCTATACAATTTATTTTATTATTAATATTTTATTATTGATCAACAAGCAACCAAATTCATTTTGACCAATAATCGGGTAAATTAATTTTATTGGAACTGCCAAAACAAAATGCAAACATCAAATTCACCAATAAATCAAAAGGCATTAGTAAAAATCTAATCAAATTCATGTGAAATGGTAAATGTGGTTATAAATTATTCGTTTTCAATAAAGCAGCAACAATTGAATTAAATTATTTATTAGAAATATCACATAATAAATGGGAAATAGAGCATATTAACTACATAAATAAGGTGGAAGACTTGGTTTAAAGCCTCCTTAAAGATTATTAATAATTTCATATATATTTTAAGATACTTAATATTTTCTAAATGCTGAACATTTGAGAGTGAATTATCTCTTGGTGATTTAATTCCTTTTTCAACTCTGTCATTATCATTTAATATATTTTATGGATTAAGCTATTAATTTGATATTTGCACTATTTGAGCTAAATGCCAATCAACATCATTTAATTGTCAAACATTGGTCAATTGCTATAACAACATTGATTGCCATTGCTGGCGATGCGGTTGCTGTTAATGCAACTCCTGATGTTGCCGCTGATGCTGCTGCTGTTGCTGCTGCTTCTGCAACATGGCAGGTGGTAAGAGCATGCATTACAACATAAAGTTGCCTAATGCTAATGATAATGCCTACCAAAGTCAACACACAAGACCACAGGCTGCTTGAGCACCACACACACACATATGCAGCAGCAGGCATTAGATGCAAATGTGCCACTAGATGCTGAGATTGGCAGGCAGTCAGCTGGGGCATGGTCGATCAGGAGAGAGGAATTGTCGTCTCAATGCCGAGCATGGAGTAAATGAACTCGTAATACACTAACACGTATATGCACTTAGAAGGCAGAGGATACTATTAGTATTACTAGTCCCGTTGAGGCCCCAACAGCAGCACTTTGCATATTTAGCTGGGCGCTAACGGTTGCATGCCTCTCTGTAAACAGCAATCACTGCTAATGAGTTTTATTGTAAATTAAAATTGCAATCAGTGTCAGGCACTGGCATAGACAAGACAGGCGTCGCATTGTTTCTACACACACACGCAACACACCCACATAGGCACACACACACACACACAGTTGTTAGTATGTGGCATGTGTTGCATGTGCAGCATGATAAATGCAATGAATGACACTGGCGTACGTACCGTTGGGGGCAACTCAAATCCTTTCATAATAAATTTGCCAAATTGCAAACATTTAATAAAGACAATACTTAATGTGCAATAACAAGCCAGATGCCAACAATAACAATAGCAGCTACAGTCAATGGCGGTAAGGACACGTTCAAAGACTTTCCGAGGCAGCCACATGTTGCCACCAGGGTCAACAACATACAAACTAACATTAACAGACAAACAGAGTTGCAACATGAACTTTTTAGCCAGATTTGTCTTTCATAAAAATATGTTTTAAAGCTTAGCTAAAAATTATTTAATCTGCTTTAGAGGCATAAATTGCATATGCTATGAAAATAATAATTTAAATATATTTTTTCCGACCATTTAAATAACAAATTTTATTAAATTTATTTTATTGACAAACCGTAAATTAGTATAAAATAAATAAGTCTAAATTTAAAATAATATTTCAATCAAATTTATATGCAAATTTGCCGTATTTTGTTGAATTTAGCATGTTTTGGTGGAAAATCCACATGCACAACACTGATGGTGGCAGACACACAGACATGCCCCTGCAACAAACACACACAAGCGTGTATTAAAGTCATTAAAAAGGCATTTATCATACAAGAAGAGAGATAGTCAGTGTCGACGATAGAGAAGGAGTGAGACAGAGAGAGAGAGAGATGGAGAGATTGAAAAGAGAGAGAGCAACATACTCAGGAATGGGATTTATATGGAATGCTGGCTTATCGAAATGTCAAGTTAATAATTAAAATCACAAAATGCGTTAAAAGTCTATCAGTTTAATTGCCATCCGTGGCTACAACTATCAGCAGACGGCATCCATCGACGCTGACTGCGACACTGTTGCTGTCAATGACACTCTGATGAACTGCTGGCTGATGCCATCCTGCCATCCTGCCAACGGATTGGGTTGTTGTCCTGCTGATCCTGAGCCTGCTGATGCTGCATTGATATGCAATTAACAGAGCCGAGAGACGGATTGAAGCCGGGAATGGGACAATTGACGCATTGGGATTTATTCTATAGGCGCATGCATTTTTTATGATTAAATGATAGTTGGAGTTTTATTTAAATGCTGCGCCAGCAGTCAACCAGCCAACGAGCCAAGGATCCACACTGCAATAATTGAACAATTGGCAGCTGTCAGTGGGGAAATGTCCCAAAAAACAAAAATTAAGAATAAAACCGACATGGACATGGATGCCAACCAAAATTTATCCACATTGAGCACTTTAAGAGGCTTCAGCACTTGGCTTGCACAGCATTTAATTCCAGCCAACTCTTTGAACAAATTGTTTAATCCGGTTTAATTTTGTGATTGAGTTATTTGATTTTTTTGCTGTGGTTCAAAATGTGTTTTTTAGCTAACCATAAATTCTTTTAAGCATTGTTAAGCTGAGCAAAAATCAATTTAACCAACTATTGAAGTGGCTATTTATGTTATTTCATGTTATACAAATTCATTCAAATTAACAAAATGAACATTCTGAATGCAAAGGCTGATTATTATATATATATTATAATTTTAGCAGCTTCATTTTAACTGATTGAGTTTTGTAAATATGCCCAGCACAAAAGACAAAATCCAAATGATCTTTTTGCTTTAATTCACATAGAAAATTCGTGTTAATTTGGAGCGTTTTTTGGTTAGCTGACTACACATCAAAGCAGCTTATGAAGCTCACACAAAAAATGGAAGAGGAAGAGGAATAAGGTAACACACACACACACACACACACACAGACTGATACATATATAAGCACAAATAAGTATATCATAAAGCTACAGTAAGCTGTATCGGATTTGGTGGCACCACCTCCTCCACCTCCACCTCTTGCTGCTCCACTCCACACTCAATTCCCCACTCAGGCGTTTGGCCATTTCCGATGATTGACGCCGAACTAAAGCATTTATGTTAAATGAGCAACATGTCTTAATCGGCTATTCATATGGAAATTCAGGGATTATTATTCAATTAGTTACGTTTTGTTGAAAAAAAAACAACAACAATAAATACAAAAAAAAATAGAATAACTAACATATCCCTATAGATAGATATAGATACATTTACACACAAAGATAGAGGAGAAAAAGAGAGAGAGAGAGGGGAAGAGAGAGAGAGAAAGATACCTAGATGGATATAAATGGGCAGCTGAGCAAAGTTGCTCCGCTTCAGTGAATTTTATTAATGAACTGTGGCCAAAGCAGGGAGCGATGAAACTCGATTCTTTGGCTTTGGCCACGGGAAAAGAGCTGGAAATACACCTGCAAGCGTTTCATGTTTATTATTTGCCCAGGCAAGCACCCGCCTCACATGTGTGCTTGTATCTTGTATCTTGTATCTTGGCCAAAAGCAGTTTGCAAAAGCAGCGGCACCAGCAGCGTAGTAGTAAACGCAAATGGCCATGGAAAACTGGAACTGGAACTGTTTGTTGTTGTTGTTGTTGTTGCAAATATAGTTGGTGTTTGTTGGTGCCACTCGCGTTCATTCATAAAAATCCCAAGCACCAAATCCAGTTTTGAGCCACGGCTTCAAACCAGAATTCACACAAGTCTCAAATCAAGTTCAGGCCCATGCACAGTGGAGCAAGAAACTAATATATATTTGCCCAGCAAATACTTAACTCAAATTGCAACAATATTTGCACATTAATTGAAAGTGCAAAATGCACTTGTGCATGTGCGAAATTTATGTGTGTGAAAGCAAACAATTAAACAGCACTTTGACACTTCAAATAAATTTGTAACTTTGCTCAATTACAAAACGAAGAATTGACAACTGTGCGTTGGCAGCTGATGCCGACGACGACGACGACGCCCCCGTCGCTGCTGTGTGGGGACTTTGAGCGGATGTTGGGGCAACAACAATAACTGCTACAGCAATCAGAGTGGCATCAAAAGCTGCTCCGTTGCTGATGAGTGTTTGATCTTGGAACCTGTTTAAAGCATAAAGTATCTATATCCATAAATATATAGCTTGGACAGCGCTTTTACTATTTTATCGATTCACGCCGGCCAAGCGTGGGTTGTCTGTCCGTCTGTCTGTCTGTCTGTCTGTCTGTCAGTGGGAGGCGGAGAGAAAGAGGTCGGTCAATGAGCAGCGTAGTAATTGGATGCCAAATATCGAGCAGGCAATTAATTATAACATTTTGTGTGTCGGGCTTATAGATGAGTGGGTGTAAAGATTGTACACTGTACAAACACAGCCAGATTTAGGCTTTGCTAATTTGCATAATAAAAGCAGCAGCAGTGGCAGTGGCAGCGGCAGCGGCAACAGTAGAAGCATCGCCATAGGCAGATGATAGGGGCGTGGCAACTAATCAGTGCGTTCTTTGTTGGGAGGCAGCTATGATTACTGGGAGTTGCGCATGTTCCTCCACCTCCACGCACGCAATACGGTTTTGAAGTGCAACAATTGCAACTTCTTGTTTTTAATAACTTTAATAAATGCTTGTTTGACTTTTAGCGGTCGCAAGTTTCTCAAGTACAAAACAATTAGCGGCATGCAGCGCTGCGCTGCGCTTTGGGAACGGAAGCTTGCCACACGCAATCAACTTGAAAGAAAAACAACGAGCGGGGGCAGGGAGCAGTGGAAATGTTCGCCAAGTTGGACTCATGTGGACTCTTAGGTTCTTAGTTCCCAATGCACACAGATCACGGTGCACAGAAACGGAGCTTCAGACCAGGGAAACACTGGAAAGTCAGCGCATGATCTGCATTTGTGGGCTTTCGTTTCGATGTGCAGAAGAGTGGGAAAAGGGTATCAATGAGTTGGGAAATTATTTCATAAGAATTGGGTAATATATGCTCTCAACGACTAGCAATCAATATTGTTAATTAAAATTCAATCTTGAGGGCAGAATAGATAGAAGATAATAGCTCCTGAATTTGGGAATTGAACTACAAACAAATAATATTTATGGCTAATTTTCTAGTAAATATTATTAAACAAAAACTAACTTTATAAAATATAAAACAAAATTAAAATTCTTAGCTTAACTAGTTAATTTTGAACCTGAACTGGAAGATATATATCGAATCTTAAATCTCATGTTATCTAAGTTGTGTGCTCTTTTTGGGCATAGGGTATCCACTCGTCGTATATACCTTATAGACATAATTCGCATATGTTTTGTTCTCGTTTTGGTTTTAATTTAGTTCACACAATTCATTCGAGCCTGGCCTAGGTAACTCTCAGTCTCTCAGTCTCTCAGTCTGTCTCTGTTTAAGTCTCGGCAGCTATCTGAATTGCCTGACTGAGCTGAGTGATGGTGATGGTAATGACTTGGCTCGCAATTCCCACATAAATTATGTGCGAGCCCAAGTGTGACCAATAAACCAACTGTCCAGACAACTAACCTCAAGTTTAGTGCTGCCGCATCTCCTATTGCATCATTTGCTTTTGGGCTTGGGACTTTTGCAATAAAATATGCCTGGTAAAATCTTAAAGTGACTGTTCTGACTACCTCCTTAAATGGAGCTGAGTTTTGTGCTCTGCTGTTTTTGTGCTATGCTGGGTGCCCAACCGCAACAGACGTGCCTCGAACCCTTCTTGGACACAGCCTCTTTTTTTAACTTAATTTAGAGTTAAATATTAGAAATTACCTCACGTGCTGGGCATCAGCAACAAATAGGGACGTGGCTGCAACCCCAACTGGATTCATAACTTTTAAGTCATGCAAAAGTTTGCCAAGCATCGTGTCGAATTGAGTTGGCCAAATGTGCCAGCAAATGTCTTTTCAATTGGCCATCGACGAAGGCGCAAAAAGTTGCGCTGATATCGGTTTTTACTATGTGATTTTGCTTGCTGACTTCACGCTTTGATGCGGTCCTTAGGCAGGCGTAATCCTGTCAAAGTGTTATCGCTAAGCACACACACCTTAATGTACACACGCACACACACACACACATTTACATTCATTCCCATTTACATCTTGGTTTCGCTTGGTTTCTTGACTTGCATGCAAATTTTTGCACGGCTGAGTTTCAGCTTTATATTTTGCCGATAAGTTCAACTGTTCCGCTTTTCCCTTGTTGTTTGTGTTGATGTTGCTCGTAAGGCTTCTGACTCCTAAATAAAAAAAATATCCACACACTTAACACTTTTTGTTGTTGTGCCGCCGTCCACAAAATCCGTGCAATATTTTCACTCGACTCGGCTCGATATGGGAGCTTTCATGTGTTTAGTATCGGGCCAGTCATCAGCTGGCAAAGGCAAATGGCATCGCTTGTCGCCATAAACTTGTACAAATATGTAGCGTGGGACGTGCCACTTATGGAGGAGCAACTCCTTCGCATTCTCTCCACCTCCTCCTGCTCCCTCTCTCTCGCACTGTGCATTTCCTATATATATATATATTCGCCCTCCCTTAACCTCATCACCGTTTTCGACAACATTTGCGCAAGGTGCGGCGATTGCCGTTTACCGTTTGCTTTGACACGTGTGGTTGGATCCGGGACTGAGGTGACTGGGGACTGCCACAGGAAGCGTATCTGGTTTTGGTTAGGGTAGGTGCTTACACACATACATATACAATGGGAATGGGCTTGGGGTCGCCTTGTTTTCGGTGCTCTGCGCTGCGCTTTTGTTTGAGGTGCGATAAGTTTGATCAATTGTGGTGCAAGTGGAGCGCACTGTCTGTGAATATGCCACCAATCCCATTCGTACTTGTACTTGTATAATTGAATTAAGTTTATTTGAGCTGCAAATTGAGTTAAGTGATTTATGCACACGTATTTTGGGATTATTTCAAATACTTTGAAATTAAATTCAACATCCCACAGAAATGCAATTAATATATTTAAAATTATTTTGTGGTAAAACTTCTCTTAATGAATTTTGAATGAAAATTGTGTCTGCCAACTTAAATCTGGCATTATTTAATTAATCAATTCATTGTTGCATGCAAATGCTCTGTCCAAAACACACTTCAGCTCTTTGTGGAATAAAAAGAGAGCTGAGATTAATTTGCATTCTTTCAGCTGCTAACCCGTTAATCCACGGGGTCGTGAGCAGCCATAATGTCATAATTGAGTGACAGTGATTAAGGCAACATACTCTGGAGCTCATCGCATACGGCGTCTGCTGCGGCTGCTGCTGCTGACGTGCATTGCCGGGAGAACCAATAGCTCATTAGTTGGAACATGGCAGAGGGTCTATTATAACGCTGTCAGCGACGGCAGGTGTTTCCTTGTACAAAGGAACAGAGGTGTCAAAGCAGAGTAGCACGTCACAGTTGGCGTCTCTCGAGCAGATCTCGAATCTAGCATCGCACATCCAACAGCCTGTTGGATGTTTCATGCAAATGAAACTTGGCTCTCTAACTACCTACTAAATGGGCTCATTTTTCAAATTTTATAGCTACTTAACAGAACATCAAACAATTTTCGTATTATTAATACACACGCGCACACCCACACACACACACACAATTGGCTCCCGCCACGAGCTGTTTAGTCTAGGAGCCCAATTTGTATCATATTCGTCGTTGTATCTTAAAGATACATTTTTATAAGCCAGCAAGGCAACGCGTCGCTTGCGCTCCACTGGCTACAGACATGGCTTGCCAGCTACGAAAACAAAAAAAAATAAAGAAATATTTTTGGGAAATACATTTATTAAAATAATTGTGTGTTGTGCCATGCTTGAAGAAGCCAATACACATACGCTAATTGAATATGTGTGTGTGTGTGTGCAACTGTGTGTGCCCGCAGAGAAAACATGATGTGAAATACGAAATCATATGCATGTATTTATATATACAATACATGCCCCAAAGGGACTACAAAGCCAAGTCGAGCGATAGGAAATGCTGCTGATGCTGAATGCTGTTTTTGGAGCTGCTGCTGCTGCTGCTGCTGCTGCTGTTGCACAAGCTGAGGCAGCATCAATAAATGATTGAACAAAGCAACGAGTGAAATAAAAAAAACCCCCGCAAAGGTCATGAAAATAACCAGCAACAATAACAAGCAGAAGGAAGCACTCACAGGCGGGAGAGATAAAGATGGAAAACCGAAGAGCAAGTGGACCCAGAGGCCATCTAGAGGAATGTGCGATGCGATTTAAAAATAAAACCCAAGACACACGCTGGGACAACAGCCAACGGCAGTCAGTCATGATGAATGCCACATGGGTGCCCTATGCTGCTCAGCTCTCAGGCATCTGTGAGCCGGGCTAATTACTGCCTCTGAGGTGTTGGTGTCGGGGCTGCAGACAACAAACAAACTGTGTGCCACATCGGGAGGACACACAAACACCAATTGGCATTATTTATGAGTATTATGTCAACGGTCGAGCTGGCATTTGTTTGAATTCAAATATCAACACATCGTCTCCAAAAAGGCAGGCAAAACTTGTTTCAAGTATTTCAAGTAAGCCGCATCGGATTTCATGGCAACGATGGTTATCTAACCAAGGCCTTAGCTCAACTGTGGCAGCCACATTAATTTGTCAACATCGGTCGTCGGCGATCAAGTTGCAAGCCTGATCCTGAACCGGGCAACTATCCTCTGTGTGTGTGTCTGCACTTGACCTGCAGTTCAGCCAGAGGCCAAAGCGGAAGTCAGATTTTGTTTATACTGGTTTTTTTTCTGTGTGTGTCTCAGGTTTGGATTTATACATTTGGCGACAGTCGGGCGAGGATGTGGCCCGGCCACTTGAAAGGGATATTGTTGGGAGATTTACAGTAACTGAAAATAGTAGTTGCCCTTGACTTTAATGTGACAGTTTCAATCAGGATTTGTCTATTAGGGCAAGATATTGAATTTCGGTCAGACAGAAGTAACTAATCTGGGTGCACATTAGGCCAAAAGCATATTACGTCAATAGCCCATAATCAGAGATAACTTCAAATAATAGAAAGAATTTGGATAAGTTTAAAATATGTAATATTATTAATAATGCTTTATGGGTATGCGTAAACATAAACTTGGCCAAGCCGCGATTCGCTTATTTCTCCAGAAAGAAATGTATCTTAAGGCTTTTCTAATTATAATTATATGCATACAGATATTAGAGTCTGGTGCTATTACCAAAAGCGAATCCCAAAAGCGCTCATCAACGCCTAGACGTCCAAGTTTTTCACTTTGTAATCCCGACTTTTGCCTCGAGGCCTATTCCCATTAGCACTGTGAGCACTTGTTGTTGTTGTTGTTGTTATTGTTTTGTTTGGCTTTTCTTTCACATTGTGTGTAGGAAAAGCAGCGCGAGCTTTTCATCATCGTCATAATCTCAACAGCAACATCAACAACTTGAAGTGATTTGTGTTTTTTTCATCTGCCTGCCACTTGCTCCAGATTCTATAGCTCCTTGCTGTTCCTTTCTCTATCCACATTTGTCGGCAGCAGTAGCAGCAGAAGGAGCAAAAGGAGCACCACCAGGAGCAATGGAAGAAGCTGTAGGCTCCTGACGCCCCTGGCTGTCTGTCTGTCTTTTTTACTTAATCACCTCACAAGGCGCTCGAGCACACAACACGGCTTTAATCTATTTTAATTAAAATTATAATTACTTAATATAGCCCAAGAAAAAAGCTCCTTAGCATTGGAGATGCCAGGTAATGGTGACTTCATAAGGAACGTTTTTTAATTTTTCTTAAGTGAAAAGGGAAAGGCAACAAGTAAGTGGCGAATGTTGTTAATAAAATATGGTTTATACTGGAAAGAATAACATTTTGGATATTAATATATCAAAAATGAATAATGTGCAAGCATTTTTAATAAAAATCAACATAATTTAAAACAGAAAATAAATTAAAGCTATAATATAAAATATATTATTGTCGTAAATCATTTATTTTATTTTTTAAGTAAAATTTTCTAGAATGGAATTATTGTTTTCTATTATTATTATTATATAATATATGGAATTTTATATAGTAATCTTATATATAATAAGTTCCCTCCAATCACAGTTTGTACAGTCACAAATCACACTTCCGAGATTTTGAGGTGATTTTCTAATTTGTAGCACTTCTGTCGTCTGCAGACCGAGAAAATAATGAAATGCAAAACACATGACGTCAAAAGCGTTTCGCATAAAATTTTAAAGTCTGTAACTGGGCCGGAATGGGAAGGGGAAGGGGAAGGGATGGTGCTAAGGGTTGTCGTTGTTACCTATGGAAACTTTGATAGCTCTGTGCAACATTTCGGTGGCAAATCTGTGCAGGCTTTTGTCGCAAAATCCCAGTACATCATGTGTAGAATTCATTAAGGTGACTAAATACATTCAAGTGATTCAGAAAGTACATCATGGTGTTAGCGAGCGGCGGGGGGTGGTGGAAACTGCTGCTTGACAAGCAGTTTGGCTGTTTCTCAAGCTGCGTATAATTTGTAGCAACTGTGGCAGGTAAAGCGATGCCAAAAAGAGGCTCCTCTGTAGATGTTCTTGTTGTTGTTGTTGGTTTTGCTGCTGCTGCTGCTGCTGCATCAGAGATATTAATTTCTTGGTGCTGGCAAAAGGAAAAGGCAACGTAACTTAAGCTTCAACTTGTAGCAGCTCGGCAACGAGATTGAGATACACAGCCGCCGCTACACTTGTGCCACGGCTGAGCCGCAAGCTTCCTTTAAGACACCTCGCCAAGGCAAAGCACTTGTTGTTTTTGCCGTTCTTGTTGCTGCTTTTGCTTTTGCTCTTGCTGCTGCTGCTGCTGCTGTTGCTGGTGCCGTGCACATTAATTCGTGGGAATTAATTATTCTCAGGCCTGTGACGATTCCCAAGATACTCGCTCACTCATTCGTTCGTTGATACCCGGCACCGCTGCCAGGCTACCTCCAGCAACCCCAACCCCATCTCCAGTCCATCCCATTTCGCAACCCTTATCCTCCACACCTCCCCGCTGCCCCACGACATCTGCAGTCAGTTCGTCACTTGCCAGTGTCTGCGGTAAGGCCTGCCTCACATTCGTATCTGTAGCACTTCTGTATGTAGCTATGTATGTCTGTATGTATGTATGTATATATATGTGCGTGTTTATATAGGCAGTGGCAAAAGTTTATGTACTCGCGTTCTTCGTGTAGCTGTTGTCGTTTTTCCTCAGCTTTTAATTCACTGTCTCGACGTCGCAGTCGCAGTCGCCGTCGCCGTCGACGTTCGGCTAAGCGGCACAATTACAACAGTGGCTGCAAATCGCTTCATCTTTTTTATGGTTGCACTGCAATGGCCATTTTGGGACTGTCTTACGGATGGTCCGCAGTTGTTTGTACCGCGGCAATAACAAATCATTTGCCTTGTTAAAATGAATGAGCAGCATTTTGTTGGCCTGCCTCAAACTCAACAGCAACATTGGCTTCATTAAATTTGATAAAAGTTCAGAGGTCGTTTTTGTAGTAAATTAGCATTTTCTATTTGAACGTGTTAGCGCACATAACTCAAATTAAAAATTTATTTAAAAAAAAAAAGAAAATATCTATGCATCATAATATTATGCATTATATATGCAATTTATAAAGTTATATCGGCAATTAATTAACAACACAATACTCATATCTACTCATATTTCTCATCTCATTTACATTTTAACTGTTGCTTATTTGTTTGCCAACATAAATAGTTGCATATGTTTAGATAAAGCCTAATTCGAAATAGAGCAAAAACTAATTTAATGCAACAAATACATTCTGGATTATAGATTATTATGCGACAGTAGCCAACCAACTGTCGGAACCATAAAAAAAATGTATGAATTTAATACAAATATTGATTTGTTTTATATATATTCAAAATTTCATGACAAATAACAGGATTTCAGCTGTCGAATTGTCAGCGAAAAAATATTTACTGCCGCAGTTATTTTATAAAAAAAACAACAATAATAATGTACATATTTTTATGAATTCAGTTAAATGCAATAAAATATGATTTATTTGTATATGCAAAACTATTAATAAATTGCGTTTTTTAATTACATCTGTTTTGCCAAATCGTATTTAATTTAATTTATAAATAGTGCAAATATAATTGAATGTTAATAGCATACTTGATGCTAATAAAATAACCACATATAAAAATGTAATAAAATTGAATTTCAAATTTTTTTTTCGATTGCCACTTTAACCCTTTATCATAAATATTTGTGTGTGTGTGTGTGAAAAATACCCACATAATCTAGTAGCCAACTTCAATGTTTTATATTCGCATTAGCTTTGTTGGTGTAGCGCACATTGGCAGTCGTCAGGTCAGCACCTTAATATTTAATCCAAGACAAGTTCGGAGTACTCCCCTTGTTCTTCCCATTTCTGTTTCTGTTTTCCTGTGTGCCGTATTAGCATAAAATCCCATGTTTTTTCTCCATCCTATGGCACTACTCGTTGTATTATCTATATGTATGTACGCCGGCGATCTTGTCTACCATTTTTAGTTAATAATTCCTTATAGCAGTTTGTGGAAAAAATATAATTTCGCTTTTTTTTTTGTGCTCAAGCTATGTTCTGGCTATTAAACTGATGATTTTAATGAGTGAATAATGTGTTCAGCCCCCTTCGTGGCATGAATAGAAACGGCAGCAAGAGTTTTTCTGCTTTAATTTTTTAATAACTTAAAAAACAGCCAACCAAGCTTGCCACTTAAAATGGGGGCCACATGCAACAGACTCAGACTCCCAACTCTGGCCCTAAGCGCGACTGTGACTCCGAATGCGGCTCCAACTTCTCTTAAAGGTCACACACACACACACACAGATGCATACACACTCAAACTCTAGGAGAAACAGCCAACGCACTCCAGAGGCGTCTCAATGTGTTGCGTTGCGTTGTTTGTTTGGTGTTGTTTGCTTGTCGACATGTGTCTGGCTCTGCCCCCCCCCAGGTCCCAAAACGAGTGGCGCATTAAATTTGTCATTAGGCTTTGTGGCGCATCTTGAAAATTACATAACTGCCGAGCAGAGACACGCATCAAATGTTTAAATTTTTAAACGTTCCAATTGTCCAAAGGCAATTTTCTGCTGGCCATTGGCCACTTGAGTTTCCACCCAAAGAATGAAGCGCTGAGAAAATTCTTCGTTGACATAGATAATTACGCTGCTTACGATTGTGCCACAGATTATGTACACAAACTGACAAATGTCACAGACCCCAAAAATGCCAGCTTTTCATTTTTTTTGTCTCGAGAGTGACAGAACACATTTTAAATACTCTTGCTGGCTTCCACATTTTTAAATGGCTTTTTTCTCTAACTTCACATCCAATTTTTTTTTTTTACAACCCCCTCGTTGTTCCCTTCCCTTCGCTGTTGATTTTGTTACAAGTGCATTTTTCCTCTAAGCTGTGACATTTTTTATGGCCTGTGGTGATGTTTTGACCTACTAATTTAATGATGCTAAATGGCGTGGCAGTTGATTATCAAGACATGCGGGCTTTTCAAGCGCCACTGCCCCATCCCCTCTTCAAACTTGCAACGCGTTGGGTGGGAGGTGTGAGAATAGTTCAAGACATGCGTCAAGTGCCGCAAATGAAAGAAATTATATTTATTGCTTCAACTTGGAACCCACAAATCATCTGAAAAATTGCTCAAAGTTTTGCCCAAAAGTTCTGAGAATCTGTTGGCTTTTTTACGTCTTTCATATTTAGACTAATTTCACATTGTATTAAGTCTTTTAGCTTTAACTTTAGATGGCCTTTAAGTTTGTTGCCATTAAAAATGCTGAAGCTTAACCATTTTTGCCATTTGCAGCCACTCTTCTCCAGAATCCGCTTAGACTTCATTCAGTCTGAAAGTTTGAAGAGCATTTTAATGTTTTTAATCGTAAGCAAAGATTCATCAGCAACTGAATGGCACCCCGACACCTGGGGACTCTTCGGTTATGCCGCAAAGGAAGTAATCCATTCTGCGGGCAGTTTTCAATATCACTTTCAGCGACAACTTCCTGCGCGTCGCAGGAACAGAATCTGTTGGCACTTTGCATACAAATGTGTTTTGGCCCGTCTCGGGACCGTGGCAAAAACTTATCGCAACATTTTAATAACTGCCGACAACAGTAGCTAAGCTGCTGCAGTTGTTATTGCCTCTGCCTCAGCGTCAGCGTCAGGCCTGAGCCTGTGCCTGAGCCGTGGCAGCTTTCATTAATTACCAAGAAAAGCGAGTTTTTTTTTCCTATGCCGCTGCACTTTTCCTGCCAGTCAGGCAGTCAGCTTGGCTGAAATCTAAGTAATCTATATATAAGTATTTTTCCGCAAACTGGCCAGCACGTCAACAGGTTGGCGTTGGCCCTAACTGGGCTGGGCTGCGGGCTCCAGGCTCCAGCTGGCACTCACTGTGGACGAGGTTCTTTTTCTGGTTCTTATCTAGCGTCAACATCACGTAACATGCGCGTAATTTTATGAATGAAGTGCTCGCTGCCGGCCAGGATTCGACTCGTTTACGTTCACTCGGAACTGGTCAGACAGGCTCTTAATTGCACTCGCACCTATTTTTTACAGCAGTCGGCAGTCGGCAGTCAGCAGCAGAGAGTGCTAGGGGGGGAAACAGGAGGCGAGCATACAGGCAGCAGCAGCAGGCAACAGTTTGTCAGCCAGGTTAACAAATTGCGCTAAAGCGCTGTTGCTGCTAACGTCGAACCGGTTTTCTGCACATCTGTGTCTTGTTCTGGCCGCACTTGTTGCATCAGCAATAACAACGGGAGGAGAACAGACAGCCATCACTAGGAACTGCAACTGAACGAAGCCTTTTCACTTGTGGACTGCGACGCGCTTATTAAATATGATTATGCGTTCGATTGCAGTCAGCTTGTAGTTTGGGGCTGGCAAGCAGAGAGTGGACTGGAGTGGACTGGACTGGACGGAGTCGAGCACAGGAAGTGAAGTCGAGCCGGGCGTCGTCACATTGGCAGTCAGTGCTTAGAACATGCCTAGAACCGAGAGGCGAACACACAAGCCAAAAGCCATTCCCCTCCCCACACCCCCCTTCTCCACAAACTCTGTGAATTGCTGGCAACGGCTGCTGCCAACTGCTGCCCACTTTTAATGAAGTTTTCCGTTTCTTGCCTCTGTTAGCCTCGCTGGCTGCCTCCCTTGCCTCACTTGGCTCAAAGCTGTCGTCGTAGGTAGCTCCAATAATACACTACAGTTGACATGTACAGTAAGCCATTGGTAACACTCACAAGCATATATTCCAATGCAGATGAAGAAGATTAAAATTCAACTCTTAAAGGAATTAAAAAACTATATTATTTAATATAAATAAATAAATTCCTTGAGAGTATTCGCAAATCGCTGTTGAATTTGTATTGTTGCTCTGCAATTGTAAACTCAAGTAAAATAAAAATCCATTGCCCGTTCAAATGTTTTAATTAAAATTTAATGAATTCACTGTATTTAATTATGCATTGCTTTTGTTTTGATGTTGTTGCTGTTGTTGCTGTTGTTGCTGTTGTTGCTGTTGTTGCTGTTGTTGTTGCTGTTGTTGTTGCTGCTGTTGACACTCGTTCTACGCACTTAAAACATGCTGAAAATTAATTTTAATGGTCCTTTTGTTATTTGCTTCTGAGTGCAATCGAGACTATTATAGGTTTCCAGCATAGGCTGCCACCGAATGTTGCAATGACAGCAGCCAACATGGTAATTAAAGCAACATTTATTTTATTTGATTATAAAAACAGTTTTGCTGTTATTCTCAAATTAAATTCATATGCAATTGCACTCGCCTCATTCTTTTAAATGCAACATTGATAATAAATAATTAACATTTTGCGGACGTGGCATAACTGTAATTTATACTCAAAAAAATCAATTGAAAAATTCAAAGCGAAGCAAAAACATTTGCAACAAATTATTTAAATATTGCAAATTATTTAATTCATTCATATTTCAGTGCTCTGATTTAAATAAAAAAACCAAACAATATAATATTTCATGGTTGTGCAAATATAATCGAGAATAATTAATAACTGTCATATATTCAAATTTAATTTGTTTAATGTTTGAGTTTCCAATATTGTCGTTTTTCTTTTTCCCAGATCAAGATTAATCCTAACATAGACCACCTGGCAAGTAAATAGCTTTAATCTGGGGGCAGTGAAAGCTGTCCCAGGCTAATTCAATGATCTGCTAATGCAGCCTCTAAAAATGAAGAAATAAATATTATTAAATGTGTCATTAATTAAGCGAACCAGCAGCGCTATTAATTAATACAATTTCTAAACAAAAAGCCGACTCGAGCGCCGCAAAGTCTGGCACCGAAAAACAATTAGTCGGCATTTAAGGTGTAAGTCGACACGCCCACCTAATGGAACCCTAGAACCCGCAGTTCAGTAAAAAAAATGGTGGCTCAAGAATGATGAACAAAAAGCCAAACGCTGATTGATGGCAAATAGACAAATTTGTGCATAATGAAACAGGCAGCGACAGGGGCAGGGGCAACCACGGGCAATCGTGGGCGTTAAGAATCTAACGGTTAAAACCAAAAAAAGAAAACCCTCAAAATAAAAATATGTAGATTTTATAATTTTCAAAAATTTGTAAGTTATTTATTCAAATACTCGTCTTTAAAGTTACAAAAATTTGTTGTGGGTGTTTTTGTATGATTTTTTCATGTATTTTTTTTTGTTTTTTTTTTTAAATATTTTTTTGTCTATGATTTAAAATGCATTAAATATTTATTACATTAATTATATATAATTTATTTAAATTTGATTTCGTATGGTACACATGCTTAGCCTGATCTAGATTTGAATTTTAACTTGAATTAACAATTTATTCCATTTTTTAGCTTTTCTGTTGTGTTTTTAGCATAATTTTTGGCGCTTGCGCGTTTTCCGCATTTTTTATCATGTATATAATTTATTGTCATGCATGATAAAAAGTCGTTGAATTTGTGTAAATATGGTATATCATATATATAGATGTATGTGTAAATGTATATGTATGTATATATGTATGCACTTATATATATATATATATATATATATCTATTCGCCACTTAAATCTAACGACACTCACGCTTAAAAGTAGTTTATAATTGATGTATGCTTTGAAGATTTTTCTGGTATTTATTTGTGATTTCGAATCGCATGCTATTAAATGCTTAATATCGTTACGCTTAACGGGCCTTAGGGTTGTACATATACATACATATATATATATATATATGTATATATATATGTCTGTTTGTGTGTTTGTATGATTATATATGGTATGTCTAGAGCTTAAACTTGAACAACTGCTAATGAGAATGAGTCTCGACTCGACAGACTCGTTAATATTTATGCTAAATGCTAAAAATCGTAATTGCTACTACTTAATATCGAGAAAAAATGCCTACAAATTAATATTTGAGTTTTTTTTTTTTGTTGTGTTTTTCTTTCTACGAATGCTGCTGCTTTTTTCTTATATTGTTGTCGTTTGTCGGTTCGATTTGTTTGTATGTGTTGAGGGGGGCAAGCATTTGTAGAGTGGGGGGGGGGGGGTTTGCGCACCTGCCCCAAAGGCAAATCCATTGCCATCGGCATCGCTTGCATTGATTGATGTGGATACAATTTTTGATGTTGCGTGTTGCGTGGCCATCGTGATGCGGCCGAACCGAGTGGTTGAGTTGAGAGAGAGCCTTGGGAACAGGTACTTATCACAGCCTTCGAGCGCCGCATGCAAATGTCTTTTCTCAAAATACATTCAACATGTCTCCACCATTTGCGCTCCATAATAATCAACGTCACTTAGTAATAACTATAAACAGAAATCCAAAAACTTGCAACTTGCATCCAACCAATCCCAAAGCAAAAACATAAAAATCTCCTATTGAGTTTGAGGCGACTCAAAATCTAATCCATCCATTGGTGTTATTTGTTTTGTTTTTTTTTTGTGATGTCAATCAGTCTAGCTGGGATTTGGCTGGTGTTGGTTGTCTTCGTCTTTGACGTACTGCTCCACTTTTAGTAGGTCTATTTCGGTAAATTAGAGGGAAGAGAAATAAATGGGAAAAAAAGGGGTTATTAAATTTAATAAGCTATTATTAATAACAACACTCAAACTAAGGTCAACTTTACGAAGTGCGGAAATGTAATTTTGTTTTAAAATTCCACTAATTAATTTTGATATTCTTTGAAAGAGACTTTGTGAGATCATTTTTCACATAACAAGCATATAATTTGTGCGGGTGAATAACACTAATTTTATTTTATAGACAGATGAACTAATCTCTTTTGGAATTCGCTAATGAGGAGCGAGTTCAAGATTCTTTATAAACTTACCACTGGTGGATAGGACATGTATTTGTCGCTCATATTGAAATAGGAGCCATCGGCTGGCGGCGCTGGTGATGGCGATGATATGTAGCTGCCCTTGATGACCAGCGAGGAGGCGGGCGAAGGTGATGGTATATAGAGGCCATTGGAGATCAGCATATGATCATCCTTGGCACGCATCGGCATTCCGTCAATCATGCCCGTTACACTGTTGCGTTGACTGTGCCGCTTCGGATTGGGCAGTGTGCGGGTGAAGTCCGGATTGCACAGCGGATAGGGTGGTGTGCACATAGAGCTCTCTTGATACTTGGGCGGATAAGCCGTCGACTGTATGATGTCCACATTCTCCACTAAATAGGTGGAAGCGGCCGCCTTCTTCTGCACATCCGCCTGCAAAGCAGTGATGGGCAGCTGGTTAGGATTAGGCCAATCAGTTCTGCAGTTCAATATTTGCAATTAGCTAATGTTTATTTACCTTATAGACCGACTGATTGTCATCCTTGGAGTAGGCATCATCGTTGCTCGGTTCCGTTTCGCCCTGTGTCTTGTTCTGACGTCGTATGACAAACCAGGCGACAAGCGCCGCATTCAACACAAGCAACACCATCGCTGCCGAGGTAATTCCAATGATCATCACATTGGGCAGCTCATCCTTTTCCGTATACTCCGCCGAATGGGGCTGCGAACCCTTTGACAGCGTCAGCTTAATGTCAGGCACAAATTTGCTGCCACCTGCCTCGTTGTGCGCCATCACGGAATAGTAGTAGGTGCCGCCGGGCTTGAGACCCTCCAACGTGATGTTCTGTTGACCCACCTTGGCGTCCACATACTTGTACTTATCCTCACCATGCTGCTTGAAGCGTAGGCGATAATACACCTGCATGCCGCCATCAAAGCCAGGTGTCCACATCAGCTCCACGCTCGTATCGCTCACATTGCCCACACGCAGCTGCAGGGGGGCATCCGGTCGGGAGGGTTTACTGAACTCCAGTGTGGTGCTCGCCTGACCCATCGAATTACGCACCACACACTCGTATTGTCCATAATCATCCGCCGAGGTGCTCTCCACCAGCAGTGCGGACTCAAAGTGCAGTGGATCCTCTTGACGTTCGACGCTTGTGAACTTGTTACGTCGCTGCATCTTAAGATCTTTGCCATGGCGACGCCAAATGAAACTGGGCTGCGGGGAGGCCAAAGCACGGCAAATGAGCTGAGCCCGAACGCCCAGGCGGGCAGCAAAGCGTGTGTAGGCCGGGGTATGGTCAATCTCCGGGGAGGCTACAAAATAATACAAGTTGAAATCTCGCTGCTGTTCTGAATAAGCCTCGGGGTTAACTGGGCTACTTACTTTGCACCACGAGCAACACGTTCTGTGTGGCAGGCGGGCCACGTTGATTGTCCACGGTGCAAGTGAAGTTTCCGATATCCCCGCGCTGCACATTGTCGATGTGCAGCAGGGCAGTGCTGTTCTCAAATGTTGAAGTGGTGCGTGTGGCAAAATCATAGCCGGGTCGAGACCAACGCACATGTGATGCATCCAATGGCAGGGCCTGGACTTGACAAGCGAGAACAGCCTGTACCCCAGAGGCAAAACTCTGACCCTCGGTGACTGAGGTAATTACGGGTGCATCTAATTGCGAAGAGTAATATGAGCAACGGGATAACTTGGGGGTGGCTGAGGCGACAACTACTTACATTCGACAATCACCTGAACCTCGAGCATGGCTGTGCCCTGTGTGTTGAGTGCCTCGCACACATAGACGCCAGCATCGTTGCGGCTGAGACGACTTATGTTGAGACGGGGTCCGTCAGAGATCAAACGCTGTCCGCTGAGTGCGTTGTTGCTAATGGGCAGACCATCCTTGGTCCAGGTATAGCTTATCGACATGGGATTACCACTCGCATGCAGCTCCACCTGCAGTGGTGCACCCTCCACACCCACAAAGCTGGTCACCTGAGCCACATCGAACTTGGGCGGAACTAATCACAACGGAGTTTCACATTTAGACTGGGCACATTAGTTAATGTTAGTGGAGTACTTACAGAGTATGTCCAGGTTGATGGTCTCGTGCACGCTGCGCTGCAACACTTCGTTGTGACTCTGGCAGGTGTAAATGGATCCGTCGAGATCTTGGGTAATGTTCACATGCATTTCCAGCGTCGAAACAGAACCGCCCCAGAGTCCTGGCCTATTGGCCAGATTTAGACCCTCAACTGGAATGCCATCCTTCCACCAGCTGATCTTAGCCGGTGGATTGCTGGAGCTGGAATCACAGATCAGCTTGGCTCGAATGCCGGGCACGAGATTCTTGGGCGCAACGCTAATTTTGACTGTCTCCGGTGGAACTAAATGGGCAGCGAAGATAACGAAGAGTTGAGGGAACATCGAGATTAGTCTATGAAATTTACTTACAGTGTACGCCCAAAGTTTTTGTCGCAAATAACGGTATGTCGATGGCAGCATTTTGAACCTCACATTTGTAGATGGCATTGTTATCGGAGGCATTCACCAGCAACGACAATTCCGAGCTGATCTTATTTTCCGTTACCTTCGACGCAGCATTCAACCGCTTATCGTTCTTATACCACTGCAAAGTGGGCGGCGGATTACCACCAGCGGAGCTGCACTGTAGTTTCAGTATTGAACCGGAGATGATAATATCACCGTCGTTATAGCCCGTCAACAAGGGCTGTGAGGGAGGAT
The DNA here is from genome assembly GCA_037043605.1 of Drosophila multiciliata. Lineage (NCBI taxonomy): Eukaryota > Metazoa > Arthropoda > Insecta > Diptera > Drosophilidae > Drosophila > Drosophila multiciliata. The sequence goes on from JBAMBF010000589.1 coordinate 11,882,114, forward strand.
CTGTGGAATCAGAGGCAGAGGCTAAAGCAAACTGGGACACAAAGGATTGCTTTGTTACTTACACAAAACATTCACCGTATGGGAGCCGACAACATTCTGGGAGAGCTCCGCATTGAGCGCATGACAGACGGCAATAAAGGTGCGACTCTGCGAATCAATGTTCAGCGTTATATTCGAGCTGCTCACCCAGCCACCATCGTCGCTGGTTGTCGTCTTGAAGGTGTTGTTTGTCAAAGGTCTTCCATTCATGGACCAATTGATGCGCGCCGGGGGATTCGAGGGGGCTGTCACACAGCTCAACTGCACAGCATCGCCGACCTTAGCATGATTAGCTCCACTAAGGAAAACATCCTTTGGTGAATCTGTTGCGAAGATATTTAAAGGTTACAAGGAGCCGCATAGCTGGAGGCTGAATCTTTCCAACTTACATAGGACAGTCAGATTGAGTTTGGCACGCAGCGGCGTATTGGATAACAGATTCTTGGCCTCGCAAACCAAATTGGCACCATTGTCGGAGGTATTCGCCGTAAACTTGTACACGTTCTCCGAGAGGCGACCCGAGGTGCGTTGTGGGGAATTGATGACCTCACCATTGCGATACCAAATGAGCTGAGCAGGCGGATTGCCGCCGCGACTGCGACAGGCGATTTGTAGCTCCTGGCCACGACGCAAAGTTTCACCTTGGCTATAGCCCTCAAAGAATGGCGGACCGGGTGGGTCTGATTGGGAAGGGAGACTTGAGTGAGTCCATGTCGAGGGGGTTATTGAGGAAATGCATCACTTACATAGCACAGAGAGCTGAATTTGAGCCCGCATGGGCACATCCGGAGGCAGTGCCTTGTGGCGCGCCTCACAGGAGAACTCCTTGTAGTCATCATCGGAACGTGGCTCCAAGTGCAACGTGGAGCTAGTGCGGAAGCGCTTGACAGACGTTTCGTTCACTGTGACAATGGGCACTAAACGAAGGCCCAACCCAGAGTTAAACATGTTCCACTTTAAGCTAATTTCAAGACTGGACTTACCCATCGTTAGCGGCGTATCACCCTGAAACCATAGAATCTCGGCGGCCGGATTGGCATTCTCCGTGACGCACTGAAGCGTTAAGTTCTGGCGTTCGACTACCTCCACTTTGGCGTTGCGTGCATAGCCATCGATGGAAATGCTGCTGGGCGCAGCGACAATGCTCAGCTTGGCATTGGCGCGAATGGGCGGATTTCCAGGTGCAGGTGCCACCTGGCACTGGTACTCGGCATCGTCCTCGAGCGTTGCGTTTTTAATTTGCAAATTGTACGAGCCATGTGACGCGTCAACCAGCACCGAGTAGCGCGGAAAACCGGGTATTACCGCCGAGAAACCCAACGCAAAGCCATCCCTGGTCCACTGCACCTTGCCAGCGCGCGCGTCCACCTCGCAACGCATCAGCGTATCTGTGCCCTCCAGTATTTGCAGATCGTGCGGGGTAACACGGAAACTCTGCTGAGTGGCAGCTACCTGGCCACTGCAGCTCACACCAACTAAAAACAAAGGAGAAAAAAAATACAGAGAGTGAATACGAGATTCGCCAGTTCGCCTGCTCTTAATCGGCACGTTCGACAATTGTGCACGTAGTTCCCAGTTGGAAACGGCAGCATGCAGAGCACCTAAGTTCAATTTGCAGCGCAATCGACGAATCGACCTGTCACACGGCCAACCAATGCCAGTCGCAGTCGGCGTCACAGTCAGCGTCACAGTCGGCGTCAGAGTTCCAGCTACAGCTACAGTTACAGTTACAGTTACCTACATATTTTTTTTTTTTTGCAGCCCACACATAAAATACACATTACTTAAGCGTAAGACCCAAAGATTCAGCCCAGTCACATCTAACTAATTTGGAACAACTTTTATTTTGTTGTTGTTTTTGTTGTTTTTGTTGTTTTCTTCTGTTTTTCTTTTTATTTGTTTCGCACACACATGTCTCACATATGTGTGTGTGCGTGCTCGTAGGTGTATGTATGCGTCAGGGCACTTTCAGGCTGTCATTGAGACATGTCCGTCTGTCCGTCCTCTGTCTCTCTGTCCGTCTCTGTCGCTGTGTCTTCATCATGGTCTGCCCGTTGCCAGTCTGTGTGTCGCTACATCAACCCACACACACACACACGGAACCAAAGTAGGTCTACAGCTTGCGGCTCATTAGCATTAAAATGTCTTAAAGAAAAGAGCAGGCCACGTTCGATACCAAATTGAACCGACTACTTAGCTGTGTGTGTGTGTGTGTGCTTAAGTGTGTATATTTGTGTGTATATTTTGTCGTCGACCTAATCAGCATTAGAGCCATCTACATAGGTAATATACATAAAAGCACGCACAGTGTCACGGGGTCATAGAAAACTTGAAGCGATTAACTGGGCTATGAAATGGTTACAGCAAATTAACTGCAAAATGTTGTTAAAACAAATAATTTACAATTTTAAATAGATTTTCAATCAATAACTCATTTTAAATTCTATGCATTTAAAATCAGTTCGCATTTCAATTAAAAATTGCAGAATTTAGCAAACTCCAATCAATTATCGTTTATCGAGCAAACGCATAATTCTCAGCTGATTTTCTTAACTCGATTGCCAAGCCAAAGCGAGTTCAATTAGTCGCAGTCAATACTCAATTAAACTCTCAATAAATTTAAACTGGTTTCTAAGCATTTTTTTTCATACCTATCTGTATAATTGATGGCATAGTTTTTGCGCCACTGTGCGGCGCGCACAGGAACCGACTAAGGCAAAGCCAGCGCTGCGTGAGACGTTCCTACAAATGGCTCAACAAATAAGCGTTGTTGTCGTGGACTTCATCAATGGATTAATTGATTATTTGTCGTAGACAACAACTGGCAAGCAAGCAATCGAGGCTTTTCATGGTCTCGAAATGAGTTCGATATCCGTTGGACTTGAGCACGAATTGAGCAACATCTACGACAAATACATAAACAAATGGATTTGTCCATTGAATATGAGTTGGTCACAACTAATTGACCACACGCAGTTGCAAGTTAGTCATTCAGTTTATTTGGCTGATGGCTGTGCTCTGTTTTTTGGGGGGCGCGCGCTTCAATTTGCATAGGGCTGCATTAACTTGGCCCAAGGTTCAAGCAATTAAGACCAGAGCCAAAGAGACAGTTGACCAACTCTGCGCACAGCCAGAACATTTCCTGTGGCAATTAACCAACAGCAACAACAACAGCAACGAAAAACTGCACAACTTGACAAGTTTTTGCAACGACGACAATGACAAAAACAGCGACAACAACAACAACAACAACAACAGCAACAATGACAACAACAACAATGCAAACGACGACGCCGAGAAAAACAGAGGCCAAGCCCTGGCACCGTCTCCGGTTGGCTACAACTCATTTAGTGTCATTACGAGGCGCCTTCAACCCCCTCCCTGCTCATTCACAAGCTTATACACACATATATATATATGTGTGTATGTATGTATGTGTGGGCACATGCAAGACAATGAAAGGTGGGTAATTGTCACACATATGCAAGACAGGATGACCAACAAAGAAATCCTTGAAGTGTGACAGTAGGAAGCACTGTCAGCAAACACAGCAGCAGAAGAAGAAGAAAAAAACACACACACACACCCAGAAACACACACAAGCTGTAAAGTGAAGTAAAGTGCAAAGTAAATGAAAGACAGAACAGAAGGCAAGCAAAAGTAAACCGGTTTACCATTTCATTCATTCATGCGTTTTCTGGCCAATGAACAGTGGTCAGGGTAGCAAGTGACAGGAGAGACAGGAGTGACAGGAGGGACAGGAGAGACAGTCTCTTACAAATGGTCAGTAATCGTCAACTGGGCCCACAAATTGTACGCAAACTAAACTAACAGCTTAACCACAGAACCGTTCCAGGCCAGTCGATGCCTGATTTCGATGATGATGTGTTTGATGCCGTTCCTCTGGCGATCCTGTGACTCTGACTTGAACTCCCCACGCCACATGTTAAGTGAGTGTCCGAACTGGCCTACAGTCGCAAAGCTTGCTAATAGTTTGGCCAGCATACAGAGACTGTGGCAACTACGTGTGGCAATAGCTAGCGAAGCGCAACGCCGGATGTCGCACTAATGGTCAACGCAACGCACACCCCACACATCTTGCTCAGTTTAGTGGTCCCTGCTGTACTGCTAGTAATCCTCTTTCTCGCTTTTTCTCACACTCTCTCTATCCGTCCCGTCCCACTCTGCCTGCTTTGTAAGTTAAACTATCTACAAGTCATTAACTCATATAAAGCCAGCGACTGTCGCAGAGCGTAGCAGCAGCAGGCAAAGCCTATCCACGCCGTATGTGTGCTGCCGAGAGTGAACGATATCCACAGACAATCCATAGTGAAGTGGCCGGGACCTAAACCTGAACCTGGACAGGGAATCGGCTGCTGTTGCTGCTGCTGCTGCTGCCTTTGCTCTGGACCAACGCACATTTTGCTCGTTGCTTTTGTTTTTCTTCTTTTTTTTCTCGCCGTCTGTTGCCAGTTATTGCTGCTGTTCTTATTTTAGCCTTGCTTTTTTCAGATGTTGCTGCTGCTGCTGTTGCTGGTGTCTTATCAAGACCAGTTTTCAGTTCTGCGGCTGTTTCTTTTTTTTTCCTGTTGTCTGTTTTTGGTTTGCTGTGTTTGCTTGCAACTTCAGAGCGTTAATGGAAAATATTGTGGCATATCACAGGAAATCCGGTGAGGTTTTTTCTCGCACTCCTTTTTACGTCAGGACACTTAGCAGCAGCAGCAGCAGCAACAGCAACAGCAACAATAATAACAACAACAACTACAACAAGCATAACAGCAACACGCACACGAATGAAAGACTTTGACAAAATTAACGGTCTCATAAATCTCCCTCATAGAGCTCCTAGGCACTCTTTGCGGCTTTGCGTTATAAATTTAATTAAAATTTCTGCCTTTTTTTTGGTTTTTTTGTTGGAGTTTTTCGCTGTTGTTTTTGGTTTGTGCGACGCGTTTTGTTAATTTAACAAATGTCTTTTATTATATTGATTAAAGCGGCTTTGGTGTCAAATTTGTTGTCAGCTATGTTAAGCGCCCACAAAGTGTTTGGAATTGTTTTAAATGGCGCTGTGCAAGGGATTTTTGGGGTAGCCATGACAATTATTTTCAACATGTGGCTTAGAGCTCACCACATCAGCAGCAGCAGCAGCATCAACAGCAGCAGCATCAGGAGTGGCAGCATCTGCAGGAACCCCTTACAATCCGCTCGAGCGGATATGTGGAAAGGCTTATAATTTGAAAACCAGGCTAAGTAAATGGTGTGCACACGATGTTGAGCCGCTTTGGCCAACAAGATTGTTGGATCATTTTTCCTAAGCGGGTTTCGCTTTACCCAAAGACCATAGCAGAGATGCGACGGCTACAAATTTATTTATAGACAAAAAATGAGGCTCAGTTACATTTCATGTCTCAAATTGCTAAATGAAGCCAGTCGCCGACAAATTGAAGTTTAAATTTCACAGCGTGTTGTGATATTTAAAATTGTTTATATGGCATAAATCGCAGCCCGCATCTACGGGATGCCAATCAATCTTCGCAGAGCAGCTTGGGCCTTCAAGTTAAACTTGTTTTGCATACTTGCCCAGAATATCAATGTCTATTCAGATATAAAAATATTAATATTTATTTTTTATATCTCTTTAAGATACGTGCTTTAAATATTAATAGCGTGCTAAGATTTTGCAGCTGTTTCTCCTCCTTGGCGAAAAATTCTTAAAAAATGTTTAACAAATTTCTTTGTTGATTTGATTTTGATGCTTACAGTCGATATAAATAGTACTGTCCCAAAATTGAATCTTTTATCAATTTATATTGCTTTTTATATTTTTTGTCCATTTTCCCTTGCATATATTAATATTCTCAATTTATTTCTTTTATGGCGAATACATTCATTTTTCGAGCGCTTTGTTGTTGGTTTTTTTTTTTTTTGGTATTTTCAAACATCCTTTATCGGGACTCCATCGTTAATATCCACTTGCTGTCGATTTCAATATTCTCCATTATTGTCTGCCTGCTCTTGGTCATCTTTACTGCTCTCTCTCTCTCTCTCTCTCTCTCTCTCTCTCTCTTTCTCTCCAAGCAACCTCAGAGCATCCACTTCAGTGTCACGGAACTGAGCATTTAATGTTCGCCTTGGGCACGCTTAATAAATTTACAATAAAACGCATTTGACTCACGCGATTCGCACAATAACATTCACAATGAGGGGGCGGGCAGAGAAAGAGGTTACCGAAATTGTTACCCCCCACACTCCCGCTTGTACTCACTCACACTCTGTGAGCCTGTTTAACTCACACAAATTGCCGCATTACCAAGTCTGTCTGACTGTGTTTGTGTAGAGGGCACTGATTGAATTATAAAATTTGCAGCTGAGCAAATGTGACCAGCCATATCAAATGGTTCTACACACACACACACACACACAACACCCAATCCCCCCACCCATCACCCTCTGCTCGTGTCGACCAACCAAAAAACGGACAGGCTCTTTGGCAGCGACGTTAAACTAATCAACTAATTTGCTATGAACTTTGCGGTCTGCACAAATTAGAGACCCATTTCCTGGGCACACAAGCGGGGCGAGGGGAGTAACCCGGCCAGCCAAAGCATTAACATTAATTATTTTCTGCTTCATGAGCATTTTAGAAGAACATGAATGAGAATGCTCCTCCAATCGTTAAAGATGTGCTCTTCCAGCTGGTACTGCTTGCTAACCGGAGCTTTCATCTTTAATTAATTAATAAAAATTATTGCCCCTTTTGAACTCTGTTCTGTGGCTGTCAACTATTTATAAAATATGCAACGAAAAATATTTTATGTTCCTTTTTGGAGTCGCTATTGTTGACCACAGCACAGCACACACAAAACAACAACAAAAAAATGATGTTTTGAAAATGGAAAGTATTTTTGCGGTTGGCCCATGCGGGCAAGGCAATTAGTAAAATTAGGACTGGCATTTTAGTGGAAACATTTTTAACAAGTCACAATGACTGCAAAAAACATTTAAACACTTAAATATAAACAATAAATTTAAATACTCACACCCAAATACGTGGCAAATTGAGCTCATAAACTTCATATAATAATATATGGCATATCTGCTCTGCACAGATGTATATATATATATATATATTGGGCACAGATGTATATTTTAAGCTGGCTAACAAAAATAAATAAAGCCAAAACAACAATTTGAAAGCCAAATTTAACAACATTCGGAAGAACTGGAAAAAAATAACAAACAAAAAAATATATAAATCCCCACAGATTTCTGTGTATATTTTTTTATATTCTTCTTCGCATTTTTTTTTTCCATAATAAAATAAGAGAATTGTAATAGATTTGACGATTTTATGTCTATAAGCCACTCAACGAAACATTTGCTGGTTCGGTTTTATATGTTTATACGTTTGGCCGGTTGTCAAAACCCGTCAAAGCAGATTTTGTTGTTGTCAACGCTGCGTGGGTAGAAAATCTCGAACACCCACTCATCCCACAGACGCAAAGGGCAGGGGGGAGAAAAATCTTTTTTAAAATAAAATTTTCAAGTTTTATTAGTCATAAATTTTGGATAAGCATAAAAATCATAGGCAACACCTAAGCCAGAATCAAAACAACAAAAAAAAAGTAAAGGAATAAAATAACGCTACGTCGGCAGTCTATGAAAATAAATTAGTTAGTGAAAATATTTTATATATAACAACAACAACAACAAAAGAAAGTTGGTCCAATATAGCGATGAGAATCGGAACCTTAAAATATGCAACAAAATATTATTTAAACTTGGCTGGGTGTTTGTCTGTAAATGGGCAAAGTTTTCCGCCACTTCTCGTTAATATTGTTATTGTTGTTGTTGTTGTTGCTGCTGCTGCTGCTGTTATATATTTTGCGAAAGGCAAATTAAATTTTTTTTTTAACTTTTCAGTTAAGTAGACCAAAGCTCTGCTGAGGATTTGCATTTGGCTTTAATGCGTTAAGTTTGGGTTCTTAACGGTAGGACTACCGGTCTTTAACCAAAGCACAAACACCCACACCGGACACACACACACACACACACACACAGAGACAAAGGCAGCCGCAGCTGGTCCATTGACACATCCCACAGAGCCTTAGGGTATTTGAATAAGAAATCTAGCTGGCTCGTCGAATGGTGGAGCAAGACTTTGGTCTCATAAAGTAATCAAAACCAACATTTAGCGCTCGCTAGCCATGGAGATTTCAGAAAACCAGTTCAAGTGCCACTAACTAACAGAGCCGTCGCCACAACCTACGTGCTTCAAAAAAAAAATAAAATAAAAAAAATAAAGAAAAAGACAAAAAATACGGGTTTATGAATGGCAACCGCCATATGAATGGCTCACAAAGACGACAAAGACGTGGGCCGGACGAATCCCCTACCAAAGCTACGACGCGTCGGTGCTTTGAGTTGTGGCGCATATTAAACTGAATTTCAATTTAACTGGCCAACTGGTGAGGGGCTCTAGCCTAAGCTGAAGCTCTAGAGCTATGACTCCGAACTACAACAACAACAGCTTGAACTGGTCTCTTTCCATGTCTTGCGCACCCAGAGCACGCACCTGGCTTTGACTGTATTGCTGTGTGTGTGTGTGTTTGTGTGTGTGCGTGTGTGTTTTTTTCACCCGGCTTAGTTTAATGCGCTTGGCGAATTGGCGGATCGACAGCGATCGACGGCTGCACTTGTCGTTAGCCAAATGCCAAGACACGAAGCCATTGCATGCCACGCTTGGCTCTTAGCTGTTGACTGTTGACTGTTGCCGTTACCACTGCGGGTTGCTGGTGTATGTGGCAGCTGCATAATTATAATGTCTGGGCCCGATCGGCCCGTTGGCTCTGTATTATGTTATTTTTTTGTTGTTTTTTGTTGCTCTCTGCTTTTCTGAATGTCTTGTTGTTGTTGGCAAGTTTGACTGTCTGTCTCGCCAAAAGGTCAAACTGCATATTTCTGCTGTTTTTATTGACGTGCTGAACTTTTCAGACGCTCAAGTGTGAGACTAAGTTTGCTTTGCAACTGGGCTAACACAATTTTAAAGCTAAATTATTCCAAAAAATTAAACATAAATTCGAATTGAAATTGAAATGCAATTAAAAGAACTCTAGTAAAAAAAACTAGTCAAATACTTTAAAGCCCGCCCAAAATATGTTGACATGAAATACAAATTTTAACCTCGATAAATAACCACTAAAATTTCAAATAAGCAGAAATAAATACATAAAATATACAAATACATACATAAAAAATGTGTGAACTTAAAATAAAAATAAGTTAAATATGAATACGAAATCACAAATTTAATGCTGGTATTTGATCACTTTTGCAGATAAAAACAATATTATTATTAGCGAGTTTCAACATAAATTTATTTGATGTGGCTTTAAAGTCTGGCTTATTAATATTCATAAGTTTAGGCGGAATATATATTTTATCTGTGGGAATCGGAACTTCCTCATTCGAATGCACTTTAAACCCATTGTTTCCCACAAAAATATGTGCGTTTTCCATTTTACTCATTTAATCAAGTATAAATGATTATATGCAAATATTATGTATGCAATTCCATTTGATGTTTTTTTTATTGTTTTTTCTTTTATAATTTTTGTATTTTATTTTTTTTTTATTTTCCTTTTACCTTGTACCCACGTATTCATGAATGAGTTTGCGGGTCTGTCGCAAAGTTTTTTTTATAGTTTTTTTATTTTTGAGTTGTTGTTGTTGTTGTTGTTGCCTTTTTGTTTCGTATAATTTATGTATGCAGATTTCAACTTTTTTCAACTCGTTTGTTTTCCAAAAGTTTAATGGTCGCCTGATTGCGAACCGAAATGCTCATATTACCTATAAATTTATATATATATATATTTTCAAGGATGCGTTCATTAAGTTTTAAGATTTATGCACGTTGTAGGTGCGTGTGAACAAATGCGGGTAATTTCTACAGATCACATTTTTTATCTTATCATTTTGATGGCGCAATACATATAATAAAATTGTAATAAAAACAGAAAATAACATTTCATTTTGCGCTCCAGTCCCAAAACTGGCTGGGTCTCAAGAACTAAAAAGTCAGTCGGGCGCGACGGGCCTGAAATTCAAGACAACTGACGGCATTTTAAAAACTGCTCGAGCAGAACAGCTGTCCACAGGCAAACCAGCCAAAAAGTTAGATAATCTAGTGACACCAAGAGCCAAAAAAAAAAAGAAAAAAAACATAGATATGCTAACACTGCAGTACAGTGAAAAACACGGCCACACTGGTCAGATTAATGGCTTCAAGCTGATTAGTTTGAGGCCAAGACAAGAGACAACAGGCAAGACAAAGGCCAGCAAGCGTTGGAAGCCATAATTAAGCAAACCCGCCGCAGTCGCTCTTTAGTCTGAATTTGTAAATTATAGACAAGCCGCCCGAGAAGCCGGGCTGTGGCATGGAGAATGGGGCAATAATGCTCTACATGCCCAGCAACCAAAATGTTCATTTGTCAAAATTAACACGCAGCCAAAAGGCCAAGAGCTATCTGGCTATCTGGCTGCTGTAGTTCTTGCTAATCTGCTTATTGGCCATGTTAAGCAGTTGCTAACTTCTCAAATATGGCATCCATCACGATGCGTAGGAGCAGTCAATTATTAATCATTTTTAGCACTAAGAAGATCTTTTAATGAAATATATAATCTTCATATATATATTCAATATTCTCCATTTAGTTTTAATGTTATCCTATTAAAAATGTATTGAAATATTGTCAATTTAAGATTTCTGTAAAGTTGTTTCAATGATTTTTAAGTATATTTTTTTCCCACACCAATCAATCATGATTCTTTATAATATTTACGATATTATTATTGAATCTGACCCAATAATGAACACTGCTTATTATGCTTATTGTTAACTGTTTTTGTTGTAGTGGTTCTTGGTAATTGCACAGGTAAATTGAAAAAATAAACAACGTTTAACAATTTTCACATTGTCGCGGCTGGTTATTAATTCAATTTTTTATTTGATTATATTTTTTTTTATTTTTATTTATTTTTTTTGCTTTGCCTTTCAGCTACAGTTTTGTGGGTTTTTGGCCACGTCTGTGGCGGGTTAATTGCGGCAAGCGGAGGGGAAAATAAGACACTGACAACTGCTGTTGTCCAAAACCGGCTTAGGCGCGTCGCACTAACACACTGAAAGAAAATATACACACCAAAAAACACACGCACACGCAACTCATAGCCATCCATCATGACGATGTGGTGTGTATGTCTGTGTGCGTGTGAGTATGTGTGTGAGTTAAAGTATCTGTGAGGTGCACCTGCTCGCATTTAGCCGGGCCTGGGAAGCCCATGTTAAAGAAGTCGAGGAGGCCTCCTTCATTGATACTTTGCTTCATCCATTCGCAGCTCAACTTTCGCATGCGCAAACTTGTCGGACAACATATGCTGACCATCCAGCTATGGTTCCAGCTCCCATCGCCCAACTCGCTCCAATTGTAGCAATTGAGTGTGTGTGTGTGTAGCTGGAACCGGCCCAGCTGGCTCGCTTCAGCTTCTGTTTTTGCTGTGATTCTGCGTTGCATAGCCTGGTCTCTGAGTTTCATTTGGTGTTTGTTTTTTTGGTCTTCTTTTGATTTTTGTTTTTGTGCAACCAACGTAAGTTAATATGACTTGTAGCACAATGATTGCTTCCTGTGCCACGGAGAGTGACTCGAAAACTCGCACGACGACGTCGATGAAACTTAGGCGCTGACAGCGACGCTGACGCTTCATCAGCTTTTGTTGGCCAACTTTGCGTTCTGACGCGTTTTTTTCTTTTATGAATGAGAAATCGCTGCTGCTGTTGCTGGCGGAAGTTATAAATTAATTGAGTAAATATCGATTCGCACTGCTCGCAGGGCAGCCTTGTTAATTGGCAGCACTTGAGCAAGGCACACAAACAGCAATCGACAATTTCACTCTATTTTGCCTGGCAAAAATTGGCTTGTTAAAGGGTAGGGTGGGAAGTGGTAGGTATCTGACTGAATCGTGTATCAGGCAGAATGTTTGCAAAAATTAATTCAGTCAACATCAACGTTTGTCGGCGCCCCATTCCGACACCCATTCCCATTCCGTCAGCGTCATCGTCATCGTCATCGTCATCGTCTTCGTCGTTTTTCACTGCTCCAGCAGATTAATGACCATTGATAGAGCATATTCAAGTGCGCATCGAGCGTATTAATGCAGCTTTGATAATTTATTGGAAGCGCTTCTAATGAATTTTTATGTTTGCCTTAAAGTATACAGTACCAGCAGCAGCAACACCAATGATGGGTGTTGATTGGTAAGAGGAGTAGCTTTTGATACTTGGGCTGGTGCCTCTGAAGCGCTACTAAGTGCCTTTTAACGGCTGCTTCCGCCAGCGTTTGCCAGCGTTTGCCAGCGTTTGCCAGCGTTTGCCGCGTGTGACTTGTAATTTGGTACGTAAAGCGTTTTTTATGGCAGCTTTATGGCAGCATATGCCAACAAGCTCCCATCACAAGTGCGTACTAAATTTAATTAATTGGCCAACAGCGTTGTTTTTACCAATGGCGTGGAAAAATTTCATCTTAAATACCAATATCTTATATAATAAACAGCGCAGTTTCGCTGACACTCTTATGCGTAACTTGTTTCAAATTTATTTTAAATAATCTTGGCTGATCTTGGCATAAAGCAGCTGGCTAGGAGGTGCTGGCAGCCAGGACCCGTATAAATTCCGCAACTGCCTTTTAATCGACAGAGAAAAATGTAGCTAGAATTAAGTGTCGACTGAAGGAAAAGTCACCCCTGAGATCTTCAGATTAGATACTACAATTTTAATAATTTCACATAAATGTTGCATGTACTTAATGATCATAGATTAGGCCACCCTCAAGTGGCAAAGTTAATAAATTTAAGTCTCTACCCAAATTGTTGTTGCACATAAGATCAGGTTGTCATAATAATGATAAAAAATATTAAGTTTTTTTAATTTACCACAGTAATAAAAGGCATGTGCCACACCAACATATTCTGCTTAAGCTGACAAACATGTTTGCTGTTTATTTATTTTTCTTTTTATTTTTCCATCAACGCTTCTTGTAAAATGCCCACGCGTGTTGGCTTTAATTGCAGCACCACTTAGCCGCTTGAAAAAAGAAAAAACCGCTAGTTGCAGACTTCGAAAAAAAAATAAATGAGAGAAATAAAAGCATCCGCAGCCAACTTCACACGTTACACATATTTACCCCAATATTGTGCTGAAAATTTGTTATTGGATTTTTCCTTGACTTTGGCTGATGTTGCAGCTGCTGCTTTATCACATCGATCTGAGCGAGATGCATAATTGCATACATCAGATGCAAACACCTAACTGTACACATGTATATATATATATATATAAATATGCATATATGGATATGAATATGCTCGTTACGAGCAGCCCGTCATAAACAGCGATAGGGACAACAACAACAACAACAACAACCAAATGAGGCAACATCAGCAACAACTGCAACTGTTTCAACTTGTTTGCGCTTGCTACCACTGCCACTGCTGATGCTGCTGCTGTTGCTGCTGCTGTTGCTGCTGTTGCTGCTGTTGCTGCTGCTGTTGCTGCTGTTGACGCCACCTAACTGTCAACTTTCTTTTTTCGTTGGCGCACATAATTATAGCTTGCAGTTTGTGTGTGTGTGTGTGTGTATTAAATTTTACTTGCATGCAATTAGCATATAAAATATCAACAGAGATTTTGCTTTTATATAACGCTACAAATTATGCATCATTGAAGCTGCCACAGCGCCAAACTGCAATGACGTTGAATAATGACCGAAAATGCAATGGCAACTGCGACCAACAACAACAACAACAACAACCAACAACAACAACAACCAACAGCAACTCGCTACTAGCTGCACGTTTTGCCAAGTGGCAGCGGCAGCGGCAGCCACAAGCCGCCAGTTGCCAGTTGCCACCGCAGTTGTTGCCTCTGCCCCAAAACAACAGCTTTGGCTGACGACAGACAAGCGACGACGATGATGTTGATGGAGTTGCAGTTGCAGTTGGATGCAGTTAAAGACATCAGCGGAACTCAGGCACATATGTAGGAGTCACCGATGGGGCCGGGTTGGCTCGTCGTAGGTGCCGTTGTGCCACTGACACCTCACGCACGCCCACTCCACACTCCCATTCCCACTCCAAATGTGGCTGCATTGGCTGTAAATCTGCAATTGCAAACATGCAACCAGCACACTCACACATACACACATACACACACACACACACACACACATTTGAACAAAGCGTTAGCAAAAGCATTAAGGTAAAAGAGATGCGTTTATTTTTTAGCCAGAAATCAGAAGCCTAATAAAAAATGAACTTAATCTTTAATTCATATTGAAGATAAGACTTTAATTTATTTATTGTTTATACTCTAATAAAAAGAAATATTAAATTTTTTTAAGTGCAAACAAACGTTAAAAAAAATTGAAATTAAGGTAACGCTTCACTAGACTCAAGAGATCGAAAAGGTAAGATATATGATTAAAAAACACACACAATTTTCACATATTATGAAATGAGAAATTATTTAAAAGACATGTTTGAATTTTTTATAATTTTTTATGGAAAGCGTGTGAAAATGATAAAAGACAAATAAAGTAAGGTCGCATATAAAAAACAATAACGATGATGCGAACGTGCTCATCTCTAATTCACACACACACACATGCACACATCTTATGAGAAATAGGCCCGGTCTTGGAGATTGAAGATGGGAAGAGACTGAGGTATATATATTGGATAGGATAGGCCCACGCTGCACGCATGAATAGGCAGAGCCATAGACAGTTTGACGCTTTGAAAGCGCATTTGTCGAGCTGCGCTCGGAGTTTTTTTCACTCACTTGACGCGCAAAGTGGTGCAAAATAAGCGCAGTGATGTTGTTGATGTTGCCACATAAGGCACAAACATAAAGGTCTGCACATATCTGAATTTGTAAAAAGACAAACAAAATGAAAGCGCACAGCAGTTAAACAAAAAAAAAACATATATATAAAAAAAACAACACACAGAAAAATACTCTAGATGAAAAAGTTATATAAAAAAAACACAAAAAATTGGTTCAATTTAGCACAAAGACAACACAGAGCAGAGAGATGGAGAGGGGGAGGGGAAGTGCAAGGCAGTGGCAGGCAACACATTGAGGCAACATTGGCAGCATCGGTTCATGATGATGATGATGGGCTTGGGCCTATTTTGGTAGCTCAGCTCAGTTCAGTTCAGCTGGGCTTTTCTTTATTTTGTGGGTGGCTGTGTGTGTGTGTTTGTATTGCTTTTGTTTTTTTTTATATTTTTATTTTTTTATTTTTTTTTTTATAAATGTGTATGTACATTTTCTGCAGTCCAAACGAGCGACGACAACTCGTTAGCACAAATTTGCTATGTGGGGTGTTTAATGACGGTGGGTACGGGGGGGAAAGGGAAGGGGTGTTTGAGGGGTGGCACTTCTCATTGCTGTCAACGCCTTTTAAATGGGCAGCTACGAAAAAGCTTTTTACAATAGAATGGAAACCCAAGCAGAACGCGTTTCCCAAGCCGCCGCCGCCGCCGCCAAAAACAGGAAAAGTCACTTCACATTTTTGTTGTTGTTGTTGTTATTGTTGTTGTTCTTCAGCTTGATGTTGCTGTTGATATTTTTGGCAAATTTTCATAAACTGTTATTTATTTTTATTGCACTAGCAAAATGTGTGCAAAACAGCAAAAAAAAAAAGGAGAAGATAAAGACGCAGTTTGCGAGCAATTTTCTGATGCTTTTCGTTATTATTATTTTATGTTTATTTTGTCGTGTTAATTTTTTTGTTTTTTTGAATGTTGGCAAAAGTCTGTGGCGGAAGTGAATTTGCACAAAAAGGCAGAAACAACAAAAAAAAAAAGGCAAATGCTGTGCGCTTTTGACCAGGCTCAGCCCAAAGGCGGTGCAAACAGCAAAATGTTTACAAAAAAAAACAAATAAAAACTACTACGTACAAAACATATATAAACTTGTATTATACAAAAAAGAGTGTCAGACTGGGCGACTCGTTGAGTAGAGGCAAATATGCATAAGAAAACAACAACTGCAACAACAACAACAACAACAACATAAGGCAGCAATAACAACTTGGTGCCGCATTTTATTTACATAAAAACAAATGACCAGCATTTTGTGCGGGTCTCCAAGTTGTTGCTGGACAGAGTTGTACAAATGGACAAATGGCAAAAAAAAAAGGTAACACAGGGGTTGTAATTATCCAAAATAGGAGCGGAGAGGGGAGAACGGGTGGCGTCATTGGAGCAGCACAAGATGAAACCCTCAGCAAAGCTGCACACATTGGTAGGTCTATTAGGCAAATGCCTCGGCCAAAGTCTGTGTGTGCTGTGGGTTTGGGCCTGGTCCATAAGCATGGGCACACTTGTAATTTGGCTCGCTGGGAAAGTTGCAATCGCTGGCTCGGCATGAGCTGGCAAATACTTACATGTGGCATATATATATATAGAGAGAGATAGACAATTGTGAAAGCATCATGGTGACAGCTAAGCATAATCTGAAGCTGGCTTTTACTTGGAAGTAGCACAGAAGGTACACAAACCAAATGAATATATTCAGCAGGAGCAGACAGATGGACAGATAGACATATAGATTGGTCACAAAAGGTGCTTTGGGGATGAGCAATAAACCACAACGGAAACCTGGCAGGAGATGAATTAATATTGTAATGTTGAATAAGCCAAGAGCAATATTGGAATATGAGCCATGTATTTCTAATGAATGTTTAATTAGGCTTACTCATTAATATATATATATATATATATAAGCTGGTATGTCATAGCTACAACACAATTAAATACACAACAAAAGTGCTTCAGAAGATTACACAAGATGTTTTTGGGCCAGTTCCAAGTGGAACAGCTCCAATTTACTAAGGCAATTGCGGTCAGTACAAGTCAAGACTTGTCTGCCCCTTTTCAGCCAGAACTCTTGTTCCGCTTTTCATATTCCATTCCTGCACACTCAGACACACACACACATATGTGGGCTGTGCCTCACTTAAATGACCACCCCTCCCCCGTCTCCTCTGTCAACCCACTCGCCTAACTAAAAAGCTGCTCAACATAATTCGCAGCCGTATTTTTTAATCAGAGCAAGTGGCTAAGTACTTTTAGCAGCTGCTGTTGCTGCTGCTGCTGCTGCCCACCGATTAGCCACATAGAGCTAAATCCGAGTCAATGCACTACAAACTGCTTGCCACACTCGCACACACACATACGCAGTGTCCAGTTTTAGACAAGAGCGTCAAAAGTTTTATGCCAAACACATTTTAGGAACGGCTTTAAGCCAAATCGGTGCTAAGTCCAGCTATAAGCCCAGAGCGAGCCAAAGAGCCGTCTGCCTGTTTTAGCCGAGGTTTTAGCTTTAATTCAATTTGCCTAGGTAAATCGCTGGGATTATATAGCAGCGTCGCTCGTATGTGTATATATATATATATATATATATGGACATATCTATTCACAGTTGCACATAAACCTACATATTTGGCTTTAAGCCTCTGACTCCTCCTCTGGCCCCCCTCTGCCCATTATCGTTTACGACTGTGTAGGCAAAAGAGATTTGTAAATTCTACACTTTTTTTTATACAACTCCGCCCCTCTTCCTTCTCCTGCTCCTCCTCCCCACGTCGTCTTTCAACGCTTAACCACATCCTCAATTTTTCTAGTTGTGCTAAAAACGCAAAAAAGAAAGAAGAACGTAAAAAAAAAGTAGCGTAATCATAATTTTTGTGTACCGCCTTTTTTTATTCATTTTGTTTCTTCTGTGTGCTAGGTTTTAGTCGCTTGCTACACATGTTGAAAATTTGACTGCCCTAAACTGTGCTTGCCCCATTGCGGGCTCTGGGGCAGGTGTATTTCTTTTTAACAGCCTGTCTGCTGCTTGCCTGGCGGTTTTTCTCTACTTTTATGTTTGTGTTGCTGTATTTTTTTTTTTTGCTGCCTGCCAGTTTGCCAGTTTGGCTTGTTTGCCATTTGCAGCTTGGCTGGTATTAATTTTGTACGCGTGCAGAATGGAAGCTCAGCGTCGACCACATGCCGAGGCAGCTGCTCCTCGTGTCCACCGTTGTATTCACATACATCCCTGGGCGTGTGCCAACCAAACTGGAGCTGCTGCAGCTGGAGCCGCTGCTGCTAATAATGCTGCCAACTGCAACTGTCCACACTGATGGGCCCTCTTCAATGTCGCCCCTGACGAAGGTACCAAATTAACTCTGCTCCCATTCAAATTCTTAAGAATTTTTTTGAAAATATCCAAATTACACACACATAAACAATACGTACGTAAATCGATTATATAAATTTTGATCAAATTACTTTAAGATTGCTTTTCATGATTTTCATCTGCTTTTGATCAATTCAAACTTGTTATTTTTTATACTCGACAGTTTAGGTAGAAAACATTATTTTTATAAGAAAAATCTGTTTTTTAAAACATGAATTTAGCAAAATAATATTGCCGCAACAATTTCATTTGTTCTGCGAATTTTATCATGTAATTTATATTTCGTAGCATTTTATATAATATATAAATTATAATCTGCTTTGCTGCTACTTTCCAGCTAATGCCAATTTAATAAAATATAAAATATTATTTTCTTATAAGCCAAATCTCTTTTAAGTCTACTTATTTGTTTTTGTTTTTTTTTTTTGGTATTCTCCTCATCTTTTTTTTTTTGGTTGACTTGCGGCGCTTTAGATCATTAAAGTAAATAACACGATGTTTGGGTTCTATTAACGGAATGTTAATTAAAGATTTTCAATGCTCACTAATACATTCGTCATGTGGTGGTAAAATAATTAAAATTGTGTTAACCAAACATTTCGATGACAGCAGATGAGCAGCAAACACAGATGCTTGATTCGATAGCCAAACCCAAACCGTGGAACTTAATCCATTTGAATGCATTTTCCATTGTGTTGCGCCCAATTCATTAGCATTATATCAAAAGCAGAACTTTTGTAACGAAAAAAAAAAAACAAAAGAGCCAAATGACTATGAAAGTTGTTAAATATTTTACATTTTTTATGCAAATAGTTTTCAATTAGCAGTCAAACAAATTGGCAAACAAACTGGGCTAACAAAAGGCGGCTAACTTTACAATAATAAAAATGCAAAATGGCAAATAATTAAAAACAGGAACAGGAACAGGCTGCAGGCTGCAGGCTGCAACCGGGCAGCATCGTCATCAGCAACAGTGGCTGTGGCATCAGTGGCAACAGCGAAATGCTATGGCAAAAATTAAATTATGTGTGCCACAAAGTTTGCCTCGAATTATGTCGCATAAATCAAATAAACAGCAGCAGTGGCAAAAAAGCAAAGACTACAACAACAAAAACCAAGAAAAAAAAATGCGAAATAATAAGTAAAGTTGAGACTGCAAAAATGTTGAGAAAAATAACTGAGGGAAAAAATTTATACGAAAAACTTTTGCATTTAAAACGAGCCCGTGGGCAACGGAGGCCATTGGAGGTGGTGCGCGGGGTGGCCGACGTGTGTTAGCGCAACACTTGGCCAAAAAAAGTAAAAAAAAAAAAACAAACAAAAAAAAACGGAGATTTTCATACATATTTTTGGCGCTGTGAAGTAGAAACCGCAGTCAGCAAAGACAGCAGCAGCGACGGCAACGGCAACGGCGACGGCGACAGCAAAAACAAGTGTTTAAATGTCAACAGCAAACACAAGAAAAACCAGCAGCCAGTTAGCCAGCTAGACAGACAGACAGATAGACAGACTGACAGACAGGCGGACAGGCAGAGGGGCTGAGCGGCAGGCAGACAGACAAAAGGAGTTTTGTATCTGAAAATATCTGTCGAGTCTGCGAGTGCAGCGCCAAATTCATATGAAAAAAAAGATAGCCGCTGCTGAAACTCATCTTCTATTTTATATGTATTTTACTCAATTTTTTTTTGTGGCCGCAGCAGTCAAATGTCATGAACTTTGCGCAGCGGTCAGAGGCATCTATGAGATACATTGTTTTTTTTTTTTTGGTCTGTGTTTTTTTTTTGGCGCACATGACGCTTGGCTTAATAACTTACCCACAAGCGATGCAAATGTCAAAGTTATCCAAAACTGCATCTTGTCTCCGTTTGATGAATGCATTTCTTGGTGTTGTTGTTGTTGTTGCTGTTTTTATTGGGATTGTTAAGTAACTTTTTTTTTGATTGATTTTGGTTGCTCAACACGTGGAATTTTTGTGTGTTGGTTTTTTTTTTATTTTTTGCTGTTTACAGTTGCAGATACTTTTGTATGTTTTGTGTTTTTAATTGCAAGCAGCTGCCTGCTTTAGGCTTGGCCCTGCATTTAAGCCATGCTGCATTTGAGCAAACATTATACACACAACTACACTACACACACACAGAGATACACACACACAGAGAAACACAGTAAGCGTATTTTTTAACTGTTGGCTAGTTGCGATAAACTCATTTGGCCATGCAAATAAATTTAAGCGGCTTTTCAGTTGTTATTGTTGTTGACTCAATTCGACTCGACTTGACTAAAACTTGTGTTGCACTTGACTCGCTGCTTGAGCTACACACGACGCAAACAACGTGAACAACGCGCAGACCGTTGAAGACTAAACGCAGCTGGAAATGCCGCCTTCGTAGATACATTCAAATCCAAAGCAGACAGATCGAACGCAATGCGAAGCGCAGCTCACAGCCAACTCGAACTTGATGGCAGGTGGCTGAACGAACTCGAACTCAAACGCCCACTTATACGAGTGGCTAATGCTGCGGCGTGTTAAGGCCGGTTCGCGTCATTGCTAAGCCAGTCGCAGACGGAACAGGTTGCAAATAACATGTTGTGTTGCATTTGAGATAAGCTTGAAATAATGCCCACAACTTATAATTTAGTAAAATGCGTTTGAGTGCATATTAAGTTTGTTAGTTTTGATTTTATTATAATTTTTTTTATAGTTTTGGAAAATATTGTTCTCTAGGCTTCTCTCAGTTTGTCTGAAAACGATTTGTATATGTTTTTAGTACAGCGACTTCGTTGTGAACTTCGTATGAAGCTGAGACACGACTCTCGCACAGCAGCCACGGCGACTGCGCCGAGCTGCCGTCGAAGAGGTGCACAACTCTGCTACTGTTTTCGAATTGTGCAGACGCACTCTTATACACAACTCTGCTACACAGCCAATAACAATAGCTGAATATAATTTCGAAATGCTTTAGCAGAGATGCAACGCAATACTAGCAAAATACGAACCACTATATAAGAGAGCGAAATGCTATTGTATAAGTGGGCGTAAAAGAGTTGCATTCGAAGAGAGTTGCATGAGAGAGAGACGAAGGAGGCAACATGTCTGAAGAGTGCCAGGCTCAATTTTTTTTTGGTTATGAAAGTAAAAGTGTCCGTCCGTCAAATGGGTTCAGCTGGCAATATAAGTGGCAAAACATGGCAAAAACTTCATCAAAAATGCAGGCGGGAGCCGCCAACAACAACAACAACAGCAAGAAGAAGAAGAAGAAGAAGCTTTAGCGCAAAAAATTCTAAAAGTTTTCCACACACAAAAGTGAAAGTGAAAGTCAATTTTGGGTGCTTAGCGTACGAAGCCAACAATATAAAACTCTCATCTATGCGTATAAATATATATATATATATATATATATATATGTCTAAGTATATATTGAAAGCTGGATTATCCAAGTTGAAACCACAAACTGAGCGAAGCTGAACTGAGCTGAGCATTCTTTCGACTGGGATTATTTGTGAAACATTCTTCACTTTTTATGTCATATTTAAGTAATAAATAAATTAATCTGTAATCGTTTTATCATTGCTAAAGTTTTTCCTCACTTTTCTTTTTCTTAAGCCTAATTCAATTTTGGGCTAAATGTATTTTATTTACACGCACATTTTAGTGGAGTAATAATTTTGGACTAAAGTCACTTGAAGATGACAATTCAAATTTTAATTTTAAGGTATTTAACATATTTGTGGCCTCAACTCAAACCCTGCAGGCCGTAAACTGAATATTAATCGTGGTTGTTGAATGCATAATGAATGATGACACGCCCCCTTCTAACTGAAAATAGGAATAGGAGAGCTAACAAGAACGAATATTCGTGTGAATTTATTATATACACACACACATAGAATACACATCATTATTTTTGACCCCTACATGTTGGATGAAGGGATGATGGGAGGGAAACTGGTGCAACACCTCCTCTATACCTGTGTTATGTAACACCTATTCTCATTAAAATTCGAATCCATATTTAATTATACTCTTACTATTGGAAAATGATACTTTACTTTGCTCATTATGCAAATAAGTACATTCTAGATTAATTCATAGATATTTTGCTGACGTTTTGCGAGTTTATGGATTGGTGGCATTTCAAATTATTATATAAATATTATTTGATCAATATTAGCTATCTTATTGTATTACTTAACTCATCCATTCTTGAAGGAACTGTCTTAATTCACTCAGAAATTGATTTAATTGAACTGAGACTGAGCCGAGATTAGAGTTCAAATTTGTATATCAATCTAGTAATGATTATTGCAATTGAATTTAATTTAATTTGCGATAAACTTCAAATTAGACTTAGGCTGGTATTTATTACCAATTTTTAATTATTCAGTGGCAGATACTTGGAAATTTCATTTTAATTCTCAAGCTGTCAGCAAAACAACAAAAGCAATAAATATTTGCTCAATTAGCCAAATTTATAATAAAAATAATAAATTTGATTCACATCGAAAGTAATGTTATTTTCAAAAACAACAGTTTTTGTATTTGCCACTGATAAATTGCAATACAACCAATTTTCAATATACAAATTCAAGTTAACTGCATAAATTTGAGCCAAAGATGAGTTTTCGAAAATCAGAAAAATTTGTGTGTGTAAAACTAAAGCAAAAATGGGTCAAAGGCAAAAATAACAAACACTCAGAAAACTGATTCGAATCGCCATCTGTGGCAGACATTTGGGCGCATCATCCACGTAGTTGATTTCCGATGGCTAACGAATGAGTTAGTGGAATTGTGGAGGAGCATTGGGAATGGGGAGTTAGCCCAGACAGACAGAGAGAGAGAGAGAGAGGGAGACAGAGTTATATGTACATTTATACCTATGTAAGCTACTATTTATGCAGTTGTGTTGGCCAACACACACACACACACAGGCAACGCACAGGCTTTATTAATGGCTCATAATGACTTAAGTGAAATTACTGAAGCATAGCGACCCATTGCCAGCTCCTTCCTCCAACGCCTCCCCCCCTTACGCATCTGCCATTGCCTTCTGCCTTCTGCCTTGTGCCTTTTCTGTCTGTGGCATTTCCCATTTTGCTTTGCCCCAGTAGAGCTCGCTGTGGTTGCAAACTCAGGCTGCAGCCATAAACAGCGAGAATTCCCACGCGGTATTTAATATTCTGTTGGCCAAGTAAATTTCTCGTCTCTCACATGTTGCTGCCTCCCAGCCTCCCAGCCTCCCCGCCTCCCCGCCTGCCTACAGAATGAATATCTACAAGCCGATTTTCTTTTCCACAAGGGTATATTACAATTTTTGACCAACTCAAATAAGACTACCAAAGTTGGACTCTCTATTTGAGTTGTCTTCTAATTGTATCATAGAAATTCTCGTGGCAAATTTTTAATAACTGACCAAATCTATTTTAAATTGCTTTTCTGCTTGCTTCTGTAAATTGTAAATAAAATAAAATTTGCATTTCATGCAGGGAATCTCCATTTACTCCACAAACAACTCTTGTAATACTCTACTCGTGGTTAGTTATAAGTTTTGTTATGCGACTCATAAATATGAGTTTGATGCATAATTAAGAATTTATCGCAAAACTTTATTTAACTATCAGAAAAGTGAGAGTTGCATAGTTGCAGAAATATTGTAAATAATTTAATACTTTGCTTGCAAAATGATTTTATTTTTGTTTACTGTTTAGATGAGTGTTACTCAGGTAATCTTCTAGGGTATTTAATCTTTGTGAGCCATAAGAATTGTTATCTCTTAGTTTATGTTGTTGCTGTGAGTTGATGTTGCTGCTGTGAGTTGCTGTTGCTGCCGTGCAGGCAAATAGTTAAGGCCAGTTTATATATATTATGCTTTGCCTGACAATAGGTGCCATAAGTGTATCTGTACATATATTAAAACATATACAAACATATATATATATATATATGTATATATGCTTGTTTGAGTTAGTGTAGTTTTTGCCTTTATTTATTTTGCCTGACTGCCTTGGCCAAGTCGAGCAACTGTTGCCTACTTTTGTGCTTCTCTCTGTTGTCTGCCTGCTAATTAAGCGAAATTTTGCGTAATAAGCTTGTCTGTAATTTGCGCTCTCCGTTCCCCCCTTTTGTTTTTGCCTTGTTTTATTTGTTGTAATTGTTGTTGTTGCTGGCTTTGTTTTTATTTTTTTTTTGGACGTAGACGTCGCCGAGGTCTATTCGTTGGCATGGCCTAGAGTCGCCTTTGTGTTGACTTTGTTAACTGTCATCAAGGTGTTCATTGGCTTTGTTATTACGCCTCAATGAATTTTTGGGCTGTCTCTGTGTCTATCTGCACAAATTGTGCGCCATTCAAGTGATATATGCCTGTAATTTTTCATATATGCGGCAGCAGCAGCAGAAGCAAGAAAAGCAGCTCCTTGGAAGTGATAGTTAGAAATACATATATATATAGGGATAGCAATCGGTATAGGGATACTCTAGCTACTGCTGCTTACAGTTGAGAGCCTTCGTAAATCATGTTGAGACATGAACTGAGAAAATGATACACACACACACACAGAGACACACACACCCAGTCCAGAGGTCAGTCGAGGGAAAATTGAGAACAAATTTAATGGAGTACATAAATTAATTTTATTTAATTTGCCTTATCGCAAGAAAATGCAACAATTAATCGAGCTAGATAAATGCGCTCATTAATCAATAGTACAATTTTTTTTTTTGGTGTAGTTTTGTTTTTTGCTAAGAATTTTATACCGTTTTCAATATAGATTAAAATAATTGATTTGTTTTAGCTATTTATTAATTATAATCTACGCATAAATTATTACATATTTTTTGTGCTATCAAATTATGCATGCTAATTGGTATATATTTTAGTTAACTGGCAACAACAGATTGGCATCGATTTGGCAGTTACTTGTTAGCCAATCTCTCTGGAACAGCGTAAATAATTAAATATCAAACGCATTCGAGGAACTCATCAGACAACAGACAGAGAATAAGCCAATTTCCTTTGTCAGCTCTTGGCTGATAAGGAGGCATTATTAACGCTACGTCAATTTCAGCACACATATAATTTTCACAAAAATTCACACACACACACACACACACATTTCGTTGTGCAAGTGTTAAGTGTATCTTTTATCTTTTGGCGGCGTATTTTTGCACCTGCTGCTTCCATGTTTCACTTTTGTTTTCACAAGCCAATGCTTTTTTTGTGTTCTGCCAAAACATCAGGATAATAACAACATTATTCACGCACTCACACACACTCGCACACACACACACACACGTAGGCACAGCACGGCGGCTTTTCAAACACATGTAAACAAAACCGTTGAATTAAACCGAAAATTAGCATCGATTAAAGTCAAGAAGTGGCAAGAGTGCCAACCAACTCCGCTGACTTTTCCTACTGCACCCCTTCTGCCACCAAACGCGTTATCAGTAACAAGGCCAAAACACACACAAACACACACGCACACACACACACAAATATGAACAGTGCGCGTTTATCTTGCACAAACACCTCCGACGTCCCTTCTCTATTCGTTGAACACTTTAAACAAATTTTAACATAATTTAAACATGTGTTGAAGGCGCGCACACGCTGCGTATGCTTAATCCCTTTTAATCCGTTTTTAGGCCCACCAGCAACGTGCGACGCGCTCCACATAACCTCAACAACAAGAGCGAGGACTAACCTAACATAATCTAACCTGCACAACAACAACAAGAACAACATGAGTAACAACAACATGAGTAACAACAACTACAGTAACAACAACAACAACAACAAAATGCAGCTTCTGATAAGGCAACCAGCGTTGAGGATGCTGCTGATGTCCTTGGCTGCTCCATTGAGGGTGCCAGCATAAATAAATAATAGGGTGTATAAGTAAATGTATATCTATGCGCCTCTGTGTGTGTGTGTGTGTGTGTTGAGGTGTTTGCAAAACTGCAAAAATATTAGTACGCTGGCGGGCTTTAACCCAGCTAAGCTCTTCATAGTTGAAATTTGTGGCCTAAACCGAGCTACACTTGAGGAATCACTTAT
This sequence comes from Drosophila multiciliata, assembly GCA_037043605.1. NCBI lineage: Eukaryota > Metazoa > Arthropoda > Insecta > Diptera > Drosophilidae > Drosophila > Drosophila multiciliata. The sequence continues at coordinate 11,908,502 of JBAMBF010000589.1, forward strand.
GCAATATTTTGAGGCTTCTCAGACAGCGCATATAAAAATCTTTTCTTGATATACATAAGCGCTGCAAACTGCGTGCATTTTTTTTCTCAGTGTGCGCTGCATAGGGTTGCAACGTCTAGTTTAGTTTAAGGGTTGTCGCCTGCTACTTATCATATGCAAATGTTGAAAAAATGCTTCTGCTCATAAATTCTGACAAGCTGCGCGTATGAAAAGTGTTTGTTAGCGTCTTAAAGTACACACAGTGTGCAAACACACACACTCACACACACCCAACCCATACTCACACTCGAGAGCAATCCATAAGTTCCACACAGTTGCAAACTGTTTTGTCTGTCATGTCATAAATTCATTAGTGAGTTTTTACGACCCTCGACTGCCATCGAGACTATTGCCTCGAAGTGAGTATCTTGCAACATGCCTCAGTTCGCATCGCTTGCTTTTTCTAAGGCCCATAAAAATACATCATTTAGCAGCAGGTTTTTGGCCAGCTGACCGTTGCACAAACCCACACATGCCACCTACAAATGTGTATCTGAATTTGGAAAGAAGTTGAATTGGGATCAAATAGTAAAATATTTTTCAACACATTTTTGGCAAAGAATCATTTTTTTGAATTTACATGCAATTAAAAATCAAATTTAATATGTTTTATGAGTTATGGCAAACATTTACTTTATTTAATAAGTTATTAGGAATTGAGCCATGAATTATTAAAATATACATTTTTGGGCGAATTAATGTTGACAATTTCATTGGAAATTCACTTTGTATTTTAATTATGCATTATTAGGTGAATTTATTGATTTTTATACTTATTGCGCATTTCTGCTAATTGACTCATTTTATTGGTACTTCAGACGAAATCATTTTGATAGCAAAAGAAGTCAACAAATCAACCTGAAATATGGCATGAACCAAGTTGGAGTTCTGACTGAATGGGTAGATCAAAGTTAGATGATTTCTATAGAGATTTGCTATTAAATTGAGACTCAATTATACTGTCTGCTTTTTGTAAATATAAAACTTAAAATCGCATTTGTGCGATTGTAAAACGTATTCTATTTAAAAATAAAATTAATTAGAATTAGTAAAAATGTCGTTTATTTATAACTCCCAAAAAGGTTTATAATCTACTTGTTTTAGCATGTTTAAATTTTCGAATAATTCAGCTTGTTTTATAGTGTTAATGCTGGCACTTAATTTTTGTTATGTGTGTAAATTGTTATAATTAAGTAACATGTTAAGCCAAGCAATAATTTTGTAGACAAATTACTTTAAATTTGAATCTAAATGCAATTAATGTCAAATGTTCAATGGCTTCGAAAGGTTATTTGTTGCACATTGGCTTATCTAGCATAGACCTGGTAAATCCAGGCAATTGTTTATCTTCTGATGTGGTCCAAACCACAACTCACAAATGGTTTCATCATTTTGCACTCTCGAGTTTTGTTTGGCTTTTGCCAACAACCTTGGCCCGTTTTAAACATTTTCATCTTCAATTGTGCAGACATTTGAGCCATTTTTCAGTTTGTCTTTCTTTGTTTTTTTTTTTTGTTGTTTATGGTTGGCTTGACGCGTTGCTTTCTTAGTTTCCTTAGCCGCTTTTTGCATGGTAGATGTAATTTATAAAAAATTAATTTACGTCATAAGGCGACGAGTCAAAAGGGCGGGTCGGGGGCCAGCGGCTGTGTGAACTGTGCTGATGACATAAATGTTGCATGGCACAAACACAAAACACACACACAAACAGAGTAGAAACACACACTTACACACAGTAGTACACACACACACACATGAATTCACAAAGAGAGAGAGCAACAAATATGCATCGAAATAAAATAAAATATAAGCCAAAAAGTAGTAAAAACCTAAAGCTCTGGCCAAAAGGCCCAAAAGCTGTGCACAATTTATGCATGAACACGCCCCCTTTAACGCCTCCAATGCTGGCAACATTTTGTTGCACTCCCCACAGCCACATTGCAAAAGAGGCAGCAGGCAGGAGGAGGAGGAGATGCAGGGGAAGATTGGGTACCTCTTGCCTATTGTGAATGCAGCTTAGAATTTGTTGCAAATAAAGTGAAATGGCAACCGGTCTCTGCTACGAAATTCCAAACACACACACACACACACACTCAAACACATTATAGTTGGACAATGAGGGGGTAGGGGAGTGGGTTGGGTAACAAAGGAGTAAGAAAAGTCAGCAAGGCAAGGCAAGGCAGGGTTAAGAAACTGCAGAAAAAAATTGGCAATTTAACATTTGACGTTTTCTACGAGACTTGTTCAAACAATATACTTGGGAATTTGTTTTAATGCTCAGGCGAGGCAAGAGTTTTTGGCGGAGTTGACGGGCTTCTGCCTTAAGCTTCACACGAGCTAAGGACGAAGGACGACTCGTACTATGGCATAAGGGAAGTGGAGGAGAGCTGTTGGCATTGGGGGCAACTGGCAGTAATGGCTTTAAATTTTTATTAGATGACGACGCTTATGCGCCTTAGTTGCCTTCTATGCTGCCACGGCACGTTGCAGCTGCTTCAAATGTTGAAATGTTGTTGAAAATGCAATGCTCTTGTTGCAGTTGTTGTTGTTGTTGTTGCAGTTGTTGTTGTTGTTGTTAGTCTCACTTTCCGCGAGTACTTATACAAGTGCAACAGAGGTAAAAACGTAACATCTGCCGTCAGCACGGTGTATTCACAGTGCAACACACAGTTGCACAGTTGCACATACATACATACATACATGCATACATACATACGTTCATATCAAGCTGCTCATGTTGAAATAAGTATAAGCACTAATTACCAAAAAATAAAATAAATAGAAGCTCGCGAAAAACACGATACGCTTTTGGCATTTGCACAAAGCCGAAGATTAAATGCGCTACGTTAAACCGATGCATGAGGCAGAATCAAATATATATATGTATATATATCTAGGAATATTAAGTGTGGCAATTTGTGACAAAAACGAACAGTTCAAGTTAAAGCTGAAATTCCATATTGATGTCAGGAATGCTGCATATTGGCATAGATATAAAATATGTGTGTTAAATGAACATTTTGTGGATAATCCTAAGCTGCTTAAATGTGAGTAAAAACAAGCTGTCCTCAGTTTGTGGCAAGTTCAAATAAGACACTGGCTGTGCCTATGCAGACATTGAACAGCAATACCCAAAAATGCCAAATGGTAAGCATGTGCGCTGTGTGTGTGCAAGTGTGTGTGTGTGAGTGTGTGAGCTTAGCTAGTTGCCCCTGAGCGTATGCTACACTTTATATTATGTGGCTGCTGTCGTCTAATTCGCATAATTACGCGCTTATTATTTTTGCGAACGGTGTCTGCTGCCATCTCGTTCTGACCATCACGTAGCTATATTTGTAATTGTATTTGTGTGTGTGTGTGTGTGCCTAATTGTATTTCGCTTTGCGTGTATCCTGTAATTGTATTATTTGCTTGATTTCATTATTTTCTACAACGCGACGCGGCAACGCAACGCGGCCATAATTAACCAAATAAATAAAACAGCCCAAAACTGTCCAACAGATAAAGGGGCCTAAGGGGGAAACGGAAGCGTTGCCCACAACATCAACAACAACAACTATATACAGATAACTATACTCACATATATACACTCGAATTAATATTATTGAGTACTGTCTGTGCCCCGCGGGTTAGATTTGGGCTTGTTATTCATTGCCACTCTGACAGTGGCAAATTAAATGTCTGCCATTACACTATTTTTTTAATACCCTACAGTGCAAGTAGGGCAATTAGTTGAATGTCAACAACAATGGCTACTATCAGTTAGTTGTATAATGGCCAAAAGAGTAGCGCAAATCAATTTAAAACCAACTCCTTTTTATTTTTAATGTTGCGGATTTAATATCATATAAATTAATTATAATATCTCTTCTGATAACACAATTAAATGCCACAAGTAAACAGAAAATAATATTGATTAAAATTACTATTAATCTGTTGACAAATGTATTTTCTTTTACAGGGCATTTTTATAGTCAAACAGCCAATTTGAATATATATTTTTGTTGTTTTTGTTATTTTTGATATTCTATTGTGTTCGGAGCACAGTTTGTTTGTTGGATTACTTATTGACTATATTGCAAATTCGGTATTAGTGTTTGTCTGTTTGGCTTTGCATTATGAAGTTGTGAGCATAACTAATTGAAAAGTTTTTGTCGCATTTGGCGCTTTGGTTTGCTTGGTTAGCGGATTTGCAACTACCAACTGGTAAATGGTAACTGGCAACTGGTAACTGGCAACAGCCAGCGATGCATTTATCAGCAATGTTTCTTCTTATGATCAGAGCACACAAAAAAAAATCTGTTTAAAGAGCTTTTGTGGTATTAGAAGCTTACAAAAATCGATTGATGTTAAGAGACAAGGCTAATAACTCAACGCATCGTTTTTATGTGAGCCAATAAATTTAATGCGATTTACGGAATTTTAATAAAATTCATTACAATTCAAAAGACTGACTTTTGCCAAAGCTAAAGCTGTAGAGTTAAGTTGTTAATAAATTTGCTTGTAAGCCACGTTTAAAAGTTGGCTGAGAAACCATAAAATTTTTAAGTGTATAACATTTCCCCCTTTTGGCACTTTTCAGATTTCTGTGGCGCAGCATCTGTGGCAAGCATTCCAAAGTTTCTCTGTGTTTAAGTGGCAAACTTCCAGGAAAATGTTATTTGGAAGACATCCTAAAAACAGGTAAATGATTGAGATGTATTTGTTTTTAAGGTAATGTAATATTTAACACATTGAATCTTGCTTATTCTAACTGCTTAAGTCTTGTTTTATATGTTGTGAGAAAATTATGATTTTTTAGGCTTAAGTCTGCCAAAACTAGCTAAAATGGTAAATCTAAAAAGCGCTTCTTTAATTTACAATTTGTAAAGAATATTTGGCAAATAAATCCTCTTTTTATCTTAAATACTTTCAAAGTTAAAATTGTTGTAATTTATTTTTATTTAAGTTACTTAAACCACAAGTTATTTGGTCTACTTTCTTACTAAGTAATAACATTAAGAGACAAATATGAACTTTATGTAATTATGAAGTTTTTCTATAAACTTAATTCGATTGCTTATTGATTGTTTATTGAATGCCTAACCTAAACATGTAACTTGAGAGTGCTTCCGCTTCCGCCAATGCTGGAAATTTTGAGCTATGGGAGCAGTCACATAACACACAGAAAAAGACAGAGAGAGAGACAGAGAGAGGAGAGGGAGAGTGAGAGTGAGAGGAAGTCTGTGTGGAATTGAATAGCCTTTTAAAGGCAGCCTCTTACGTTATTACCTTATGGCTTACCGCCGCCAATAACCACACAAATTACATTTATTTAAGTTCCGTCACATGAATCGTTTATGTCCCATGGCCACAACACACACACACACATAGGCACACACACACAGGCACACACACAGCTCATAACTCGGAGTCTCCCTGCTACAATTGCCCATCTAATTCACTCAACTGCTCACCTGTTGGATCCCTCCCTTTGCTCTACAGTTTCCTAACTTCACAGCTCCGCCATCCAGCCAGACATTTTGTTCATTTCAGTTTTTGGGTGTCTCCAAACATTTCCATCGCCCAACAACAACATCATTGGCTGCTGCTGCTGCTTCAGCTGCTCTTGTTGCCTTTTCGCTGGCGGCATCACAGTTAATGTTGTCTGATTTCATTAGCGCAGTTCTCCAAGACTTTTCCCCACACTCCACACACACCACACACCCCTCACCCCTCACTTCCAGCGCCAAAAGCAAACGTAAACGCGTATTGACAGTTTTCGTTGGCTGCCAAGACTGAGACCACGCGTAATTTATCTCTTCACGTTTCTCCGCTGCTTCGCACGCCAATTAAATGCCTCACTTCCCCCTCCTCCATCAGTACCAGTATCCACCACGCTGGAGTCGCTAAAGCATTTTACATGAACTTGAATGAGCTTATTATTGGTTTCACTTTTGTCAATGGGTCTGTCAATAATATTGATACCCCTGCTAAGCGTATTTATATATGTATTTATATGTTGCTTTGCTCTCTTTTGCCTTTTGTGTAGGCATGGATTTTTTCCCACCAAGCTAAGCCTCTCCCACTCCCCCCTGCCCACCATTGAACTTGCCACTGCTTGTTGTGGCTAATTTGCTTTTATTATTCGCATTAAATTTTATGCTTATGTTTATGTTTTTTTTTTGTTTTGTTTCTCAAATAAAAGTCGAAAACCGATAGAAATTGAGACATTGTTTCCACTGCAAATTAACCGGAAGTGTTTTGTTCTTATCCGCCTCGTTGCCGTGCATTTTAATGGCCAGTTTAGGCCAACAGTTGCTGGTGCGCCGTTGCTTTTGCTGCAGCAGCTGCTGTTTGCCGTTTACTGTTGCCTTACATGGGATCATCCTTGGCCTAAACGCAATGATTAGAAATTGCCGTCAACGTTGTTGCGTAGTCAAGTGTTAGGAACATATTTCCGACATGTGATCCGCATACAGAGAATCTAACAAGGCCAAGTCTGGCATAATATACAAATGCACGCCCAAACCATTAACTTGTTCAGAACCTGGGTTAAGTTTCAGTTTCAGTTTCAGCTTCGTTTTGACTACCAAACCTAAGCTTAACATTTATTTATTTATTTATTTGTTTCGGCGATATTTCTATTTTGGCTTATGTTTGTTAAAATTGAAAACAACAGCTGCTGGCGATTATGGCCAGCCAATGTTCTAAATAAAATATGCTCACAATAAATATTTAAAATATGTAGATTCAATTTTCTCTCTCTCTATTTAAACATTTCTTTTCAAATGTTTTGCTTTATACATTTTATTTCGCTTGTTCTAACAAAAGAGTATTAAATTTTCCATTTTCATCTATAAACTGCATTATTTTGATACTCGAATACACTTTAAGCAAGACATGGTGTAAAAATTAACTGTTACGTTTTAAAGAACCATTTTAAAATCAATAAATAAATAGAAATTAAAAATACTACATATACTTCATAATTTTTAAACTATAGTTATCAGAGTTGGAACTAAATTGCACAAAGAATACAAGATTCATAAAAATATTTCGGTTTCCAAACAGATATAATTATTGATGTACAAATTTTCAGTTTTTAAGAGCGAAACTTATATAATCCTTAAAGGTAGATTAAAATGATTCTCCTCTTAATATATTTCCCAAATATTAATGTTGTATTTATGATTATTCAATGGTTCGTTTAATATGGCATCAGAGTATTACTTAGTCGGATGCGCTCGACTGCAATATTCCCATTTGTTAAAAAATCGTATCATGTGTTTTAATAAAAACTTTTCATGCTCGAAAATGTGTTTTGCTTCAGCTTTTTGTCATTCAATTTTAAATCGTTTTTGCTTATCAAATTCGCTCTCCACTCGCCGCTGGTTGTATTTAAATATTAAAAACCCTAAACCACCTTAATTAAAATCTCGCTGGCTGGCCAATTTCAATTATGTTTTGTGACCTATCAGGAACAAACGGTAAACAAGACGATTCACACACTCAAAATCACACACACACACACACACCCAGGCAACACCCACTAGATGTCTGCTGTGTGTAGCACACTCGTTCGCTTGTTTGTTGTGATATTCGCCCATAGGTAACGGTGATGCCCGCCAGCAAGCCCCGTCGCCCCTCCGCTCTTGACTGGTCCACCCTGCAGTCAGGCATATGTGTCATAAAAACAGGCAACGCATAACTCTGCCCCACATCCGACTATCGCTTTGGGGTCGGCAGCAGCTCTCCCCAGTTTGCCATGCTGTTTGTTTTATTTTTTATGCCACTGCTCGATGCAAATCATTGCCACATCTGACGCACATGTGGCACGTAACAGACACAGCGACAAGCTCGTGTACATCGCTTGGCAGCAGCACCAGCATCAGCAGCAACGTCGTCGTCGTCGTCATCGTTGCAGGATTTGTCTGTTTTCTGATTGTCGTCGGTGGCGGCAACAACTGGCGCTCCAAATTCTCCACTCCCTGCTCCTGCTCCTCCTCCCTGCTCCCCTTCCTCTAGCTCTACCTATCTACTGTCGTCTGCTGTGACATTTTGTAGGCGCTATGGCGTGCGAAATTGTAATTTCTTTCATTCCCCTGCCCCGCCGCTCTTCAGCTGATGTTGCTGCCCCTGTTATGCTTTGTTGTTGTTGTTGTTGTCTTTTTCGGGTGGGGCATATGCATTATTAAGAATATACTAAGCTGTCAACAAGTCAGCGTCTGTTGCAAAACGCAGCTTTTGTTTTTTTTATGTTTTTTTTGTATTCCAGATTGAGAGTGTCTGGACTTTGATTTACAAAACATTTGCATTTGTGACGCCTATTTTTGTTTGGTACGCCGGAATTCAGATCCCCTGCTTGGCTGGCCGTGGAAATTAATCCCTGGCTAGCCACTTGAACGTTGGTTCTTTAACCGATTTTAACTGACCCTGTTTTCCATTTAGGTGCTAATGGCTGCCAGTTATTGAACTCCCAACTGTCAGCCAGCCACCAATATTGCCCACTCCCCACGTCCTTAACTACGCTGTCGATGAATCATGGGTACGTGCCGAAAGTTTTACTTTTGGGTTGTTCACCTTTTTGGCCTGACAAAAAGTTAACTCGGCTTGACCTGCACCAATAAAGCGCGCAATTTTTATTATTTTTTAGTTCTCTCCTCTTTTTGGTAGTTGTGCTCTAAAATTTATTTGATGTTTCTGCTGACAGAAACTGTGAAAGAGAGTGGATTAGGGGTAGCAGGGCAGGCGATGGAAACTGCAGCTGAGTTGGCCGCTTTGCTATTTACTTTTCATTTAATAGGAAAAAGCGCGGTTGTTGCAGTTACCTGACCTCGTTCCCCACCCCCTTTTCGCTCACTGTGCGCTGCTTATTTCTGTTTCATATCCGCTCCTCGTCTCGCCTCACAGCTCGCCGCACTTTTGGCTCATCACTTTTGCTCATTGGACACGTGTTCACAAATATTTGTGCTACGTGGCTGCATTCCCATGCCGCATTCCCCTCCCCCCCCCCCCACTCACACCTCTTTCATTTGCACCTTTGTGTACTCTTGCGTCTTTTATTGTGCATGCAGGGTATGCAAAGTCCAATACAATTTCAAGGTGGGATTTATTATCTGATTTAGTTATATTTTTTTAATTTAAAAAAGTGAAAATCCAAATCGCTGCAATTATTGGTATATATATACATATATATAGGGATTACCCACTCGGACAGGTACTGGGTATAAAAGTTATAAAACTTCCGATTGTTGACTGCTTTTGTTAAGTCAAACTTTTTGTCGCTTTTTCGAATTGAAAATTATTTAATGCGATAGTTTAAACAATCTGGCGACTTTTTGTAAGTCCCTTATTTCACGGCGTATAAAAAAAAACCCCCCCAAAACGGAAGCAAAGAAACCCAATCATCGACAAATTTGTCGGACGCACATATTTCCATGCTGTTTCATCGCACCTTGCCCCATGCCACGACACAGCAACAACAAGGTTTTTCAATGAGCCTCTGATTTTCAATAAACATGGGAATGGCAACAGACACCGAGACTGGAACGCTCGGACTCTCGGACGCCAGGACACTAGCACTCTCTCGGACTGTCCACAAAATCGGAGCGAAAAATCATTTGCCGGTCGCCAGGCAGCTGATAATTTTTCGATTTTCATTTGTGGCCGTTTGCAATTTAATTTTAGTTAAGCGGTAATTTAGGCGCTGTTTCACACAAAGTATTTCACAACACTGTTTCAGTTCGAGTATATTTTGTGTGCATGTGTGTGTGTGTCTGTGTGTGTTAGTTTACCTAAAGAGAGAGAGGGAAATTAAATTTCGAGGTGAAATTGTAAATAGTCTGCATTGCTTTGCACTTTAAGCTGCAACTAAACGTGGCACTATTTGCTAACTGTGTGTGTCTGGCTATGTTTATGTTTATAAATGTTAATGTGTGTGTGTGTGTGCGAGTGTGTGCTTATGTGAGTGCGTACGAGTGCGTACGAGTGTGTGCCAGTGGAAATTTCGTTGATGCCGTTGCCTACTTTTTGGGATAAATATTTACTGAAGCCGTGCTTATTGGTGATTACAATTTGGTCGCATCGACTATTTGCGATTGTCGGCGGTTTATTGCCGTCTACTTTTAGTGGTAAATTATTTGCCACAAGCGATTATTGATCACTGACTGTAAATATTTTCGAATATCTAGTTAGACAGACTTTAAGTATGACCTCTACCTGTTTACACATTGTTTCATAGTTATATTTCGATATTTTTTTTTGGTATTTAAACATTTAACTTTCAACCTTTTTGAAAAGTTTTGTTAGGCAACAACATTCTAGTTCAATTTATTTTCACATTTCCGAGCTGTTGAAATATTTTATATATACGTATTTGTGTATAAATATTGATTGAAATCTTACAGAAAAGCCATTTATAATTCATATTTGGAAGCATTCAACGGCTGGCATTTTGCTGCATAGTCTTAAGCTGTCAATTTATTATAGACAAACTTTTAAGCTTTTTATATAATATTTTGCCATATTCTTAAGCACCAAATGCTGTTGCATGCTGTTGGCCTATTTATTATTGATATGCTGCTTGGCAATGGCCAGTGGCCAATGGGCAATGGGCAATGGGCAATGGGCAATGGGCAATGGGCAATTGGCAGCACCTTAAGCGCACATTTTATGCCACAGAATGGCCTCAAATGTTATCTGAATGGGCAGCAGCAGCAGAATGTGTGGTCTTCACTCGCCCTTTATGGACGTGGCATCAGCAGCTGTGGCAAGGGAGACAAAGAGATACAGTTGCACAGATATAACCCATTACAATGGCATGGAGATGCTTAGGTAAAATTGTGAGAGTTTGGGTTTTAAATTCAATTGCAAAATGTCGAAGACGATATGCTCGGCAAACTGTGCGAAAAACTTAGCCGCTGTAACTTTTCGACTATTTGCACTGGCTGCTGCACTGACATGCAAAGTAGCAGAAAAATTGTCTGGCAAAAGTTGCCAGCCAGACGCGCAGACAGACAGCAGTGGTATAAGCCAACCCATTCCATTCCATTCCTCGGGCCAACTTTGCCAACCAGACGCATAAGGTAACACAGGCTGCTGCTGTTGCTGCTGATGTTGCTTAAGCTGTATCTGTATCTTTTGGGTTGTTGTAGAGCTGCTTGTGCTGTGCTAAAGCATTCGTTTTTGGATGGCATATCTTAAAGATTTTGGAACAGCACAGCACACACAGCGAGCGCACAAAACTTGTCGAAAATTCTTCTATATATGCGAAAATTGTTTAACAAGTTGAATGCTGCCAACGTTGAACTGCCAGCAGCGAGTGAAGAAAAAAAAAAGTAAAAAAAAAACCAAATACCATTTCTTCACCTGTATGCTGGGGCCTGCAAAGTTTTCACACCGGGCCATAAGTTAGTCGTTGATTTTTAGCCAAAACTGAAAAGTGTTCGGCAAGAAGCTTGGCTTTAGTTTCCGTTTCAGTTTGCTGCCTCTCAGTTATCCTCAGCATTTAATTAAATAATTTCGACTAACAAACGACAGCAGTCGACAATAAAATGTTTTAGAACATCTCATATTTGATTTGGCCACACATTTTCTCTGCTGGCTAGCAAAATATTTAACTGCATTTCCTATTGATTTTAGTGCTTTGTAATCAACTTGGATACCTGCAGGCTCATGAGGAAATTGGCGATCTCCTCAAATCGTTCCACCTTACCAACTTCGTTGGCAATGCCAAAAAGCTATTGCTATAGCCATAGTCATCGCCATTGCAATAGCCATAGCCATAGCCATAGCCAGGAGTCATCCAGGAAGTGAATGCAGCTGCATTTGTCTATTTTGCTTCATTCTCTTTTACACACACAAACACACACACACACACACTACACCCATATGAGCATTGGGCGGAAGAGGAAATCAAGAGGGGTGTGGGAGGTGCAGCGCTTATAGCAATTTTACTTGACTTTTGCTGCTTTGTTTGCTTCTGGTCAATAAATGAGCGTAATATTAAGGCATCGAATGGGCTGAAACGACATTCGAAACTCAGGTAGAGCAAAAAAAAAAACACCATGCAATGCAATGTTTCCGTTAACTTTGATTCGTTGGGTCAATAGAAAAACGCAGTCTGCCTAAAAGCATTTTCTTCGTCAAAGACTAAACAGTTAAGCCAAAACGATTCTTAAATGTCGCAAACAAAAACTCATCTATTTGTTGACCAAGACTAAGCAACAATATACTTAAACCACATATGTGAAAATTGACGATTCCTATTTAGCTATCTTAGACAACTTCAGATTTAGCTAAAGTATGAAACTATATGTATATTTATCTATATATTTTAGATAAAGACTAAATAATAATCATTAAACGATTGAGAAAAAAAACATCAAAATTGCCGTTTAAGTTTCCGAGAGAAGAAGCAATTAACTGATTTTAAGGCCCATTGCCTTGAAGTGAAATTTGGTGTTGGGTTTTGAAATGACCACAGTTTGGGTTTTAAATTACCACATTATCCTTTAATGCAGTTTGGAAGACTTGGCCCTTGCAATTCTAACTCAGTTAAAGTTAAAATTTTACAACAATTTGTTGAAGGTTTTTTTTTAGTTTCTTGAGAACAATTAATCCACAAATCGTAAAAAGCAAACGCAAAAAGATAAGATTTATTTTGACTTTTTATCGGACTGTAAAAGTATAGTTTTTTTAGTATACAAAGTGTTTGCTAATTAGAAATCTGATTTGTGTATCTTTATATAGATTGTGTAGTTGTTTACACAGAAGTGAGTTATAATTAATTTTTACTAAATCTAAGAAGTATAACTAAATATGTTTATACACAAAACTGAATAAAAAATTGAAGTAGCTCATATTTTAAATATAAAATAAAAGCCGTAATTTGATAAGTTGACAAACTTCATTGACAGAGCTGCTCAAGAAGGCAAATGACAGGAATTAAATGACAACAGCAGGTGTATGCTATGGTTTTTAAAAAGTCAACACACCAAACTTAAAGTGTATATATATATATATATGTATATATATATATATACATATATATAAATATATACATATATATACAGAGAGAAGGAGAGAGAATTTGTGACATAGCTGCCTGCAAGCATGTGGCATTTTGACATGATGCTGGGTCTACTACTCGGGTGTATGTGTGTGTGTCCGTGTGGCAAAGTGTCTGGTTGGCCAATGTGGCGCGCTACAAGCCAAAGGCTAATTCAAAGTCAGGGCGCGCACACAATGTCGCCGCACTCCTTGAATTGTATTATGACAGCAACTGCACCTGAAAGTATGCAGCGATTTTTTCACATGAGCATCTGGCTCCTTAACTGTAAACAAAAAGCCGTAAGAGTAGCACAAGAGTAGCTACAAGAGAGAGAGAGAGAGAAAGAGATGCAGTGGCAATAGTTGACAACGACGCTGTGGCATTCCAAGTGTTCATTGTCCAGAAGCAGTCGCTGCTCATAAGCGAAACACGCTCCAGTTAGACTGAACTTGTGTGTGTGTGTGTGTGTGCGTGTGTGTTGCAGTTGGAATATCAGCTGGTCGGACATGGTGTAAACACGTTTAATGTTTCTGTTGTTGTTGCTGTTGCTGCAGTTGCTGAAACGTCGGCTCTAAGTTGCACTGTTGTTGCGTTTAATTTAATCTACGAACCGAGCTGCTACCTTGACATGGGCTAGCCCCACTCACAGCTTAAAGTCACTGGGTGTGTGTGCGTGTGTGTGTGCGTGTGTTGGTTGCCTGAGTGCACCGCAAGTCCATTTAACTTAACTTTGGTCGTACATGATGCACTGGCATTGGTTGGGCTTTACTCGGCAACTATGCAGGCCACATTCTTCCCCCCTTTGTGTTGGCTGTCCCACTGCATCACTCAAACACACAGCCAAATGGTGACAGCAGTGCGTGTCCATATCCCATATGTGTGTGAGCGTGTTTGTGTATGCCTGAATGTGCATTTGTGTGTGCAACTGTGGGCAATGTAATTTGCATGGTCAGCATGCAACGGAGAATTGGCAACAGCAGCAGATGGACTGTGGGGTGCATGGATATTTGCAAGACAAAGGCACAGACGGAGGTGGCACAGACAGAGGAGCAGGTCGAGTGTTGCTTGCTTAATTGCATGGCACAGCATTGGCAACTTTTTGTTACCCCAAAATTCAATTGCTGATGTCCCAAAAAGTGTGGTCTATAGTTTTCTTGGTTTCACTTTTTAAACACTCATATTAGCTTCTTGTTTCTCTACTTAATTAAAGCAGTAACAACAACAAGATCCCATGCACAACTTTAAAAACTTTGATGACCAGGTGATTTTAGTATATGTGTGGTAACGTGGCTCATGTGCATTTCTTTTTTACAGGTAACAGCAGCAAAATGACGACAAAAAATGCATTGCACAAGTGCCGCGACACACAAAACATTAAAGCCCTTTTTTTTGTTGGCTTTCAATGGGAATCAGGAAATCAAAATCACACCATGTACATACCTAGCTATGGGGGTACTTGGCAAGAGCTGTTTAAAAAAATGGGGAATACAAATGGTGCAGCATTTGCTGCAGCTTTTTATGTTAGGGCTATCGAGCGCTCGACGAATCATTTGCAAGCGATTTAATTTCAATTGCTGGGGCGTTAATCAATGACAACAAAAGCCAACTGCAAAATAAAACCGCTGCATCGAAATAAGACTTAAAAGGCAGCCAGTCACTTAAATTAGACAAAAAATGGGCAAAACAAACAAAAAAAAATTGGCCGAACAAATCAATTCAGAAAACATACGTTTGAATACGCGCCATAAGAGCGTCCAATAACTTATGCTTACCAACACTGCTTTCATATCGAGCGTATATCGTATATAACACTCACGACCATCGGCCTGCCGCCACAACTATTTATTATAAGTAGAACTCGCAATTTCTCACAATATTTTTAAAGCGACCAAAAACTAAAAAAAAAAAAACAGGATACAAATAAGTAATGCATTGACATTTGTGACGTTATTAGGCATGTAAAGGTAAGCATACTTGTTAAATTTTCGAAAAATTCAGACGAATCTAATTGCTTAAAATTTTTAGGAAGCAATTTATATTCATATACAAGAAAATCGTATTGTTGAAGCAATGAAAAACGTTGGCAAGGCAAACATTTTTTCGTTTACTCGATAAGCAGATTGGAAAAGTGAAACAAAAAGTTGTTGGAGCCAAATTTCGTAATTGTGACTGGCCATTAAATAATACAAATAACCAAATGAATGGCAATCGTAAATTTAAATCGCTGCGCTTAGTGCGTTTCGGCGATGTGCTTTACGATGAACAGCGACGTTTAATAATGCTTTGCCGTTCCTGCCAAAAGCATTATCTATCGCTAGAAACATTCCAAGAACACCTCATCAAGTGCGGTGCCATAAAACACATTGTGATGTCGATTGACGAACTGCAGTACGACGAGGAGAAGCGAGAGTCGAGACTAATTAATGGCAAGCAAGAGGTGGGTCGGTGTAACAGTCTTAAAAAAACCAAGAAGCGGTTAACGTTAAATTCCGTTTTCCAGATGTTAATTTACGAGCCAGACGCTGTGCTCAATGGTGCTAAATGTAGCATCGATTGGGAAGCTGAGATGGAGGATCCCCGCTGGTACACAGATGACAGGCGAATGCTGCAGACGAAAACAAAACAAATGCCCACCAATTCCAAAGAGAACGTCGTTGAAACTCGCACACGCAATCAGGCAGCCAAATCAATCATAAAGGATATCCAAATTTTAAAGCCGGCGCCCAAAAAACCACAACAGCAACCGCAACAGATGGACCAATCGCCACCCGCTAAACGTATGCGACACTCAGTGCCAACACGAACCATTCTGACAAGCCAAACACAACAACATATAACACGCGCCAGCCTTAATATGCCTAATGCGAAGAATGATGATTATGTGGTGAAGAATATTATTGAAGATCTCAGGGGATTGGATGCATTGGCAACAGCCCGTGCTGTGAGCCCTGCAATAACAACATCAGCCTGTACAAAAACCACAGAAGAAAAAATTAAACCTACAGTTGTCAGCAGTTCTGTAAATGGCGACACACAACAAATACTTAACAAGCTGCGCGCCTGTGGCGTAGAAGTCAAGCGACGCAATACTCCAGAGACGCTGGATTCGTCTGGCGCCGATGCAGCCGTGTTGGCCAAAAAGCAGCAAGCACTCGATATAATGCGTAAGCTGCAATCGAATGGCGTCCAGTGCACCAAACTGAATAATGCCCGAAAAGATATCTAGCAAATTCCGTGCAATTTTTAAAATGCATCTCAAACGTGCCCACGCACCCCTAGTTGTAGTACATTTACCTTTAAACCCTTCTGAATACACATTGATCGAATTTGATCTATACAAACTATGTAAGCTGACTGGATTTATTTCTACATTTCTTATCATTAAGGAGGAACTCTTTGAAACAGCTGTTATAAACAACTGCGTATCTCGATAGTTGACAGTCACAGCACGCGCTTACACTGTCGTCTCTTATTTAGAGATGAACAGCTGGGTATATTTACTGTATTTATTTTGAGCCCATTAGCCCTCTGTTTATTATTATCAGTCGAAATTTTCCGTGAACTTTACGACGTTCCTTATCATTAATTATATTCATAAATATTTTTACCCAATTGTAAATTGAGCAATACTAAAAACATTTGGGCGAATGTTAAAATTTAGAGTGCCCAGAGCTTCAGCTGTTAGTAAAACATTTATTAGTCGCACGCGTGCGTTACAAGTGGAAAGTAATTTGTTAAAAATTTACTGGCAAATAGGCGCCTTTTAATTTGCTTATATTTTGTAGATTCGTAACACAAACCCACCAATTTCGACCGTCGCGAGTGGCTAACAAACTTGGGGGGCACGCAAAAGAGGTAAGTCAGCTAATACTTATTGGCTTACATAATTTTTTTTTGAGCTTCTGCGTACCAAAATTTTGGTTTACATTTATAGATTTTGTGTCAAAATGCAGGCACAAAATGACATCATTCTTTGTGAATAGTTTTATGTTGAGTTGCTCGACGCTGCATTAGCTGATTAGGCGAAAAGGGTCTCATGATCTGGGTGTGGGAGTTGAATTTTCAGATATCAATATGGATTTGTTATGCTGAATTACAGCAGTAATAACATATTGTTTACAGAGATGGGGAACAAAGCCGGTTCAAATTAAGCTGTCCATTTCCCAGCCAAAATCCAAAAAGAATACCAGTCAAGTTTCGTTATTTTAAATTGTAGGTTTTTATTTTTAAATGGAAATTGTAATTTCAACTACACAGAGAAATACTCGCATTTATAACTCATATTTTTTGCTTAAATGGCTAATTGAATTCGTAATGATTATTTTTGTTGCATTTCTCATTTCAAACGAGTGCTGTTTTTTTCTATCTTTTATTATTTTAATGCTTTATTTTAGGCTAAACTATTTAGTGCATGTGCCCATTTTTCTGATTTCGCTTTAATTAGTAAGTGGCTTATTTTTTCAGTGTATTTGTTTTAAACATTAACTTAAAACTGCTTATTTGTTTAGTGCCTGGCATCTCACTTTTCAATTATCATTTCTTTTTACAAGTTTCAATAAGTTTGCAATCACATAAAAGGACATCAATAGGTTAATATGAACACGCAGGACACTCGGAACAATTACTCAACATTTATCATAATTTAATAATATAATATATATTTATATACGAAAAATAGATTTGATAGGCATTGTGTACTCAATATTCAGTTTTGTGAACTAAATGCGTTTCTCTTTGCTGCATTCACAAACGATTTACAATTCATTTAATATAAACAAACTTTTAAGTTTTGAGAGTTGTTATTTTTGTTGTTGCTGTTGTTGCTGTTATTCGAGAGATCGACGACGCAGTTGCCGCCGGACACTGCCCATGGCGGCGCTGCTGCGATCGAGCAGCTCATTGGAGAGTCTCGCCAGGAGCGGCAATTCACGCATGGAAACATTAACCGATGGCAGCGGTGCCAACTGCTGCTGTAGCTTCTTAATGCCGCTATCGTTGGGCTGCTGCTGCTGCTGCTGGTGATGATGATGATGATGCTGCTTCAGCGTCTGCTGCTGTTGATGATGCTGTGGCGTTACGGGCAGACTGTGATGCACATTGATTGATACGGCGGCGTTGCTTACTTTAATCACAACATCCCTGGCATCCAATTCATCCATATCGCTGTGGCGCTTGAAGGCCTCGGCACCCAATGAAACGGGTCGCAGTTCTGTGGATTTCTGCAACTGATACTTGGCTGCCTCCTTCAGCATCATGAGATGATCCAGCTTGTCAACGGTGGATTTTAATTCGTGCTCCCAGACATCGTTTTGCTGTTGACCGTCGCCGCCTTCGATGGGTCGCACTGCGAGAATTTTGACCTTTTGGCGCAACGCCTCCAGTTGGCGTTCGTCGACAACGCCACGCAGATCGTTGCCCAACGCTGACTCATCGTAATCGCGCACATTATCCTCCTCCTCCTCGTCGAGTTCATCCTCCGTTTCAAAAGCGGATGGGGTGGCAACAGTAGTGGCACTGCGCGCTCCCAGAGACATTTGGCTGCCCGCTATCGATGGATAGTCGCACTTCTCCAGCTCCAGATGGAAGTCGGGCAGCGATGGCAACGTACTCGATGTTGGTGTATTCAGTTCGGCGCCGACTCCCGGCTCTCGAGGTCCTGGCGGTGGCGGGGAACTGCTTAACGTCGGATAATCGCCACGCTGCCGATGGATATCCTCGCTGATGCGCTCCAAATTGCGCAACGCCGTGGAATATGTCGCCTTGGCCGTGGCTACCTGCTGCTGCAGCTCCTGGATGCGATTTTTTTGCGTTTGCAGCTGATCCTGACACACCTGCTTCTCCTCAAAATACGGTCTGGATTTGTTTATGCTGCGCCTGAAGCGATCCTCGAGCTGCTGCAACTTCTGCTCGGCGGTGTGAAAGAGTCGCGCTCGTCGCTGATGCTCCGCATGGCAGTCGGCCTTCTGCTTCTCGGCATCCATCACCTTCTGGGTGGCATGATTCAGCATCTCCTGCCAGGCATTGTCGAACTGCCATTCGTGTGAATTGGACATGAAACGCTGCTCGGCCAGCGCCACAGTCTCCTTGGCCGCAGCATGGATCTCTGCAAGAGTGCAATTTTTACGACTTTAGCTGGAGTTCAGTTTGTTTGAGATCTTGATTTGCGTCTTACCATTGGCTCGCTGAAATTTGACTGCCGCCTGTTGGCATTCAATTTGCGCCTCGCGCGCCTTGTCCAGCGCCTCGTGGTAAGGACGCGCCTTCTCAATGCAATTCCCTAGCTTCTTGGAGGAGAGTTTCAAGCGGCGCGTCGACTCATTCAACAGTATGCGAAACGTTGAATTGGCCTCCTTTGAAAAGATAAATACAAATGGAATGCGTTAAGAGTGCTTTTGATAGGAATTACCATAATATTGTCTTACCTCCAATTCGATTTCAAGTTTATTAATCTCATCCGTAGCACTATTGAGATTCTCAAGTTCAATCTGCAAAACAAATAGAAATAAAATGTTTAGTTATGGCTTAAATAAACATAATTCTGATAAATTCAATGATATTAAACAAATTTATCTTTCATTGCAGCTTTTGCCAACCAATCAACAAAATGCCAAAATCACCACCTGGCGGTCCCAAGCCCAAGGACCCAAATAGCAAATATGATCTGGGCAAGATATCAGCTCGTGTGGATCGGGTGAATGTTAGCGGATTGTCGCGCACCCACAATGACTATGTACAGCGGGCGGCGGAGGGTCTGTTCAAGGCGGACAACTTTCAGTCGATGATGGTCGAGGCGATGGCAGCCAAATCGTATCTGCATGACTTGGGCATCTTCAAGGATATTTCCGTGCATATCGATATCAGTCGTGGTGCCGATGCGACTCCGCAGGGCTACGAGGTGACGCTCAAGGGCAACGAATACACACGCATCATGGGCTCGGCGGGCACTGAGATAGGCCAGAACGAGGGCTCACTGCGCACCGAGCTGACCATACCAAATGTCTTGGGACGCGGCGAGAGCATCTCGTTGCAGGGCAGCTACAGCAGCACCAGAGCAAATGATCTACAGCTGAAATTCTGGAAGCCCTTCTTTCATACACGCTTTCACGAGAATCGACCCGAGTAAGTAATCGCTTGTCGATATTTATCGATAGTTTATTGTGGTTCATTCATGTTCTATAAAGTTAATTGGGGTTTTTTATGTTTTATAGAGTATCGTTCAGCGTGTTCCGACAAACGGATCGCTTCGACATCAGCTCTTTCCAGACCACCAACCTGGGCTACCTGATTGACTTCAGTGCCCACACCATGCTCGGCGTTGATGTAAGTTTATTTATGGATAATCTAAAATCTATATACATATATTTATATCTATATATTTGACCCACACAGCTCACACACTCGCTGCAGTATGAGAATTCGATCAGGGACCTGGGCTTGTTAAACAAATCGGTGCCGTTTGCCATACGGGAACACAGTGGACCCAAATTGGCATCGCTGGTGCGTTATTCCCTGGTCTTTGACAATCGGGATAACAATGTGTTTCCCACCCGTGGCATTATGTTGAAGTCCGTCAACGAGTATTGCGGACTGGGCGGCAATGTGGCATACACCAGCAGCACGGCGCACGGTGAGATGAATGTGCCGCTGTTTGCGGGTTTGGTGGCACAGTTCTGTGCCCGTGTTGGCGTCATAAAGGAGACCAAGAAGACAACGGTGCTGCCCATTAACAATCTATTCTATTGCGGCGGTCCGCTAACGTTGCGTGGCTTTAAGTTTGGCGGCGCCGGACCCGTTGTCGAGGGCACACCAATCGGTGCTCAGACCTTTTGGTGTACGGGCGCCCATCTGTGGACACCGCTGCCCTTTGCGGGCGTCTTTAAGGGACTTGCTAGTCATTTCCGTATGCATTTCTTCTACAATATGGGCAATAGCAATGCATTTACAACTGGTGCGTATTTTTCCCCATTTTAAACCAAAAATATGTAACTAATTTTTAAATCCTTTTCTAGACAACATGCGCAGCGCTTATGGCTTCGGTTTGGGTATCAAGCTGGCGGAGCGTGCACGCATCGAGCTGAACTACTGCATCCCGTTCAGAGGTCAGGCCACCGACAAGGTCTTGAATGGTTTTCAATTTGGCATTGGCTACGAGTTCGTCTAAATTTCATAGTCAACAACTATCAATACAAAGATGTACTTAGCTGCATAGAGGCCCCCTCTGAGATGATGATGATACAAAAGTAGCTGCCCAAGAAATTAGTCAATGTTATTTTTTAGACTACGATTTACTTTTATTTTGTATTCTTTTTTCTGTCAATGCATTTCCTTTTTTGCATCCTATTAAATTTACTTGTAAACAGCAAAACCTATTAAGTATAGTTTCTAAGTGTATATACAAACAAAAACAAATAAAATATTTGAAAACAAATTTTATATTGCTTTTAATTATATAAAAAAATTAATGTCGTTTATAGTGATATAGTAAAGGAATCGCTAAACAATGATGTATGCGCGAAACCTCCGTGAAGTGAAACAAAACGAGTTGCTCTTGCCCCATGTGAACATGAAATTGCCTTTTGAGCAGCGAATTCCAAAGCAAACCTAGGGGCACACAAACAAACTAACAAAAATCCCAAAGAATTTTTCCCCGACCGGGAATCGAACCCAGTACAGCGAAATAAAATCGTGTTACTCACGGGCAGCGCGTCTCAACGCATAGCGCCATGCCAACATCAACGAACATGCTGGCAGAGCAATAATTTAACATGGCCGCGCTCAGCTGTAAATTAACATTTGCTATGGCAGTGCCCTTTACAGAGATTGATGTGAAATGTTAAGCAGTCAAATTGCATAAATGCCATGGGAAATTTGCTCAATCGAAGATTGCATTTATTTCTTGGTGTTAGTTATTTATTTATTTCGGTTTTTCTTCATAATTCATTTGAAATTCCCATATATATAATGCAGATGGCGGCGGGCGTGCACCAACCAACCAAGCAGCAACGTATATTGCCACGGATCGGTGAACTCAACTTAACTGCATGCGGTTACAGTTTTTTGTGTTGGTCAAAAGAAAAAAAAAAAAAAAAGAGATTCAAACTGGTTTTAATTATCATATTTTTCGGACGTATCGTTGTAAACACACATATACGGGCGAGATGGTGTGGGTATGCTTTATTGTATCAGCTTTTATTAAGCTTGTCCCAGTTTGATTTTTATCGTGTTGTGTTCGTTGGACATTTCTTCGCATACCGGATGCAAGGCAAGGGTAATAACAGCATATGCGTGTGTGTGTGTGCATTTTTGTGTGTTTGTGTGTAACGAAGCTGAGCATCGCAGGGCAGAATCTGGATGAAGACTGATTGATTTAAAATGCCCAGACGAACAAATTGGGAGAGGAAGCGGGGGAGCACTTAAGTTTAAAACCGGTTTCGTGTTTAGCTTTTTGGCTGGGTTGTGGCCCCTAAAAACCAGTTTCGTCGTAAACTACGCTGCAGAAGCAGCAGAAGCAGTTGAACTTTCCAGGAATTTGCTGGCATCGTGCGATGTGATGCCACAAAGGAGGCACCATTTTTCATCTGCTTTGGCATTGTGCAAAGTGCTTGTAAATTAAAAGTTTTTACTAGCATTTGTTTTTCAATAATTTTTTAATGTGCACAACATGCAACACTAACCAAACAACAACGGAAAAAACTGTTACTTAGTTCATACGTTGCAATAATTAATGTTTACCGTGTGCGATGGCCCCAAAAGAGGCAAAGACCTTTTGAAATAAACACAACACGAAGAATATATTTATTGACAACAATCCAGCAGAGTCAATATAGATTCCGTTGTCGTTTGACATCATAAAATTTTTATGACGTTGGAATTGAATTGTAACAAAAAGAAAAGAAATAAACCCAAGACGAATAAATTGTTCAGCAAGCTGCAAGCAGCCAAGCAGCTGCATTTATGGCTATGAGTTCGCAAAAATATTTGATTATCTGCGACAAGGCAAATAATTACTTATTGAATGACGTCTCAGAATTTATATCAACATATGCAAATACTTTGCCACAATTATTTGCGCAACGTCTGTTTAAAAAACAGCAGCAAAAAATGTACAAAAAAAAAGAGAAAAGCAATAAGATATAAAAAAAAAAACGTTGACAATGCTAAATAACATTTAATATTCAGTTGGGAATGTACAAGATTTTTATGTGCTTGAAATTATTAGTTTGGTATACGAAATATTATTATTACTCGAATGTGTTGCCTAGATTGATATGTAACTTCTGGAAAAACAAAAACTAAGCTTAATTATTGATTAACAAACAAATACGTCAGCCGCTGTCGAAATGTTAAAAAGTTAAAGCGTCACCGCACCCACAAATAGGGTCAAAATCACATGGCAACAGCACCGACGCCAAATAATGTTAGCAAATCACGCGATTTGCTGACGTTTTTTCTTTTCTCTTCTTTCTTTATTGCTGCATTTGTCAGGGTCGATGTTGAATGAAAGGACGCAGCAGAAAGCGCTGCGAAACCTAAATCAAATGGAAAAGGTTAAAAGCAAGCGTAACACGTAGCACAACCAACTGAAATTATCTAAATTAAAAGGCCATTTGCGAGATGACGTGTTCTCAACCCCAACCCATCCTCTGCTCCTGCTGTGAGCTTTACTGGAGAGACTGACAGACAAGTGGGCGCCCTGGACAAACAGGCAATAAAGTAGAATCATTTTGCTATTTGCAAAGATGACTGACAACCCAATTGAGTTGTGTCAACTTTTGGGAATTGAGCTTTTGTAGCTTAGTTATAAAGCTGACATACTTGTCACATGTTCACTATAAATAGTTCATTTTGTTTATGGTGCCCGAAACTGGTTAATTTAAATAATATATAAAATATCTACTAAATGTTAAAGTTTACTTATACGAACAGTCAAACTACTCAGCTTGTCTATAGGAATTATAGTTCAATGCTTTACGCACTTCCACCTATCATTAGCTGATTAGCTTGCCCCATCCTGCAGCACACAGCAGTTGTGGACACACCCAGCAAAACGCCGACTGGAAATGACGCCAGAAAGTAGACAAACTAAAGTCAGCGAGTACTCGGCCACTGTGAAGTGGCGTGATGCTTGCTTTGTGGCAAAGGAGTCGCACAAAGCCTGACCTGACCCGACATGACCTACTTCTGGTGGTGGCCTCGCACCACCAGCAGCAACAGCAGGGAAGCTCTGCGTAAACATTTGCCAACGACAGAACGGAAGAAAGGAAATGCGAGCCGTAAAAAGGAAGCCGTATATACATCGATTTGCCTTGTGTGTAGTAATGCAGGAACAGGAAACAGGTAAAGAAATTGGCACGTGGAAGGTATTTTTGCCCAAAAGGACATTCAACTGTAATAAGTTCTGAGAACTTTGACTGCGTCATTTGTTATAGCTAAATTTAACACAGAAAAAATAATAAAAAAAAAAAACAAGGCATATCTGCATATCCATTGAGGGCAGATTTGGGCTATGCGGCTAATAGAAAGTTTAGCTCTGGCTGAAGTGGGCTGGCTAAAATACAAATGTGGCTCAAGCAAAACTAGCTCAAGTGTTGCCGGTGCCATTGTTGTCGCTGAAAGTGTGGTTATATAAAACAAAACAAAAAAAAGGGTAAGGCACACAAACAACGCCTCTGGCAGCCCCAAAAATAAACCCAGCGTAGCTTGACTCAAAACGCAATTGACCGCAAAAATTTTAATTAGCCCAAAAGCCCAAAAACTGTTATGCCAACAGATGGGAGACAATGGCAAAAATATGATTGTGAAAAATGTAAATCTAAGAGATATTAGATAAACTACTTGTTTACAAGTCAAACAAAACAAGCTGAGTTTCAGTATCAGATTAGACTGTCTCTTGATACATATATATAGAAAACAAACAAAGCCAAAAAATGAGTAGAAATTGTACTTAACACACTTTAAATTTCACATTAACTAAAACAAGAATGTTTTCGACCAATTGACCTTTAAACTAACCAAAAACCTGTTAGGAAATTGCGTCTTTTAAAATGCACAACTTGAAGAAAGTAAACTTCCAATGGATTTTGAGACAAGTTAATGACGCTGTTAGATGATAAGATTCTGTTTTGATATGGCTGAGCATATTTCTCGTGACAAGTCTGATTGCAGAGCGGAAACAGATATTTTGTTGTTGTTGGCAAGATTTCTGTGCCTCAAATAAACAAAAATTAAAAACAAAAACTTAACAAAAATGTTAATCATCTTGTTTGCGGCAATATCAATTAATAAAGTGTTATGAAAATACATCAACAAAAAATTTAATTATGTGAGGTAACCGCCGGCATTTGCCACAGGTTTTTATTTTTATATTGTTATGCATCATTAATAATGATGAAGAGGACACCTCCAAGTGCTTGTGCCGGAGATGCTTTCAAATAAATGAATACGACAATTCCACAAAATAGTTGCAAAGCAACTTTATTAAGCCAAATGAAAGATACTCTAAAGAAAGATACGAATAGACAGCTGATACATAGTGCATCGACAAGAAGGTCAGTTAATATTTGTTTTGCAGACTGAGAATAAGCAAATAGCCCAAGTATTGATTGCAACAATGGTTGCACTAAGCAAACGTTTAAGTTTGCTTGTTGTTGCAAGCGCAAAGCAAATACAAATGAGTTGTTTGTTTACCTCATGTAAATATGTAGTTGCAAGAGTCTTGCTACACTTGCTGGCTATTATTAGTCGGGCCAAATGGCAAATGTGACAAGTGTAGGGTTTGAGCAGAAGTATTTTGTTGGCCAGATCGGTTGTTTGGTAGCGTGGCCGAGTGGTCTAAGGCGCTGGTTTAAGGCACCAGTCTCCTCGGAGGCGTGGGTTCGAATCCCACCGCTGCCAGTTGAGCTTCTTTTTTGTGTGTTAAATATGAATATTATTGCGATACTAAAGATAAACAAAGTATAATTTTATATTTTTTACTTCTAGCAACCTCTACATATATACATATATATACTATATTCATAGGTGACTGCCAGGTGTGATTCATTAGATTTTGTCGTGTTGTTTATGTCGCGTCATTTCACCTTGCTTACAAATATGGCGTCTTTTATTAGTCATTAGTATAATTTTCATTATTTATGGCTAAAATTTCCACTGTTAATCAAATTATCAAGTGGAACAAGGTAATTTGCTGATATTGCAAACGAGCTCAGTTTATATATAAATTAAATGTTCGTTTTTTTTTTTGCTTTTATTGGTTATTAATTTCTCGATTCGATGCATATCGAATTTTCTAGCTTAATTATCAATTATTTTCTGTTATATAAATTCAATTTGTGGAATTAAGTGATATGCAGCTTTCACATATATTTTCAGCTAAATTTGGCAACTGTTATCGCGTTTTAGCGATAACTGCCCACTAATTGTACAACTCACGATGAAGAAAGTGTTGATACCAAAAAAAAAAAAAAATCCACGCAAATGACTAAATATTGACGCGTGCATTAGAGTAAGAGAGACAGCGATAGAGAATGAGAGGCACCAATGTATGACGGACATTAAAACAAATTCCATTAAGTGCAAATACAAACAGTAAAACAGCTGTCCAAATGGGATATAAAGCTAAATAAGCCTTTGCTATTTAAGCTTTGCATGACGTACGCCTCGCAGACGCCATCAAGTATTTTGTACTCTATCTCTGTTTCACAGCGTCTATGTATAAACATCTTTGCTTATTCCTATCACTATCTCTCTCCCTTTCCCGCTACAAAGTTAATTGATAAGCTTACAGTGAAATATCAACAACAACCACAAATTGGTGGCATCAAACGAGGAAGTGCTGCATAAGACAGATACAACAAAGTCACAGCATATAAAATAATAAATATATATTTCTATATATTTTATGCACATACATAATTATGCACGAGTGTGTTTTGTTTTGTTTAAAGCTTATTTTGCAATATTTACGCATATTCGCTATTTATGCGGAAAAAACGAGTTTTTCAGTTCCTTTTGTTGCTTGTTTTGGCGAGGTTTCCAATCTACATATGTACGTACATTGACAAATGAATACATTCTCTCATATTGTCACACACACAAACGTATTTATACACTTTACAAACGTTCCAATCAAAAATCACATGCCTCTCGTCAGACTTTTTTTTTTCTTAATCATTTAACGCAGCGTGAGATATTTTTAATTTCTTTATTTTTGCTCTCCAACTGTGTTTGAGAGAGTATAAAAATAGACGAATGGCGGCTAAGCGGGAAATTATTGGTACTTGTGAATTTTACATTTTTACAAATCTTATTGCAATGAATTCATCACACAACTTTATGAATACATAAGAAATAATAATAAAAAAATCAAAACAACAAAACAAAAAGCAAGCCTATCTTATTTAATGCGCACGATGCTTTCAATTTGGAATGAAAGAAACAAGCAAAAATTTGCGCATTTGTTTTCATCTGCTTGCGTCGGCGTTTTGGCATTTTACCCGCAATATATTAATTTTACACATGCCATTGCTCTTGCTCACATTCCCCTTAGCTAGTTTGCCTTTTTACATTTCCCTTCTTTGAGCCTTAGTACCTGACGCTGACAAGAGTGACAATGTACACACGCACACACACGCAAAGACAAAGAGGACAAGAGTGTAAATACAATATGCATGAAAGTAAGTTTCAAATTACGCACAAAGCGTAAAAAGCAATTACTTGAAAGAGGCAGCAAGACAAACACACTTGACAAGGACATGGACATTTTACATTGTGCGCGTAAGAAAGAGACTGCACAGATGAACAACAGAGGATATCTCTGTTAGCGACTCTGGAAATGCGCAGATACAGCTGTTTTGTCAGTAAAAATTTCCATGAATATGGAAACAGTTTAATTAAAGGAAGCCCACAATTTGTGTAATTGAGTTGCAAAATTAAAATATACAAAATTGATTTTTATTATTGTTGTTTAGACAACAAGCCAGACAACCAAATGTAGCCAAGCGTATAAGCGCCGCATGCAATAAAACGAATTAAAATGTAAATGTATAACACACAGTGCAATGAATAAATAACTAATGGTGTCGTTATTCCCTGGTCTTTGACAATCGGGATAACAATGTGTTTCCCACCCGTGGCATTATGTTGAAGTCCGTCAACGAGTATTGCGGACTGGGCGGCAATGTGGCATACACCAGCAGCACGGCGCACGGTGAGATGAATGTGCCGCTGTTTGCGGGTTTGGTGGCACAGTTCTGTGCCCGTGTTGGCGTCATGAAGGAGACCAAGAAGACAACGGTGCTGCCCATTAACAATCTATTCTATTGCGGCGGTCCGCTAACGTTGCGTGGCTTTAAGTTTGGCGGCGCCGGACCCGTTGTCGAGGGCACACCAATCGGTGCTCAGACCTTTTGGTGTACGGGCGCCCATCTGTGGACACCGCTGCCCTTTGCGGGCGTCTTTAAGGGACTTGCTAGTCATTTCCGTATGAATTTCTTCTACAATATGGGCAATAGCAATGCATTTACAACTGGTGCGTATTTTTCCCCATTTTAAACCAAAAATATGTAACTAATTTTTAAATCCTTTTCTAGACAACATGCGCAGCGCTTATGGCTTCGGTTTGGGTATCAAGCTGGCGGAGCGTGCACGCATCGAGCTGAACTACTGCATCCCGTTCAGAGGTCAGGCCACCGACAAGGTCTTGAATGGTTTTCAATTTGGCATTGGCTACGAGTTCGTCTAAATTTCATAGTCAACAACTATCAATACAAAGATGTACTTAGCTGCATAGAGGCCCCCTCTGAGATGATGATGATACAAAAGTAGCTGCCCAAGAAATTAGTCAATGTTATTTTTTAGACTACGATTTACTTTTATTTTGTATTCTTTTTTCTGTCAATGCATTTCCTTTTTTGCATCCTATTAAATTTACTTGTAAACAGCAAAACCTATTAAGTATAGTTTCTAAGTGTATATACAAACAAAAACACAAAACTGTAAAACAAATAAAATATTTGAAAAAAAATTGTATATTGCTTTTAATTATATAAAAAAAAGTAATGTCGTTTAGTTATAGTGGATAAAGTAAAGGAATCGCTAAACAATGAAGAATGCGCGAAACCTCCGTAGGGTGAAACAAAACGAGTTGCTCTTGCCCCATGTGAACATGAAATTGCCTTTTGAGCAGCGAATTCCAAAGCAAACCTAGGGGCACACAAACAAACTAACAAAAATCCCAAAGAATTCTTCCCCGACCGGGAATCGAACCCAGTACAGCGAAATAAAATCGTGTTACTCACGGGCAGCGCGTCTCAACGCATAGCGCCATGCCAACATCAACGAACATGCTGGCAGAGCAATAATTTAACATGGCCGCGCTCAGCTGTAAATTAACATTTGCTATGGCAGTGCCCTTTACAGAGATTGATGTGAAATGTTAAGCAGTCAAATTGCATAAATGCCATGGGAAATTTGCTCAATCGAAGATTGCATTTATTTCTTGGTGTTAGTTATTTATTTATTTCGGTTTTTCTTCATAATTCATTTGAAATTCTCATATATATAATGCAGATGGCGGCGGGCGTGCACCAACCAAGCAGCAACGTAATTGCCACGGATCGGTGAACTCAACTTAACTGCATGCGGTTACAGTTTTTTGTTTTGGTCAAAAGAAAAACAACAAAACAAAAAGAGATTCAAACTGGTTTTAATTATCATATTTTTCGGACGTATCGTTGTAAACACACATATACGGGCAAGATGGTGTGGGTATGCTTTATTGTATCAGCTTTTATTAAGCTTGTCCCAGTTTGATTTTTATCGTGTTGTGTTCGTTGGACATTTCTTCGCATACCGGATGCAAGGCAAGGGTAATAACATGCATATGCGTGTGTGTGTGTGCATTTTTGTGTGTTTATGTGTAACGAAGCTGAGCATCGCAGGGCAGAATCTGGATGAAGACTGATTGATTTAAAATGCCCAGACGAACAAATTGGGAGAGGAAGCGGGGGAGCACTTAAGTTTAAGACCGGTTTCGTGTTTAGCTTTTTGGCTGGGTTGTGGCCCCTAAAAACCAGTTTCGTCGTAAACTACGCTGCAGAAATTTGAAGCAGTTGAACTTTCCAGGAATTTGCTGGCATCGTGCGATGTGATGCCACAAAGGAGGCACCATTTTTCATCTGCTTTGGCATTGTGCAAAGTGCTTGTAAATTAAAAGTTTTTACTAGCATTTGTTTTTCAATAATTTTTTAATGTGCACAACATGCAACACTAACCAAACAACAACGGAAAAAACTGTTACTTAGTTCATACGTTGCAATAATTAATGTTTACCGTGTGCGATGGCCCCAAAAGAGGCAAAGACCTTTTGAAATAAACACAACACGAAGAATATATTTATTGACAACAATCCAGCAGAGTCAATATAGATTCCGTTGTCGTTTGACATCATAAAATTTTTATGACGTTGGAATTGAATTGTAACAAAAAGAAAAGAAATAAACCCAAGACGAATAAATTGTTCAGCAAGCTGCAAGCAGCCAAGCAGCTGCATTTATGGCTATGAGTTCGCAAAAATATTTGATTATCTGCGACAAGGCAAATAATTACTTATTGAATGACGTCTCAGAATTTATATCAACATATGCAAATACTTTGCCACAATTATTTGCGCAACGTCTGTTTAAAAAACAGAAGCAAAAAATGTACAAAAAAAAAGAGAAAAGCAATAAGATATAAAAAAAAAAACGTTGACAATGCTAAATAACATTTAATATTCAGTTGGGAATGTACAAGATTTTTATGTGCTTGAAATTATTAGTTTGGTATACGAAATATTATTATTACTCGAATGTGTTGCCTAGATTGATATGTAACTTCTGGAAAAACAAAAACTAAGCTTAATTATTGATTAACAAACAAATACGTCAGCCGCTGTCGAAATGTTAAAAAGTTAAAGCGTCACCGCACCCACAAATAGGGTCAAAATCACATGGCAACAGCACCGACGCCAAATAATGTTAGCAAATCACGCGATTTGCTGACGTTTTTTCTTTTCTCTTCTTTCTTTATTGCTGCATTTGTCAGGGTCGATGTTGAATGAAAGGACGCAGCAGAAAGCGCTGCGAAACCTAAATCAAATGGAAAAGGTTAAAAGCAAGCGTAACACGTAGCACAACCAACTGAAATTATCTAAATTAAAAGGCCATTTGCGAGATGACGTGTTCTCAACCCCAACCCATCCTCTGCTCCTGCTGTGAGCTTTACTGGAGAGACTGACAGACAAGTGGGCGCCCTGGACAAACAGGCAATAAAGTAGAATCATTTTGCTATTTGCAAAGATGACTGACAACCCAATTGAGTTGTGACAACTTTTGGGGATTGAGCTTTTGTAGCTTAGTTATAAAGCTGACATACTTGTCACATGTTCACTATAAATAGTTCATTTTGTTTATGGTGCCCGAAACTGGTTAATTTAAATAATATATAAAATATCTACTAAATGTTAAAGTTTACTTATACGAACAGTCAAACTACTCAGCTTGTCTATAGGAATTATAGTTCAATGCTTTACGCACTTCCACCTATCATTAGCTGATTAGCTTGCCACATCCTGCAGCACACAGCAATTGTGGACACACCCCGTAAAACACAGACTGGAAATGACGCCAGAAAGAAGACAAACTAAAGTCAGCGAGTACTCGGCCACTGTGAAGTGGCGTGATGCTTGCTTTGTGGCAAAGGAGTCGCACAAAGCCTGACCTGACCCGATATGACCTACTTCTGGTGGTGGCCTCGCACCACCAGCAGCAACAGCAGGGAAGCTCTGCGTAAACATTTGCCAACGACAGAACGGAAGAAAGGAAATGCGAGCCGTAAAAAGGAAGCCGTATATACATCGATTTGCCTTGTGTGTAGTAATGCAGGAACAGGAAACAGGTAAAGAAATTGGCACGTGGAAGGTATTTTTGCCCAAAAGGACATTCAACTGTAATAAGTTCTGAGAACTTTGACTGCGTCATTTGTTATAGCTAAATTTAACACAGAAAAAATAATAAAAAAAAAAAACAAGGCATATCTGCATATCCATTGAGGGCAGATTTGGGCTATGCGGCTAATAGAAAGTTTAGCTCTGGCTGAAGTGGGCTGGCTAAAATACAAATGTGGCTCAAGCAAAACTAGCTCAAGTGTTGCCGGTGCCATTGTTGTCGCTGAAAGTGTGGTTATATAAAACAAAACAAAAAAAAGGGTAAGGCACACAAACAACGCCTCTGGCAGCCCCAAAAATAAACCCAGCGTAGCTTGACTCAAAACGCAATTGACCGCAAAAATTTTAATTAGCCCAAAAGCCCAAAAACTGTTATGCCAACAGATGGGAGACAATGGCAAAAATATGATTGTGAAAAATGTAAATCTAAGAGATATTAGATAAACTACTTGTTTACAAGTCAAACAAAACAAGCTGAGTTTCAGTATCAGATTAGACTGTCTCTTGATACATATATATAGAAAACAAACAAAGCCAAAAAATGAGTAGAAATTGTACTTAACACACTTTAAATTTCACATTAACTAAAACAAGAATGTTTTCGACCAATTGACCTTTAAACTAACCAAAAACCTGTTAGGAAATTGCGTCTTTTAAAATGCACAACTTGAAGAAAGTAAACTTCCAATGGATTTTGAGACAAGTTAATGACGCTGTTAGATGATAAGATTCTGTTTTGATATGGCTGAGCATATTTCTCGTGACAAGTCTGATTGCAGAGCGGAAACAGATATTTTGTTGTTGTTGGCAAGATTTCTGTGCCTCAAATAAACAAAAATTAAAAACAAAAACTTAACAAAAATGTTAATCATCTTGTTTGCGGCAATATCAATTAATAAAGTGTTATGAAAATACATCAACAAAAAATTTAATTATGTGAGGTAACCGCCGGCATTTGCCACAGGTTTTTATTTTTATATTGTTATGCATCATTAATAATGATGAAGAGGACACCTCCAAGTGCTTGTGCCGGAGATGCTTTCAAATAAATGAATACGACAAACAATAAGCAAAAGGCACAAAATAATTCCAAGCAACTTTATTAAGCCAAATGAAAGATACTCTAGGGAAAGATACGAATAGACAGCTGATACATAGTGCATCGACAAGAAGGTCAGTTAATATTTGTTTTGCAGACTGAGAATAAGCAAATAGCCCAAGTATTGATTGCAACAATGGTTGCACTAAGCAAACGTTTAAGTTTGCTTGTTGTTGCAAGCGCAAAGCAAATACAAATGAGTTGTTTGTTTACCTCATGTAAATATGTAGTTGCAAGAGTCTTGCTACACTTGCTGGCTATTAATAGTCGGGCCAAATGGCAAATGTGACAAGTGTAGGGTTTGAGCAGAAGTATTTTGTTGGCCAGATCGGTTGTTTGGTAGCGTGGCCGAGTGGTCTAAGGCGCTGGTTTAAGGCACCAGTCTCCTCGGAGGCGTGGGTTCGAATCCCACCGCTGCCAGTTGAGCTTCTTTTTTGTGTGTTAAATATGAATATTATTGCGATACTAAAGATAAACAAAGTATAATTTTATATTTTTTACTTCTAGCAACCTATACATATATACATATATATACTATATTCATAGGTGACTGCCAGGTGTGATTCATTAGATTTTGTCGTGTTGTTTTTGTCGCGTCATTTCACCTTGCTTACAAATATGGCGTCTTTTATTAGTCATTAGTATAATTTTCATTATTTATGGCTAAAATTTCCACTGTTAATCAAATTATCAAGTGGAACAAGGTAATTTGCTGATATTGCATACGAGCTCAGTTTATATATAAATTAAATGTTCGTTTTTTTTTTGCTTTTATTGATTATTAATTTCTCGATTCGATGCATATCGAATTTTCTAGCTTAATTATCAATTATTTTCTGTTATATAAATTCAATTTGTGGAATTAAGTGATATGCAGCTTTCACATATATTTTCAGCTAAATTTGGCAACTGTTATCGCGTTTTAGCGATAACTGCCCACTAATTGTACAACTCACGATAAAGAAAGTGTTGATACCAAAAAAAAAAAAAAAAACCCACGCAAATGACTAAATATTGACGCGTGCATTAGAGTAAGAGAGACAGCGATAGAGAATGAGAGACACCAATGTATGACGGACATTAAAACAAATTCCATTAAGCGCAAATACAAACAGTAAAACAGCTGTCCAAATGGGATATAAAGCTAAATAAGCCTTTGCTATTTAAGCTTTGCATGACGTACGCCTCGCAGACGCCATCAAGTATTTTGTACTCTATCTCTGTTTCACAGCGTCTATGTATAAACATCTTTGCTTATTCCTATCACCATCTCTCTCCCTTTCCCGCTACAAATTTAATTGATAAGCTTACAGTGAAATATCAACAACAACCACAAATTGGTGGCATCAAACGAGGAAGTGCTGCATAAGACAGATACAACAAAGTCACAGCATATAAAATAATAAATATATATTTCTATATATTTTATGCACATACATAATTATGCACGAGTGTGTTTTGTTTTGTTTAAAGCTTATTTGGCAATATTTACGCATATTCGCTATTTATGCGGAAAAAACGAGTTTTTCAGTTCCTTTTGTTGCTTGTTTTGGCGAGGTTTCCAATCTACATATGTACGTACATTGACAAATGAATACATTCTCTCATATTGTCACACACACAAACGTATTTATACACTTTACAAACGTTCCAATCAAAAATCACATGCCTCTCGTCAAGCGTTTTTTTTTTCTTAATCTTTTAACGCAGCGTGGGATATTTTTAATTTCTTTATTTTTGCCCTCCAACTGTGTTTGAGAGAGTATAAAAATAGACGAATGGCGGCTAAGCGGGAAATTATTGGTACTTGTGAATTTTACATTTTTACAAATCTTAATGCAATGAATTATAACCAATGCATCACACAAGTTTATGAATACATAAGAAATAATAATAAAAAAATCAAAACAAAAAGCAAGCCTATCTTATTTAATGCGCACGATGCTTTCAATTTGGAATGAAAGAAACAAGCAAAAATGTGCGCATTTGTTTTCATCTGCTTGCGTCGGCGTTTTGGCATTTTACCCGCAATATATTAATTTTACACATGCCATTGCTCTTGCTCACATTCCCCTTAGCTAGTTTGCCTTTTTACATTTCCCTTCTTTGAGCCTTAGTACCTGACGCTGACAAGAGTGACAATGTACACACGCACACACACGCAAAGACAAAGAGGACAAGAGTGTAAATACAATATGCATGAAAGTAAGTTTCAAATTACGCACAAAGCGTAAAAAGCAATTACTTGAAAGAGGCAGCAAGACAAACACACTTGACAAGGACATGGACATTTTACATTGTGCGCGTAAGAAAGAGACTGCACAGATGAACAACAGAGGATATCTCTGTTAGCGACTCTGGAAAT
The DNA here is from genome assembly GCA_037043605.1 of Drosophila multiciliata. NCBI lineage: Eukaryota > Metazoa > Arthropoda > Insecta > Diptera > Drosophilidae > Drosophila > Drosophila multiciliata. Next base: position 11,944,023 of record JBAMBF010000589.1, read on the forward strand.
GCGCAGATACAGCTGTTTTGTCAGTAAAAATTTCCATGAATATGGAAACAGTTTAATTAAAGGAAGCCCACAATTTGTGTAATTGAGTTGCAAAATTAAAATATACAAAATTGATTTTTATTATTGTTGTTTAGACAACAAGCCAGACAACCAAATGTAGCCAAGCGTAAAAGCGCCGCATGCAATAAAACGAATTAAAATGTAAATGTATAACACACAGTGCAATGAATAAATAACTAACGGTGTCTTCCTGTAAAGAGGCTATGACAACTGTTAAACTAATTAACAGAGAGGGGAAAGGATAGAAAAAAACGGTTAGGGAGACACACACACACACAATCAAACAAAGAGAGCGTCACAGCAACGACAACCGCTTTCAAAACAAAAACAATGCAATGCAAAAGGCAACAACAACTGAGCATTTTATTGTTGTTGCTCTGCGCTTGTCACTGCCTGTCACCCAGTGTATTGGCCAAGGGTACAGGTGATGATGTAGATAGCAGAGGGGCAGACACGTGCAATGCATTTTTGGCATTTGGCTTGGCTTACCTGAATTTGCGGGTCCAGCTCGCTGTCTTCAGTGTTGGACATTTTGCACAACGTATGATTTGCTGTCAGCGCGTTTGCCAATTCCACACAACTATTTTAAATTGCGACAGCGATTCAATTTGAATTAATTTTCACTTTTGCCTCCACAGCTCGCTCAGCGCCTTTATTTCAATTAGTTTGTATTTGCATTTTCACTTGCATTTGTCATTTTTATTTGACGATTTAATTCGTTGATTGGATAGATTTTAATTTCGCATTAATCACATGGGTGTGTAATCGTAATCGTCTGTGCTGAGAATAATATATGCAAATACGTTTCACACGGGAAATTTTGTAAAATAATAAACAATAAAATAATAGTATTTGTTGTACTGCGTTGTAATTGTAATAGAGAGACACAAAGAGAGAGAGACGCTCACGAATTTAACAACGACTAAAATAATAGATTAGAAGAAATATGAGTAATTGCACACAAACACACACTTCTATTATTGTTGTTTTAGTTGTTATTCCTCTCGTTATAAATGCTACAGACTATCTTAAAATTATTGGAGCGTCCGAACGCGGTGTAGGTGAAAAGCTAACTCAATGTGGTCGCAAATGGCTTGCTCGCAAATCCTGCTAAGTGGCGTATATATCGATATCTACCGATGCAACTAACAGCATACTGTTATGTGTGGAGTGTGTTATGTTAAGAGCTACGGTGGAGTAGACATGTTAGCGAGAGGTAATGCTGTAAAGTGTGGAGTGAAACTTGATGATGTTAATTAGGTAACAGTTCTGTTATGATCACTTCTGACGATCACAGCGTCATACAAAAAGGGCGCAATTATTTGAAGTTTTAGGCTACTTCTAAATTAGAATACCCATAATAAAAATCAATTAATTCATTTTTACTATGAAATTTTATTTAATTTGTTTGGTTTTGTTTGTTATCATTTTTGTTTTGTCCATTATGTGCTTTACATGTTGTGTGAGTTTTCTTTTTACTTTTGTTAATATATATATGTACTATATGCATATATGTATACGTATATGTATATTTCCAATTTCAATTACTAATAATGATATGCGCACCAAAACAAATTAACTTAGCGCAAAAATTTGCTTTACAACTGAAAATATGTCGAATGGAAACAAAAACAATATGTTTGTTTCACTAAAAAACGTTTATTTAAGTAAATGATAAAGAAAGGCAATAGAAGTGTATACCACGGAATTTCTATACGTTATTTAGCATTCATGCCCGTATTTGCTTGCTTAATATAACGCTAATATATATTTAAATATATATATATATATATAATTTGTATATTTAATATATAATGAATTTTATAGTTTATATGGAATAACACTTAATTATACATTCATTCATATAGATTTTGCTTGTTTATGTTATTGTTATTTTTGTTTTCTGTTTTTTGTTTTCGCATTGTATTGATTTGTATACATATTTAAAATATAGTATATAAAACACAAGTGTCACAAGTAAATGATGTTTAATTTGATTTCTAGTTGTTTATAATGTTCATTTAAAAAAATAAAAGAAATAAAAATATGTTAAGCAAATAAAAACTAAACAAATGCATTTTGTAGCTCTTTGTAGTAGAAAAGTTGTTGTTAAATAGTTATTTGTTGCTTTTTTTTACTTCGTTTAATTATTTTATTTTTGTGTTTTCTGTTGCTTCTTGTGTGCTTTGCAGTTTCTCTGTTTTTATATTTTTATTCTTTTTCAATTTCTTGTTTAGTATCAAACCACTAAATACTTGCCCATATAAATGATTTTCTTGTTTAAATATTTATTAAATGTATACATATTTATATATATATATATTATGCTATATATTAACTATGCAAGTGTTGCATATATGCAATTTGCGCTTATTTTTTTTCATCATTTTTAGATATTTTTGCGATTTGTATTTTGTTTTCATTCTGTTGTGTGATTTTTATGTTTTTCTTGTTAACATTCATAGGGAAAGTACAAAAAGTATACGTTTTTCAAAAGCTTTTCTGTTGTAGTTCTTCAAGTTACAATTTCTTACACCTCTGTGTATTTATAGAACATAAATAATACAACTGACTTTAGACAATTACACAAATTTAAATACTTTAATCGTTCACCAATTGGTTTAATTTATGTTATAGCAAAAATAAATTATGTTTTGCGGTTTTTGGAATGTCTTCTAAATTGCAGGAATTTCTCAATAATAACAAAATTAAATGCACAAAAAGTTGTTGTTTCTGTTTCGATTTAAGTAGTAAATATATTAAATTTGTTGTCGCTATAACATATATATATAGACCAATTATTCGAAAATATATTCTTAGGCATACTCGTCCAGCACTCGATACACATTCCGACGAGCACTCTTAACCAATAAAATTATAGATAATACATACAAAATGTTAAAAACTAAACATTCAATAGAAAGTAAAAACATTGAAAAACTTGACGCAGGCAGAAACAAAGTAACGAATTACGAGTAGCGAGTAACGAGTTACGGGTTACGAGTAACTACGACGACGATTACACACATAAATTTCAGCTACACTACGTGAAATGTTCTCTCGTTGGAGTTGTGGGAGTTTTTAGCTTAAGGAAACTTTGCTTTCGATTTGATGGTTTTGTTTGCCTCTCCCCTCTCTCTACTCACTGTCAATGTTGAGACCCACACGCTTCTCCTCCTCCAACATGGCGTCGAGTTCATCGGTTAAATTGGCGAGCATGTTGCCAATATCGTTGAGCACATTGACCGATACTTTTGGCGGCACTGTAGCACTTGCAACGGCAGCAGTTGCAGCAGTCACTGCTGTAGCAGCAGCAGCAGCAGCTGCACTCGTTGGCTCTGGCGATGCTGATGACTCGATCAGACCACCGCTGCCGGCTCCTAATGCTGCCGCTGCCTCTGCCAAAGTGGGTGAGCGCAAGTGGAGGGCACTGCTCCCAGCACTTGCAGTGCTGTTCATGCTGTCGCTGCGGGCGAGTGTGGCGTCGTGCAGCGAACTGGAAGATTTCAGCGAATGGAACGAATGCGCTATGTTTATGTTGTTGGCAATTGTATTTGTCGACGACGAACTGGAACTGGAGCTGGACGAATGCAAATGCGTGCCGGCCGCATGGTGTCCAGCACCCAGCACTGATCCCGTCAAACCACCAACTCCACCTGCCACGCCCGATTGCAGCTCCTGGCGATTAAGCAGTCGCTGCTTAATGGTGCCGGTATTCTCATTGGCAAACGGTATCGTGTCAATCGAATCTATGCTGGAATTTGACTTATTGTCATGATACTTCTCGCAGTGTATCTCCGCCGTTGTCTGCTGTATGGTTGCATAATTCGCATAGATCGGTTGCTGCTGCTGCTGCTGTTGCAGCTGCGAGTTAACTCCTCCAACTTGCTGCTGCTGCCAATGTTGCGCCGTGTGGCCATAGAACATGTGCTGCTGCTGCTGTTGTAGTTGTTGCTGCTGCTGTTGTTGTTGCTGCTGATTGTTTGCCACTGCTGCTGCTGCCTGTTGCGTTGCCTCCACGCTCAACTGTCGCGAGTTGCGAATGCTGCAGTGACGCCTTGGCGGCTCGGGCGCTATTTTCTTGCCCGTCAAGGGACTGCCGCCGAGAAAGGCCTGCAACATTGAAATACGATTAGAATGTGGCACTTGACACAAGTGGGTAATTAACCAGAGACAAGATTTCAATTGAGATTGACAGAAGAGGCACGCTCTCATTGCTATCTGGCCTTTACTCACCGTTGTGGCATCTGCACCGCCTGCCGTGACATACTCTGCCGCCGCCGCCGCATTCATGTAGTGATGATGCTCCAATGGCGGCATGGTATTCAGCACAGCTCGCTGGAGGATGCCACGCTGCTGGCGGGGCAGTGTGCCGCCGCCCTCCTCGTATAGCAGCTCGCGTGTGGCATCGTTGGTGGGTGTAATGTCGCCATCGTCGTAGGAACGTCGCCAGGCCAATGCTGCTGCATTGCTGCCAAGCAGACGAGCTGCGGCCTGTTGTTGCTGTTGTTGTTGGTGTTGCTGCTGCAGCAATTGATGGTGTTGCTGCTGTTGAAGTGTGGCTGCTGCAGCCATCGCTGCGGCCGCCGCTGCTGTTGTGGGCGGCCCAAAGTGTCCATAGTCTGTGGTCGTATAGTGGCTAAAGGTCAAATGGCTGCGCGTGCTGTTGTCATGTATGTCCTCCAGCGATTCCAGGCTCTTGCCACGCGGCTGACGCACCTGCACAGAGAGAGAAAGAGACAGAGAGAGAATGCATTTGTAGTTGCTGCCACTTTAAAGTTCAAGGACGACGACTGCAAACGACTGACATTTGTCGAGCACTCAGACACTTATCCGCACCCACACACACCCACCTTAATGAGCACCACATCGTTGCCGTTGCAACACTCGTGATTGCTGCCCGTGCAATAATAGGCATCCCCCCCACTGACATTGCTCAGGCCACCGCTGTGCCCATTGGTCAACATATTCGCTGGCATCGCCGTAGTCGCCGCCGTTGTCGTCGCATAGATCTTGGTGTCGTCCCAGGAGACGCGTGTGGTTGGCACATAAGATGGCGTACTCGGTATGGGCACATTGAATTGCCACGGCTTGCGTTGCTGGTATTCCTAGCGGGTGCGCGGCGACCATTTATCAAATAATTATGTAATCGAAAAAAGTAAGAAAAAAATAAGTTACCAAATTAAAAATGATATTGAAAGTAAAGTAAAATAAATTATGAATAACAAGAAATATTAAAATATAAGTAAACATTAATCAACGCTGAATGCTAAGAATTTCATTTCTAATAAATAAACAAATATAAAAATATCATTTAAATAAAAACTTGAACCAAGTTGAAAACATTCCACTTGACGTCATTTTCTTTACCAAGCAAAGCCCCGCTCTGGTGCCTGCCACAGCCACAACTTATGCGATTACGAGTCTATCTACTATGCGGGTAATAATTCTAGTGTCATTTACCTGCTGCTGATAGGCATTGCCACCGCCCGGATTCCATTTGCCGCTGATAATGTCCTTGACCCGCTTGATCGCCAGCAGTATCTTCTTCTGGTGGCCCAACTTGACAATGCCAATGTCCTCGAGATCCTCCCAAGTCACTTGGGTGACATCGCGCACCGTTTTATAGTTCTGCTCCAGCAGTGGTTGTATATATTCCTCCAAACGCAACAGCTGCAGCCACTCCTCAATAGAGCCCTGTAAAAAAGTATAGATTAGATGCATGTCGATCATTTTCTATATATATATATGTATCTACTAATCGAATGCGATTAAGTGTAAACCCATCCAACGCTACAATTTGTCCATGAACTAAATCCAGGCCAAATCACTGAAACACAACGTGTAACAAATTGAAGGGGAAAAATGGGAAAGGGTGTTCGGTGGGGGGATTGGGCACTGCGAGCGAGCATTGCGTTTGTCTCCCGCTGCTGCTGCTGATGAGCTCGACGCGGCTCTAATCAGTTGTAATTGATAAGATATGACATAAATCGCGTCAAAGCACAAACATAAAGAAAACGGGTAAAAAGACGCAACTCGTCGACGTCGACGTCGTCGCCGCTTTCATTGCTCTGTCTGTCATTAAACGGTAGCCAAAGTCTCCACAATCCAACAGCATACACAGAAAAACACACACAGACGCACACTCATTACAAACACATACGCAACACAGTCAAAAATCATCAACATCAGTGATTAAATATACCCTACAATCGAAAATGGAAAATGGGTTATGCCAAATTAAGCAACTGCAATTAAAACTTCTTTGATGTATCTCACAAAAGTTGCGTTTTTTTGAGCTAAATTTTTAAATAAATTTCGATTAAAAATAATGTTTTAAATATAAATGTTTTTTTACAGATCATCAGATTATTTTCTTATTTCAAATCTTTTCTCATGTGGCTACAGAGTATCTGTTAGTCGATCAGCTTCGCTTAACGCTGCTTACTTCACTTCTTGTTATTTTTTTCATGTGACGTGTTAATAACTTTTGAAGCTGTCTAAATTGCCGTTGATTTCTATTTTATTAACCGAATGTGAATGCTGCTGTTTCATTCCTTCAATTTTGACTCGAGTTGTGTAGACTTTTCAAGCATATTTCCCAAGGCAACAACACTATTACTGCTAGCAGATCTAGTAAGATTAAGTTTATATTTTCTTCAAATAATCATTATTCGCTACCTTTTTTGCCTTTAACATTTACTATTTTTGAGTAATATTTAACAATTTTTATGTCAACACACTAATATAAAATAAATAAAAGATAAGCTAATAAAATATTTAAGAAATTTACTTTTTATGATTTTTAAATTTACAAATCTTTGGAGTCACTCAATTGCATATTTTGTTAGCTTCCTCTACAAAACAACTCTAAAAATAAATCCCAGAAAATACCGTCTATAACATCTGTAGATGTATTATTTTTGTGCTGAGCTAAGCCAACTTGACACTACTCAGCAATCACTGGCTGATGACAGCTAACTGCACATTGCGCAGATGCTAATTACAAATGCATATTTGTGGAGAGCATCTGGCTTTGGGCACGACACATTTCTACTACTCAATAAAACTTAACATTAGAAATAATATTTACTTAACGTCATTCCTGAGATATGTAAGTATATGCAGATATATGTATATGTGCATATAGATATGTATATATATTGTTTTCTACTTTGTAGCTCGTTAGCAGGTAGCATATGGTATGAGACCAAACACATTAGACCAGCATACAGCAGCCAACAACCGACAAACGACAACTAACGAACGAACAGCAACAACAACAACAAGAATAATGGTCAACAACGAAATTATAAAACTGGTTTTCCAGCAAACTATGTGTACCAAAAAAAAGAGTATATATCTCTATATACGATATATATATATGCCTAAAGTTAAGCGTGAGTACGTCAGGTCGAAAACTAAATACCATTTGAGTGTCTAATAACGGCAACAAAAACAGCAACAAGCACTTTGGACTGAGCTTCAAGGTCGTTGCTTGATTGCGGTTTTTGTTTTTGCTTTTTCTGGAAAGGTATACACATACACACACATGCAGATGTATATATGTATATGTAGGTATATATTTGAGATTGGCAAGCGACACGTCGTTGACGATGTTTAATAACCTTTTTTTCTACCTCTCTCTCTCTTTCTCTATGTATCTTGAGGTATTTTGCTTTATTTCCTTTTTCGCCAGATAAAGAAAGTACCGGCTGTGATCACAAGCGGGAATTGTTGGGATTTTCTGCTTGACTCTCGAGTCTCTATTTTTTTCTTCTCATTTACCGTTTTTGTTTTTTTATAGAATGTCAACTAATGAGGGTACCCCGCACAATTTTGCATGCGCGTGCAGAAAACTTTCGTTACCAGCACATACATATATATATGTATGTAATTTATATAGGTATGATGTAAGTAGGTGTATTAGTTGGTACCACACCCAAAACCCAGCGCTGATCAGCAGCTACACTAAGAATAAGTAGGGTTTATTTTGTTGAAAATATTGGTTTTATTTTTAAATATGCGTATTAAACTGAAATAATAAATAATAAAAAAAGAATAAAGAAATTGTCAAGTGCTAACTTTTTGCGATTTATTTCAAATACAGTCAAGATGCGTACAACGAAATATATCGAATAAAAAACATTTAAATCATAAAAAAGATGTCAATGAACACTTAATCCTAGTTGTTTTTCCAAGTGTATAAAGAGGCGATAACAGTCAGATATCTGCAGTGACTTCGGCTACATGTAACAAGTCGACCACAAACAGCGCAAAACTTGCGAAAACAGTCACGGAGTGTTATACAAACAGTAAATAACGTAAAAATAAATAACATACAACAATAATTCTATAAGGCTATAACACAAAATAAGTAAGGCTATAACACAAAAACTTTATGGCGCATTTTAAAACTGAATTACAAGACAAAGGCTGAGGTCATTTTTAACTCGAATAATTGCATAGCACACGTTAGAAAATGTTGCAGAATAAATGAATAAAAAAATACTCTGCTCAGTTATTATTGAGCAAAATAACAAAAGATGTAAAACGATAAGTTAACCGGAGGTTATAATTCGAATCAAGCAATTAAGAGCGAGTTACTATGGAATGCGGTCCGAGTTGTTCGATTTCGAGAGCTGGAGATGTATAGGCGATAAATGAAATTTCAATTTCAGTTCGGAAACACAGCACACATACAAAAACAGGGGCACATTTTGTGGCATGCATGCAGCCAGGTGGGCAGACAAAAGACAAGTGGGTGGCGGGGAATGTGTTTTGTGAACGCAACTAATCCCAAAAGCGCTTGAGACGCTGACGAAATCAATGAATCAGCCAAACTTAAAATGCATTCAAAGTTATTGTTAATGTTTTCTGTTGTGAAAACAATCTGTCAAATGCATAAAGCTGCACAGATGCATGAATATTGGCATTATAAAGCGTGCATAATGAAATAATATGCTTTGTTGGCTGCACAGTTCAATAATTATCAATGGGCATTGAATTTGCTACTCCCCGTAGCAGTGTAAGTGCAATAGAAATAAATATTAACAGAGCGATAACAGAATGAATAGCAGTAAACTGAAGGAAATGCTCTGCTCTGCTCTGCTCTATCATTTTCCATTATGCTCTCTGTATTTGTGAAAATTGCAAAGAGAGTAAGAAAGGAGCGAGAGCGTAGCAGGCGATATGTGTAGCTTATGCTATTGCGACTTCTTCTTCTTCTTTTATGATCAGTTCAATCTATTGCTCCGTTAAAGTGCGTAACAATAGCAATACTTAATCGATACTTATCGATAAATCTTTTGCAATTGTAGCTTCTTCCAGAGTTAACTCAGAGTTTCATATAAGGAAGTTTATTCATGCAACAGACACGTCCAAAGTTTTTTATGTTCAGTTGCAATTATTTTAATGCTCTGTGTGGTTTCTCAAAATGGGGTTTTAAGAGGGCTTCAGCACCACTTTTGGCTACGAGTAACTTGTTTCGGGTTGCACGTGAACTGCATATCGATAAGAAAGTCGCGTTGCACTTTCTGGAGTCACGTATCTGATCGGATAACGGTGCACACACAAAAATAAATGAAGTGGATAAGACAACGTTGTGCATATTTGCGGAACTTATCGTTTTAACCGTGTCTGAATCAGTTTCTTAACTTACCTGCAATATCTTTCAGTGAAATTCCGTATATACGTTTAATTTCAGTTAATATGGAATATTTTTTTAAAACAACTCAATAAGAAAAGCAGTTTGAAAAAAAGAGCTTGGGCAATCAATTATTAACTTCATATTCTAAATGACTTAATAGTCAGTTTCAACTTGATGCAATCTTGTTATCTTTTCAAGCGCACTCTTTAATCCCATAATTATACTCTCATTAGAAACCTTGCTCCAACAATTAGTTGTTACCCAAGAAAACATGACGCTTGACTGTCCATTTTGATCTGTCGGAAGCAATTTTAACGAGCTCTTGAGATGAATTGCTCACGTAGCCCCATGTTTCCCACCTCCCCCCTCCGGGTTACCTTTGTCAGTGTCACCTGTACAGGTGTTCAGTGGCGCCACCACACTGCATTAATTGGCAAACTTGAGCGAATTCCACGCGGGTTTGTCTTGCGTGGATTTATTATAATTGTCTGTTTATATAGCTAAGTATTTTTTAGTTGAATTGCTGATGGGAATTAAAGTGCGCATATTAAACCAAATTCTTTCATTAACAATCACAAAAATTAAATAAATAAAAAAAGACAATCTGCTGACAACGCTTTTTTATGCGGCTCTCTCTGTGAGAAACCAGTTTTTGCAGCACGATTGCAAATGCCATTTTAATTTATTGTGTATATAAAAAATGTGATAAGCTGCAGAAATAAATAAACAAACAGCGCAGCGACTTGAACCAAGCTGCTTAGCTACTTAATATGAGAGCGAAATATCTTCATTGAAGCATTCTTTGATTGCTATTCAAGTCGTGGGAGGTTGTTGAATAACTTGTAAAAAAGTCGCCGGGAAAAACCGTTGACAAATTTTAATTCTTAAATATATAATTTTTTGAAACCAGTTTAGATTCTGCTACAAAAAGTTGCAAAATTCGAACATTTTATTTTTTTTAATTAACTCATTTGACTTGGGACAAAACTATAACAGTTCCGGCATTGTAGATTTAAACAAGATTTCATTCGTTGTCGGTTTTGGTTTGACAACTTGGACAACATATTGGAGTTAGCCAAAGTTGGCTTGTTATCGGCAAATCGATAAAACTTGCAGATCGTGACAATTATATAAATAAATATATATATATCATTAATGTGTAGCCATGTATAATATATATAAATCTAGATATAAAGGTAACGTCACCTTTGGTGAGTCGCATTTAATGCCAATTTGACAAATTAGTATTTACTGTACATGTTGACTGAAATGACTAAACTTGACTTTATGCAAATATCACGAGTTGCTCCGCTTTGCTGATTAGATAGAAAAGTGGAACCGGTTTGTGGATGTTATTGGCATTGTTGTGTTTATTGCTTTGTTTACTTACCGGCACAAAGTGTGGCAAATTGTCGAGCACCTGCAGCTTGTCGATGCGCTGCTTGATGCGCTCCCGATGATGCGGATTCTTGATGCCGATGGCGGTGAGATCCTCGGGTGTCATGCGAGCAATCGTTGGCAAATCATAGCCAGCACCAATAAAGAGCTGAGCATACTCCTCATGCTTCATCTCCAGCAGCCAGTCAATGATGAGCTCATCGTTGCGCTGCCTATCAACACTCCCAATGGAACAGGAGCTCACCGAGCTGCAGCGGGGCGAGGAGAGTGGCGCTCGGATTGATGCGCCAGATGAGGAGACGCCCGTCAAATAGGACGAAGCACGACCCGAATCCAAGCTAGCAGTGCTATGCCTTGACCCCGAACCAGCCGAACCGGATGACGAGCCGGGTGAATCCCTGCCAGGTGACTGGGTTAAGTCGATGCCCTGATCTTCCTGCAGCGCCAACTGCTGATGATAATAAACGGCCGCCTTGTGGGTGAGCGGTTCACGCAGAGTGGCACAAAAGACGGGCGGCGGACAGGCAACAATGCTGGGCGGTGCCGGTGGTTTGCCGCCGCCGCTGCTGTTGCCAACTGTGGCAGCTATGCCTGCACCTGCTGCTCCTGTTGCTGCTACAGCTCCGACAGCTCCTGTCACCGTCTCATCTTTTATACGTAGAGCGACGCTCGTCTCGCGTGGCAAATTGAAGCCGCCCTCCTCCAGCGAGGGCGACGAGACAATGCTGCTGCCACTCATGCCACAAGTGCCATCATCCAATTGCTGCTGCTGTTGATGGTGTCGCAATGGGCCGCTTAATCTGTACAACGGTATCAACGCCTGTTGGTGATGTTGATGATGATGGCCAATGGGCGAGGTGGGAGACAATTGTTGCAGATGTTGCTGCTGCTGCTGCTGTTGCTGCTGATGTTGCAGATGCTGCTGATCTCCTGGTATTGTTGGCGGCTGTACCTTTTTAGCTTGTGCCGTCGTTGCATGCGGCTTCAGTGGGCGATGCATGGCGCGCTTCTGCTTCTTCAGCTGCTGCTGGCCGCGCTGCTGGCCAAATTAGCTGTGGCAACGCCTGCAATAACACATACCGAAACTATGCATTAGAAATATGCTTGCATATATGTATATATAGATATGTATGGGGTGCAAGAAACTGCCACACATCTGCTGCACATCTGCCTGTTTGTGGCAGGCATTTGCAGCAACAAAATCTGCATAATTGGGCATCAATTTTCGTTGGTCTAGCTCTAAAAATAGGGTCACACTGTTTACACACGAGCACGCCACGCTGCGGCAAGTCAATAAACTGCCACAGAGTGCCACGAGTGCCTGCACAGTGGGCAGTGGCAAGCCTATAGATTTATTATATGAGCACAATTTTCATAGTGAAGTCAATTAAAATTTATATTTTAAACAACAAACAAAACAAATCAAATTGCAAGCCAACAATTATATTTAGTGCGCTTTAAGAAATCTTTAAATTGACCCACTGTAACTGTGTGGCCTGTAGCATCGTATTACAAATTTCATTCACAAAACACAACCAAAAACAAACAGAGGGGAGAGCAGCAGCGAGACAGAGAACGAGAGAGACGGAGAGGGGGGAAGCGCGACGATGTCAAAGTTCGTTGACAGTGGGTTGGCTTTGCCGAGTGGATGGCTGGTGGGTCAGAGAGGGGAGACGTCATCAAGATGTTGGCCTGTGGCTTGTGTCTAGGCGCGACGTCATAATACACTTGAAAAATGCGCAGGCAGGCAGCTAGCAAATCTGGCAAAAGTCACGAACAGCCATGTCATTAACATTAGCCAGAACAAAGCTACCACATAATACTCGGAAGCAATAAAAATCAGAGAAGCTAAGAAAAAGCTTTAAACTGCAGTTCTAGTGAAACAGTTAAGCGATACAACTGCTTCGTTTATCGATAACATGCGACAATCATTTGCAGTAGACGGCCACCTGTTCGATTAAGTACTCGATGCCCGGCTCATGGCGAATGTGACAAAGAGTAGCAAAAACGAATACCGCAAAAAAAAAAGCAGGTGAATAATTTCATAACGCGCGCATGTTTGTGTGTGGGAGCCGAAACGTAGCAAAAACCGAGCAAAAGCTGCGAAAAAAAGGAGAGAAGAAAAAAAACAACACGTAAAACGGTGGCAGTAGTAAATTTCATTTACAAGCCCGTCGACGGCGTTGTCGACTACCTTTAATGAATTTTTATGTATACGACGTGAAACGAAAATTAACGACAAAAAAATTGCAGACGAAGGAGCGATAGAGAGCTAAAAACAAGAGAGAGAGAGAAATGAAGGCAGATAAAGAGAGGGAGCGAGGGAGAAAAATAAAGACGAAGAGAGCGCGCAGAGCAGCGGTAAAGTTGTAGTAGGGTAGTATATCAAACAGCAAACGATACACAAATGTGGGTTGCGATTTGTTGTTGTTGTCGTTGCTTCAGTTGTTGTCACCCACACACACACACAAACAAACTCACACACACCCCATTCGCCCAGCTGCGCGCATTTGCAGATGTTGTTGAACCGTGCGGCCGGCTTGCATTTTGGGCTAACAGTTTTCTGTTTGTCTGCCTGCCTGTTTTTTTTTTCTTATTCCAATTTTTTTTTGTGTGGTTTACTGCCCATTTTTATGAGTACCTTTTTGCTTTGCCTTTTGTTGCTTGCACATTTAATTGCAAACATGGCACACACACACAGGACGCCCCCTGGCGTACAAAGTGCAAACAGAATACTGCAGTTCTTGTTGTTATTGCTACTGCTGCTGTTGGGTGTGGGTGGTGAGTAATCATAATGAGCACAACACTTGCTCCTGTGTGTATGTGTGTGTACAAAAACTGATTGGAAATGCAATTGGACGCTTGGGCGGCCTTTTCCTATTAGAAACTCCGAACACAATGCAAAACTATTACAAAGGGCAGCGCTTGCTGAAAGATTTATTGATTGTCGTCACACACACACTAACACATATACACATATCAATTATTGTGTGTATACTGGATATACTGTAGCGGAGTTGCGGTTTTGAAGTTAGCAGCAAAAACGCTGAGCAACTAATAATAATTATGTTTACACACACACATAGTCACACACACATTCATATACAAACAGGCAGATATAGCAGATTACACAGGAACCGCATTCAATGTGGGGAGGGAGAGAGAATATTGAGAGTTGCTTGTGAAGAAGTTTAAATTCTTTTTGAATGGGACGCCCAATAAAAACTCATCACAACAAATCATTCAACTTTGGGACAGCTGTGGCAGTGTCAATAAAACTGCAAAGAGGCAAAGAAAATTATGAAATAAATATGAAAAATATTTCAAATGCTGTTATTTAAAAAAACCTGCATATATTCGATTAATGAATTGCACATGTCACATATATTATTCATTGCCTGCAGTTGAATCAATTACCCATTTATCTACGTTAGTGTATTTGAAGTTCGTTAAATTGTCAATCAATTCGTGTTGCCGCCGTTAAAGTTTACTGGCATGAGTAATCAGCCAAATGGAGCGCAATAAAATGGCAACGGCAACAGCAACAGCAACACAGCGGCAGCAACAATCTATCAGGCCGGGCCACCAGCCACATCAACTTAGTTGATGCCCAGCCACCCCCGAATAATACATGCCCCTGCCCCTTCCGCATCTAACACTTAATGGCCAGATTCATATGCCTGGAACTGGGGCGGTGGAGCAGAGAGCAGAGGAGAGTCGTGGCAGCTGAAATCAAATGAAGCGAGTCTCATTCTCATGTTTATTAACGGTGCTTAGCTGCGATACATATATACACATGTATGTATATATATATACATGTGTGTGTGTGTGGGTTTCATTAAGCTTGGCAGATAAAGAGGGACCGCCCAGGCCACACTTCATTACCAAGCAAGCAGCCAGCGCGACTTATTGACAACGGTTTTCTGTTACACCCCCTCTATAAAAGATGCAGATGCAACACTTACAAACAGCTCTTAAAAGTTTAGTGCTTTTAAGATCTGAGCACTTTAAGTATTATTTAGTATAGGAATTTTTTTGGGGAAATATTAGTATTATACAAATAATTTTAATATTAACAAAATGATTTTTTTGGGAGAATATTGTTGCTATAATTTTGTATTATATTTAATTTTAGATATTTGTAGATATTTATTTATAGATTTGTGTGGACAACTGTTTTCTGATGATAGGAAATAATTCGAAATTTTATGAATGATTATAATTTGAGAGCGCAAATAAAAAATATAATTTCTTTATGCTTTCCAATTATTCCATTAATATAAAAGTTTTAAAATGTACATTCTGGCTGCTCCTTTGTCTTTTGGTTATTTTACAGGGTACCTAATCAGGCGCATAATTCGATGCTTTGCTGTTTGTTGCGGGTGCTTTGCATATGTCATGAGACACTTTTCCATACACTTTCCCAAAAAGGCAAAGCTGATAAAAAAAAAGACCTGACAAGAAAAGTTTTCGGGTGCATTTTTTCTGACATTTCTTTTAAAGTTTTTTCTTCTTTTTTTTGTCTGTTTGCCACGCCCCAAGAGTTGCAAGTCTAGGGTTTTTTGTGTGCGTTTTGTACTTGTGTTGTGCAGCATTGTTGCTGCTAGCGTGTTTTGTCAGCAGTAACAGCAACTACAACAAAATAAGATGGTGTCGCTGTGCCTGTCGATAACTGGAGATGTTGATCTTGCAAGAAAAGCAAACCAGAGGAGAAGAGGACAGCAGCAACAACAACAACTACAAAAACAATGGCCGCAAGCAGCATAAACTTGTTTTGCCTGTAAAAGGGAGTTGCAGTTGTTGTTGTTGTTGTTGTTGTTATTGCATTGTCTTTTGCGTTGTTGTTGTTGTTTCAGGTTTCATCATCTGGCAACGCCAAGAACGGAGGAGCAAACAACACAATCCAGCCATAAAAAGCTCGTAGGAGTTCCACAAATGCACCGAAGATGTGTCAAATGTGTGGGCGAAACAGAGACAGAGCTATATGGAGGGAGATAGAGGAGAACAATGTACGTGCAGTTAACGGTTAATGCAAAACGCATATGGCACCAGACAAGACAGTCAGAAGCAGAAACACACAGACAGACTGACAGACATACCAAATAAGGCGGCTGTCAGCACGTACACGAAGAGCTCCTAAAACGGCCATCAGTTCCAAGCTTTTTGGTCAAAAAACGCGAACAAGTTGTAAAGCGAGCAAAATGCGAACAAAGCAACAACAATAATAGCAAAATAGAGGAGCAGGGGGGGACAAGGAGAAGGAGAGCATTTACAGCTACATTGAACTTTTTAGTGCCCAACCACTTGCCACCCACTTGCAAAGTGCGTTTACTACTACTACGCACACACATACACACACAGCAAGCAAGACACACACACTCTACACACACACGCACATGATTATTCGGGGGAATACAATTTGCAACAACTGTGCCAAAAATATGCAAATTACCATTTGAAAACGTTGATTTCAGCAACAATTTTTACCACAAACACAAAAGCTCAATAAAAATGAGCAGTAATTACAATTTTTGCATAAATTGCAATTGATTTTGTTAAACAAAAGCGCGTCGGAAAATTCTGTGCAAATTTCTTTTACATACACACACACACGGAGAGACTAAAGTATCACCAACACTAACACACACAAAACAAGTAAAGCATATGAAAAAGGCAGCGCAAAAAAGTTGCCGCTGCGGCAACGACGACGGCGGCGGCGGCG
Organism: Drosophila multiciliata; assembly: GCA_037043605.1. Classification (NCBI taxonomy): domain Eukaryota; kingdom Metazoa; phylum Arthropoda; class Insecta; order Diptera; family Drosophilidae; genus Drosophila; species Drosophila multiciliata. The sequence continues at coordinate 11,960,852 of JBAMBF010000589.1, forward strand.
GCTGCTGCTGCTGCTTAAAAGAAACGAAGAACTAGCCGAAAAAAAGGCGGAGCGTGCACGAGCCGACGGCGACCGCAAGTCAAAGCGTATTGAAAACGCGGCTCAAGTTCGACTCCAAGTCAGAGTCCTCCTGCCGTTCGGTTTACCAAAACTTTGAGAGAGGAAAGAGCGATAATAAAAGAGAGAGAGAAACGACAGAGAGAGAGAGAGCTTCAGTTGAAAACTCTGCTCAATGCTAGGTTTGTTTTTGGTGCGGCATAAACACAAGCGAGGCAATTTGTTGCAATTGAAACAATAACAATTGGCTTGACAATTTGTAGTTGCTGGCAAATTAGTTAATAAATAAAAGCGTTCGTTTCGATGATAGGCGTCTGCATACTTAAGTCCCGCAGTGTAGGGCACGATAAGCCCAAGCAGAGAGAAATGCATTCAATTCGTGTTGCACAGTGAGGCAAACAAGAGCAAAAACCGGTCTTATAAATATTAATAACATGACATTGTCATTGGTGTGCTTAAAGATCTGTTTACTGTGTAGTTAGAGGTCAGTTAAGATGTTTAATGTTCGTAAGTCATTTGCATTCAATCGTAATTGTGGCATGGGAACTTGTAAAACTGGGTCCAAGTCATTGTCATTACCTTGCATCAAGGTTAAATAGCTAGCGAAGCTTTTACATTGGTTGCATTTGTTGCATAAAGCATTTCATTTTATGTTAACAATACAAATATTATTTAATAAATATAATTTAAATTGTCTCAAAATGTTGTACAACAGTGCCCCACTGTGCAATGTATGCCACAAAAAAGACAAACAAATCCAAGCACACATTTGGTCTGTGGATAGTCAACCACTTTGCTTGCCGCAAAAGCCAATAACAGCTACATCAAATGAGCGAGAGCAAGCGAAAGAGTGGGAGCGAGAGTGAGCACGCGCTCCACACGAGTTTAGTACAGAAACTTCGAAAAAGGCTCCATCTTTATTACATGGCCTGCGCACGCTCTCTCTATCTCTCTCTCTCTTCGCGCGCTCTCTCAGCCAAAAGCAACGCGATGCTCTCTAAGCTGTTCCCCGCCCGCTGTCCCTTCTGCCAATGTCAACGACAATTCTAACACTTCATTGGAACCGTTACGACGGCAACGAGACATCAAATCATTTGATTCTCACACAAATCTCTGCCTATTGAGCGGTCGGGAGAGTCTCTCTCCATTACAGCTAAGGGACTTATGTATAGGTGTGTGTGTGTTTGTACTCTGCGCTTTCTATTGATTTGTATGAGCTTTATGGTGCAATCTGAGTACTTTGCCGCAACGAGTACAAAGCTCAGCTAATTGAAGAAGAAGAAGATGAATAGGAGTTTCAAGTAAACGCGCTTTAAATTTCGAAAAAAAAAACAATGCTTCAAAGGACGGTCACATTTAATTGTCGACAAGAGAGTTTTGTGTTAAACAACAAACGACGCTGGGAATCAAAAATGCATATATTATGCAAAGTGACCAGAGTCATTGTTGTCTGCCCCACACTCAAATGCAGCAGCAGCACGCGTCGGCATCGGCGTTCGAGCATAACGCCGACTCTGCTGACACGTGTTGGTTTATTAATTACATAAGCAGCAGACAGATGCAGCTGCCTGCATTCATTATTGTCGTGGAAGAACACTAAACAAAAATCCAATTTCCTGCAGATGCCACTCTGGCCACTCTGAACAAAGGAGAGCCGAACAGCTGGCAACCATTGTGGATGGCCAAGAGGAAGACCAATGACAGATGGCGCAGTCAGCGCCGACGCCAGCAGAGGCGGCAGGACGTAAATGTCAAAACAAAAACATTTAAAGCCGCACATAAAAAAAGTATCGCTCACCTGTAAAAATTGTTTGCGCGCTGTTTTCCAATTTTCAATTTACGAGAGCAACAAAAAGCGAGGAAATCTCATTAAAACACAATCGCGACGAAAGTTGACACACAAAAGTAAACAAATGTTAAACTGTAACAGGGCATTAATTACTATTGTTGTTGTTTTGGTTTTATGGTATTTTCTATAAACACTCTCACAGACACGGCAACACACACGCACAACTACAAATAACGCGCGCGCGACGCATAAAAGTAAAACATAAAACCAGATTAATTTTTGTGCAGCCAACACACAAAAAAGATGAAAAAAGAGTTTATTAAGCTGTTTGCGTAGTTGTTGTTGTTGTGTCTGGTTTTATTGTTTGCTACGTCGCCATTTTCTTTTTTTAATTGAATTGCTTTTGTGACTGGGCAGGTTTGCGCTTCATTTAAATAAATCTGTTGGTTAATTGTTAATTATAAGGTTTTATTAATTTTGTGCCACACTTATGTTGATTTATGCGTTTTTTTTATCGCCAGCCAGAGTCGCGCGATAAAGCGACGCGAACCACCCGCAACCGTTCAGTAAGAAAACAAAAACATAACTGAGTGTGGCTGTAGGCTTGAAGCACCGAATTGTCATGACACACCGAAGAACGATAGCTATCGATATTAAAATACTACTTTCGATACATTTTTGTATATTCTATAGCTGGCAAGGTAACGTATAGAAGATCACTTGAAACTGTTTTAAATTTATAATAATAGAAATCGATTAAAGTTTCAGCACAAATTTGTATTTAAAAGAAAACAATCTGAAATAGAAAATTTGGGTCTAATCACCCTGTGTGATGATGGATCGGCTTAGCTTCTGACATCGATAAGTACTCAAATTGATTCAGTGCCATCACTGTTTAGTAGCATAAATCAGCGCATTTTGTTCGCCGCATGCAGCCACACTTGTTGCATTTGCACAAAATGTTACAAATTCTTAAACAGATTTGATGGCCCAACAATAACAATTGAAAGTGTGTGCGTTAATTTCGTCAACTAAATTATGTGTGCCTTTCTACTTAACTACAATTAAGGTTCTGTTCTCTGTGCCGTGATTCGTTTTGGAACATCTAATTCCACTGTGAGTGTGTGTGTGTCTGTGTGCTTATTGCTTGTGTTGCCTTGTGCGGCATTTTTGGTTAAACAAATTACCACGACTAACTGCTAAGAGTATGCATAATGAGGGAAAATTAAGTAAATATTCAGTTTGTTGTCTTGTGCAAAAACAAAACCAAATAACCCAATTAATCAACTGCAAAAAAAAATTGAAGAAAACGCAGACCCCAGATTCAAAAAATGCAAATCAGCATAAAAAAGAAAAGATGAAGAAAAAATAAAATAAAAAAAATACTGGTTGTCTGTCGCTGCTACGCTTTGGCATTTATTGGCTTGGCTCTCGCTACGCTGTTGTTGTTGTTGTCTACCTTTTTGGTTGGTCAATGCACGACATTAATTAAAGCAATAGAAATAATACTCATTCTGTTTTCGGTTAGTTTGCGCAATAAGTTTACTTAATGCTGTTCTTGTTGTTGCTAAGCTCGGCGTTCTAATTATTTTTTAACCAGGGGCGTCAATGCTGTTATGATTCATTGCATTCCAATGCTATTAATGTTAACAGCAACAGTCGCTACAACAACAAAAACAACTGACACCTGTGGCTTGTGTTAGTCTGTCTGTTTTTGTTTATGTTGCTGGCGAACTTTAACCGGCGCCGGGGCTAAAAGTTCAAATTTTGACAGCTGCGTGGCGCATCATAAAATCAGATTTGAATTTAGAAAGCTCAACTAAGAGAAACGCAGAAAGAGAGAGAGAGCGAGAGAAACACGCTTTTAATCTGTTAAGCTTTTATGTGTGTGATGCATCACTTAACATAACACACTGTTAAAACATAATTTAACAGCGCTGTTAAAGCAAAGAGAATGTTAAACTGATTATGCGATTTTTTTGATTTGATATTTTTCTATTAATTATAATTATATATTTATAATTTGATGATTATTTACTTGCAGTTCGTTATAATTTCTGTGATTCCCTGTGCATGCTACAATATACATATATCGAATTGTACAACAAAAATCTATAGAGAATTCTCAACGAGAATAAGTCAGCAACTGCAACTGCAACACGCCACACAACTCTCAATATTTGTTTTGTACGTTTTCGTTCCGTCCCAAATGCAGAAAATGCCGTCCCAAATCTTAAACGATGGCAGTGGGGCTGGCAGCATAAATAATGCCGCCTCATTGCTGGGCGCCTCGCCCAATTGCATTACAGTCAAGACTGCCTATAATGGCCAAATCATAATCACAACCATCAACAAGAATATCACCTACGAAGAGCTCTCCTATGAGATTCGCAACATTTGCCGTTTTCCCATCGATCAGGTGAGTAAATTCAAAAATTACATTCATAATTCTAAAAGTTAATTATTATGATTATTGCAGCCCTTCACCATCAAGTGGGTCGATGAGGAAAACGATCCGTGCACAATATCAACGAACATGGAACTTGATGAAGCCATTCGATTATATGAGTCTAATTATGACTCTCAGCTTGTTATACATGGTAAGTTGAAACCAATTATTACAAATGTTTGTTTATATTTTGGTAATGTAGTTGTAAGTGATATTTTTTGATGTACGACAAGCTTTTCTTGTGTCTTGAATTTATGAATGACTTCAGAGATTAGTCACCTCTGGTTTATTTTTTCCGTGTCATAAGAGTATCTGTAAAATATTATAATATATTTGAGACTTTCTCTGAACTCAAATGAATGTTTTAAAACACTAATTTCTTGAGTGGAATCTCTCGTTTTTATTAAAGTTATTATTATAGGTGGGATTAGATCTATTGTAAGAATCTTTATCGGGTTACGGGAATTTAAATATATTTTAAGGCGACCCAATATCTTCTATGATGCCCTTTGAGACTTTCTCATTATCACAAAATCAGCAGTTTAGTTTAGCTGATTGATTTCTTAGTTATCAAGTCTGTTCTGCATAAATGATTATTGATTATATTCTCCTAGAGGACATTCGGCTGGAGACCTGCCACATATATCCAGTTCAATTGCCACACAGCTCCTTTTACGTTCCCAAGTTTTCTAAGCCACAATTGATACATTTTCTAGAAATTGTAAGAGTTTTTCTTAGTTTCCTAATTTCCTTTTACATTTGTGCTCAACTATTTAAACTCAATTTCTAAATAAATTCAACTTAAATAATTGTGCTTAAAAAACGTATTTCCATTTCTAAAAGGTTTCTAATGTTGTATTGTAAAAAAAGAAAGAAAAAAATGTCTCTATTAAGTAATAAATTTATTTACGAGCTTGTTTTTCTAAACACACATTGCTTTTAAATTGTGGTTTATGTGCTTAGTCTAAAAAGGATACATTTTATGGTCTTAAAGGATTTGAACAGTTAACTGTGTGTGTGTGTGTGTGAGTGTGTGCTTAGATGCCAACACATTTTGGCAAAAACTATTCGAAAGTTTTTAATTTACAACAAATTTCATTAACAAAGTTATTTCTCTGTGTGTGTATTTTGGGTGTTCAAATGGGACACAATATGTCAAGGCTTTCCAGTTGTAGCACAATTTAACCGCAATTTTGTGCACATTTCAGCCTGGTTAAACAATATGCTCGTTGCTTTATTAGCCCAATAAACCGAGCCGCCAAACTTCCGGCTCCTTCTGCCCAATGCCTGATTTCTGATTCCAGTTTGTTTGCTGCCTGCTTTTCTAGCCATTTTTTGGTGGGACGAGACCTCTTCGGGGGTGGGACGGAAATCCAAACAGCAGCCTACCATGTTAATAATATAAAATATTAATTAACTTGTGCAGAGGCATATAGCTAACACACACACACACACAGCTACACACACACATTCTGCAGGCTAAGCGTTTCTCTCCCGTTGCGCCCATAAGTAGACTCTGCTTTTAATCTCTGTGTTGCTGTGGTTAATGTTTTTATATTCGCCATCATATCTGCTGTTTTGACCCGATAGCTGCTTCGTTTATAATTCATTATAATTAAATTGTTTGCTGCCAGCGTCGGTTAGCAACAGCGGCTTAAAATTTAATTTTTTTGCGGTTTCTTCTTGCTGCTGCCTCGAAATATACACATACACACACACACCACACACACACCACACACACACACCACACACACAACACACACACACCTACACACACACACCACACACACACACAACACACACACACCTACACACACACACCACACACACACACAACACACACACACCTACGCACACACATCGGCTTAGTTAACTGTCTGTGCTTAATTATAAGCTTGCCGCAAAAAGTTTTTTTTGGCTTTCGCCCCATTTAAAATTTTTGCGCCTAATGACAAAAACAAAATGTTTCCACAACAACCATAAATTAAGTGTAAAACACGTAAAGCAACCAAAATGAGACAACACAAGAATTTGATGATACTCTCCACTCTCAAAATTAACATATTTAGTGTATATATTTTTCTTTTCCTTACTTTTCTGATTCCCTCTCTTCTGACAATTAGTGGAAAATTGTATTGCAAAAAGGAAGAAAAAATACTTTTTTGTAAGCATAGCTTTTTCTTCTTCGTGGAAACCATTAACAATGGAAAAAGCGCTAACAAGGAAAGAATAATAAAATATATTATTGGTTTAGAGTTTCAATTTTAAATTGAAAGAAAAAATCTTTGAAATTAAAAAACTTGTCTGCAGTTTGCTTTACTACAAAAGTATTTATAATATTCATAAAAAAACATAATTTTGCTGTTAACTTTGGGAGATTTTAAATTAAACAGCAAACCCGACTTTAAATTATAAAAACAATTGTTAATAAACAAGAGACTTTTGTGACTTACCGTAATATTTATTTAAAGTCAAAGTTAAATTTTGAGTAATAAAACTATTCTCAATAAATAACTGGCTTTACAATGAATGTAATGAAATATATATTTGCTATAAGAGAAAATCAATTCTAAATTTAAAAGTAAAGTTTACTAACAGATAAACAGAAACTAGACCCTATAATGATTTTTGTTATTTTATTTTCTTGTGCATCTTTATTTATTTAAGCATTAAAGATTTAAGTTATTGTTTATGCATTTATATTTTTTTTATTCTTGGTAGCCTTGCTTGGTTTCTAATGCATTGCTTGCGTTCCATTGGGATTTATCTCAGGACTCGTTGCATTATGGATTTGTAATTTCTTTTAGCATTTCCCTCTGAGTTATCTCAGGTCTCGTTTCATTATCGCTTTTTGTTGGTTGTGTTTTGTAAAGTGGCAAAAAGTGGAATTCAGCTTGCAAAAACTGTTGCAAATGTAATTGTTACCACCGCAAAACAATCAGCAAAGTTTGAGCTGCATTTTTTTGTTGTTTGTTTTTTATTTTTCACTTTTGCACTAATTCTGTTGGGAATTCAGTTATCTTTTAGACTAACCCCTACAGATTACTATATACAAAACATTTTCAAACCCATGATTTGTTTGTGTTGCTGTTGTGGCGTCTGATTTTTAGCCACGTGTTAAAAAATGCGGCTTAAAATGTATTAAAAGCATTTTCTGTGCGGTTTTCTCTCTATCAACGTTTCCTGTGAGTGTGCCTGTGTGTGTGTGTGTGTTAACATATTATGCCACACATAGATGTATGCCACAAAACTCATACAAGCGCCTTAAAAGCATTACACGACGCGACTGTTGATGTTTTCGCTACCTTTGCATGTTTGTTTGTATAGTTATTGTTATTGCCACAGATGTTGTTGTTGTGGTTGTTGTTGTTGTTGCTGATGATGCTGCTGCCGCTGCTGCTGTTGTGTTGATTAGTAAATGGTGTATCTGGGTGTATGTGTGTGTGCGTGTGTGTGTGTGTGGAGCAGTCGTTTTTATAAGCTGTTGTTTTGGTTGCCTTGTGTTTTGTATTTTACCTTCCGGTTTCATCTCCGGCTAACAATGAGTCGTCTGCCCCTTTGCCAACAAGCTCACCTGTTCTCTCTCTCCTCTCTCTTTGTCCCTCTCACTCTTTTTCTCTTTCGGTTTTTATCTCTGTGCCTGTCGGTATAATTTATGCGCCTGCAATATGGCAACGCTGCCAACACACACACACATCAGCACGCGCGCAACAAAACTTTATCCAGGCGTACAAGTTTTCCAACATATAAGGTCGATACACAAGATGCCCTTACAGTAAAGCGAGATAGACTCTGTGTATATGTGTGTGTGTTTGTTTTGAGAGAGGTGAGAGTAAAATTTCCCAATGGCCAACAAAAAAAACAGCTGAGCGCTGTCGGCTGTGACGGCATTGCCAGCTGTGGCGGACGTTTACTCAACTGCTGGCAATGCTGCGCCGGCGTTTGGCTTTTGCTAGGCAGGCAGGCAGGCGGCTGCCCAAAAGTTTCAAAGGAAATGAGATTGAGCGCAAGTGCAGGAGACGAACTTTAAAAGGCGTTTTGTCGCTGCTGTTGCTGCTGCCTGCGTCACCTGACATTGAACAGCGGGCAGACGACGACACACACACAGACACAAACACAGTTATTCTAGTCTATATTCACTCTCTCGTATTGTGTGTGTGTGTGTGTGCAAAAATATCCCTAGCAAAAGTTTTTGGACTGCGTCGGCATTCGTTGTCCTGTCGAAACACTCGCGCCGTGGCTGCTCGCCTGTCTGGAAGTGCCGTGCGGATCGAATCGAGAAAGCGAAACAAACGAAAAGAACAAAAGAAAAAAGGAAAAAAGAAAGCTTCGCTTTTTTTCTTCTTGCTGTTGCTAACGTCGCGTCGTCGCGCACAGCAAATATACAAAAATCCACACACACCAAGACACAATCACACACACTCACACAAAATCCGCACATATAAATTATATACATAATACAATATCTAAATATATGTAATCGAGTGAAATTAACGTTACAAAGCAATAGCGCATTGCTTAAAGTGATAGCACATTAATTTTATAAACTGTTACTTCACTTCTCGCGTTGTTCGCCCGAAAAAAAACCAACAAACAAGAGAAAAAAGAAAAAAGCAAACAAGTAAAGAAAATGAACGAAAAAAATCAATTGCCCCTGGGCAATATATTTTTTGACTCGCTTGGAGTTCTGATTGCTGCTGCACCCCTCTCAATATATTTCACTGTGTGCAACGGGGCGTATGAAAAAGAGCTATCATATATATATATATATATACAATATATTTCTAGTGTGACTTAGGCATTTAAATTACTTAAGCCGCTTAGGTTTGGTCTGTCTGCAAGAGGAGAAAAAAACTAAGTCGTTGATTAGAATGTTGGTGTGCGGAGCAGCTAAAGATTCGAGGCGCTACCAATTGAGGCAGCTTGTTAATGTTATTGCCAACTTTGAGCCAGCAAAAAGTGTAAACCTTTTTTCTTCTATGTTTATCCCTAAATTTCTTATTTTGGGGTTTGATTGTTGAGCTTTTTACAGTATGATTTATGAACTTTTCGAGGCAATAACAATGTTGCCAAGCAGTTGAAAGTGTTGCGTGTAGCAAGAAAATTTGCATTTTACTTTTGTACCATTTTTCTAGTCGCTTGTTTTATTAATTTCACAATTTAATGGGTATAAAATATGTTAAGCACTTTAACATATATTTCAGTCCGCTTGTAAATTGTATTTGGTTTTTCTACGCTTTGACAAGTCAAATCGGCTGCTGAAATCGTTCCAGCGAATGTTGCCTTTGCTCACGAGGCAAGTGTCATGTTGTACACTTGTCACTTAATCAAATTGTTGTTGGCTTCATTTGCGACTCGAATTCGTCGTGTGTTGCATGATTGTTAACGCGACACCTTGTTTTTGCACCCCTCTGCAGCCTCCCACCGAAAATCGAATTATTGATTTGCATTTGCTTCGCTGATTCGCTGATTTTCGGTTGCTGTGTGTTGCGCCCCAGACAGACACACAAGCAAACACACACACAAACACTCAGACAGGCGACACAAAAAAAACAACACACACACACACACACATGTGTGAATGAGTCTGCTTGTGTGTGTTTGTTGAATCCCCACCCTAAACTTGACCCCAACAGGCATTTGCACTTCATCAAGCGTCGACCGTCGACAGTCGCCTGCCTGCATTACAAAGTGTCTAGGCCAAAATAAAAAAAAAAAATAGAAGGATGCCCAAATACTGTGGTACTTGACCAGGCTAACAAACACAAAGCCAACACACACACTCATACGTTTATCATGTGTACATGTTGTGTGTCAGTATGTTGCCAAGACGCTGCAGGGCAAACAATTTTTGTTCTCGCTCTGCTTTCGTCCTTTCATCATTTGTTTTTTTGTTTCTACTGTGAAAATCAAAAGCCCAAAATCGACAAATTTGTTTGTTGGCCAAGCTGTCGCCTTTAACTTGTTGTTGTTGTTGTTTTTATTGCTAGCAAATCAACACAGGGAGATGTTGTTTAACTCTGCCCTGGCACATTATGATTGCTTGGCATATATATTTTAATGATGCCATTGGGCTTAATGAAATTATTGTTAGGCCTACCCCTTGCCACATCCCCCTCCCTCCCGCCAACCCATCTTGCCTCCGCATTGGGTTAGTTAAGTATGCACATGACGTACATTTTGGCTCGTTTTGCATGCATGGCCAGAGCTATAGAATTGTGCCCGTTGTCCTGTAACTGCTTCTGCTCCTTCTGCTCCTTTTGCCAAATTGTTTTTTGTTGTTCCTTATTCTTACACAGCGTTCAGTGTGGCATGTTGAAACTTTATAGTGTAAAGTGCTGCCGTTGAATATATATTGGACGCAGGTGGCAGGTTTCGCCAAAAACAGCAAGCACACCAAAATTTTATGGTTCTTGCCCGTCTGACGTCATTCACAGGCAAATTTTTGTTGGTCAGATGGAGGCAGAGGCACATGCAGAGCATCGACAATAACTGGCTTTAAGATGGCCGCTCGTTGTTTTATTTATCGTTATTATCGCTGGCAACTTGAGTGGGTTTTCTTTTGGCCGGGGCGTGTCCTGATAAACATCCAACAACGCTTGACTGCGCCCGGTTTTCTCTACTCTTCTCTGCTGTGTGATGTAAGACCCATTGTTTGCTGGCACTTAAGCATTGTTCAAGTAGTTTGGTTTTGTTGGGGGCGAGCGATTATTAAACACTCTACAGAGTTTGAGAGCATATAATGCATTAATTATCATATTATATAAATTAAGTGGACTTAGCTATTGATTGCCATTGAATGCCCGTGTTTCAAATGACTCAGCTATTTATGCCAGCATTGCATTGTATACACATTAATATCACTGATTGATTAGCTCATTCATAATATTGTTGAATGATTTGTTGGCACTTCATTTGTTCGATAATTACTCAAACATGTTTCACATTCATTTCTGTTGGCCAACGGTGCGTATGACTAACGTAATATAGAATGTATTTATAATGCGGAATATGTGTTTACAATAAACATTTTGAAATGATTTTGCATACTGCTGCTAAAGGAGTGTTTAATTTGAAAGACTCGTCGATTTTAGTGCTTGATTTGTAGTATTTTTAAATTTGCGAAAGTTATACTTATTAAAGCCTCAGTCTGATATTTAAAGTATGCTTAATCAGTAACATAAATATAAGTAATAAAAGTAGGTACGCAATTTCAAATCGAGATTAAATATATTCTAAGAGAAGAAGTTAATTTAGATAACTCAACTATCAGAATTAATTAAGTTCAACCTACAAATTTAATAGACTAAATATTTAAACACATAAATCAGATATATATTTAAAGTGTTACTTTCAAATAAGCTGATTACTTGGCAGTAATATTATTAACTTTATACAAAAATTTGTTTCGCCACAGTTAACACAGAAATTGCAGTATTTATAGAGTTATCAGAGATTAGTGGCATTTAATAGACTGGCAAAAATGCAAAGATGCTCCACATAAATTATATTCACAAAGCAGGCAGCAGGCAGCAACAGCAGCCGCAGGAGCAGCAGGAGCTCTGGGGTTAGCCACTGATTGATTTACCGCACACTGTTGTCACTTTGAGGGGCTTAACTGGGTTATAGTTGGGGCAAGGGTTGATGCTGTGCAACTAACCAACTTGTCAGCTCATTCGGTGAGCCACCCCCACAGAGCAGTTTGCATTTGGGTGCCCAACCGCACTTGGTCCCCAGTTGGGTTGGGAGGCAGGGGTCTCCAAACCAATATTCATGCTCCAATTGCAGTCACCAAACAAAGCACTGGCAAGTATGTTTATATTTAGCAAACCATGTTACCCCGAAAACACACACACACACACACATGGGGGGCGTGGGTGAGGGTTGGGTAGGGTGATAGGTCCCCAAATGGTTGCCGGACAGGCTGCTGCATCAGCACAAAAGTAAGGATCGACTGGTGGCCGATTGCTTGTCACGACAGTAGCAAAGCACTTGCCTCAAGTGGATGCTGCTAATGCTGCTGTTTCTGCTTTTGCTGCTGTTGATGCTGCTTCTTCCACTTCTCTGGTCGCCTCGTTAATCATGCGAATTATGCATGAAAGTAGAGTACTTAATTTCAATTGTCTCAACAACCCAACAAGAACAGCGACAACAACAACGACAACAAAAATGTGCCCCAACGTCAAGCAGTTTCGATGTGACCTACCAATACACTTGAAGAAATTTTCTATTTACACTTGAGTGCAACTGTGGAGGGGAAGATTGCATACACAACACTAACACGCACACACACACACACACACACAGTCTCTGACGCCCTGGGAGTAAAATTTCCCTTGCGCAAGCTCAATCTCTCTCTGTCTTCAATGGTTGCTCTCTCTCTTAATATTGGTCTTTCTCTCTCTAGCTGCTGGGTGCTTTTGCACGCCTTTGACAATTTGCAGCAACTTGTGCGCTCGTTTGACTTGGGTTCAATTGTTTGTGATTGTCGCAACACTGACGCTGTATGGGTGTCTGTGGCTCTGTGTGAGTGTGTGTGTCTGCGCTTGAACAGAGTTGTCAGCTGTTTTACTTGCATTGCGCCGCTTTCGTCGTTTTCGTCGTCACCCCCTTTCCTCGCTGTCTGTCTTTCTCTTGCCATCATGCTGTGCTGGCCCATTATTACACAATTTATCTATATATTCTTTTTATTTTAGGTGTGGTTTCTGCGGCGAAAGCGTCTGCATGACACCCACACCCAGCCACGCCCCAACAGTGCACATTGCAGTTTTTAATCAATCATTTTAAACTATACAGTTTGCACGCCAGGGGGCGTTGCTGTCGCTTGGCTTTGAAAACATTTGCATTGCATAGTTTTTGGCGGCCCGCGGCGCTGTCGCCTGCGCTCTCCCACTCCCACTCCCACTCCCAATCAGAGTAACAGCAAATGCAGTAAACTGCGATTGCAGCTGCTGCCTGCCTGGGCCTTGTCCCGGTTTCTATTCTGTTATTTCGTTTTTTTTCCACATTTCTCATTGGTGTTTTTTGTTATGTGCTGCACTGTGGGATAAGTGTGGGCGGATAACATGTGTGAATATTTATGCACATAAAATATGCGGTATTTATTGGTTTTCCAGAATTGATGTTTATTTAAGTATTGGTTTTGCTCCTTGTACAAAGTCGGCATCAATTGGAATCTGTTAGTTTTCTGTGCAAATCGGGTTTATCTTTTAGCAGCCTATTTGATTGGTATTTTTATGGGTATTTATTTGCCAGCACAAAAAATGTAATTTTCTGGCAAATTTGATTTATTACTCTTTGGCAAAACAAGTTCAGCCATTTTTGTGTTACTGTGCAGCTTGGTCTAAAGTTTCACATATTCTTTGTTGTTAGTTGTGCTGCACTCTTTTCGGTTCGCTTGTTGACATTGCCAGTTCATGCAAATTTGCGGCAATTAATCGCAACCAGCAGAAGCAGCAGTAGCAGCAGCAGTTGCAGCAGCAGTTGCAGCACCAAAAGTCAAGTGCAAAACAAACCGTACTGAAATATTCAACGCGCCGCAAGCAAAACTAAAACAAAAAAAAAAAAACAAAAAAAAAACTAAACTAAAAACAAGGAGCACAAGAAGAAGAAGCAGCGGCAACAGCACACAGGAATTATGGCTTGGGGCTATTGGTCCGCCACAACAGTGGATCGCGGACGTTCGCCGCGTCGCTTGACACAGTGCACCCCGCTGCCTGTTAACTTAGTACAGCAGGAGGAGGAGGAAGAGCAGCCGCCACCATGTCTGCCCCAACAGCAGCAGCAACAACAGCAGCAGCAGCAGCAACAGCAACAACAACAGTCGCAACAATCGCAGACCTGCCCCAGCACACCCTCTGCGAATCAGCAGGGAGGCGGCGGCGGGGGCGGCACTCTCTGCTACAGTCCGACATGCCGTTCCCGATGCTCGAGTCCATGTCCTGGTTCTCCATGTGGCTCGATAACGCCGCCGCCCCCGCCATTGATGACATCCTCGCAACAGCATCTGCATCAGCACTCGAACAAGAATTGCCCAGCGGCACAGCAGCTGCTCACCCATCTGGATTACGCGGCCCGCAGACAGTCGCTTGATCAGCTGGACAGTCCGCAGGTACTGAACACGGTACTACATAGATCAGGGCAGTCCGAGCTGTGCACGATTCGAACTGTCAAATGCCCCCTAAAATGCCACAAATTTAAATGCAATTTGCAATTAACTTTTCAAAGTGGAAAATCTATTTCCTTTTCGCTAATTAGAAAACGAATAGCTAAATAAATCACGCTTAATAAATTAAACTCAGTTAAAATGAGAAAAAAGAGTTAGTTAAATTTTGATGAATCGCCATAGATATAGATAAACATGGTTAACGAAAAGTGATAGATTTATAGAATATAATTTATATTATTTGACGACTAAAGCAATAAGTTGGATAAGTAAAGTAGGCCAATTAGTATTAATTACTTAATGAATTTAAAGCAGGAAAAACCTTTTAGTTGCTTGAGCAGTATGAGCAAAAACTAAATTAAATTCATGATTTTTATATTTAATATAAACTTCAGCATTATATTTTCAATAGAGTTCAACACAGTCCTTAAGACAGAGTATAATTAATAAATAATATCAATTTGTTATACTTTAATTTACACATTCATTTAATTAAGAACCTATTAAGGAATAATTTAAAAGCTTTTAGTATTTACTTATTTTTAGTTAGGTAGCCTGTCAAGTGGAACTTGAAGGCTCTTAGGATTTGTTTATTTGCAGTTTGATCAGAAATACATTCAGGGACAAACCGTCGAAAATCAATTCACTTTTGTAATACGAATATGTAATAAATTACATATATATTATATATAGATAAATATATATGTATGTGGTACGAGGCAAGGAATGTTGTAAATCATGCACAGCTCTCATAGGAATTGACCTTTTGTGACTGACATTTTGCTTGCTTCCCTCGTCCCTCGTCCCTCGTCTCTCCTCTCGTCTCGTCCTCCTCTCTGCGTGAAGCAGTCGAAGTACTTTGATATTCAGGCCAATCAGCTATCGGACATCATGTGCCGCGGTGCGGTTGTCAGCTCAATACAGTCGGCAAACAATACGCTGACCCGCGGCGTCTCCCTGCACAGTCGCAGCGGCAGCGCACATGGCAGCCATCATAGTCACAGTCATCATGGCAGCGCACACGGCTCCCTCGGCTGTCTGCAGGGCAACGTGGGAGTTGGCGTTGGCGTTGGCGTTGGCACTGGCAGCACTGGCAGCATTGGCATGATGTCCGCCAGTCATATAGATACTGGGGACTACGATGTGCCTCATCCGCATCCATATACACACCATTATATGCAGACAACGGCATCGGTGACGCCGCCGCATGCCACATTGAGCAGGCCCGGCTCGGCGGGAGCCGTCTGCACCGGTCACGACTCGGGCTCCGATTCGAGTCAGGGCTGTGGTGGCTCCATAATGGGCGGCATGCTGGTAATGGGTCATGCCGGACATATGGGCAGCCTGGGACATCATAGCACGGGCAGCGGTTCGCTGGGTCGCTGCTCCAGTCGTTGCCACAACAATACCACAACCACGGATGACTCGGGCGGTGGCAGCAGTGGCGGTGGTGGTGGCGCCAACACAGCCACTGTTGCCCTTGGAGGTGGTCCGGGTATGCTCATGGACTATCATCATGGCCATCACAGTGGCAGCGCTGGCAGCGGCCTCAATGGCTGTGGCGGCGGCGTAGGAGGAGGAGGAGGCGGCAGTATTGCCGGTGGTAGCATTGGGGGACGCAGTAGCGTCCTGGGCACCATTCACAATGGCCACGGCCATCATCATCAGCAATATCATCACGAATGCATCCACTACGAGCGTCTGCCCATACCTGTGCCCATACCCACGGTGCCCATGGGCGTAACGCAACAACAACAGCAACAACAACAACAACAGCAGCAACATCATATGTCCTCCCAGCATCAGCTGCAGTCGGAGGAGGAGATCGAACCAGCCTATGCAACAGGTAATTTGCCAGGATCAGACAAGAAATAAATGTCAAAGGATTTCCATTGAAATTTTAATCGATTTGATTTTGAGTATTTATTTATTTGTAATGTCTTTTTAAGACTTTTCTGTGAGAGAAATATTTCTTAATTTATTAATTTTATCTATAATAATAACTATATACAAATAATACGACAAATATGTAACATTATATATATATTAGACAAGTAAGAACCATAAGAATGATGTTGTTTACAGTTTAAAGTCCTTGATTGGATTCTCTAAAGGACTTTCAATCCAAAGATAGTATTGATATAATTAAAAGTATGCCAAAATTAATATTACAATCAACTTCTAATTTCCAATTTAGTATATTTTTCATAATTCAATGCTGATAAAATAATATAAATTAAGTAATTTTTGGATTATAATATTTATTATCTTATTTATATAATTTTATTTTATTATTTGTATCCCTTTCTCTTTCAATTATAATCAGTATTTGTTTACAGGTAGATAATCAAAGCCTTTAACTATTCTTATATATTTAGAAACATGTTTTATTTTAACATAAATTAATCTACAATTAACTTCTTCTAATACTCTGCTAAAATAAATTAGCATCTAAATGTAAAAGTCGTATTCAGAGAATACTTTTACTAGTTACTTTTTCTATATAAAACTGAATATCTTGTTTGTTAATTTTATACATATATTGTTTAATTAAATAAATCAATTGTTGCTACACTTTGAAAACAAATTTCCATCCCTGATCGTGTGGCGTCTGCGTGAATTATTCGATGCGTTTTCACTTGCTCCCAATTAGACTTTAGCTGTCCGTTCAATTCTTGTGACAATTCAATAGCCCCTTGCGGCTGTTATTTTTCATTATCTCTTTTCTTTTCTATTCGTTATTTTGCTGTTTCTTTATTGTGTTCTTTTGTTGTGCTTTTTGATTTCGGTTCTTTTGCTCGGCTTTTGTATTCGCCTCAGTTCGCATCTGAAAGTCGCGCGGTGACGACGAGTTGCGCGTGCCAAATAATATATACATATATATATTCATATATTCATATACCATATAGCATATATTAATATTTATACATAATTTGTGTACTTGGTGCTTTGACATTTGAGTATTGCCAATTGAGCAACACTTTTGGCGCTCCTTTTGCGTCTGCCTCTTTGGTTGACCTAAACGCTGAACTCCAACACCAACAAGATGATCATCTGGAGCGGTTTCTGTGAGGCGGCGCAAATTTACAGCACCCAAACGGCCAGTTTTATGAGTGGTGGTGTCTCGTGTTAGTATGAATCTGTTGGATACCACACGATCACTTAAAGTGTCAATAGCTGTCAGTGTTGAAAGAGCAAACAAGATGGTTTGCTGAAGTCAATGAATCAATAGCCGTCATTTAAATAAACGGCATTTGTTTTCTTTTATTAGCATAAATATCTGTTGTGTGCTGATAGCAAATACTTAAGCCTATCACATAGAATCCACATAAGTGCCACACACACACGTCTCTCCAAGCGTTGTCTGATTAAAAACAGTTTTCGCACGCCTTCCACTTGCATTCCACCTGTGGGTTTTTTTTTGTTTCTTTTACTCTTTTGTTATCTTTACCTGAGTAACCCTTTGAACGACCTTCACACTTGTTGGCCAGTTGGCTGACTGCTTAACTTAACTTTCTTTCTAAAATTAACAGTTAGACTACTTACTTGTTTCCCAATACTTCTATCTGGTCTATAAATTCTAATGCGTTATCTCATTCCGCAGGGCTATGAGTAGCTATCGGTTGAACACAAACCAAACAAATGTTGTCATCCATATCGCATAGTGCTGATAACAATTCCCCATACAAAAACGCTCACCGATAACGCTCAAGAGAGATGTGTGTGTGTGTGTGTTTGAACTACAAGTGTATTTCATACCTGATATGGTTATTAGAAATAAGGGATTTCTAGGTCAACTTTGCGGCCTTGCAGCATAGTCCGATCATATTATTGAACCCTGTTGTAAGAATGAACAACAAACAGTTTGACTAACTAATTGAATATGAGTGATAAAAAAAATAAAAAACAACTCTCGAGATGCAAACAATTGAGCTCAATTGAGACGGACGGATCCACAACTGAATCGTTTCGTCTCTTTGCTGCTCTACCAGGAAAAACTTAATTAACTGTGGCCAATTACTTGTGGAAAAACTTCTCAAAGAGAGCGCAGCGCTTGCCCTCTCACTCTCTGTATAACTCTCTCTCTCTCTGTCACTCTTTCACTCACTTGCAGTTTATTTTGTATATGGTGCGTGGTTCAGAGATAAGAAGTCAGTCGAAGTCGAGTGTTTTCTCTGTTTCAGTCAGGCAGTTGCCTCTGACATGTTAACAAGCCACATCAGAATCAGAACCAGACACAACAATCGACAAATCGGCAAATGTGGCTGGGCAAAAATCCGTTTATAAGTACTTATATATATATAAAATATACACAACAGAAATATCTATTTTGTGGGGCATTTGTGTTTGGCCATTAAATTGATAAGGCCAGGCCCAGTATCATGGGTAAACTCACTGGCCGTAAGCATGAAACTCAATTACAAAATTTTCTATATTTTGATTTTATTTAATTATATCTTATGACTTTTTGTATATTTTCAGTATTTCCCAATGTTCCTCAAGCGCCGGGCTTGTCCTGCGATGGTGAAGATCGTAAGTGTTTCCCTTGTGATTTTTATCCACTTCCAAATCATTCTTTTTAATCGAAATCTTTCATATTGCTTTTGCAGGCAGCATTTACAGAAGAGGCGCGCGTCGCTGGCGCAAATTGTATCGCGTCAATGGACACATTTTCCAGGCCAAGCGTTTCAATCGCGTAAGTAGCAACACATGTGTGCTGTATGTGCAACACATGATTTCCCATAGAGACACCCATTCATTGCACACTGACATGGGTTCAACGAAACTGGAACTGGAACTAGAACCAGAAAGCCAAAAGATGCACTCGAAATTGTTATGTTAATTCAGTAAAGTTAATTTGATCGAAATGGGTTAAGTTCGTTTTTTATGCTATTAAAAAACCTATTTTTCAATTTCCTTAAAGTCATAAAATTTCATTAAAATTTAAGATTTAAATTCAGTAAAATAGGAGTGACTGAAATGTTGAAATTAATTTTAGATGCTATTCTAAAAACGATTTTCTGATCAGTTTAAAGTCATAGATAATTTTTAGACAAGCACTTCAATTCTAACGTATTAAAATCTAATTATCGCGTTCCTTAATTTAATTAAGTAATAATAACTAATAAGGCAAATTATAATAAATATTTTGTTTCATTCTTTCACTTGTAAATATCTCTTTTATAAAATCTTTAATCTGCAGTCATTTATTATATTTCATCCACTGTTCAAATTAAAATTAATATTTTAATTGAAATTTTAATACATTTCTCTCAAATATTTTTTACTCCTTTTGCAGCGAGCCTTTTGTGCGTATTGCCAGGATCGAATCTGGGGCTTAGGTCGACAGGGTTTCAAGTGTATCCAGTGCAAGCTGTTGGTGCACAAAAAGTGTCATAAGCTCGTGCAGAAGCACTGCACCGATCAGCCAGAGCCGTTGGTCAAGGAACGGGCCGAGGAGTCGAATGATCCGATGCCGGTGCCATTGCCACCGCTGCCGTATGAAACCGTTGGCGGCGGTGCCGATTCGTATGAGCCGCACGAGCATGCGCACATTGTGGTGCCGCCACCGCAAGAGGACTCACTGGAGCCGGCCACACAGCGCCAGTATTCGCTGAATGACTTTGAGCTGATACGCGTCATTGGACGTGGCAGCTATGCCAAGGTGCTGATGGTGGAGCTGCGGCGTACGCGTCGCATCTATGCGATGAAGGTGATTAAGAAGGCGCTGGTCACCGATGACGAGGACATCGATTGGGTGCAGACCGAGAAGCATGTCTTTGAGACGGCCTCGAATCATCCGTTCCTCGTGGGGCTGCACTCTTGCTTCCAGACGCCCTCGCGCCTCTTCTTTGTCATTGAGTTTGTGCGCGGCGGCGATTTGATGTACCACATGCAGCGGCAACGTCGCCTGCCCGAGGAGCATGCCCGCTTCTATGCGGCCGAGATTAGTCTGGCCTTGAATTTTCTGCACGAGAAGGGCATCATTTATCGTGATTTGAAGCTGGACAATGTGCTCCTGGATCATGAGGGTCACATCAAGCTCACCGATTACGGCATGTGCAAGGAGGGCATTCGTCCCGGCGACACCACATCCACATTTTGCGGCACACCCAACTATATTGCGCCCGAGATATTGCGTGGCGAGGATTATGGCTTCTCGGTGGACTGGTGGGCACTGGGTGTTCTCCTTTACGAGATGCTTGCGGGTCGCAGTCCCTTTGACATTGCGGGCGCTTCCGAAAATCCCGATCAGGTCAGATCCCATAATCAAATAATCAAATTTAAAAATTGACTATAATGTATTTTTAACAATTTACAGAATACTGAGGATTATCTGTTCCAAGTGATTCTGGAGAAGACCATACGCATACCACGCTCGTTGAGCGTCAAGGCTGCCTCCGTGTTGAAAGGTTTCCTCAACAAGAATCCCGCTGATCGTTTGGGCTGCCATCGCGAATCTGCCTTCATGGATATTGTCAATCATCCGTTCTTCAAGGTCATCGACTGGGAGATGGTAAGTCCGAGGCCAGCTCATCCAGACTGCATTTGTGTTTCTGTGTTCGTGAATGTGTCCATGTTGATAATAATGATGATGATATCTGTGCTCCAATCTTTAAAGTACAGCTAAAAATATGCTCAGTGTATTTCGTACTGCTAGTGAAAGTAAATATTTAATATTATCTGCTTGTGCGGGTTAAAGTTTAAGTTTATATTTGAAATTTATAGGTCTATCGATTCCTAAAAGAAGTTTCTTTTTTTTTTTTAGTAAAGGCTAAATATTCCTTTGCATTCCATAATTTATTTTTGGCAGAGTCTTTATTTCCGTCTGTTTCCGATGGCGTGCTTAGAGCCAGTTATAAAATTCTTTATTTTTTGTTGAAGGATTTTATAAGCTGTCCCCTTTTTTATTTCGAAAACAGGCTCTTTTGTAAATCAACGCAGAATCAAATATGTTTCGAATACATGTTTAAAATGTTTCTCATGTGAAATAAGAGTAAAATATTGTTTATATATTTAAAGTTAAAAACAAATGTTTGCAATCAATATCAAACTTATATATTTGCCAATTTGTTAAGAGTAAAGCAGTTTTTTTTTATATATTTAATTTACAAAAGTTTGCATTAAATATGAATCTTATTTATTTGCCAATTTCTTAACTTAAATAATGCGTAACATACTAAATATAATTTTGTGTATAAAAAAGATTGCACAAAAGGAGGTACAACCGCCTTATATACCAACCCTTGATCCTGGCGATCCATATATGACAACAAACTTTGACGTTCAATTTACCAGAGAACCGGCTGAATTGACGCCAGATGATCCGTAAGTTTTGGGTCAAGAAAAAAAAACAAAAACAATCACAAATTAAAGAATTTGCCTTTACTAGTTAATTTTGTTCTTATTGTAAACCGACGCATGAGACAATCCCCAAAAAAAATAAAACCCAAATATAATAAAAGAATTTTTGCATTAGCGGTCAGACTAACAGCAGGTAATGTTTGCTATCAGTCACATTGTAAACCCGCTCGTTGCCCCCCCCCCCCCCATCTCTTTTACCTATATAAAAAACATACCCTACCCCTCGCTCGCTCGCTCGCTCTCTCTCTCTGTACTTATCATCATTATCATCACGTACACACACACAACAAAAAAAAAAAAGAACTGAAACTCACAGGACATGCATTTTTAATGTGTTCTGAGCCTTATGAAATTTGCTTTTACGTTTTGCCTAAATTGGCTTGCAGTATCTTTTTTAGCTATAACTATATATTATTTTTTACTATCTTTGCATATAAACCAATCTGTAAATCTCCTGCATACAACTCGACACTCGACAACACACACACAAATACACTCAAAAACACACACACTCCTGCCGCACACACCAATTTCAACCTCATGCAGCTCGAACGCAAACAGGTTTCGCCTCCATTCAAGCCACGTTTAGACTCAGATCGCGATTTGGCCAATTTCCCGATCGAGTTTACCGGCGAGCCGGTGCAGCTGACACCAGACGATGAGTAAGTTTTTTATTCTTTAGTTTATTCGTCTCTTTCTCTCTCTCTCCCTCCGTCTCTTGATTGGATTTTACAGGCTCGTTCTGTGATTTGGCCAAATTAATATTAATAAATTTGTTTTATTCCTAGCCATGTTATTGACAACATCGATCAGTCGGAATTCGAGGGCTTTGAGTATGTAAACCCATTGCTCATGTCACTGGAGGATTGCGTCTGACACCACGAGACGTGTGATTTGCATCCTTATAATATGCGTGTAAGTTGCAAAATAAATGAAAATAACAATTGCTGAATTTTATTTAACAAATTTCAATTTTGCAGCTCTATGGCGAGGACTCCAGTGATTACGATTCCGTGGCTGACGATTTAAGTCTACTGCATTTGAACAGCGCAGGTGGTGCAGCCAATACCAATAATAACATAAGTCAGCAGCAACATTATCGCCAACAGCAGCAACAGTCGCAACTAGCGCAGCAACAATATCATCCATACCAACAGCAACAACAACAGCAGCAGCAGCATCTGCAGCAGCAGCCGCAACTGCAACAGCATCTGCAGCAGCAGCAGCAGCATCATCATAATGGTAACAATAACAATCATAATAATCAAATGCAAGCAAATAATAATAAAAGTCTACTGCAGCACATGTTTTGCCTTCCATTGAACTAATTAAAATAACGAATTAGAAAAAAGAACAGCAACAAGAGCAACAGCTAAACAGACAGCAACAACAACTAGCAAATGCAACAAATAAACAATTTAAATACTAACATTACTTATTAAATAACAAATAATTATAATCTTCTATATACAACTGTCTTAAAGTAAAAACTGAGAAAATAAGAACTACTTTCATACCAAAAAAAAAACAAAAAACAAAAAAAAAACTGTCACAAATTGCGAGTATTACACTAAACTACAAACGATTACTTTACTAATTATGCACCTAGGCAATTAAACAAAACTCTTTGCATGCAACAACAACAACAACAACATCAACGGCAGCAACAACAACAGAAGAAAATTTCAATATTTAATGCAAGACTTTTCAGCAAAGACACTTCAAAAGGCAGCAAACAATTTTTAAGCTAATAAATCTACAACAAAATTATACATGCAAAACACATCTAAATGAAATATATATATATATATATATAAATATATAATTTTTAAATATTTAAAAGCAAGACATTTAATTTTACTACAAAAAATAGAAACACTACAAAAAAAAACAAAAATAAAACATATTAAGAAAATCAATCTAATATATTTAAGAGCGTAAATAATATGTAAAATGTATGTGTGTTAGTGTTAGTGAGCAGAATGGTTTTTAAAAGCAACAGCAACAAACTGATAAATGTGTGTGTAAGCAGAAAATGCATTAAAGTATAGACATAATTGAACTGGCAAAATTATCAAAAAAAAAAAAAGAAAATAAAAAACAAAAAAAGGAAATCTTTATCAAAATTTGACGATACGAACAAAAGTTGCTATAATATATATATATATTTATATTTATATAAGCAATCAGTAATTTATTGTATTTTCTGTATTATTGAATTTACACACAAAATCGTAAAAGCATCCGTCTACTGGCAATATCTCTTTTTTGTTTTGTTAAAGTATTAGAAAAACTTTGCGTTTTCAACAAAAAAACACATTCCAATTTGTACTTACTATACGAAATTGTTGTTAAATTATTGTAAAATACGTATAAGTATGAGATTCCCAGCAAGCAATAAAATATAAAAAACTATTATTATTATTATTATTATTATAATCACTGTCCCTTTTTATTGCTAGTTGTAAACGAAATCAAAATTGAATTATTTTCCAAACACACGCATTTTGTGTGTTCTCTAGAAAATTGTTCCAATTCTTTGCACTGTGTGAGTTTTAAACAAAAAATACATATACAAATATTTAAATAAAATTGTAAATTATGGTTTTATAATCCTTAAAACAAGTAGCGATATTTAAACAAACAAATGAAACAGAATTAAATTAGTATTAACAACAAATCAATATCATTGTGTTGCTTTAACTTAAATGAAAATTTACCTAAATTGTGTTTTAAATTAAATACAAATTTTTTAAATCAATCGTATATGATAAAAAATAACAAAAAAAAAACGGTTAATTGTTAATGTATTCAAAGTGACAACACAACATTAAGCAATTTAAAATTATTAAACACTCAAAATGGAAAACAAAAAATTACACACAAATACCAACAAAATGTTTTGATTAAACAAAAATAATAGCAAACAATCAATTAAAGCGTAACATAGTACATAATTTATATACTTACATAACTAAGTAAATACCTATTAAAAACCAGATGACGAACACTGAATAAATTTAGAATGCACATTTTTATTGTAAACAAAAAAAAAACTCGTAGCGACAGCAATGAAATAATGAAAAATAAGTTTTAAACAATTCTTCAGTTAAACGAAAATTGTAGGCAGCAACATAATTTATATATATATTTATAAATTTTCTACTTTTTAGACAGCTATATTTATAATAATATTTTGTGTGAAAATTAAGATTAACTCTTTTTTTGGTTAATTTTTGTATGTTTTGTCCAACTCTGCTGTTTTTAAACAATTTGATTTTGTATTTTGTATTTTGTATTTGTATATTTTTTTTTACATACTAAACGCACTTTGAGTACTTTAAATGCTAGCAAAAATGTCAAACGAAATTGAAAACGTAAACAATTTGCGTTACAATTATGCATCTAAACAAACGAATAAACTATTGTGTAAGTAATTCTACAGTTTTGTTATTTTTGGGAAATTGGTTAAAAGCGGAATTAAATATATAATTCTCATTTAGCTTCAAAAAAATCTTCCTTTTCAACGATGGTCAGTTAACTAATTGGTTTTATTAAGAAGCTAAAACTAGAACTAAAATGTAACAAATGCAATGTGTATGATCCTTTGGGTTAACCAAGTCTCAGTTGGTTTGCAGTATGGAGACGGGTTCCTGCATGATTTGCTGTATCTTTGCTTCCGGCACCGGCGTCCCATTAACGAGCAGGGTGTGCACAATGCCATCGTGCTTGTTGCCGCTGGAGCGTGCCTGTAATACAAATTGTGTGTCCTGCAGCACAAAACTGGTATCCGTGCCGCCGTGCACAAAAACAGCCTAAAAAAAATATATAAAAATAACATGATTGATTGGCAGCCTCGGTTTGGCATTAGGACAAAACATCCGCTCCGCTCCAGCTTACCGTTTCCTCGCGCAGCTCATCGTTCACAAACAAGCTGAGCGTGTCCAGCTTGAGCATAATGCGGTATTCCTGTGACGCAGCCAGCGCTGGCCCCGCCTGTCCCGTGCCACTAGTGCACAGCCAAAGTCTATATTGACGCGTCAATTCCTCCGTGTACTGAGCATGCGGCTTGCCATCTATGTATAGCGAATACTCGTACTTGAAACCGGGTGCGGGATCAACGCGAATTATGCAGCGCGACTGATCGATCTCAAAGGTATCCTCGCCGACTAACTTAAACATCCAATCACGACGCAGCACCTCCTGCGGAACAACGGAACGGAAAGTGCTACAAATTTTGAGGTCTTCAAATAAACTTTATAGAAATAAATGTTGAAATTATCTTGAAAAGCCTTTAATAATAATAATGGCAGATCAGTCCTGTCTCAAAAATTATATATATATTTTTTGTCAGCTTCAATTGAAAAGACAATAAAGTTAGTTATTTTTTTGAAGTTAAGAAATTAATAATAATTGAATTAAAATTTAAGTAAAAACTAAATGAAGATAAAATAAAAAAAAGAAAAATTCCACTAAATTTATTGTAAGGTTAAAGGAAACCTAGAAAAGACTCAATTAGACCCAAAATTAGAAAAAGTTAGTTGAAAGGAATAAGGAATTTTGAAATTGTGTTCCAATTATAGAGTATTTAAAGTCTAGCATTCGTCTAGACTCAACATCGCGTAATATGTTAATTGTGTTTGTATTTGTATTTTGTGGCACGGCTACTAATTGCGTTGTTTAAGGGGGCATGGCAGGGCTGGCAAAGTGCATTCACCACTTACTCGACCATTGACCCAAATCATGCGGCGTCCACTTGTGGTGCCGTGCTCCAGTTCGATGCGATACATCTGGTGGGTGTGGTAGTGGGAGTAAAGCCGAAAAGTTAATTAAATGTTAATCAATGTTGTTGACGGAATGATATGGAATGAGTTAAGCTTAGATTGGAATTTGATTTGATGTTGATATTGATTTGATTTGATTGGATTTGATGTGGTTTATGTATACCTTGCCATTGATGGGTGCACACCATTGGGCAACGATGTTGTCCTTATTGTAGCGCTGAGCTTCGGGCACATGATCCTGACTCATGATGGGCACCGTCGACAGGTTCTCCATGCGCAGCGATGGCGACAGAAACGACATTGTCAACGGTGGACACACTAAAAATCGATTTCATATTAATAATACTTTAATAATTGCATATGGTTGCATGCAACACAGTTGATTACACAATGCGAACAATGTGCAAGTGTTTGTGTAGTTGTTAAAACAAAATTACAAAAATTTCACATTATTCGTATAAGTAATTTGTTTAATATGCTTATTAACACCTTCAGGTTTCGTTGCCCAATTAGCTGGGCTAAGTTTTTTAGCCAACGCTTTAAACGGAAATGCGACGGAAAACGCGACCCGTTAGCATTCAGCGTCAATGGCACACTAAACAACACACAATAATGGCTGAGAAAGAACTGAACTGAAATTTGTATGGCAATAGTTGTTGTTGTTGATGTTGGTGTTGTTGTTATTGTTGTAGTTGGTTGGTTGACGGGTTGCTTGGCTGGCTGCCTGCTGCCTCTGGCCCTGGTCGGCTTCTGCCGCTGCCACTGCTGCTGCTGCTGCTGCTGCTGCTTCTGGTCGAGTTGCGTTCGTCTATGGGTCCTTTCTGTTGTGGCTAGAAAAAAGTGCAGAGCCATAGCCATAGCCAGAGCCAAAGCTAAAGCCAAAGGCTAAGAACAGCGCTGAGCGCCGCACGGCGCCAAAACAGAGTCGATTTGTTTCACTTCAAGTGTGCATACACTGAGCAAAAAATCAGATGAAATAGTGTTAAAAAGATTGACAATGCATAGTATTTTTTTGTAAAGTACGATTTTGTTTATCTAAAAAATTACTTAAATATTTTTAGTTAGTTTAATTTGTATATAAGTTTAGCACAGTAAGTAAAAATTGTCGGTGCTGAAATAAATTATTATTTTTGTTATTGATATTTTGTAAAATTGTAGTTAGTAATAATTAAAATTTTAATAATTTTAAAAACAACTAAGAAGTAGAAGGTATTTCTGAAAAATGTAAACAAATAGGTTAAGCGCTTGAACATTTTATAAAATAATAAATTAGCTCAAAAATACGAAATCCTTGGCTTTGAGAGAGGTTTCAAGCACATATTTTTGTAAGTGTTTGTCTGAGTGTGTTTGTGTGTGGCGTTAAGCCCCACTTGTAAGCACTTTTGTGGGTGTATGAGTTATGTGTATGTTTGTGTTTGTTGTGTGTTAACATTTGCACATATGTCGCCGACGCCGTCGACTTTGAGCATAAAAATAAACTTTACTTATTCAGGCAGCTCCAAGCGCCGCCAAGTATGCAATTGTTATGGCCATAGCTGGAAAGTGGTAGATTAAGCTATATTAAGCGGTTTGTAACACTCTGATAACTTTCTCCTATAGCTTTCTCTATCCCTAATGATATACTTAAATCAGCAGAATTCGAACAAACACTTTCAATCATCAATCAATTGTAGAAACGATACAAAGAAAATTAATTTATATGATTAAGTGATTTCTTTTTGTTCTCTTCTGTAATAAATGGAAAAACCAAGCAAACTATTGATGATTTGTATTGAGTCGCCATATTCGCCACAGTATGATAAATGTAGATGATAAATGTAGATAAATTAGGGTATCTCAAAGATGTGCCTCGAGCGGCACCTCCCAATTGGTGTCCTACTAACGCATTGCAATTGAAACGCTGGCTGCCTTGAGCCTTGCCTCAAATTGAGCGTAAGACAACACTTTTTGGTTGCTTATATCAATTGGCAGCACTCTCTGCCTGTCCCCAGACATAAAGAAACATTCTACATACAAATGTGACTATTATATTGCCCTCGGGGAGGGGGTGGCAAACTTCTTACTGCTGGCTGCGTGCCACAGCATATCGGGTTTTCGGGGGCGTCTCAAATTTGTCGCATTTTGTTTTGCTGCCATGTTTATGGCGTAATATTTCGCAGCCATAAATATACGCCTAAAATGCTAATGACCGCTTACTGGCAAGAGGATGGCAGGGGGGAGGTTTGTAGCCAAACTATGGGAGCGATAGATAGATCTATGGATATACAGAAAGATAGTGTGACAGCTTGCGTTAGTTTTGTATATCAATTTGGCGGAAAAAAAAAGTATTGATAAATGTATTCGGCAAACAGCGGAGCTGCAGTCACATCATATGTCAAATTGGGGCCTTGACGATTATTCTTAGCACGTCGATTCTGACTGTGTGTGTGTGTGCGAGTGTGTGGGTGTATGTGTGTGAGAGTGTGTGTGTGTGGGTGGATAGATATGGATGTACGAAAACAAGTGAAAAGTAATAAAAAGAAATAAAGAAGCAGGCATTTTCCACACGCGAAGGTCAATGAAAAAGTAACAATTCAAAACGCTAACAGCCGCTGTATGTACTTTTGCTGTGTTTATTGTTGTTGTTTTTGTTACCGCTAACGCAATACAACAACGACAACAACAAGAACAGCAGGAATAAAAAAAGAGTCCATGGAGATAAAGAAACGAAAAATGACAAGGACAAGGGCCCCCAACTGGCAACTGGCAACTGGCATCTGACAACTGTCAGTGCTCGTGTGCGTGTGAGAGTGTTTTGAATGTGTGTGTAAACTTTAACATTAATGTATATCAAATGAGTTAAAGCTTTGGGTTTTCATGCACTTGCAAAATGTAGATGTAACCAAATACTGTAAGTGCTGTGAGAACGAGCCTATAGTCATATTATAATTAAAACACCAGTTGTCCAGAATATATATATATATTTATATTGTATATATTTTGCAATGCGCACGGAATCTTCTCTTAGGTTAAAAATAATAGCTTGTTTTCCGTAGCATAAATTCCAATATGATCAACTGGCTCTCTTCATTTGCTGGTGATCTCTTAGTCCTCTCCCTTCGGTTTGCGGTCTCCAGATAAAGGCAATTGCACATAATTTGAAATGCAGAAAAGCTTCGATGCACGTAAACAAAACAACAAACCAATACATACATACCCATTTACAGAACTTACTCAATTACAACTTTAAGCTTTCGTTTTGAAATTTCGATCTGTGATGTGTACTATAAAAGCTTTGAACCAAGCGCAGTCAGTCAGCTGTTTTAAAAGGGTAAGCACAGCTAACAAAATATGGAAGAAGTTAATTTGGAAAACAAAAAAGACTTAAGTAATTACATAAGTAAAGATCAGTTTTGTAAACAAATTTTAAAGTTTTATATTTTCCAGCAGTGAGCACAATTGTAACCGCAGCAAATGTACTGGCCATTGGGGATGAAGAGGAGAGTTCAGAAAAGAACAGCACTGCTGCAATATCCAAACGAAATCGTTTACAGATGCGCTGTGAGCATCATTTGAGTATACTTTTATATGGAAGTCGAACACCCAGTAGCGATTGTAAGAATTGGAACTCGTATGAATACTTTTCAGTGGCAAGCATCAAGGAAGAAAATAAACCAAGACGTTATCACTTTCGCTGCAGTCGCAAAAGAGATTTTCGGCGTGGTGAAATTTTAAATGGACCCACTTTTAAGGCTCGGGTTGTTATGGAGGAAGTTAGAAAACTACTGAAAGATGAAAAATGGATATCAAAGTATGTCATCGAAACGCCTCTAAAAACAAAAACTGGCAGCTATTGTTGTCATCAATACATTCAAAATGTAGCTTCTGACGCTTTGGATGCAGCGTATGAAAGGATTTTTTATTTTGTGCGTCATTTACATAAAGAATATATGAAAATTAATTAGCGAGCTTGTAATGAAATGATTATTTATTAAATTATAAATTGTTTATTGAATATTCTGTTTTATTGTTACTCAAACAAACTATACAAACTCAAACAAACTCAAGAACCACCTTTTTTGTGATTCACATAATAATTCTTTGGGATGGCAACTGTAAACAATAACAATGCAGCAATCAGCTCAACTTGAAGCTTTTGTTAAGCTTTGAGTATATTTATTGTGAAATTCATATGGCGGCATGCACAAACTATAAAAAACGGGAGAGAACATTTCCACAGTCACAAAGTTTACTTCAAACAAGCAAGAAGTCAGCTGCGCTTAATATATTTGATATAGATAAATAAACACAAAATATTATGGATGAAGTTAATACAGGAAACAATACAAGTAAGATACGATCTATGTCTATAATATAATAATTTTAATTTAATCGTTTTGTCAGCGATTTCCTCAGTGACGTCAAAAGTGAAAGTATTGCAAATCGGAGATAGGCGTAGAAAAAGTAAGAAAAAAAATGTAAACAAAAATGTGCCCAAGTTTGAGGATGAATGTACGAATCATTTTGCTCGACTATTGATGGGAGCTCGAGTTCCTGTAGGTAAAGTAACTGGATTAGAAAAGTTGGATAGTTTTACGCTGGAAATTATTGAGGATGATAAGAAAACATTCAGCTGTCATTTTTATTGTAAAAGCGGTATCCTTCCTGCAAATTATGGTTATGACGCATATGGAGTTACGTTTAATGCTGAATGCATAATGCATGAAGTAAGAAAACGATTGAGTGGAGAAAATTGGAGATCTAAATATGTTTTGGAGCTGCCACTGAAAGCAAAACTTGATCCTTACAAATATGGAAAAGGAAATATTTGGGATACCGAACTCTATATTAGAGATATAGTGAACAAAACAATTTTTGACGAAAATATAAAACTTTTTCATTTCCTGGATTATCTTCACAAGGAATATGTTAATGAAAAGAGGCATAAGACCAAATGACCCATGTGAAATTACTTTGATTAATTGTTTATACTGTATACGCATAATATAAAAAATAAAATAAAACACTATTCAAACAGAATAGTGTATCCATATATTATCCATGAGAAGAAACAATTACAAATATTGATGAAAATTAAGCTCAAACATTCGCTGAGCTTTTATCGAAATGTTTTGATGAATTGGTTGTATTTTGCTATTCGCAGAGTTTAAGAGCAAAGCAGACAAAAGAGAGAGCCGATTTAATCACAGAGGATTTGATTGTAATGGAGGCGATAACAAAACCCAATCAGCCTAAACGTTATCAATTTAACTGTCTACGCAGTAAAAATTATCCAAATAGACACTTATGGAGTTTCCGCACACATAATGCAATGGCGATAATGCATGCAGTTAGAAAGCAATTGAAAGATGAAAATTGGATATCAAATTATGTGATAGAAGCGCCACTGAAAGCAGATGTCAGCGGATATGCAAATTGTGAGGAATATTATATTCAGTGTCTAATTGGTAGAGCTCACAGTGATGCACTGAATAGGTTATATGAGTTTATACATTACTTAAACCATGAACATGTAACAAAGTCGGCAAAAGTTTAATTCATAGTACATATATACCACTATATCAAAAAGCTTCTTGCTTAACGGTTTATGTCGTCCAATTATGTATGTAAAGATTGGTTCAAAATGTACCAGTTCTGTGAGTGTTGCTCCGGCTTTGAACGACAGGTTTGCGTGTTTTCTGGCTATAATTAATTTTCGTAGATCCTTAGTGCCGACAAGGTCAACAGAAAAACCATTCGAAGATATATCAAAGATTAATCAAAAGAGCTGTTTTCCTTTCTTCTTTTTTTTTAACTGAAAGATTAAATCGTTGCAATGCAAAATAAAGTGCGAAAGTTTGAGTGAAAAATTGTTTATTTAATTCGTTAATTTTTTTTACTGTTTTTTTTTGTCTCTGGGTGATTTTTTGTAGCGCTCTTAAACCAAATTGCATTTACGAAAAATGTGCGCCCTTATTCTAGCTGTACTTGTGTGTATGTATGTATGTATGTATGTATGTATGTTTAATAAAGATATAGAAATGTTTAACTTTTATCATAATTCTCATAATTGTTAATCAGCTAAATAATAATACTGTTCACAACACGCCAATGGTATAAGAGTTTAACAATTTTCCATAGAAAAATGATGATTCGATATAGACAATAAATATAGAATACATATTATTATATTTTGTTTTTATATATATATAGAATTTATATTGCTGCACCATAACAACTAACGTAAACAGCTAATATCTTTGTTCAACTTTCATCTATGCACATAATCAATTGAAATTTGGAACAAATGTGAACAACGCTGGGCGTAAAATAGGCGCTAATTGTAAATATTATTTATGTATATCTATATATAAATTTATGTATGTATAAGTACACATATATACAGTTGTATATGTATATATGTGATTATATATATATTTTGTAAATGCCGTCCATATGGTACTCGTAATTGTATTTACGTATTATCAACGCTAATTGCACTATTTATTATATTTTCTGTAAGTTTTGTTTTGAATTGAATTACACTGGCTGCCAATTTTGAAATGCAATGAAACCAATAGCAATCAAATGGCAAAGTCCTTAAGTGAAAGCTACTCAGATTTGATACAAATAAATATGTTTAATGTTACGAGTTAGAGTAAGGCATATTATAACTATTGAAAAACAATATAAATTGCTTCATTTTGAATACCAATCGAATATTAAACTGTAATCTGTTTTTTACTTAATAAATACCTAAGAAACATAATTTAATACAGTCATTAAGTTGTCAACAAGTTTAAGCATAATGTTCAGTTGAGGACAATTGTTTAAAAGGAGTCTCTTGATCATAAATATATAGATGTATGTAACTTAATTTAAAGTTCGAAATATTTTAAATACTTGTTTGTTTGTATAATAAAGATGTGTTCAACCAAAGTCAACTACAGAATTTAAGGGGACTCATAAATTGCACTTCTCTACTTACGATATACATAAATATATAGGTAAATGGCAGCTTAAACTGATTGTATCTATAGGGAAATGCATCAACTGGAAGCTTGACTGTGGCAAACAGGAGCGTAAGGCGCCAGTGTAAAGGACGTTTATGGCTTGGAAATGCAGTTTTTGCTAATATTATAATGATGTAAAGGCTATTTTTAATATTAGCGTATTTCAAAATTGCTTTAGAAAAATGTTATGTAAGAAGTCTTCGGTCTCGGTACGGAGTGAATTGGATTGGTTTGGATAAATTGGGTTGGAGGAAGTGGGATTAAGGGATAGATTCTGTGGCCATCATTTACGTGACAGCATTATATTTATAACAGTGCCGCAGTTAAGCAGCACGCGTTTGGCATCGCTCAGGTTGGCATTGGTCAGGTCATATCCATCGATTTCCAGCAATTTATCATTAAGGCTCAGCAGACGCGCCGCATTCGAATTTGGGCTAATCGCACTCACAAAAATACCCGACTGAAATTCAAATTGATGGGTAAGTAAATATATGTATATATATATATTTATATATATTTTCACCTGATTGAGCAGCTCGGCTATGTCAAAGCCAATGCTGTGCTCCCATTTCAGTGTGACCTGCTTCACAGTCGGATTCTTGTGCACACCAAAGATCCACGTCGATTTCTTGCCACCCTTATACGTGTTGTTGGTGGCCGTGGAGTTTAATGAGTGCTGCGATAATGTATCATCCATATCCTGCAGCTGCTGCTGCTCCTCTTCGTTCTCAGCCTCTTGCTGCTCCAGCTCCTGGTCTCGGTCCAGCTCCAGTTGCAGTTCAAGCTGCTGCTCCAACTGCTCAAGCTGCTCCATGCTGATATTGTTCTGATAGTCCAGCTGCTCCGATTGTGCATTAATAGCAGTTGTCTTAAAATTGCTATTTAACGCATCCTGATAGCTGTTGCTTTGCTCGTATTGTTGCTGCTGCTGTTGTTGTTGCTGCTGGAGCTGCTTGCGCTGTCGCATGGACTCGTAGAGCGTTAGATCTTCGGGCGTCTTCTTGGTGTAGACACGTGCTATGTGATACGGCGGCGGTTCCATGCGTGGCGGTGGCGCCACCGCCTGGTGCTGTTGTTGCTGCTGCAACGGCTGCAACTCATAATGCTGTTCGCTGCCGTTGGACAAGTGTTGCACTGTGTTGGCATCTACATAGAGCGGCTGATAGTGGTTCGCCTCATAGTTGGCCAGCGGCAAACCATAATATTCCTGCGTGGCCTTCTGCTGCTGATAGACCCCATAGATGTGCGCCGGCTCTGGGGCAACACCATATATTGCACTTGCTGCGGCATGATCCACAGCATCCTGATTGCTATCACAGTGTGTCATGGCCACCTGACCATTTGGCACAACGACACGGGCCTCGCGCACCTCACTGGTCGGTGTTGTGGAAACCATTGCCACCGATGAGGGATCTGTTGCCGCTGAAGCTGCAGCTGCTGCTGCGTTTGCTGCCTGCGCCTGACGCATATATTTGGCCATTTGACGCAGCTCCTTGGGATACGGCGTGGGCGAGCGCATTAAACGGACAGAGCTTCCAGCTGGTAGCTGTTGCTGATCCGGATTGCCGGGCGCAGTCACATTCGTCACATAACTGGCGGCTGGATAGCTGGGCGCCGGTTGCGGTGCGCTACTCGTATTCTTTGCGCTCAAAATGGTCGCCTCTTCGGCAAAGCAAATGCGACGAGATGGACTCGATGGCGGCTGCTGGGCCGGCTGCTGCTGATTATGATTGGCATAGACGAACTCGTATTGCTCCTGGACCTGCTGTTGCTGCTGTGCCTGCATCTTGAACGTCACCTGCGGCAGCATGAAGCACGTCAGCTGCGTCTTGCTGCTCGCATCCAAATACTGCAGCGGCACCAGCGGCTGCGATTGATTGTCGCTCAGCCAGAGCGATGTGAGATTCACCAGACTCAGCATGGAAACGGGCAATGCATTAATATAGTTATTCACCACATTCAACACTTTAAGCTTGCCCAGATGCCCAATGTTTTGGGGTAGTGCCGATAGCTGATTGTTGGCCACGCTAAGAACACTCAGTTGACTGCAGCTGCACAGCTCATCAGGCAGCTGGCGCAACTGATTGTCGTCGGCGAAAAGAAAGCGCAACTTGACCAGCGAACCAATTGTGCTCGGTAATCGCATCAGCTTGTTGTGGCTAAGCACCAGCTCCTCCAGCTGCTCCAGATAGCTAATGCTGTCGGGCAGCTCACTGAGGCCATTCGACTCACACTTGAAGGTGACCAGCGACTTGAGCATGCCAAAACTAAAGGGAAACGCCTCCAGATTGTTGGAGCACACAGACAGCACCTCAACATTGCGCCAGTTGCTCAGCTCGTTGGGCAGGGCATCCAGCAGATTGCCATTGGCCTCAAAGTGCTGTAATTCGCGCAGTTTGCCAATGTTTGGGGCAACACGTCGTATTTGATTAAAATCAATCCACAGTTCCCGCAGCGATTTCAGTTCACCAATGACCTCTGGCTATGTGGAGAGAATGGGCTATAAATCATAAATAGGCTATACAAAATAAGTGCTTACCAACTCTGTGAACTCATTGCCGCCAATGTCCAGACGCTGTAGGCTAACCAAACGCACCATCGACTTGGGCAGCGTGATGAGATTGTTGAGACGCACTTCCAAAATTCGCAAATTGACTAAACGTCCAAAGTTGGCTGGCAAGAACTCGAGATACGTTTCATTTAACAGCAGCTCCTGAAGCGATATCAGCGAGGTTATTGCATCCGGCAAACGCTGCAGACTGTTGCAGCTGAGATCCAAATGGGTTAAATGTTTGCACGCCTTTATCTCCTCCGGCACATTGACAATAACTGCAATAAAATAAGTTCATTTATTTGTATTTTATCGGCCGTTTTAAGTTTAGAGTGCGACTAACGATTGCGGTTCAGATCCAAGTGCTGCAATTGACGCAGCGATCCAATGGCTTGCGGTATGCTCTCCAGATTGTTGCTGTTCACTTGCAGCACACGCAATCCCTGACAGTAAAATAGCTGCGGCGGCAACGTTTGCAACTGAAATAAACAAGGAAACATTGAGTAAATATTTTATGTGAATTTTTTTATTTATAAATACTTTTGTCGCTTGGAAATTAGAGCTGCCAGACAATTTTAATTTAAGCATTATTAAACAATATATTTGCAAATTTATATACAAATTAATAACTAAAATTTCATTGCTAATTGGCATTAACTGTTGTTCCAATTGTCAAGCGACCATTAAGAATAATTTTGATTGTTAACGGATAACTCACCCGCGCATTGCTCAGATGCAGTTCCTCGAGTGTCCTTTCGTGCTGCCAGACCTCGGGAAAGGCATCCTGGAGTGGTGTATTGCTGTAGTCCAGCTTGTCGATGACCTCTTCACGTTTAAATTTGAAGCAAGGGAAGCATTTCGACAGCAGCGGCATTTTGCCAAACGATTCGATTTTCCTATATGGTTTTATTGCTCTACGTTCGTTATTTAAGGCACGACCGTTGTTATTATTGTGTTTGTTGATATATTATTATTGCGGACTAAAATGCACACACACACACAGAGAGACACATGAGTATCCAAAAAAAAAATGAGAATGAAATATGCGCTTAAGCCAAGTCGCATAACTCACCTATGAATCATCGCTGCTTTTGCTGCTGCTGCTGCGGTTGTTGTTGCTGCTGCAGCACAAAGACAGCGGCCGCATTGAACGCTGCTCCGTTACAATTCATTGGCATTTTGTTGGGCTTGTTATTGTTCCAACACTCACACACACACGCGTAAACCAACCTCCATGTATGTTTGTAAAAATACAAACAATAAAGGCGGTTCGGTTGCCGGCACCTCGCAAGTTTTTGCCGTTTGCTATCTTAAGCTCTTTGCGCTTTCTGCACGTATTCGATGTTTAATTTTTTACGCAATTTTGGTTTTATTTAATGTTTTTCGCTTTGAAGACGACAAGTTGCGAGTTGGCAGCAGCCACAGTGCACAGGAATGCATAGCAACTGAAGTATCGATAACAGGTTCTGGTGGGCTATCGATATTCACCTGCACAAATCGCGCTGTATTTATCATGTATTTTTTTTTTAAATATAACTTAGCATTATATTTTTTGTAAATATTTGAAAATAATACACTCTTGCATTTCTATAATTAATGGTAATAAATTTCTATACATATGATTAAATATCCAAACGCGCCTAACGCTTGGTATCAGCCAGTGTTGGTGAGCAGTATGCAGTTTGATTTTTTACCCGCTAGGTGTCGCCAATGCAACTGTTGATATTTAAATGTTTGTTGTAACAATATAAATTTATTGCCAGAAAACTAAGGAACAATTTACAGCATCACTGTTTCAATATATGACTAAGTTTTGCATAAAGCAAGTGTAAAATTTTTGCTGATTGCCTGTAGCTAATTTATATGTTAATATTTGTTTTTCACTTCCTGAAACTATGCAAATAAATTAAATTATAAATCAACAAGTAAATAATGAAGAAAATGCAAATTGTTCACTTGTATCCCCATTGCAGATACAGCAAATGCGAGTTTCCGAACAAATCCACCAGCGAAAAAATAAAAATAAACCCAAAGAAATAACAAAAATTACTTTGAGCCAACTTCGCCAAATGGACGATAGTCAAAGTGGAGTGTTCGCAGTGCGAAAATTAAACAAACAGCGCCCACTTTTCGTTTCGCGGAGGGCTCTCCACGAATTTACAATTCAAACAATTGTAAGTTGTATAGCTATGTGTAAATAATAAACACAGCTTGTTAATTTTTGTAGTCGGCTTTTGCAAGAGACACAAATTTTTCAAACGGCGACGTAAACGTAAAATGCAATTGGCTTTTGGCATTTCAGTATTGTTTTTAAAGTCGCGCGATGCAGTTGTTATACTTTATTTGAATACACGCCGTTATATATCCCAAATGTAATAAAGTTTGTTTTAAAAATGGGTACAATTGAATGAAATTTAATTACACATGTAAATAATAATGTGTGCTACATTAAAATTAAATCATAACGCATGGACAAAATTTAAGTTTAGCTTTAATTGTTCGTCGAATATTTTGCTTTGATTGCAAAAAAAAAAAAATTTTAACTACTTTTAATCTTTAAAAAATTATAGTCTTGGGACGTTGCTCTCAAACAAATAGTGTTATATCTTAGCGACAAAAATAGTTGAGTAGAAAACGTGTTAACATGAGATTAAAATTTAACAAGCAGCTGTTAAATTTCCCTTTAAGGCATTTAAATTACGTGCGAGACAGTTTTAAAAATGAAATTAGGTCGTTTTTTTATAGCTGAGATTGCGTCCTTCCTGATAAATAATTTAAACCACCTGTCGCGGTATTTAAATATTCCATTGATGTTACCGGCACGCATCTGACATGACTCATATCGTGTATTTTTACCACACCCTTGTGCAGTAGCCAACCCCTACTCCATTAACCACCCCCATGTAAATTAAAGCGCCGGTAAATATAAAGAGAAAGAGGGAGAAAGAGTGCTTTAAGGAGAGCGTTTACAAAGAGCGAAACGGTTTTGCTTTGAGCTTAAAAAAAGCATTTCCTTTGACAGTGCCTCAAAATTACAAAAAATAATTGTAATTATTTTGGGTCAGTTCGTGATCCATCATTTTAATTACGCATGTTGCCAGTTTTATTGACCAATTTATTTGATTTTTAAAATGTTACATGTTGGGTTATAAATTCAATCCTGAATTGAGCAATATTTTTAATATTCGACCAAGCCTTAAATGGTTTTTATTTCGTGCTCAGCTATGTTGTCAAGATCTGTGATTTTATAATATAAAACATAAGTAATAATTTATATATTTTTTTTTTGTAAATGTTACCCATTTAATATTTGGCTTGTGCATCATTTAAGCCTGACATTTTGGCATCTTCTAAGCTGTTTTAGTTTTCACTTTGGATTTGCTCCTCGGTTTGCTCTTTTTGACGCTCTTCTTTACAGTAGCTTTTGCTGGAGCACTTGCGGCAGCTGATGGAGCAGCAGCGGCATCCGCTAATGTAACTGCAACCGGTGCAGAAGGGACAGATGTTTTGGTGATGCTAGCTTTTTTGCCAGGCATGATTACACTTTTAGCCAAAAACCCAACACGTTACAAAAGTTTCGAAATTTTTGTAAAATAAAATTTTGGGTCAATACACAACTGAACAAGTTGTGTACTGAACTAAAAAGTAAACACGAAAAATGAGCAGAATAATGCGTGCGATGCAAATTTCAACGATTGCTCAGTTTTCAATATTTATATATATATATATTTATATAAATATATATGCTGTGTTTTATAAAGAAATCCTGCAACAAGATTTGCTTTTTGTATTTCAAATTTCTTAATTTTGCCGCAACCGATTTGCAACCGTTTCGCTCTGCCCCATCCCCCACAAAGAAGTTAAATATATACAGAGAGTGAGTGAGAGAGGGAGTGTGTATCGCCTGGGGGCTGTTGCTCTCTCGCTCTCTCTCTCTGTCTCTCGCCCTGTGGGTCGCTCTCATTTGTCGGGCGGTCGCCAGTCGTGGTAGTGAAAGCGAAGGAAAAGCGCGTGTGGCAGCTGCCGCATGAGAATTTTATTAGAATTTTCCATTTAATTTTAGTTATTAGCGCAAAGTACAATAAATCTAGTCAAAACACAAGTATTATTACCAAAAAGCACAAATATTTAAGCAGAAATTTTTGCTTAGCAGGCGAAGCGATTTTTATCTCAAAACCAAACGAAAACAATATAAAAACCGAATTATCGATTTTTGTCTCTCATGTAAATTTCAACATTGAATGAAATAAATAAAAAAAAAGAGAAGCGAAAATATAAACATTGGCTGTGCACATAAAAAATAAGAACTAGCAAATAAAAAAAAAGCGTGCAATTTATCGATAATGTTGACTAAGCGAAATACGGTGACCACAAAAGTGCCGGACACGCCCCCCGAGGGCACATCTGTCGCGCTGGACTCGCGTCTCTCGCGGCACGTGGTCAGCGTTATACCCAAGAAGCGGTAAGTCCATGCGGCACGCCAATTCTCTCTGTTGTCACTCAATTTGTTGTTGTTCCTCTCTTTTGTTGCCAATTCAGCCAGGAGGTGCTCAGATGGTATGGCTGGGGCTACAACGATTCCGAGTTCTATGGAGACCAGGGCATCATCTGCTTCAAAGGCGACAAGTGAGTACAATTCGCGTGGAATAAATACACAGGAGGAATATATACACATGACTCAGAATTATACTCTTGACACATACTAATTTAATTAAGGATACTTAATTATAATTAAATTTTGCTCAGCAATGCAAATCGAATAGGCTCTAAAAATGCTTTAGGCAGGTTTTTAATCGAATCATAACTTTGTCAAAAATAATACGATTTTCAAGAACTATGGCTAGTTGGTCCTGGCATGAGCTATATTTTAAAATTACATCAAAAGTTGGAAACGCAATTCTGACAACAAATTCATATTAAAATTATATACCCAAAATCTTAAAGGATTTTTTATCACTTTGGATTAAGACTATATCCGAAATTGGAAACGCGATTCTGGCTACAAATTTATATTAAAATTATACACCCAAAATATATACAGATTTTTGATCATGGTTTGAACTTTAGATTAAGACTATATCCGAAATTGGAACCGCAATTCTTGCTCGAAATCAAAGAACAAATGAATGAAAAATGACCAGTTTTTCATTAACAATACTAACGCAATATATGTACTCTTAAACAGACGATATCGGATTATATATATAATCATAACATACATAAAAAAGTACTTCTGAAATCATTTACTTATTTAGCTTTACATTCTCCCATTTCAGATACCCGCTGGGCGGCTGTGAATTGCCGAATTTCACGAAATGGGTGAAGGGCAAATTTAATCTGAATATCGATACCACCAAGGAGTTCCCGCAGCTGCCCCAGAAATACCCGCAGCCCGTGGAGAATGCTGGCTTTCTCAACGAGCTGCGCAGCTGCACCAAAGTGGAGCATTCGCAGGAGGGATTGGATCGTTTGGTGCGTTGCCATGGACAGACTTTGAATGACATCTACAGTTTGTGGCACAACAAGTTCCAGCGCATACCGGACGTGGTGGTGTGGCCACGTTGCCATGACGAGGTGGTGCAGCTGGTGAATCTAGCCCATAAGCACAATGTGATGCTCCTGCCGTATGGCGGGGGAACGAGTGTTTCGGGTGCCGTCACCTGTCCGCAGGAGGAGCAAAGGATGATTTGTGTGCTGGACACATCGCAAATGAATCGTATGTTGTGGCTCAATCGGGAGAATCTCACCGTGTGCTTTGAGTCGGGCGTGGTGGGTCAAGATCTGGAGCGTGTACTGCGCGAGCAGAACTTGACGGTGGGTCACGAGCCGGATTCCTATGAGTTTAGTACGCTTGGTGGCTGGGTGGCAACACGTGCCTCTGGCATGAAAAAGAACGTGTACGGCAACATTGAGGATCTGGTGGTGCGTGTGAGAATGGTCACCCCTACCGGCACCCTGGAGCGGGAGTGCAGTGCGCCGCGTGTCAGCTGTGGACCGGACTTTAATCACATCATACTTGGCTCGGAGGGCACGCTGGGTGTAATCACGGAGGTGACACTTAAAGTGCGTCCCTTGCCGCCTGTGCAGCGCTATGGATCCCTCGTATTTCCCGACTTTGAGCAGGGAGTGCTCTTTATGCGTGAGGTGGCACGGCGTCGCTGCCAACCGGCCTCGGTGCGTCTTATGGACAACGAACAGTTCCTGTTCGGTCAGTCACTGAAGCCCGCAAAGAGCTGGCTGGCCAGCTGCCTGGATGCGGTCAAGCAGCGATATGTCACCGCCTGGAAGGGCATCGATCTGACGCAGATATGCGCTGCCACGCTGCTCTTTGAGGGCGAACCGAAGGAGGTGCAGCGCCAGGAGGCGCTCATCTATGAAATCGCCTCAAAATACAATGGTTTTTCAGCAGGTGGTCAGAACGGCGAACGTGGCTATGTCTTCACCTTTGTCATTGCCTACATTAGGGTGAGTCACAAATGCACAAATCTCCTTTATTGTATAGTAAATTTATTGCAGTGTACAAATTGGAAACAGCTGCAGAATCTTTACATGAAATTTAAAAATTATTAAGAATTTTTATTTCTTGAAAAATCATTTTCATTTTATATATTTCTTTGAAATGTTTTCTATTATTTTAAATGAGTTTCGAAAAAGTAGTTTTTTGCAAGTTAATCTCGTTTTGTTTTTAAGCTTATATAGATACAATTTTATTTAAATTAATATAAATTTTTTATGATGGACATTTTGCAGGACTTTGCACTGAGCCAAGGAATTGTGGCGGAATCCTTTGAGACCTCTGTGCCCTGGGATCGCTGCAGTTTGCTTTGTCGCCGTGTGAAGCAGCGCGTTGTTTTGGTTAGTGGTAAAACCTGCTTGACAGCATTCCAATACAATTCCTAATTATATTCTAATCCTGCAGGAGTGCCGCAAGCTGGACATTTCGCACTACACCATCTCGGCGCGCGTCACACAGACTTATGATGCCGGCGCTTGCATTTATTTCTATTTTGGATTTCGCTATGTGAATATACCGAATCCGGTGGAGGTGTTCGAGGCGATTGAGCATAGTGCACGTGAGGAGATTCTGGACTGCGGTGGCTCCCTCTCCCATCACCATGGTGTGGGCAAAATTCGTAGCCATTGGTATAAGAAGTCGGTCACCGAAACGGGCAGCTCCCTTTATACGGCTGCCAAGGAGCATTTGGATCCAAGGAATATCTTTGCTGTCGGAAATTTGTTGCCTGCCCCGGATAAGTTGCAGCCAGAGAAGAAAGAGCCAGCTGCAATTAAAGCCAAACTTTAGAGAAATCAACTGCTTAAATGCAAATTGCATTTTTTAGTCGGAACTCATTTTTTGATAAATAAATGGAATATTTGTAAATCGAAATAACAAGACTCATTCCCATTCCTGTCTACGGTCTTCGGAGGTAACCTTGACAGACTCCAGATAACAACGTCTTGCTCTGCTCCTCGCCCATTTGCTGGTGGTCTTCGCCAGCTCATCTCATCTTGTCTGCCAGGCCAAGACCACAAAAGCAACTGGCTTCAACTACGAGACTCCAATATCGGGTGTCAATATCGGCGCATGTGCCTAAGCCTCAAGTTAATGGCTACAAAACTATCTGTAGGCCATGTTGGGTACTCTAAAGCTTGTTGGTTGGCTAAAATGATCTTTAGAAATGTTGTCTTTCAGAATAATATTTATATTAAGAAAATTGGATTGTCTGATTAATATTTATTCGTGTTTTCTTTATATTGTGGTGGGTCTTAAAGTAAAATATTTTTACTCGATGTCAATCCTAAAGTTAATAGTTAAAAAGGATATCCCATTCACTAGATTAAGTCCAGTTGAGCCTTTTTCATATTTTATATATTTTCTCCAAAGTCAAAGTAGAGTTTTCTATGTATTATTATCAGAATAAATTTAAAAGAATTTTGTAAATTTCATTTTGGTCTTTGGTTGGTAAATTTCGACTAGTTTTAGTGACTATATAAAGAAATAGTAAATAAATAATACATGCCACGATAAATACTTTTTTTTTAAACAGAAGGTTTTTAAATTTATTTATGAACAAAATTATATTAGCTAAATATCAAGTCACTAAAAAAAAAAAATCAAATATTTTAATTGAGATTCGTCCATTTTCAATACTTCAGTTCAACTGTTGAATTTGCAATGTAGCGCACGTCTGGGTGCATGCAAC
The DNA here is from genome assembly GCA_037043605.1 of Drosophila multiciliata. Taxonomy (NCBI): domain Eukaryota; kingdom Metazoa; phylum Arthropoda; class Insecta; order Diptera; family Drosophilidae; genus Drosophila; species Drosophila multiciliata. Next base: position 12,005,208 of record JBAMBF010000589.1, read on the forward strand.
TTCAACGGCAACTACATCTGCAACTCCAAGTTGAATCCAATCTGAATGTGCCTGTGCGTGTCGCCTAGTCGAAAATCAAACCCAACTGACCGCCAACTGATCGTCTGATCGTCTGATCTGCTGATCTGCGTCTCATCTGATCATCGTGCTGTCATTTGCGGTCTGCCTTTGCCTAGGCTTGTCTGCGTTTTGCTTGTTATTGTTGCTGTTGTTGTCAGGAGATCAAATGTCATCAAGTTGTCAACTTCGTTAGCTTGCCAAAGGCAACAGCAACAACATCGACTTGCAAATCTCTTTTGGCCAGCTCCTTGCGCTCGTTAATAGCCAACTTGGGTGAATGGGGCAGACGGCAGCTGCTGCTTATTGATGATCGCAGTGTCTTGCCTTGTTACCAAATGCTAGTTACTCCCCAAAAGACTTTGAACACACATGCACAGCACACACGCAACACACACACACCACACACACACACACACACACACTCACCAAACACACATCGTTGTTGGCACGCACACGAGGCCTATAAATAAAGATTAAAATCGCAGAAGTGTGCAAAACTTAAACCTGGCTGAGTCTTTCTCTAAGCCTGAATGGTTTTCTTTTTTTTTTGTTGTTTTCTTTGCTGCCAGCCACTGAAAATTGTCAGCAATTAACCCTTGGGTCAGTTTGTACTCTCTGGAGTCGCTGGCATCGCTTACAGTCCTGTGATTTATGCCACAAAGTGCCTTAAAGTCAAACACAATCAAGCTGGCAAATTTATGGCCAACAGTCAGCTCTTCCGTCTCTCATCTCCCGCCTCCATCTCCGCCTCAGTTCTGTGCACGTTTCTCTGGAAGATGCGGCCCATTCATACATTCATATTGGCCATTCACATTGGGAACGTGCAATGTCACATTACTTCGCCATCCAATTCGTTCTGTCTGTCGTTTTGTATTTGCTTTCACTCCCTTAAAAATGTGAAAATGTGTGCAACAAAAGTAGACTTTGTCTACCTGAGTTTAGGCCAACTCTTATTTGCATAGGAATGCCAAAGAGAGAGAGAGAGAGGGCGAAAGGCTGAGAGAACGTGCCTTATTCTGACCAAATTTATGGTTCTCTTTTCAATTGAATTAGTTACTTTTAGGATTGATATTTTTTAAAGGAATTGTGCATTTAAATTTTATATTTTATATTTTATAGCCAGCTCGAATTGGGTAAGAAAAATGTGTTTAAAAATAAGGAGACAGGCGAATTTTCTGCAGAACAATTTCCTGTGACACTTCAATTTGAAAATCCATTAAGGGCACTCAGCTCGCAACTTATCCGTTTCTGTCTACTCACCTTTGGGGTGACATTCCTGCGTCGCCGTTTCACAGAGTGTCCTTATCGAATTCATCGGCTTTGCACATTCATACAACTCTGAGCATGCTCATTAAAGGGTCTGAGATAGGACACTCTAGAAAAAAAACCTAGGCAGCTGAAAGATCACACATTTACGCAGTTATTGCCGGCCTATACAGCTTCCGCCTGGTGCGTTTTACGACCTGTTTTTGTAACGAATGCAAAGTTTGTAAAGATTGCAAAAACGCAATTAGCCAATCGACCAAATATAAATATCAATTGCAGAGAATGACAAACCAACTAACTCATTTAACGTGTTACTTCATTAATTCCCCTACACATTGCGATGAGGAAGTGCGATTGAATGCGTCGTTGCATAAGTAACTAACTATTCTCGCGCAGTGTAGCCTTGCGAGCCCAGACAAACGGGGCAATAGGCAATGACAAAAACAAAACAGCAATAACAACAGGCCAGTTAACCCATTGAAGCCTACAATACACCAATCACCAACAACCAACCACTGGCTGCGCTCAGCGTTTGCGTCGCTGCTTTCGTTGGCAGCGAGCGCCCAAGCTGCGGCTGCGGCTCAGTTTCTGTCACACCTGGCGCTCAGTTGTGGGCAGCGCGGCCAGCTAACAACAACGGCAAACAAAACGCAAAACGCAAATCGCAATCGCAGTCGCGACGTGCTTAGCATTTTGTTACGAGTTAGAACTTTTTGTTGTGGAGTTCGACAAAGTGAGAAAGAGAGAACGTGAGAGAGAGTGAGTTAAGAATAAAAGGAGGATTTGAGCGGGAGAGCGAGGGAGTGTGTGTGTGTGTGCGTGAGATCAAGATCTACAAAACAGCAGCAGCAGCAGCTAGCTGCAGCTTCTCATCGCCTGGGCTGCAACAGTTACGTTTCGTGCGCGTCGCTTGCAACATCGAAATTTTTGTTCGGTTTCCGTTTCGTAAATGGTTCTGTTGTGATTCGTGTGTGTGTAGCGTGTGTGTGTAGCGTGTGTGTGTGCGTGTGTGTGGGAAAAAATGCAACGAAAATGTCTGTCCATTAGTTGTAAACGTTTTGGCGCTTGTAATTGGCGGCAGCTGCTTTTGTTTTACCTTTAGAAGCCAACGAAAAAGTGAAACAGGTGCGTTCACGCATAAAATCAAACAAAAAAGTTAACTAAAACCAAAAAAAAAAAAACAATTAAATACAAACTAAAAATTTTGTAAAGCGTACAGCGAATAGAGTTACAAAAGCAATTAAATCATTAAAAATGCATTATGACGAGAAATCAAAAAAATCACAGTACGAACACCTGCAATGACTTGTACAAAATATTTTCTAGCCATATGCAGTTTAACCAGAAGATGATACCAAGTGTTCTTAGCTTGGCCTTAAGCTTGAATCGCTTCTCAAACTGACTCATTGAATCAGATACTAAGAACTGCCCACGCGATTTCTGAGTGTTTTATATCATGTGCTTTTTAGATTTTTACGATCGGGTCCGTAAAGCCAAAATCACAAACCCATAAATTTTTTTTTCGCCATTATGTTTTGGTTGATTCTGCTTAATTGTTAGCCAGTCTGTGGACTTGGCTTAAAAGAATAAATACCTGACTTAGCCACCAACGCAAAAATACTTTACTCCAAATGTTGCCAGTCTTATGGATTTTTGTGTAGGTCGCAATTGGCCTGGCCAACTTATGGACACAACTATTAATCTACGAAAAGTTCTAGTCTCTAAAATCTTTGCTAATCAAATTGACATAGTTTTAATTGTTTTAAATTGGCAAACAGTTCGCAGAGATCTTCAGTTAGTGTTGGTTTCGAATTCATCCAAAAACGAAGTAATATCCGTCATAAAAATGTACTATTTTAATTAAAATTAAAATCTTTCAGACTTAAGAATGTGTCAAAAATATTTTCTCCGCTATTCCAATAATTCAAAGTGCATTTTTTAGTGTGCTAAAGTTTTCACGTACTTATTCAAGATAGTAAAAATAAATTCTTGCTCGAGATAAAGATGCCTTCAACATTCCAAAATTAAAGCGTTAAAAAACTTTTAAGCTAAAAATAAGTTTATGACAATGTTCATTCAAATAAATGTCTTAAAATATAAATAACACTTCAGAAATTCAAATTTATGTGCAGCAAAAGTGATTGCATTGTTTGTAGTTTGTAGATTAAGATTTTTAAGACTTGAAATTTTTTATGCGTTAAATATTCAAATTGTTTTGGATTTTAGAGTTGTTAGATAGCTAAAATTGCTGATCATATATTATCTAAAAATGCTGGGAACTTTACTCTATTTAGCTGTGCAGTTTTTGAGTAAATGAAGGCAGCTTGTTAAACATGTTAAAATACAAAATATAATTATTTAAATACTCCTTAATGTCTTATTTGTTATAAAACCTATTCAGTCAGATGCATGACTATGATATATTCATGTTCACGTCTTTTTCAAGACATGCCACAGCTCATTGGTTGAGTAATTTATCTATTAGAGACTCGAACTGCTCATCAAGTGGACATAAAACAAATGTTGCCTGCTCAGCATAAAGAAACATGAACAGCAAAAGTAAAACAAGCAACAAAATCAACTACAACAACAGCATTTACATTTGCAGTGAACTACAACAACAACAACAACAATATTAGCAGTTGCAACTGGAGGTAAATGCAGTCAAGGTGCGCTTAATTAACATGCAACGTGCAACTGGCAAACGACAACAGCAACAGTAACAACAGCAACATCGACAGGCTAACGACAACAGCACGTCATAAGAGTAATCGACAATATCAAAAGCAGCAACAACAGATTGCCGCTGGTCATCAGCTGCAACAGCAACTGCCACAAAAGTTCGCCAATCAGTCAAACTAAAGATGAGTTGTTCAGCATTGCTTGGTCCTCTGCCCTGCAGCTGCTAATTAAAGCGCAACATCAGCATCAATTGCAACATCGACGGCAGCAACTAGAGGAAAATCAGCAACAACAGCAGCAGCAACAATTGCAACAGCAACAGCAGAAAGAGCAAAATGTAAGTGGCAACATGGCATTTGACTTTCTTTCCAGGCTTTATTGTTGGTGACTTTCTAAGCCAGTTGCCAATTTGGTGCAATGGCAGGCGGCAGATTTGGCAACGAGGCAGCAAACTTGCCACTTGCACCACTGGTAGCAACCATTGCAAGCAGTTGCTCCAGCTCCAGCTCCAGCTGCTGATGTGACTGCACCGCGACAATTGTTGTGTTGCATGGGCAACATGGGCAACATGGGCGACTGGGTCGCGTGTTTGACACAAATGCCGCGCATAGTTTTGAAGGCGGTTTGGAGCAACTGCGCTTAATGGGCAAAACCAGCAAACAACACACACAATCACACACACAAACACACACACAGACACAGTTATCGATACTCAGTTACTTATAAGTATCGAAAGATACTGCTTCCTGCGCTGATTGCATTTTAATAAGCCTTCCCGGTATCTCAGAGATACTTTGGCGGGGCAGGCCAAAAATGTTGCATGTTTTGCTTAAGTAGCCAGCGACGAAAGCACAAAAAAATGAAAATAATAACAAGCAAAATGCGGCACGCAAACAATGTGGAAGACAAAATGCTCAGCTTGACGGGTGGTTCAGGGAGCAAGTGGCATGCATCGCGTGCCAATCGCCTTAACAATGGGTCGCAATGGGTTAAGCTGGCCACATAAAACATGTTCAAGCTGCAAAAAGTAAGAGCAAGCAAAATAAATTATTACCAAATTCCACAAAAGCACACAAAAACTATATTTTTTATGCATACATTTTTTATTTATGTCTTAAAAAAATCTAAGAATCTTAAAAATTAGGAAATGTATCTTAAAATTGCCAATAGATTTAATATTTTTATTTTTGGAGGTAAAAGCAAACTCTTAATAGCATTTAAATTAACATACTTACTGAAATATAATATTTATGTTAGTAATAAATGAAGTATTTATTACTTGTTGCCCACTGTGCCCCTTCAAGTGGCGGCGGCTACTTTGATGCAAAGATCTGCGGCTTCAGTTTCGAGTTGGAGTATTGGTTTTATACTCAGTTATTTGGCAATTTGTTGATCGCACATTACGAGTAAAAGAGTTATTTTTATTTTGTTATTTCCTCTGTTGTGTGTTGTGTGTTGTGTGTGCTGCTTGGCATAGTTTTTCAAAAAATTATCTTTTGTGAGCTGTGTTGCACATTGCCTGAGTTGCTTAGCTTTTAATAGGCTTAAAGTGGTTGAGCAATGAATGCAGCGGCTCGTTTGGTTATCCATCAGATCCATTCACAAAGCCATTTGCCACGCCTCGTACAACTGCATTAACAAATAACTGTCAGAGAACAATAGCAACAATAACAACAACGTCTGTTTTGTGACCCTCAAGCAGGAGTCTTGTCTCAAATGAACTTGGCTAACAATAATGGTAAATAAAAGCACACATACCAAAATAAACACATAGCCAATAAATGTTCGACGGTGCAAAAAAGCCATAATAATAAACTTAAACAAAAAAAAATGTTAAAATAAAAAAAACTATAAGCTTAATGTGAACAAATTTGTGAGTTGGTCATAACAACAACTGCAGCCACAACAATTTCAGCAGCTGTTGCTGCCACTTTTTTTTTTAGTAGTTTTCGTGGCCATTCAATTTTTTTCTGTTAGTGACAGTCATTAGCCAAAATATGAACGCCAAAGTTGCGGATATTTGGGTATAAACAGTAGTCAAAGTGTCTAAAGTAAAAATATGCTGATAAAATTGCTCAATTTGCAGATTTATGCAAGAAAAATAGAAAACTTTGAATACACTTTAAATTTGGTCAGAAATTTAATTATGAAAAGCGTTTTGAGAATCTTTTTTGAAATGTAGAATTGACTGAGAAAAATAAACATTAAAAATTTAATAATTGACAGAATGATGTGATTAATTAAAATTCACTAAATAAAAAAATAAGATTTAACAAGATTTAAGTTAAGATTTGATAACTATAAAATCTAGCAAATTATTAAATATGTCTAATAAATTAATAATGTCTTCTCGCCTCGTCTTTTTGCATTGTTTTTAAAAATAAATTAAATGAAATGAATTTATGTTAATTTTATTGTGAACAGACGAGATTTTATAGCATGCCATCTAAATATTTATATTTGGTATTTTATGAATTGATGTGAAACTAGTCCCATTAAAATCAAATCAAGAGTATTTGGCATATTCGCTTAAATTATTTATTTTAAAGAAACTTTTATTGTTTTTTTTTATGAAAATGCAGCGTCTCATGTCTAAAATGTTATCTAAGTCCACACGTTTTTCTAATCAATTAACTGAAATCTGAGGAGAGGCTTAAAACGCATTGTGCGGTTTTCTAACATCTCAGCCACAAATTCCACCAAACCAGCAACAACAGCAACAACAGCAACAAAAGCAACAAAAGCCACAAAGTTGCGCGAGTCGTGTCAAAAAATTGCTTTGTATTTTATTATTTTTTGTTTTTCGATTTTTGTTTTTTTTTTCTTTTTTTTGTTTTTTGTCTGGTTGTTGTTGCATTGTTTTGAGCGATTTGTTTGAATTTTGCCGACCGGCGACGATTGGAAACTTTGGAAAGATGTCTCGCCAAAGCATTGGATCCAGCGTCTGAATCTTGGGCACCATCCGCTTGGGCTCTGTGTGGCTTGGCATTTTATCCAGTCACGCTGCAAGTTATTTGCGTCGTGCCCAAGAACTTCTCAGCTCTCTGTTATTATGCCAACCGGCTGGTTCCATCAAACGAGTGCCATCATCATCATCATCATCGTCATCATCATCGTCATCATCGTCATCGTCGTCGTCGTGAAGAAATAACGCTTGACTCTGCAGTTTTGGGCCCGCTGTGTAACCAGAGCTCGCCGAGTGATTTATGCAGTTGCCAACAAAAAAAACTGTTGCACTTACCCTTGCAGCAGGGTTAATGATAAAGCCATGCAGAAAGGGTATTTGTACCGTTATCAGATTGGTATATTAATTAATTATGTGGGTGTAGCAAATAATAATCGTTATGGTAATGACATAATTTGACAGTCTGCGAAAAAAAATAATAACTGCTTTCTGTATTCAAAGTTTTCAAACTCTTCAACATTTATAGAGGATATCAAATTCGGATATGCTTTGCATTTCTGATTTACTTTTGTGTGATTATAAGTTATAAAATTCGCTGCACTTGTTGAATTTTGATATGCTGTGGGAAAGTTGTCAAATCTTTTGAGTTGCGCAGCTGCAGCCAAAATTTGAGGCAGCCAAATTTGATGCATATTGATTTGCAGCTGCCAAATCTCATTACGTATGCAGCTGTTTGAGCGGTTTTGGAACTTCCCGCCTACCTTAAACGCGTTTACGACAGCAATTGGCAAAAAGTACTTTGAGCCGAGTATTTTGTATGAATGAAATCAGCATCAGCCTTGGAGACAACTTCCGTTTGAGGAGTGCCAATTGTGTGAGCCACTTGTCGACTCGTTGTCTATTGTTCAGAAAGACATATATATATATATATATATGTATTTGAATGTCGGCAGTGCTCGGGGCATCAGCTTAATGTCCAATTATTATTTGTAGACTTTAACGTTGCCACATTGAAGGTTGTGTTTTGCCTGCTCTCTCGTAATACTAATGGCATAATTATAATTTTGTGTAGCAATTGAAATTTTTTGCAGGCGTGCTTCGAAGTGTTGAACCAAAAATTACTTCATTTCGCCTGCGGCTTTTATGTGTGGCTGTGGTCAAGTGGCTGATGATCATGTTGAAAGTGTTTTGCCCTACACTTGGAAATTGTAAAGAAAAAAACGTATCTATTACAATGTTTTTTTTTAAATTATTTTTTTTGCCACATTGTAAAGATGCTGCTGAAGGCTTATAATGATATCATGCAGTAAACCCTTTGTGCCACTACGCCTCTGATGCAAACAGGTTTTGGGGCTTACTGTGAACTGTCAACAGTCAACAGCGTTCTACGTGTTCACAACTCATTATTTACACTCCACAAACTTGCTATTTCGGGCTATCGAATTTCAGTTTTGTGTTCTCCACTGCCTCGTTTTGCATATGACACAAATGCGATCTGAAAATTCCATAACATAAAAATATGTTTTTTATTTTATGACTGAAATTTACAATTTGTCGCCATTTCGGGCGACCAAATATTTGCATATGTTTACGGCCTTACAGAAACGTTCCACCTGCTCGCAACAAACGTGGCTAAAAGCAAAGCTGTCCAATTGCGCAGCAACACAAAAAAACAAAAAAAAATCAATAAATAACAATCTTGGAAATTGTTTTAAGTAACCATGATTTTTATTTATTTTTTTTTGCATTTTTATTATTTGCTCACGACTGCCTCGTAAAAAGCGTCGAAACGAAATGAAACGAAAACCAAAAAGCGTTTTTTGCATTAGACGTCATCGACTTGTGGCCTTTTTTTTAAATGAAATTTGCGCCTTACTTTCACCGGCGTGCATTTGAAATTTGAAATTCAATTACGAAACTCAATACGCCCAGGTATTAAAAGTCGCTTCAACTTATCGACAGCATCGCCATCATCGCCAGCATCGCCGGCGGGTAATCAATGCGAGCAGCGCAAATGTTTATTAATTGGCGGCAACGAGCAAAAGTAAAATGCTATTTTTTTTACTGCTTACTCGACTCTAAGTTACTCAGTAGAGATTTTTCGAAATGTAAACTAAAATATATGTTTTTTATGGCATAGTTCAAAAGTAGCCTTTTTAAGTAACTAAAGTTTGCCACAAAAAATATTTTGAAATAAGTATTGCATATATAAATTTAGTAGTAAAATTTGCACTACTTTTTTCCTGTTGACAGCAGTTGTAGCTGTGCATTATTTACGCAATTTTGATTTTAATATTCTGCATAAAATAATAGTTTATTAATGTGTAGTTTTCCAATTTCAATAAAATGCTTATAATCTATATATATCTGTACAATTCTGCAAAACTACTCTCGATTTTTAAGTGCAGGGAATCTAAAGTAAAGGGGAACAGTTAATTAGTGTGAATCAGCGCTATTAATGCATGAGATGACCAATAAAAATGTGCCCCAATGAGAAGCGGAGTCATCGCATCACCAGCTTTGACATATGCAAATTGCGTATACGCCCCACGACTCAAAACGTTAAACCAAATGTCGACTCAAAGCAATTGCAATATTCAGCTCAGGTTTGCTGTTGCTGCTGTCATTGTTGATATTGTTGTTGTTTATGTTTCTAATCATCGTCTACTTAAAATGCTTAAACAATGATGCAATTGGCGCGGAACTCGACTCTGATTTGCAGGCGAGCGAGATAATTGACAAATAGCTGGCGACTGTGGGTGGGCCAGGTCAAGCGATTAAGAATCATGGCTAAGTTGATAGTGCCCCAAGTTGCTCACCTTTGCTAGCCACAGCCTTGATTGTAATCAACTTGAATACTATATTTATGCTTCTCAGTTTGGCATCGCCAGCGCGTATATCATAATTTACAATTTGAACAGCGCAACGGTGCAAGCGGCAAGCAGCAAGCAGCAAGCGGCAAGCGGCAAGTGGCAAGCGGCAAGCGGCGAGCGGCAAGCGTCAGGCGTCAGCGCACGCGTGCATTCTGTTTTCGATTATGCGCCTCATGGCATTTTGGCAGACATAAGTTATCCGCAGAGACTCCACTCGACTCTGTGGCCGGCCTTGATGGCAGGCCGCCTTTGGCGCTTGTATCTTTTGCTTGCATCTGCTTGTATCTGCTGTATCTAGCTGGCCGCCGTTTGGCTGACCACATGGGGCGGCAGCAGGAAATTTGTTAGCCTGTCATAAATTGCAACGAAATGTATAAATTATGGCTGGCAACGGGCCACAGCTATCGATATGCAAAAATCAAAAGCAAAAAAAAAAAAAATAATCCAGCCAGCGAAAGTGTCGAATGATGTTCTAGGAAACTGTTATCTGTTTTTTGTTTTTGCTTTTTGCCCAACGGCCAAACAACAATTTCTTTTAATTAATTTTTGTGATCGGCGTCTAGACACGACACGAAATACTTCACACGCCAACGCTCGCACAACCGTGTGACAGGTGCTGATTGAGATGACCCCAAAAAAAGGAGGCGAGACATCAGCTGCCTGTAAGTGGAAATGAGGATGGAGCTGCCATTCACACTTCTTGGCGCAGTAAACATGTAAAAATACTTTCGGCTTGTAATGAGCCGAAGAACTCGAATATATTAAATAAATGCCCAAGAAAACTCTCAAATATCACTGAAAACCAGCAGTAAAAAGAAAAAAAAAAACACACACACAAATTCACAAGTTTTCTGCTGCTGAGTCTGTTTATAATATTTTCAAAAAATTGTACATCTAACATTTGTTTTTAGGACCAATTATTTTAAAAACACATAGCACTGTGCTTAGGAGAACAAGTACACAAAATATTCATAGATGTCAACCTATAATATAAATTATTAATATTAATAACAAAATACCATAATTAAATACACAAGTTGCCAACTTACAAAAGCTGATTTAACATCATCCCACAAATTGGCTGTAGCTAAGTCCACACTTAATGCCAGCATAATAATTAAAATGAATATGAAAATATTGTAATTCATTTTGAATGTTATATAACTTGATTCTTCGGTATTTTTGGGATTTAAAGATGCTGCAGATGCTGCTAAATTTATGCGACTGCTGCCTAATCTGCCTGGCATATTATTAAATAGAAGCCGCACAATCGAAACTATGCTGATAAGACCTAATTCTAAGAAAAATACAAAATTGAGCACCTTATCAAAAATACAGAGTAATCTCTATTTAATTAAATTGGCCTAAGCCAAGGCCATTTTGTTATTTATTTTTCAAGGTACAGCAACATTTATTTGGCAAACAAAGTATATATATATTTTGATATTTTTACATATTTTCCATGCTAAATAACAGCAAATTTAGACAAAAATTTTTGCAGCATCTTCCTGGAAAAAATTTGGTTTTAGTAAATTTAAATTAAATTACTTTAATTAAATGAGACTTACGACCGTCTTAGCAACTTGCTCAACTTTCTTGACAACTTCTTACCTGTAAGAGTAAATTTATGCACAATTGTTTTTAATATTAGTTAATTTAACTTTTCAACTTTAACTTACAACCATCTTCAATATCGTGGATCCAATTCGATCCCATTGTTTGACCCAAAGTTATGGACAAGATTAGGCCCATTAAAGTGAATACGTTAAAGAAGTTCATTTAATGATTTTGAATTCTGTTCTTTGCTTTATTGCAATTAGACTTTCTGCAATGACTGCACTGAGTTGACTATGAGACTCTCTCGGATATTGGGCCTTTTATATGGTCCTGAAATCGAAGTATTGATTAATCCATGTAAAAATTAAAAGGGCGTTGTAATTAAAAAAGTGACCCGATAATCTCTTTTTTACATTTTCCTGTGCGGTTTAAATTTATGGCTAATAAAAATATTTTGATTTATTAATTTTAAGAATACAGAGCATATTTCTCCGGAGATGTAAACGCATTATAAATGTTGATTTTGTATACGTTTTTATTTTCTACATAAACGGGCATTCAGCATTAGCCCCGACATTAACTGAACATAAAATTAACAACTTTGTTAAGAGCCCACATCAATTACGGGTAAAACAGTAGTTTCAAACTCAGCGGGACTTCTTAAAAGAAACTGCCAGATAAAAATCCTGTAATAATTAATCAGAAAAACTGTTAAAAAAAATATTACTAAAACTATTAAAACTGAACCACGTCGGTGGTCAAAAAAAGGTGGGAATCCGATTTCCAACCAAGTCGACAATAATTTAGCTACACAAAATTACGTTGTCTAAAAATTATTACATTGAGTGGAACTCGAGAAGTGGAGAATTGAGAATTGAGAAAGGCCTTAGGCAGCGGCACATATCATAGTATAAATCGATTGGGTGTGACGCATAAATAATTGCAGCCATTTATTTAAACATTTATTGCCACAGAGCAATGCCGCAATGCGATTTCCAATGTGTGTGCAGAGTTCTCTAACGCATAATTAAAAGCCGTGAAATCCGCAGGCTAAACTGATACAATCAACAGCAACCAAAGCAAAACTTGTTTATGAAATCATACATGTATAATAGATGCCAAAAAAGCATATACAAAATACGTTAACAGAATGCGAATTATAACCGGCTCACTTAACGTGTTGCCTCTATTCAATAATTTAGAAACTAATTTGTATCTACGCCTCAGCCTCGAGGGCCTTGACAATTAATAAGCGTTCGAATTCACTGCCAATTTCATGGAGCATCAAATATTCGTTGTTAGCTCATTAACAGTTCGGTCAGTCAACCAACAAAGATTTCTATAATTTCCAGGAATACATAATTATAAACAAAGACATAAATCAATAAGTAGCAATACTTGCCTTTAATAATGCAATAAATAGATAATTTCATGGCTCGAGACTTGAGCTAGTTGGAGTTCAGTAAACGCATCTCGTTTAAGGCGGCAATTGTGTAAATAGCCAGTTATAATGAGCCATTGATAATTACTATTAAAAGCAAACATTTTCATCACATTTACTATACCAATTTAAATAAATATTTTCATTAGTTGTTGACGCTTTGTCATCGAATATTGGGGCACAAGTTGTGTAGTCTTTTAAGTTTAGTATTGAGTACTTATTCTGTAGATAACTAATACTATTATATATACAATATTTTACTACTATTATATTATACTTTACTTATATACTGTATAAATTTATTTTCTATTTTGTACCCCTTAAAAATTAATAACAAATGTGTTTTGTTTTTTTTTGCAAAAGTCTGTTGCAGTCTGAACAACTTGGCTAACAACCAAGTTAGTCTTAAACTTATTTTCATATTAATATTATTATCATCAATTTCTTATATTGTTTTTTTTTGTCTAAATTGTACAATTTTGAGCTTAAATACTTTTTTGTAATTACAAACATTTTATTGTTATTTTTGTGCGTGTCAGCAGATGGACGTGTGGTGCAGGCACTGACAGACTGCATGACATGCAGTTTGACACGTTGTAATGACTTCAACTGTTTAGGTGTTATCTTATCGCACTCTGTCAATATGTGTATGTGTGTGCGTGTGTGTGTGTTGCAAGCAATATGTTTACATTGTGTTCTCTTTTTTTTGGGTTAAAGCTGTCGCGCTTGAACCCGGACGTTGTTGGCGTCTACATTATATTTATTGCTATGTTTACAAAGTAGGCGGTTCTTGGATTCTGCTAATATATATATATATATTTTTGTATTGAATTTGTTAAATCTATATATGAAAGCAAAGACTCTAAGATCAAAGTAGGCCCCAACTGCCACTGTTTTGGGACAAGCGACACCTTTTGGCATCATCAATCATTTCCATAGGCCTTTGAGGTCCAAAGTACCAATCGTATTGACGCTTCTGTTGTTCCAATATATTAGTTGCAGATACAATAGTATCTCTAAATATCTATATCTCGTATATAGTCGGCTAACTGTAAAGCGCTTATCGGGCATGACGCTTGTTTGGGTGTTCCAACAAGTTGCGACTGCAAACTGGTTTATTGTCTAGCAGAGACTTATATTTATTAATTATCGTATCGATGACTCTCTCTCATTTGCCTTGAGCAGTGCTTTAAGCCTGGCCAAAAAGCAAAATAATAAGAGTGAAAAAAAAAAACAATCAGAAACCACTTCGCATTGTGTTTTGACCCGACAAAGTTCTGTTTTGCCGCTGCTCTTTTGTGGTCGTCAACAAACAAAAAATAAATAAAAAAAAGACAAATACTTTGCAGCACACACAAAAACACTACACACACACACACACACACACACAGAGGCAGACACAACACGATTACAGAGCATAAAGTTCAGCGGCAACAACGTAGAGTTTTTCTCTGTGGGATTTCAGTTCGATTCGAGCGATTTTAGAGCGCGGAGCGTGCACGTTCCGTGAAACTAAAAACCAACAAAATAAAAAATAAAAGAGAAAAAAACACTAAACAAATACGTAAATAAATAATAAAGTTCGTTCTCGTTTTTGTGCGCCAAGTGAAGTGTGGCCAAGCTGAGTCAGCCAGAAAGTGCAGTGAAATGGATTTCTCATGCCCAAATTCAGTCTGAGAATGGCTGGTGTCGCCTCGATGGCCACGCAAGTTTCGCTTGCCAATCAAATCTAATTAATTTCGGCATACACTTTCCATTTAATTAGTCTGTGTATTAGTTAGTGGTGCTTAGTGCCAGCTAATAAACCCATTCACGTAATTGTGTGTGTGTGTGTGTGTGTATGCAGCATGAGCGTGAGTCTTGATAGCATTGGAATCGGACGCGGAATCGGTGGTCTACCCGGCGATTTGGTGGCCTACGATGAGTCAAAATTCAACCAAAAGATAACGCACCTGACGCCCACAGAACAGGAAGCCGTTAAGCGCTTTTGGAGGTAACGATCAACTTCGATAAGTCCAAAAAAAATTAAAATATTTTGGCTCATTAAAGATCGGAGCTCAGTTTCTGTAAAGAGTATCTAAGGTTATCTAAAGTGTGAGTTTTAAGGTTCACATTGAGGTGACAAAGTGATAAAGTGAAGCAATTTGTTTAAAAATAGACTATTAGCCAAAAACACATATAGCTTAAAGTTGTCTTTAATTAATAAGGCAAATACGTTAATAGAAAACCAGTTAATCAGCTGAAAGGAACGTTGACTAATTGATTGGTTAACCACATTTTGCGTTAGTGTAGAATCAATACAATTTTAAGCATTTATATTTATTTATTGTTTAATAACATTAGTAAGAAATTTTCTGTAAAATATATATTGTAGAAATGCATTTAAGTGTTTAAAATATGTACATAAAATTATTAATTATGTAAAGGTATTTTCAAAGACTATGCGTATGTCATACACCAAATATAGATTTTTTTTTAAATTCGAAAGCGTTATGGAAATCTTAATTAATGCAAATTAACTCTTTTTTTTTTACGATTTTCTGTGGTAAAAATTCAACAAGCTGCAAGAAACGCGCGTAAAACGCGTGTAAAACGCGCGCATGTTTTGTGTGCAGTTGTTGGGAATTAAATATTTGTTTTGCTATTGACAACTGTTCAAATAGAACTTATCTATCAGATTTATAAATAAATCAATGGTTGTATTGGGCAAGGGATAGGCAGTCGTATTATAGAATGCAGCGAAAGTATGCGCTGCACACAGATACATAGATACAAGATACTTTCGTTTTAGTTAGTGCCACACTTGCTGGGGAAATTATAATAAAATATATCAAGCTGTCAGCATTTTGAGTTTTGCCTGCGGCCCCCTTTTGTTCTCAGTGTTTGTTGTCATTGTTGTTGCAGTTGTTGCTGTTGTTGTTGCTGATGTTGTCGGTATTTTGAAACATCTTTTAAAGTATGCGCGCCACAAAATCCACAATAATCTGTTTGCCATGCCATAAAGCAGCAAGGGTCTCCGCGACTCTTTCACTCCCAGGCAACGGCACTCATTAGTGAACTTTGGGCTCCTCCCCACCTACCCCCACCGCCCTATTCCTATTTTGATTATATGTTTTCCTGGAAAATGTGTGCATTATGCGTGCCACATTTCTCATTTTCATTTGTTTCCACGGTTTTTGTGTGTGTGTGTGTGTGTGTGCAACGGAAGCTGCAATTATTTATAATTTGTTTTCGGCATCGAGTCCTCAACCTGATGCAATTAGCCCCCAAAAGTGGCGCTGATGGAAAAAACTCTGCCAACGGGCCGTGCATTTTCATATCTTATTAAATTAATTGCCTGTCATGTTTTCCACGCTTACGGCAACAAATACAACAATAGCAATGTTTGCTGATTTGAAATAAAATATATATAAATCTTGTTGAAAGCCGTCTTGCGATTTGCTGCCATATTTTTCACGTTGCGTTTCTTTTCGATTCCAAAATTTATGTAAAATGAAAATTTATGCGTCAACTGATTTATGCGGTTTTCCGTATCGCATGCATGACAAGAGCCACAGAGACCACGCCACAACCCTCCCCCCTCCCAACCATATTTGATAGCTTCCCTTCCACCGCGCCTCGAGCGCTGTGCGTCTGCCGAGTTGCATCCATGTGAAACGAGCGACGGCGACGCTTATTTTTGGAGTGCAGCCCAAATTAATATGTGTGTTTATGATTATGATACACGTATCATTATGTTTATACATAAATTTGTCTATACATCTCTGAGCAGCCCGACTAAACAACATTGTCCAGCAATCGACAATATATATATATATATTTATATGACACACATTTGCTTACAAATATTATATATATATCAGAGAATTATGCTGCGATTAGTTTTTATACGAAACTAAAAACACTTTTATAAATTTTAAAAATCTACACAAGTTTTTTATATTAGCTGGCATTGACTAAAAAAATATTTTCTTTTTTGCCATTTCTAAAATCAACAACTTTATTTACTTTTTTTTATTTATTTGCAGGTCGCTGGTTTTGCGAAGTCAACGCGCCTTCATTGAGGAAAATGGTACGTAGAATTGCTGCGTTGCGTGGGCAATTTTTATTTAGCTATGAAATCGTGGCTTAAGCCCACATGAGAACCACTCTGTGGTGGATTTGGATGTGGGTCAACTTTGACGCCCGCACAGGGCAACGAGTGGTGGTGGTGTTGCCAACGCCCACCCACACTTAAGACAATGTCTTTGCTCTAAACCAATTTGTCACAGAAGCAGCAGCAGCCCAAAATATTTGGCAATAGTTTTATTTTAGTTGCAGTTGGCCCAAAACGCATTTTCCATTGTCCGCTTGGAAAGTTCAGCTGCAAGCGACTTATGCAAATGCGTTTTGGCTTTTTTTTTTATTTTTAAAAGGCAACATTTGCAAATATTTAACATTTTTGCTGTCACTCACATGTGAATTTTTAATTAAGCTTGCCAGCCAAAAGCCGGTTTTTTGCCCAAATATTTGGCTCAGATCAATATAGATAAATTTCTGATATGCATTCTTTTTATGACAATTTATGACAGCGGATATGAGTTGACATGTTTTTTTTTTTGGTCGTAGGCCTGGCCGGTTTTTCTTAGCGTTAATTGAGGCAATTAAATGCGATATGCAAATGCAGGCTGTCAACTGCCAACGGCGAGTTGGCCAAATCCAACTCACAACCACAGCCTGCCAAAATGGTCTCATTAGCCACACGCAGTTTATGAAATTTTTATATTTCTCTTTTAATGTGTTTACGCATACAATTTATGACACGCGAAGAATCTTAATTATAACAACATAAAATCCCATGCATTAATTGGCTAATGAAATACACAGGGAAATCTATAAATTTACCAACTACGTCGTTCCACGGGGAGCACTTTAAAGCAAATAAAAAATAGAAAAAACATAATGAAAACTCGAGTAAAGCCAACTGCAGCAATTAAACATAAATAGTCTCATACACTGTACAAATTGAGGGTTCATTAATTGGCGCACACAGGTAATACTTAGATGAAAAATATGAAGATTAGAAAATCTGATTTTACTCCAAAATTAAAAATATTCTAATTGAAAATAATTCAATACCTTTCAGGTATTTATTAAAATATTATTTAATTTGATTTAAATTTATTTACAATTTTTGGTTGATTAAATATGCACAAATAAATAAATGTACATAGATTTTTTAATACGTAATTCCGGTTATTTGTATTTTTTACAAATTTAACAACAACAAATTTGTATTCAAAATCCATTAGGCAAAATCTAACAAACATTTTTTCGTTTTATTAATGTTGATTTCAATTCATTTCCTATATTTTTGTACTTTTAACTTGTATTTGACATGCAATTAGATTGAACATTGCCTGTACGTGTTTAGCATAATTAAGTGTTTTCCACTTTACGGTAATTTTTTGTTGTTATTTTGTTGTTGTGTTTTTTTTTTTTTGTGCTGCTGTTGGACCGTTAGCTTCATTAGCCGCAGCTGCAAATAACGCCTACCCATTGCCGCCGCTGCTGCTCAGCAATAACTCCTTCATATGTGAACAACTTTACACACACATCTGTAGCTTGTTGGCCAACCAGTTTTAATTTTAGTTGGTTTTACGTTTTTTGCCTTTTTTGCCTTTTTTGCGTTTTGTCTGCTTTGGTCGAAATTCATTCACAAGCCGGCTTCATTTCGTATGCTGGGCAGCGTCTCAGTTCCATGAGCCGCCCACACTGAAAATGTGGTCTTTACAATCGGGGGAATCTTGATGATGATGATTGGGGATTGCTTCGCATTTGGGTCTCAGTTGCAAACATCGATGTTCGACTCTGGGCTCGGAGTCACAGTCAGCGAGTCTGTCTCTGCACATGCTCGTAATTTACCTTTTACTTGCAACTCAGTTTTGTTGCATGTCTGTCCGACTGGGCTAATTTCTTAATTTTTATGTGCGCCGAGTGCGCGATTTATGTCATTGTATGGGTAAATGGCCACCTTTTATGGTGCACCCAAGATTGTGTAGATAAAGTTGTTCGAATTGGCCCACAGATCTCGTGCGATGGATGTTTGGTAGGGCAGCATAAAAAGTGTGATTTGCCTGCTTAACTGCTTAATAATTTTATTATGTTTGGAGATATAAATATCTTTGGGGGAACAGCTACTTTCATAAAATATCTATAATTATTTAATAAATATATATGTTGTCACTTTATTACTAGTAGTAATTTCGTATGGATAAAAATAGTAATAAATTGTAATAGGTTTTTAATTATTTTTATTATTATAATTATTATTAAAATTGAGGTCGTCTGCACTGCGGCCTATTAGATCGACTGTTCCCCTTTCTGGGCTCATAGCTCCTCCATTTACCTCAGTTCCTGAACGAATATAAATTATTAAATTAGTACCATAAATTAAAGTAAGATTATTTAATAATTTAATAATATTTATATATATATATAAATAATATTAATATTGCCTATTCAATATTTGCTAGTAGTTATTTTATTATTTATATATTGTTATATAATAAAATGATCTGAGATAAGTGCGAGTCACACTTTCTTTGGAAAAACTTATTAACGCCAACCAAAGAGCAAATCTCTTAGCAAATCAATTATTGAGGTTGAGTGAAATGTTTATCGAAACTGGTCGAAGCTAGACTTGGCACACTTGGCCCTAAACAGCGGATGCTCATTAGCACGTGCTTAAGTGGAAAACCCCTTAGCCATTTAGCATTTGCAGCCGTCATTCAAGTGTTGACGTTGTTGTTTTGCAACTCAAACAGGCAAAACACCATCGAGACACAGAGACAAGCCACTCAACGCTAGTCGTGCTACCAATTAGGCGACATTAGGCAGACCACATTCTGCTGCACGCCCACAACTGACAGCAACGGCCAAAAGCTCTCGAATAACTGGCTAAATTGAGCAAACAGCTGTGATTATGTGTGTGCGTGTGTGTGCGTGTGTGTAGAGATGCTGCAGTTATGCGACTGCTGTCTAATCTGCCTGGCCTATTATTAAATAGAAGTCGCACAATCGAAACGATACAACAAAAATACAGAGTATTTTCTAGTTAATTAAATACATTTTTTTTTTTATTTATTTTTCAAGGTACAGCAACATTTATTTGGCTAACAAAGTATATATATATTTTTATATTTTTACATATTTTCGAAGTACCTCATGCTAAATAATAGCAAATTTAGACAAAAATTTTTGCAGCATCTTCCTGGAAAAAATTTGGTTTTAGTAAATTTAAATTAAATTACTTTAATTAAATGAGACTTACGACCGTCTTAGCAACTTGCTCAACTTTCTTGACAGCTTCTTCCTGTAAGAGTAAACAATTGTTTTAATATTAGTTAATCTAACTTTTTAACACTAACTTACAACGTCATGTTCAATTTTGTGGATCCAATTCGATCCCATTGTTTGACCCAAAGTTATGGACAAGATTAGGCCCATGAAAGTGAATACGTTAAAAAAGTTCATTTTATGATTTTGTATTCTGTTCTTTGCTTTATTGCAATTAGACTTTCTGCACTGAGTTGACTATGAGACTCTCTCGGATATTGGGCCTTTTATATGGTCCTGAAATCGTAGAACTGATTAATCCATGTAAAGATTAAAAGGGCTTTTCGCAATCAGCTGTAATTGAAAAAGTGACCCGATAATCTCTTTTTTACATTTTCCTCTGCAGTTGAAATTTATGGTTAATAAATATATTTTGATTTATTAACTTTACAATTTTATTATATTTTCCAAGATGTAAACGCAATTTAAATGTTGATTTTGTATACATCTTATTTTCTACATAAACGGGAATTCAGAATTAGCCCCAACATTAACTGAACACAAAATGAATAACTTTGTTAAGAGCCCACATCAGTTACGGGTATGTGTGTGTGTGTGGGTGTGTGTCTGGTGTCCAATACAGCGTTGATAATTAAGCCGGCAAAGCAGCGTCATTAACACCACGCCCTCGCAACCGGCCATGGCCATGATCGTGTGTTAATTACAGCTCATCAATATGCGTCGTTTTGGCCTGGTTAATATTGCCACCGACAGCACGTATAAGCCGCATATTGCAGTCAACAACAACAACAACAGCAGCACTTTCCCAATATGACGCCCACAAAGAACGCCCACCGTTAATGAATTGCATACTTTTCAATGAATGAAAGTGAAATCTGAAATTGATATATTTCATAATATAAACTTCACAACTAGATGGCGCCACGCGACATCAAATCGCATAAACAAATAAAAAATTTACTCTGGGCGTTGTTTTAGCCAACTGATAAGTGACAAATTGCGTATCTTATCGCCAATTAGCCGCACGATGAGTGCAACAAATATTTTGATTGTTAGCCATCCAGTTGGGCTGCGTACGTTTGGCCCAAATGGTCGGCAAATTCGTCGCTTGTTTTTTTTTTGGGAAATACTAACGCGTATTTCGTCGACCTTGGTTCATTAGAAAATGCTTTGGATTTTTTTATGGCTGGGGGTGTTGTGGTTGTTATATGTGGCTAAAAAGCCAAGGATTTACAGTGAGTGAGGAAGTGAAAAGATTGTAAAATAATTGCTTACATATGTTGAAATAGTTGCTAATTAAATCATTAAAAATGCTAATTGAGAAATGGTCAATAATCTTAAACAAATTAAAATCACAGATATTTTGCAATGAAACAATTAAGGAAATTGCTTTAAGCGCAGCTAATTAAGGCAAATGAACTCAAAGCTAGCAATTGGAAACTTCAAATGCTCAGTTTGTTAGCTAAATTAAGTAATTTAGTTATGAGTTAAAGCAATTAAGCATAAATATGGCCGGCACACAAATGTATCTTGCGGATACATTCTGAGAAATGCGCAACTGCGACTCGAATTACGAGAAAAAAAATAAGAGTTGAAACGTGTTTTAGGCCAACAGGCAGGCAGGTGTGGCAGTGGCAGACAAAGCTTAAGTGCCTGCCACACACACACACAATGCCAATACCAAGAATCAAAAGCAGACTCAAAACCCAGACAGATGTGACCTTGATAGTGACATTTAGATACGCGTTGTCTGCATTTCAGATACAGATTCTTTTTAGCCATTTATCTTACCCTCTTTTTCTGTTTTGGCTTTCATCTGCACAGCGCATCAAACGTCGGGCAATGGCAGTGGCACCCCAAGCTCCACATTGACTCGCTCGGTGCGCAGCTGCAACTGTTGTCCTTATGGCTACCACATCGATCTGGATTTTGTGCGCTACTGCGAGAGTCTGGCCAATGCCAAGCCCAGCGACGAGGAGCTGCTGCGTCGCGATCGCCGCAGATCTCGCAAATCCATGGAGTTCATGCTCGGCTTTGAGAGTCTCTTCGGCGGCGACTGGCAGGCGCAGAGTCGTGTGCAACCAAAGCTAACCGAGGTGAGTGCCAAAAAACTAACTGATTTGATTTTCCAAAAAAAAAACTGTCTTAGTTTATTTGAGCTGCATTTTTCTTTTGGCCTTTTGTCTCGCTGGGTGTGGGACAACTTCAAAGTGATTTCGCACTCGATTAACTTGCCACCTTTTCGCATTTTCACCACAGGCGGCACATGAAAGTGAGCCGGATTCGCCACGGCCACACGACGCCGGTGCCGGCGCCGGACTATCGCCGTGCTATCGGCCACGCTCGTCGTCGGTGCCACGCTTCACTTACAACAGCAACCTGGCAGCGCCGCCACGTTCGGAGTCACCCTATGGCACTGCCTCCTCCACATGCTCCTCGCTGCGTGGCGGCATCGAGAGCGATGCGGGCATCTATCCGTCTTACAAATATCCAACATACAGTCATGCACGTCCGGCCAACAGCCCGCCGGAGACGCGTGCCTTCCTGCACGACGCACTCGACGAGGTGTGCAGCGATTTTGAGCGTACGCTGGAACGTGCCTCCGCCAGGCGTCGCAAAGGGGGTGCCTACAGCTACACGAATGGCAACTCCCTGTCCATGGATCGCAACAACAACAGTCTCAGTCTGAGCTTAAGCCTGAGCAATGGCCACGGCTCCAAGGAGGCCAAGGAGGCGAAGGAGCGTCGCATGGGGCACAGCACGTGGGAGCGTTACTTTGATGTTGCAGGTGAGTGAAGTCCGTGGAATGCTCAAAATAGATGAGGAAATGCTCTTGGTTGCTGCTCTGCGCTGCTCTGCTGCTGAATGATTCATAGGCGGCAGACGAATGACTTTGGTTTTGTATCTCGTAGATACTTTTGTATCTTTTCTTAGCAATTAGCGTTGACGCCGCACATGTGACACTTTTACGCACGAAAGTGTGAAAAATTTTGAACAACTGTTGCAGCCTGTTGAAATGTTGCACAATGGCACGTTTTTCGAAATTTTTGTGTACAATTGTGAGAGAGTTTTTTTTCATTTGTTGTCTCCTAACTAAAATAAACTATGAATATTTTTCAATATATTAAATAAAATATAAAAATTTCTTAATTACTTTTTCCCAATTGAACTCTAGTTTTTTTTGCCCATTGTACCAGCTCAGCTATATATTGTAAGGCCAAACTGCTCATGAAGCTGTCATAGCCCAACACGCAAGCTGTTAGATCAAAGTAATATTTAAATGTAGCTACAAAAAAAAAAAGAAACTGAAAACCAAAACCAAACACAAACTGGCAACGCATAATTCAATTTTATGCAGCTTGTTGCCTGCCCCGAAATAAATAAATTTGTGTGGGGCCAATCAAAAGGCATTAAGCTGCATAAAATGCGCAGAGTTTGTAGAGTTGTCTGCAGATACACAGATACGTTATGCCGATAGACACATAGATACAATCACTTTGCATCTTTGGCATTTCAAACTCAATTGGAGTTTACAGGCGACTTCAAGGCGAATTCGAATCGATTCGAGGCGTTTGTATCTTAAATCAATTTTTGAAATGCGCATTTGGCGCTCAATTTGCATGCAAATGCTGCTAAATTGTTGTTTTTTTTTTTTTTTACTGTCGGCCCGTTTTTCTTGTGTATTTGTTTATGCCATAAATTTGCCATAAAGTGTGCAAAAACCAATGCAAGAAATTCACGCAAATAAACAATCAAATTGTCGCTGTTTTTTTTTTGCCCGTGGACATTTTCGCTTGGGCAAGGAGTCCAAAATCGACGTTGATTAATGATTACTGTTCCACACAAGTATTTACGATATGTGGGCCCCTCATATATTCCCCTGTTGATGCTTGTTTAGGCTCTTTATAAATGGTTTCTAAATTGGCTTTACTCTAGTGCGTTTTACCCAAAAGCAAAAAAAAACAAACATCGTTTGCCAAAAAAAAAACTTGACAA
The DNA here is from genome assembly GCA_037043605.1 of Drosophila multiciliata. NCBI lineage: Eukaryota > Metazoa > Arthropoda > Insecta > Diptera > Drosophilidae > Drosophila > Drosophila multiciliata. The sequence goes on from JBAMBF010000589.1 coordinate 12,029,326, forward strand.
TTGAGGCAAACCCCAAAGCAACGAGCCCAAAAAATCGGTCTATTGTTAGAAAAATGCGATAATTTCTTGTAACCTTGAGGGCCCAAAAAGCTGGTCTAGACATGGGCCTCTTTTAGCCATATGCGATTGAAAGCTTTTATTGTACAAATTAAGCCCAATGAAAATTATGAATATGCTTATCAAGTTTGAAAATAATTATTCAATAACTTGGCTAATATAAGTTGTAAATTGAAAAGCGAATTATTTTGAAAAAGAGCTGCGAGGAAAATGCCATAACTAAATGGTGTTTTTTTCATTAAAATGTAGTATTTATTTAGAGCAGAAAAGATTAATAATGAGAGTTTTTCTTAGAAGATCGTAAGAAAAAATATTACATTTAAAAAGTTGTAAATTAGATATTATTTGTTCGATCAGCAGCAGCACTTTAGATATTTATAGACTAACTGCACCTCAACGAAGGTCTCAAAATACTAACGTGTTTCTCCATTGAAGTCTCATGTCGAACATAAAAATACATAAAAAAGTTAAACACATTTTGTTAATATTTGCATGTAAATTAATCGAACAAACTAACTAAAAGACCCACCTTGAAATGTGAAGACTCCCTCCTCCCCTCTGGTCGATTATGTATCTGAATGTGTTACTAATTAATTTGCTAATAACAAAATTTATAATAATCACGTAAACTAAAAGGTGATCCGAAGAGCAAAATAATAAGACGACGATGTTGGTTAAGGTTCGAACACAGACTGCTGTCGAATTGAAAACTTCTAAATTATCTTACAGCTAGATAGATACAACTATATTTATCCTACCTAGGACATTATCAAGTTACATATTTACTGCTGCAAATGCGTCTAGGCGCATTATCCTATCAGTTCGGAGAACTATTTACATATCTTCGCGATTAGAATCCTCCTTGGTTATCTTAAAATTTTAAGATTGAACAGATACAAAATTCAGCTTTAGGCGTTATCATAATAATCATCAGTTTTTCATTTAATAATGTGCATTTAGCTTATCTGCAGATTGTTGTTTAGTTTTTTTTTTTTTTGTTGTTTTTCAGATTGCTTAATTTGTATTTGCCAAGAGAGAGCGACGACCTTATCACAATATTTTTGCTGTTCTCTCGAGTTGGCAATATATTTCTTTTTTTCTATTTTGTTAGTAATATATAACAATATTTTTTTTTTTTTTTCTGTGCTGTTAAATAATAACAAAATAGCCGCTGCTAAATGATGTTTTTTTTTCTTTCTTTGTTGCTGGCAGCAGCTCGAAAATTTCAGCGCAGTTTGTCGACGACTTTCGAACGAAAAACATAAAAATGTGTCTAGCAAAGAAATAAAAAGCAATTAAATCAGCGAAATGATCTAAACGAATTAAATAATGAAACGAGTGAACGCGATATCAAATATAATTAGAATATACGAATTAATTGTAATTATCGAGAAGTTTGTTAGCATATTATAAAATTCGAAAGTTAAGACAAATTCGACGAAATAACCACGAGAAATAAAAAAGAATAAGTAACAAAAACTAAGCAGTTTCAGGCAAAAAGAACATCAAAAGAAAAACGTGCTCTAAAAAAAACAAAAAAAAAAAACTTAATACACATATTATTAATCATCGAACAATATATATAAAAACTCGAGATATGATTCAAACATAAATCAATCAAGAAAATTATTAATGACCAAAATCAAAGCGAAATTTAAAAGTCCAAGTATAAAAAATTGGTAGTAGTAAAAATAAAATCAATATATATATATATTCTTATATATATGTGTGAAACGGCGAAAGTCTAAAAATAAATAATATTATTCTCAATGCCAGTATTTACGATATTTAAGAGAATCAAATATGAATTCATGCAGAGTGAGTTTTTCGGTGTACATTTAATTTTGTGCATCACTGTGAAAGATAACGTTTGACGCAGTTCGCTTTGATTTCTACTTGATAGCCGAGCAAATCAAATATAATTAATATTACTTATTACTCACACAGCCAATGCTTTAATTAACACAAAAATAGAAAATAAAAAACAAGTCGTAAATAAAAAACATTATTTTTTTTCGCATTACCAAAGTGCAATGGCAGCCGCCTTGACCGCTGATCTTAATTACTTTGCTGCAACATTCAATTAAATGTGCTATTAACACAACTAAAAATCAATAACAAATTGCAACAACAACAACAGCATTTACGATGTTTGCCACTGCCGCAGACACTCTACCGCTGCGTCGCCACAAGCAGACGACGCGAAAGATTAAAATGAAGCCGGAGACGGGGCAGAACCCACTGAAAAGCTGGTGGCAAGACTGTAGGTTGATTAGTTAATAAAGGGGTTTTCTGATGCGTATTTTTCATTTTCATTATAGCTCATTTTCAGCACATAAAAACTGATTTATTATCGGCCCGGTCAATGCTATCTGAACACGCGACTTGCTGCCATTTTGGCCAGCCCCATCCTCTTGCCTTGACCATCTTCTGTTTTGACAGCGCAGTCAACTTGGCACCGACACAAAATTTCAAAAAAATCTCTCAGCTTTATTTTGGTTATTTTCTTCTACTTTTGTTTTTTCGAAAGTTCAGTGCACACAACAATGTGTGTAGAAATTAAGTAATAGTCGCAAAAAGAGCAGCGTCTGAGAAACTGAGAATAAAACCAAAAATACTTGGCAGCCGGCAAAGCGATGAGTAACAACAACTGTCCACAGACACAGTGCGTGTGCAAAGTATGCGTACACGCTACAAAATTAAACATTTGAAGTGGTAACAACAATTTTAACTTGTCATTCTACTTAGATAACATTTTATTTTTACATTTAATAGTGATTATTTGACATTCACTTGAATTGCACTATCCAGTAGTATTTTTATTGGCCCTCCTTTTGATGCGATCGATGCGTATTGCGAAAAATACAAACAAGTCGGGAAATGGCCAAGTAGTGGCAGCAAAACAACGTCTCTTTTTATATAAACAAATGGCTGCAATATAGATAAAGTTTGTATGTAGGTAAAATCAATATTGAATAATAATAGCGACTCAGTCGGCGCCTCAGTCGGCGCCTCAGTCGACGGCTCAGTCGACGCCTCGACTTATCAGCAGTGCGACACAGGGACAGACGACAATTCTCTTTTGGCTTTTAGCTTTTGGCTTTTGGCTTTTGTCTGTTTTGTATGTTTTTTTTTTAGTATTTTTTATTTTTACTGCTGCTGCTGTCGATGCCTTTTCATGGTTGAAGCGGCAGTTTTGGTTTGGTGGGCAAATTATGCGCAGTGTGGCACAGTTTCTAACTGCTATCATTTTTTTTTATCACAAAATATTAATAAATCGCAAATGTCGCCTTCAGTAGTCAATTGGAGGCGTCTATGGCAAGTTTGCAAATAAAAATAGTTTTGAGCACAGCCAAGCACAGAGCAAGTAACCAGATAAAATGCTTATTATCTAAAGCTAAATTTTTATCTATGATTTACTTTTGGCTTTTTGTTTATAGACTCCTGCATGGCTGGGAATCGCTCGCCTCGTCTGTTTCAGCGCTCGAATACGCTGCCACTGCAGCAGCGTCCCAGTCCCGCTGAGGTGCAGTATGAGAGCTATGTTCTTGCCACGGTGGCTGCCAATGCCAAGTCGCCTGTGGAGCAGCCAGAGTGCGGCGTAGACAAGGCGGCGGCGCCACCGCCTCCGCCACCGCGTCGCCATCATTTGACAGCCACACCCAAAGCGGAGCAGACGACAACAACAAATGGCATCTCCTCTGTTAGTCCCCTCCAGTCGCCGGCCAGCTCTGAGACGGGTCAGACTACGGCGGATGCACAAGCACTTTGCCAGATACGTGAACAAATGGCGCTCAGCTTGAAACGTCTCAAGGACCTAGAGGAACAGGTCAAGGTCATACCTGATATGGAGGTGAGTAAATCGAATTCATGTTGGAACTCAGCAAAAGATTAAAGATGTGGAAGCAGCAAAAAAAATGCCAATCAAGAAGAATTTTTGATTAGGCAAAGTTTTTGTTGACTTTGGAAATTTTTCTTTTGGAGATTGTAAAATGTTTTTTAAGTAAGAATTTTGTTAGCCGATTTTCAATCAGAATTTGCTAATTAAGAGAATTAAAAATCTGTTAAGAATATAGATAAATTAAATTATATATATATATATTAAATTATTATACAAAGATTTATGTTAATTCGGATTTGCAACTTTCAGATGGAGCTGAATTCCCTGCGCTCTGAGAAACAGCGTCTGCAGCGTCGCAACGAGGAGCTGCTGCGCGGACAACGGCAGACGCCATCGCCACCCAGTCCGGGGATTAAGAATGCTTCACCCGTGCCGTTTACGCCGCAGCGCATTAGTCCCGTTTCGCTGGAGAGTTTGGGCGCGAGGATGCGCAGCAGTTCGACATCGCCGAGCATTATACGCCGCGATGTTGCCACACAGGCGGCAAGCAAGGTGATTGCCACACGGGACATTGCTGTGGGCTCGCCGTTGAGCGTGCGCCACGTGGGCACCCAGCAGTCGGAGGCGCTCTACTCGCAGCTGGAACTGAAGCAGAAGATTGAACAGGCGCTCAGCGATAGCAAGCAGCAGCGACTGCGGCATCTCATCTCGGTGGGCACACAGATGTACGTGCCGAAGCGGGAGCAGCGGGAGATGGGCAATCAAACCGTGCCGGAGCGTCCTGTGCTCAAGCATAATGTGGGCATCAGTGCCAAGCCGATGACCAGGGAGAACTTTACCAGCTGCAAGCCGGATGTGCGCAGCGTGGGCAGCTCCGAGCATCGTGTGACTGATGTGCTCTGCGAAAAGTGTGCCATCAGCAAGCGCAGCATCAGCGTCGGCTGTGGCACCGACGAGCAGCTGCCGGAGAAGCCAAAAGCTGTGCCACAGTTGCCAGGACGCAGCAACACCTTCAGTCTGGGCGAGCACGAACAGTTGGCCATCAAACGCAAGGCGATTGGCTGCCAGACGCTAAGCACCGTGGTGCACAGTGCGTCGAGTCAAACAGCGGCGACCACTGTGCGCTCCACGGGTGCTCAGGCGATGCCCGAGCAGCAACAGGTGGGCATCCAGTGCGGCGTGGAGTCGACAAGCCGACAAACGGACACTAAAGGATTACAGCGTCTCACACGCAGCGCGACCCAAGCCGAGCAGCTCATGGCACCACTGTCTCCAACACAGACACGTCATGTGGCCAGCAATACGGAGGAGCAGCCGTTGCCTGCCGTTGCAAAACCGGAGCGCATCGTTGCCCACTCCTCGTGCAACACAGAGCAGGTGCACAAGCGAGACGTTGGCTGTGGCGACATTGTCAAGCCGCACATCTCGATTGCCTGTGCGGCCAACTACTGTGATTCCTGCAAGGAGGCCATCCAGCTGCTGGCCAAGGACTTCTCCAAGGCAGACCCAACCAACGAGCCACAAACAGCTTCACATCCCATGCGGCGTTCCACCTCGGCGGATTCGCGCATACCGCGTCCCAAGCATCTCACTAGTCCCAGTCCAGTGCGCAAGCAGTTCCAACGACAAAACACTTACACGCTGCCAACAGCCGCCCAGGCAACGCCAGCGGCGCCCAAAAGGAGCCCAAAATCACAACGAAAAGTGTGTCTGAGGTGAGTTTCCAAGCTTTAAATTATTTAAAATTATTATTATTATAAATTATTTATAATCATCAAATTTCTTCGTACCCATTTCTACAATCTCTTTTGGATGCATTCAAATTTCTCTGTGTGCATTTAAATAATCCTTATGGTTATTTTCTTAAATTATTTACTATTAATTTAAATTTTACAAAATATTTGTCATTTCGCTCAATTTTTATTTGCCCACAATTCGTGGTAAATTACGCAAGCTTAAAGCTCAATAGCTAAGACACGAACCCAGTCAAGGCGCGTCATGCGCATTGCGCTTTCGCTCAGCAGGCGACTCCGAATCTGAGTGCGTACTCCGAATTGAGGTGTTTGGCGACCTGGTCGCATTGACCTTCAGGCTCAGTTTTCGTTTTGGCTTTGGCGCGTTTGCAGCTAATTTGCTTCGTTTCTCCTCGTTTATCGACTTTTTGTTTATTTGTTTGGATTTTGGTTTTGTGTTCGAAATGGTGTTTTCGATGTTTTCCGGCCTGAGCAGCTTCACCTGCTATCCACTGGTGGTCAGCGGTTGCTCAGCTCTTCTGCTAACGTGGGTCAATTTAAGCAATAGCCACAATAATAAGTATATAATTTACTTGATGAAGTGCTTAAACTTGTGTCCCCACAGCTCGCTGCACGAGAAGTCGCCCAGTTTGTCGCTTGACTGCGCTCCAGAGACGCAGAGTTTCATCACACAGCCGTCCAAGCAATCAGCTACTTCACAGGATTTGGATTTCACCCAACTTGGTGACGATGAGCTGGTTGTGCGCGAGGAGAAACGCGTCAGCATCAGTTGGTCAAGAGATGCCTCACCCGCACCACTGATGACCTCCTCCTCGAGCAGTAAATCCGGCTCGCCAGAGCAGGCTCTAACCGCTTCGACTGATTCGAATGTGGAACGGGAAATCGCACAAGGTGCACGCAAAAAGTCGAGCACACCACTTAAGTCTAGTCAGAGCGAGGAGTCTCAGGTGACCGTCATTGAGCGGCCGGCAGATGTGGTTCCGCAGGAAGCTCCGAAGGAAGAGCGACCGCCCACCAAGGCGCAACTGCATCAGCTGGCTCAGGCACCCTCGGAGCCCAGACAAAAGTGAGTATTGAGCATATCTCAATTGGTGACTAGATACTTACTTTGCCAATGCCTGCACAGAACGGAGCTGGCCAAGGAGATGAAGGATGCCCTGAAAGTCATCAATGATTCGCTGCTCAAGAAGCTGGGCTCCAAGCCCTTCTCATCGTTCAGCCTGAAGTCATCGAAGACAAGCATTAGTGAGCACTGGTTCCGCATCTCCAGCACGGCAACCTCCAACCCACACGAAGTTGAGGATTACTTGGACTATTTTGAGTCGTTGTCGGTGCCACTGCTGGAGTACTGTGTCAATCTCTCCGACACCAATGTGAGTGGTCATCTTCATCCAATTTCATATATTTTACTATATTTGAGATTTGTCAATCCAGGGCAATTCGGCAATGCATTATGCGGTTTCGCATGGCAACTTTGATGTGGTGTCCATTTTGCTGGATTCGAAGGTTTGCAATGTAAACCAAATGAATAACGCTGGATACACATGTGTGATGCTCGTATCGTTGGCCAAGCTAAAGCACGCGGCACATCGGACGGTCGTGGAGCGACTGTTCCAGATGGCCGATGTCAACATACGGGCCAAGAAGGTAGGTAAAGGCACACTCACACGCAGTGCTCGCCCATCCGGCTGATTTACTCATCAAACCCTATCAACTGTCCCTACTAACTCACCTGTTCCCTGATCCTTTTGCTCCTGGTACTTGCAGCACTGCCAGACCGCATTGATGCTCGCTGTGTCGCATGGTAACGGCGACATGGTTGCCATGCTGCTCGATGCCGGCGCCGATATTAATATACAGGATGAGGATGGCAGCACGGCGCTGATGTGTGCCGCCGAACATGGACGTGTGGATATTGTGAAGCACTTGTTGTCGCAACAGGATTGCGATTCCCTAGTGCAGGATGTGGTGAGTGTTTTGCTTAGTATGCCAATGTCAGAGCAGCGCTTAATCCAATATACTTCTTCCTCTTCCAGGATGGCAGCACTGCGTTTAAGATCGCCTGGCAGGCGGGTCATCGGGATGTGGGTCTGCTGCTCTATGTGCATGAGCAGATGCTGCGCAGCAAGCTGCCCAATCGCGGTGATCCCGTACGCAAATCTCTGCCTTTGCCCACGCGACACAAGCCACCAAAATAAATAAGATGAAGGATGGAAAAGGAAAAAGGAAATGGAAAGGGAAATCTTCGAAGCTGCCGTGCAGCAAATTTTGTATTAGCGGCCAAAATGTCGAACAAACATTAAACTTAAGAATTAAATTAGCATTTCGTAGCGCTGCCCTAGAGAAAAAAAGCTAAAGCATTCCATATCAGTCGAGCTAAAAATAATTGTTAATAATTTTAATTATTTAGTTAACACACAACTTGAAAAGGCGCAAAGCAGTTATTTTTTTTGTCATGTTTTGTTTATTATTTATTCTACATTTAATTTAAATGTCTAAAAAGCTCACAATTTTTAACATAACTTGTGCATAGTTTTAAATTTGATTTAATTTTTAATGAACGAAAAATGTCAAAAATTAATATTTAATTTCTACTTTTAACAATATACACAAAAATACTGCACTCAACTGGGCTACTCGAGAAGTGGCAGCCATATAGCAATCATATCAGCAAATGACAATGCAAAAATAATAATAATAATATACAAATTAACAGTAAATAACAATAAATCAAACACAATTAATTAGTGTGTAATTAAATTATTTTTGCAGAGCTACTAACGAATAATTGATAAATACACTCAATTAAATGAGCACTTTTTTTAGTAAAAGACAAATTAATATTTATGGGAATCTATCAATTCCCAGGAGTAGTGCGAATCCAATAAAATATTTATGGGTTTATCCCAAGTTCTTTAATGGCATATTGTAATTAATTTTATTTGTATACCTATGTATTAACTATAATATTCACTATTTTAGCGGATTTTAAATAAATACAATTTATGTTAAGCGTTTTTTTTATACTAATGTTTTTTTTCATTCATTTCTGAATCACTTTTTTTTTTTTGGTTATTGTTTTCTTTAGTTGATTTTAATTTACGACTTTTAATTTATTTAATGATGAATTTCAAATTCTGTTAAATACTTTTCTAGCTTCTGCTGCAGTTCAAAATTATTAATCTTAATTTAAAAAAAAAACCATATTTGATGTAGCTCAGAGTGCACGCTCCTCCTCACCCGGCTCGACAACGCCCAGCGGCGTCAGCTGGAGTGCTACGCCATCCTCTGGAGTGACCAGAGGTCTCTTCGAGTTCAAGGTAAACTCGAATTCCAGCAGGAGCTGAGCCAAAGCCAGACGTAAAAGTAATTGAGCAAATTGCATACCAATGCAATTGCGGACACCGGAACCGAAACCGAACCAAATACTTTGCTCCTTGAAGGAGTCCCTGGGGCTGCCCCAACGGTCGGGATTAAAGCGCTCTGGCTCCGGATAATACTCGGAATCATTGTGTATGGCATGCGTGGGTATGATCACAAATAACTCCTTGGCCAGATTATACTTAAGATGCTCCGGCACCGAACAGCTGTTCAGGACGCGACGCATTATGTACGGAGTGATGGGATGCATGCGCAGCGTCTCCTGGATGACATGACCCATTAGAGTCAAGGACTGCACACACTCATAGCTCAGATTATTCTGATGCTTCTCTAGGGCCTCTTTGAGCTCCTGCCTCACCCGGGACTGCACATCAGGATTAAGGGCCAGTTCGTAGAGGACAAATGACAAAGTGTTTGCCGTCTGCTCGTAGCCCGCCTTGAGGAAGACAAATGCATGGACTGACAGCTCGTTCTGCAGATGCTCCTTCAGCTCCTTGTCCGCCTCGTACTCGTGGGTGGTCAACTCGAGCGCCTTGATGTCCAGCAGCAGCTGCAAATAATCCTGATGACGCACCTGGGATGCCTCCCGCTGCTGCACAATGTCTCCGAGCAGCTTTAGGAAGTAAATTTCCGCCTCTTTGGGTGTCAGCCGCATTCGCAGCTTGCGACTGAAGTTGGGAAAACGTATCATCATTAGATTCATTAGATAGCCATGTTTCCTTGTGCTCAACACCAGCTCCGTCATCCGCTCAAACTCATCCAAGGAATATTTCTGTCGCTGCTCGGCTTTTAGACCAAACACACAACTGGCCAAAGCGGACAGAACATATCGTCGCATCAGCTGCTGTATGTGGAGCGTGGAGTGGGATTGTTTCATAAGCATGGAGCTGACAGTCAGCAGCAGCTGCTCGGCTTCCTCGTACAGACTGCCATAGATCCAGGACATGCGTTCGCCCTCGAAAGTGGGATCCAGTTTCTGACGCATCTCCTTCCAATGATTGCCGCGCAATCCATACAGATCCGCCGACAAGGGATCCGTTTTCTGATTGCAGAATTTACCACGATCATTAAAATTTGAGAAATCCTTGATCATTATCTGGCGTATCAGCTCACGATCGAGGACGAGCACACGTGGCTGCAGCAGCGCATAGAAGCCGCAAAAGGGTCCGCTCCCCTTGAACTTATTATAGAGGATCGTGTAGTGTTTCACCTTCATGGCCTCCGTGCTGAGCGACTGGGTGATCAGCTGTTTCATTATGTGCCACAATTTCTTGGGCCTCTCATGGGGTATATCCAAATAGCGCCAGTAATCACGCTGATAACGCGCCGCTACAAACAGCAGCACTAAAAGGCACAGCACGATTAGCCCCAATATCATAAATAATATCCACATATTTTTCATGCTGATTTCGAATCGTACTCCAATTGGACAGATACACAACACACACACACTTACACACACATATAAATATAAAAAATACAAATTTTATATTTACAAATCGCCGCTTTTGGCCAGTGACTATTTTGTTGCCCGGAAACCGTCAATGATCTAATACGCGAACGTATTCTGAGCGACAAATTGAATCCGTTACATTCATGGCCAAAACGCGCTGTTCGACTGAGTGCAATTGAGTAAAAAACTTATTTACGATACGCTCCCCCAGCCATTTGGGAGCTTTTCATTTTTTAGTTGAGTATGGTGAGGGGATGGAGGGGAGGTGGTTGTGTCAGCAGCGAGTGCGGTACACTACAGTTATTGCTGCTTATGGCTATTGACTTGGCTTAAACATGCACCGTGGGCGTTCCACTGAGGCCAACAAATACACTCACATCCACAGACAAAAACAAGTTTTTTTTTTATAGATCTTTAAATATGTGCGAATATCTTCAATCTAACAAATAAAAATAATTTTTAATACTTTTAATTACTTTTTAAATGCCAGCTCGAATTTCTTCTATAACTATTTTTTAGTGTAAGCCTAATTTAATTAATGTTTAATGGAATAAAGCAAAAAGCAAAGCACTTCAATCAATCAACGATCAATCATACATTTTTCGAACAGTAATTCATTAATGATTTTGAAGTATTTCATATGTAATTATTTTCTTGTGTATGCTTAACATAATGTGACTTAGTTTTGTGTGTAGGTTGAAGCAGTGAGTCTTAGTATTAAAATAAAAAATAATTCAATAAAAAACGCTGAGTCTAAGTTGGTCTCTAAACAACTTTAAGCAGGGCATTTGTAAAGTCAGCTTAACTTAGCATTGTAAATTGTATTTAGTCTTACAATTAAAATTTCATTTTCGTTTGTTATCACTTTTGTTGTACTTTTTTATTTTTTATTTTGGCTTATAGATAAAAGAGTCGCTGTTGCCTTTGAAATTCCTACACTCATCGAGGTTGGCTTAAATAAAACTGGACCCATATACTGATTGCACTGTGCAAAATATTATGTGCTCTATGAGTAAACGCAAATAATTTTTAAGCACTCGTTTATCGATCCAGAACGTGTACATTTTATAATGACTGTAGTCATCAAATTGATTAGGCTGTGACTAGTATTTATTACGGTTCAGTGGTGTACATGTTTCTGGTTTTGTCAAACTATTTCTAAATTCCAATCGACTGAGACTGATTATAAAATATTCACAGCTTTTGCTCTCAATTTACGTGTTCTCTAAACCTGCTGAATTTTGCGTTCAATTAGCGCGTAAAAAAAAACTCACTTAAATATCGTGAATAAAAATAAACAATATGGCAAGCTGGTAAATTGTTGTTGTACTAAGTGCTTCAAATTGTTGTTATTGTTGCCACCAATATCCGAACTTGAAATCTAATCAATTGTCAAACAAACCAGCAGCGTTGCCGGATCGCTATAAGTATTACATATGTCAATTGAGCACATTTATAAATCACTGAAAGCCATAAAGCTTTTGACATTGATGTGATAACTTTTAAATGCTTCCTGCAATTATATACTTTTGCTAAATGAATAAATCATATTTGATCATATTATATATTATTTTGAAGTAGAGACAGAAGTATAGAAGCTACTCTCAAAACTTTAATTATCTCATACACATCTAATGTTAATCTTTTATAGAAATAACATTTAGATACAGTTGAATCTAACAGCATAAAAAAGTCGTTATTTTGAAAATTGATTGCTATTAAATGCAGCTTGACCAACAGGTGGCGCCACACCATCTACGATCTTCGTTTCGGTTACAAGCTTTGCCAAAAAAAAGCTCGCAAAGGCATTCAAGCGACAAGCTTATTGCCTAAATACAAATCCATTAATATCAGTTGACATAGCATGTGGTTGTTGTTGATTATCAATTAAGATTGCGCTCTCAAAGCTCTAATTAGAATACCAGTCATTATGACTGCGAAAGCTAAACATATAAATTCAAAGAAACCTCTCAGCATATTCAGTACTCTGCCAAGGTTCGTTTGAGTTGTTTCGTGCTAATTTCTTTTGCGAATTATTGAAATCGTTCGCTTATATAATGGGTATCGTCACAATATTATTTGCCGCAGTGGTAGCTCTCATTGGCTATTTCTACTTGCGCTTACGTCGCACTATGCAGCATTGGCAGAATGAGGGAATTCCATGTGAGGAACCCACTCTTATGCTGGGCAACTTGAACGGTTTTCGTACAAAACGCTCATTTCCACAAATTTGGATGGAATACTACACTAAATTCCGTGGAACGGGACCTTTTGCCGGTTTCTATTGGTTTCAAAAACCATCTGTGTTTATCCTGGAACCATTTTTGGTAAAGCACATTCTCATCAAGGATTTCAATAATTTCACGGATCGAGGATTTTTCAGTAACCCCGAAGACGATCCGTTATCAGGACAACTGTTTCTATTAGACGGGCACAAGTGGAAATCGATGAGGGCCAAACTGACTTCAACGTTTACCTCCGGCAAAATGAAGTACATGTTTCCCACAGTTGTCAACATTAGTAATGATTTTGTACAAGTTTTCGGCGATATGGTATCAAAGTCGTCGATTGTCGAGGTCAAAGAGCTCTTGGCGAGATTTACTACTGATGTTATAGGGACCTGTGCCTTTGGCATTGATTGCAGTAGTCTGAAGGATCCGGAAGCAGAGTTTCGCATAATGGGACGTAAGGCATTAACTGATCAACGTCATGGTAATCTTGGAGCTGCATTTGTCAATAGTTTTCCTCAACTTGCAAAACGCCTGCACATGAAAATGACTCCCGAGCACATCGAAAAGTTTTTCCTGCGTATTGTGAAAGAAACTGTTGCCTACAGGGAAAAAAATAATGTGAGACGCAACGATTTCATGGATCAGCTTATTGACTTAAAAAACAAGCCCCTCTTGAAGACGGAGACTGGAGATAATATTAACTTGACGATTGAAGAAGTCACTGCCCAAGCTTTCGTTTTCTTCGCTGCTGGATTTGAGACTTCTTCTACCACAATGGGATTTGCCCTTTACGAGCTGGCTAAGGCGGAGGACATACAGAATCGCTTGAGGGAGGATTGTAATGAGGTACTATCCAGGCATAATGGAGAACTATCGTATGAGTGTATCAAAGAGATGAAGTATTTGGATCAGGTTATATCAGGTATATAACGACAACATTCCTCTAAAGCATAGACAAATAAACGTGTTATTTATTTCTAGAAACACTTCGTCTGCATACTGTGCTGCCAGTCTTAAACCGTCAATGCCTGGAGGACTATGTGGTTCCAGGTTATCCGAAATATGTGATTAAGAAGGGAATGAATGTTTTGATACCTGCCGCCGCAATGCATCGTGATGAGAAGTATTATTCCGAACCGAATCGTTTTAATCCAGACAACTTCACCGAAGAGCGAGTCAAGAATCGTGACTCCGTGGAATGGCTTCCATTTGGAGATGGACCCCGTAACTGCATTGGTCTGCGCTTTGGCCAGATGCAAGCACGTGTCGGCCTGGCTATGCTCATCAAGAACTTTAAGTTTTCAGTGTGTGAGGAGACCCCAATTCCTATTAAATATAACAAGGAGAACTTCTTAATTAGCAGCGAGTCGGGCATTTTCCTGAAAGTTGAGCGTGTTTAACAATTGAAAATGCAAAACAATATAATAAAAGTTATTTTTCATAATTCTGTGTTTTGCAGAATTCATTGACAATATAAGCTTTTCACATTCCACGCAAAAAGCATTTCATTATATACTTCTGGTGAGGTAGGTTAGTTACAGCTGCCAATGTTATTTAAGGTTAAAATAATATCAATTCAAAGAAGTGATAACAATTTTGTAAACTGCTTGGCAAGATTTCAGCAGTTAAGATTATTAGATCATGACTAATATTATTTTTATATATTATTGTATTATATTATATTATATACAAATTCTGTCCTAAAACTTTATTTAATTGCTTATCAGTTATTGAATACATCTGACTAACCAACCATAAATAATTAATCTACAACATTTTCGCGCTAGTAAATATTGTAGAAAATATTATCGTCATTGTGACTGCAAAAACCTTGTTGCTGTGCGTCGGCCTATTGTTGCTGAATTGCCTTATTTGGCTATCTTTGCCCAATCTTTTGCTGGGCAACTTGGTAAGTTAGTGTACGACGCGCTCATTTTCAGATATTGATTGAAGAAATTTTGGCCCAAGCCTTTGTGTTCGTCTACCACAATAGAACTGGTTAAGTCAGAGGATTAGGTCTTATCGGGAAAGATACCTTTATTTACCCTTAGAATTATATTTCCAGTTACACTTCGATCCTATACTGTGCTGCCCGTTCTAACTTGAAAACGTCTGAAGGACTTTGTGGTACCAGTTTGATCGAATTATGTCATCAACAAGGGAATACCAGTAGTTGTTGAATAGTATTATCACGAATATAATCACATCAATTCATATAACTTTGAGTATGAACAAATAATCGTAAGTCCCACTAGGAGATATACCTCGTAACTGATATACCTCGCAAAGCTCTATTAAATATCACAAAGAGAACTAATAATACGCAGTAATTTTGAAATTTTCTCTTAGGCTTATCAATTAGTATGGCAAAACAACGTAATAATTATAGCAATTGTAAAATAGAATTATAAGCGAAGTTTTCAAATGTTGTTTTTTGTTTTGGCTTTAAGGGCTTTTCACATTCAAAACGGGTTTACAAAAGGTGAACTGCTGTTGAGGTAGGTTCATTCATTTAATTTCAGCTGTCAAGGGTTGCCTAGGTAAAAGTAGGAATTGCATATATTTTGTCAACTGTTGCTTACAAGTGAAAATAAAATTTAATTTAACATTTTTTGCTTTAATAAAACTAGATAATAAATACCTTATCATAAATATAATTATAATGCAGCCTGTCAACAAAGTATAAAAAGCTTTGTTTATACAAATTCATTACTCAAACATGGAGAAAGCTTTTGTCTACAAAGCTTTTGCATACGGTAAAACAGACAACTGCAGTTTCTCTCAGTAGTTCGCCGAAGTTCATTTGTACTTGAGTGGTTTTCATTTTGAAGCGCAGTGATAATTGTGATCAATATCAAAATGGGCGTCGGCATTTTTTTGCCCACTGTGGCAATTGCCCTAATTGGTTATCTATTCTTGCGCTTACGTCGCACTATGCAGCACTGGCAAAATTTGGGCATTCCCTGCGAGGAACCCCATCTGATGCTAGGCAGCATGGCGGGTGTGCGTACGAAGCGCGCCTTCGCAGATATTTTTATGCAATACTACAGTAAATTCCGTGGAAACGGACCTTTTGTCGGTTTCTATTGGTTTCAACGTCCAGCTGCATTTATCCTGGAACCTTTCTTGATAAAGCATATTCTCATCAAGGATTTTAGTAATTTCACCGACCGAGGATTTTTCAGCAACCCCGAAGACGATCCGTTATCAGGACAACTGTTTCTATTAGACGGACACAAGTGGAAATCGATGAGGAGCAAACTGACTTCAACGTTTACTTCCGGCAAAATGAAGTACATGTTTCCCACAGTTGTCAACATTAGTAATGAATTTATACAAGTTCTCGGCGATATGGTATCAAAGTCGTCGACTGTCGAGGTTAAAGACCTTTTGGCGAGATTTACTACTGATGTTATAGGGACCTGTGCTTTTGGCATTGATTGCAGTAGTCTGAAGGATCCGGATGTAGAGTTCCGCGTAATGGGACGTAAGGCCATAACTGATTTACGTCATGGTCCTCTGGGACTTATAATCCTGAATAGCTTTCCTAATTTTGCGAAACGCATCCACATGAAAATGACTCCCGAGCACATCGAAAAGTTTTTTCTGCGTATTGTGAAAGAAACTGTTGCCTACAGGGAAAAAAATAATGTGAGACGCAACGATTTCATGGATCAGCTGATTGACTTGAAAAACAAGCCCCTCTTGAAGACGGAGACTGGAGATAATATTAACTTGACGATTGAAGAAGTCACTGCCCAAGCTTTCGTTTTCTTCGCTGCTGGATTTGAGACTTCTTCTACCACAATGGGATTCGCCCTTTACGAGCTGGCTAAGGCGGAGGACATACAGAATCGCTTGAGGGAGGATTGTAATGAGGTACTATCCAGACACAATGGTAATCTATCGTATGAATGTATCAAAGAGATGAAGTATTTGGATCAGGTTATATCAGGTATACAACGACAAATTTCCTCAAAAGCATAGCCAAATAAACTCTTTTCTAGAAACACTTCGTCTGTATACTGTGCTGCCAGTCATAAACCGTGAATGCCTGGAGGACTATGTGGTTCCAGGTTATCCCAATTATGTGATCAAGAAGGGAATGCCAGTTGTGATACCCGCCGGCGCAATTCATCGTGATGAGAGATATTATCCCGAACCGAATCGCTTCAATCCAGATAACTTCAACGAAGAGCGAGTCAAGAATCGTGACTCCGTGGAATGGCTTCCATTTGGAGATGGACCCCGTAACTGCATTGGTCTGCGCTTTGGCCAGATGCAAGCACGTGTCGGCCTGGCTATGCTCATCAAGAACTTTAAGTTTTCAGTGTGTGAGGAGACCCCAATTCCTATCAAATATAACAAGGAGAGCTTCTTGATTAACAGCGAGTCGGGCATTTTCCTAAAAGTTGAGCGTGTTTAACAAGTCGGCTTGTTTTGTAATTTTTTGATATATAAAATAAAAAATGATAATAAAATAACTACTACAGTTTAATTGAGGCTTTGCGTAGGCAAAGTTCATTCAAAAATTGTTTATGTACTAAAGAGCTCAGTTACTCTCTTGTGCTCTTCAGAAGTGAAAGAGAGTATTACGTCACTTTGTATTCTAAACAATTCTACTTATACGATTATAAGTTGTTTTTTTTTATACGTGTGCGTTTATTATTAACCTGTTTTGTTTTGGTTCACAGCATTGTTGATAAAAATAAAATGAGTTTGTTTTAGCCTCACTAAATGCGTTAAATTGACAGTGGCTTGAAATTGCTTTAAACTAATTTGAGTTGAACTTTGTTTTCGGCCTTAAATTTAGCTTCAACTCAGCTCAGCTCAGTGGCTCCACAAGTAGCTTGAAACATTTGGTGTGCAGTAGAAACGAGTGTTTAGTGAATTCCATGGGCTGCGGGGTATTCGGCGAGAGACTGAAGCGAAAATGACGCAACAATGAAATTAAACCCACTGCCAGCTTAATTTTGCCAAAACGCATTCCTATGCAGATTCGAGGACCCATTCCAAAGGGTAGATAGGCACAAGTTGGTCGCTGCTGGATGGCCTCGTCTGTAAAGCGTTCGGGCAAAAACCTCTCCGGCTCCGGATAGTATTCCGGATCGTGATGTATGGAATAGACGGGTATAATCAACTGCGCCCCAGCTGGTATATAATAATTGGGTTGATTGGGTAACTCATAGTGGGCGTTGGCGCGTCGCATATGCTCCGAGGCAACGGGATACATGCGTAGGGTCTCTGAGAGAAGGAAATATAATAGCGAATTATTAATATTAAAATTTTAAGTTCATCTTTTATAGATGGAAATATATACTAAATGTCGAATTGATTTGTTCATCCGTTTGATTGCTGCTTACCCGATATAACCTGATCCAAGTATTTCATTTTCTGCAAGGCCTCATAGCTCAACTCCCCATTCTCTCCGTAGTTGGCGATGACTTCCTCGATCTCCTCTCTGAGCTGCAGCTGGATGTGCTCGTGTCGTGCAAGCTCGTACAGAGCCAGGCTCAAAGCCGTTGCTGTCGTCTCAAAGCCAGCCACCAGAAAGACATACATCTGAGCGGCGATCTCGTTGAGGGACAGACCCTCTTCCAGATTGCCCGCATCGTATTTGTGCTTCATTTGCAGCATGATATCGATAAAATCATTGCGCTTGATATTGAACTTTTCCCGGTAGCTGATAGTGTCCTTAACCATGCCCATATAGAAGGCTTCCACATCGCGGGGCGTGCGTTTGAGTCGCAGCTTAAGGCTGAGCTTGGGAAACAACAGGCAGAAGATGTAATCCAAGCGTTTCTTCAGCATAGCATTAAGGCCCATCTGGACAAAGGGGGCTTTTGGATCGCGCAGACCATTGCACTCCAGTCCGAATATGGCTGCGCCAATGGTGTCCGATGTGTAGCAGGCCAGTACTTTGGTAACCTCCAAGTTGGACGCTTGCCCGCCGCAACGCTCTTGGAGGACGCTAACCAACTCGGAGGCTGTGCGCAGCACAGATGGAAACATTAACTTCATTTTGGCACCACTGAAGATGGGCGTCATTCGGTGCCTTAAGCTATGCCACTTGGGACCATCAATCGCAAAGAGATGCGCCGACAAGGGATCATCTCGCTCATTGTAGAACAGACCACGACTATCGAAGTTGGCAAAGTCCTTGATAAAGATGCGCTTCAACAGCTCCATATCAGTGATAATCCAAAAGGGCGTCATTAGAAAGTAGGCACCCACATAGGGTCCCAGGTGCTTGTACCTAAAGTAGAGCCTCCGAATTATCTCCGACGTATGTTTGGTGACTCGCCAACCCCACATGTTGCCCACCAGTGGCAAGGGTGCCTCATGTGCTATGCCACGACGCTTGAAGTAGGATAATCGGTGCTGCATCCATATATAGACACCGATCAGGAAAAACACACACAGCGAGTAGCAGACGAACATTTTACTTTGCTAATTAGATTTAGACTGGTCAACAGTTGCGCGATTTCTCCGGCTCTTATATAGCCAATTTTTTGACTTGCGCTGTTCGGGTCAAGACCCCACTTAAAATTAGCTTATTACAAACACGTTGACGTGATTTTTATTTCAAACGTTTGACAAACGATGTAGTGCCAGAGGTCATCTGGAATTTTGTTATATATTTATACTCATCTGGCATTACTACTTGACATACGAGCAGCTATAATAAATATTATTTTAAACAAGTAATAGTAAAATAGATGAATGATTTAAGTTGACCCACAACAAACCTTTGAACTCTCCTAGCAATATTTTATATCATAAGTTGAAATTTAATAAGAGGTTTTTCGGTAATATGTTTATTTACAAGCTAAGTTTTTATGTCATAAAACAGTTAATATTCTTATTGGTCAATTCAAATGAGATTAACTGAAATATCATTCTATTAATTATATAATTTATTTTAACATTTACAGTTACATAAAATCAATTAATTTACTTAGTTTTGCAATTAAAATGAAAATATCAACAAATATTTTTGTGCACATATTTTTTTTTGTTTATTAAGTAAATAAATCAATTTTAAATTGTTAATTGTAAATTATTTACAATGGCAAGAAGTATAAAAATAAAAGATAGATGTAAATATTTAATAATTTATAATTTATATCAACATTTTACCAGAAAATGTGTGTAAAATCATAGATTTATTATAATCGGCTTATTTTGTGTTTAACATTTTAAGATTAGATACGCCGAAATAATCGAAGTAGTTAAATTTTATTGATTGTTGACTTCACCAATAAAATATGTTATCTTTTTATATAACCAAAGTTTCCATTTTGTATTATTTGTTAACTCTTTCGACATTTAAATGAATGCCATTTTCAGAGCATAACAATATATTTTTAGTCATCATTTTCAGGGGTATTTGCGTTTGGGGCGACACGCTGAACTTGTAGTCCCTTATCAGATGGGCCAGTCCCACACAGGACTGCATCATACCGAATCGAGATCCAATGCAGTTCCGGGGACCATCGCCGAATGGCAACCAACTAACGGATGGCCGAGCCTTAATTTCCTCAGCCGTGAAGCGCTCTGGCTTAAACTTGTGCGGCTCGGGATAGATGTCCGGGTTAAAGTGAATGCCAATGGCGGACACAACAACAACCGTATCTTTCTCAATATAATACTTTGGATCGTCCGGGGTATAGTCCGCGATCGTCTTGCGTGTAAGATGAGACAGCACGGGATATTTGCGTAGTGTTTCTAAATGAGAACTCGAAATTATATAATGCTCAAGGAATGTGGTTCTTATAACTTACCCATCACAACCTGTTCGAGGTATGTCATTTCCTTAATATTGTCGTACGAGAAGGTATTGTTATGTTTGGCAAGCACTTCGATAATCTCCTCTCTCAGTATGTCCTGCACATCCTGATTCAGGGCAAGCTCGTATAGGGCAAATCCCATGGTTGTGGAGCTGGTCTCAAAGCCGGCCACAAAGAAAATGAAAGCTTGGGCGGCCAACTCATTAAAGGTCAGACCCTCGTCGGTGTTACCCTCCCTTTCCTTCTTATACATTTCGATGAGCATGTCCATGAAATCGTTTCGCCTCTCATTGTTCTTCACACGATAATCGATGGTGTCTCTTATGATCCGCACATAGAAGTCTTCAACCTCCGGAACTGTAATCCTCATATGCAAACGACGAGCCAGTTTGGGGAAGCTAAAGATGAAGAAATCAAGGAGTCCCCGATAAGCTCGTTCTGAAACAGCTCGCTTGCCCATGCGGACAAATTCGGCATCGGGATTGCGCTGACTGTTGCAATCGAGACCAAAGGCACAGGTGCCAATCACATCTGCCGTATAGCGACCCACTAGATCCGTAATCTCCAGCTCTTTTGGTGATGTGACCTTCTCGTTAAACATATTGGCCAATTCCTCGGCCACTTTCAGAACGATGGGCAGCATGTGCTTCATTTTGCCCGAGCTGAATGTAGGAGTCAGCTTGTGGCGGAGATGGCGCCACTTCTGACCCTCAATTCTGAACAGACTGCCCGATAGGGGATCTTCGACTTCATTGTAGAATACGCCACGATTCTCAAAATTATAGAAGTCTTTAATCAAGACGCGTTTTACCAGTTCCAAGTCGGTGATCACAACCATCTTCTTCAAGAAGAATAAGAAGCCGGCAAAGGGAATCTTGGCATCTTTGTATTTCAGATAGTATTCACCAAAGAGTACACCGAGTTGCCGCTTCGATGGCCAGCTGCCAGCGTTGCCTTTGGGAAACTTGGGTACATCGTGCGGAATACCACGACGATTCCAATAGGTATACCTGTGCCGCACTCCGTAAATGAGCAGTGCGACAATAATAGCGATGAACGTTAGAATTACAGACATTTTAACAGACTGCAGCTGACTGAGCTTTAACTGAATGAGCACAATGTATTTATAGGCAAAAGGTATAATTTTGAATGCTGAAGTTTTCACTCAATAATCGTAATAATTGTTGCCAGGCCTCTAAAATTTTGATTCGGCACTAGGACTGGTCAGTGATATTGCTGAGTCAGTGTGATAAGTCAATACCCTGCACAAAAGCTTGAAAGCAATTTGAGGATACGTTTTCGATTACGGCAGCTCTTCAATAATTTTTATTAAGTAAATAAATCAACTTTAAATTGTAAATTGTAAATTATATACAATGGCAAGAAGTATAAAAATAAAAGATAGATGTAAATATTTAATAATTTATAATTTATATCAACATTTTACCAGAAAATGTGTGTAAAATCATAGATTTATTATAATCGGCTTATTTTGTGTTTAACATTTTAAGATTAGATACGCCGAAATAATCGAAGTAGTTAAAGTTTATTGATTGTTGACTTCACCAATAAAATATGTTATCTTTTTATATAACCAAAGTTTCCATTTTGTATTATTTGTTAACTCTTTCGACATTTAAATGAATGCCATTTTCAGAGCATAACAATATATTTTTAGTCACCATTTTCAGGGGTATTTGCGTTTGGGGCGACACGCTGAACTTGTAGTCCCTTATCAGATGGGCCAGTCCCACACAGGACTGCATCATACCGAATCGAGATCCAATGCAGTTCCGGGGACCATCGCCGAATGGCAACCAACTAACGGATGGCCGAGCCTTAATTTCCTCAGCCGTGAAGCGCTCTGGCTTAAACTTGTGCGGCTCGGGATAGATGTCCGGGTTAAAGTGAATGCCAATGGCGGACACAACAACAACCGTATCTTTCTCAATATAATACTTTGGATCGTCCGGGGTATAGTCCGCGATCGTCTTGCGTGTAAGATGAGACAGCACGGGATATTTGCGTAGTGTTTCTAAATGAGAACTCGAAATTATATAATGCTCAAGGAATGTGGTTCTTATAACTTACCCATCACAACCTGTTCGAGGTATGTCATTTCCTTAATATTGTCGTACGAGAAGGTATTGTTATGTTTGGCAAGCACTTCGATAATCTCCTCTCTCAGTATGTCCTGCACATCCTGATTCAGGGCAAGCTCGTATAGGGCAAATCCCATGGTTGTGGAGCTGGTCTCAAAGCCGGCCACAAAGAAAATGAACGCTTGGGCGGCCAACTCATTAAAAGTCAGACCCTCGTCGGAGTTACCCTCCCTTTCCTTCTTATACATTTCGATGAGCATGTCCATGAAATCGTTTCGCCTCTCATTGTTCTTCACACGATAATCGATGGTGTCTCTTATGATCCGCACATAGAAGTCCTCAACCTCCGGAACTGTCATCCTCATATGCAAACGACGAGCCAGTTTGGGGAAGCCAAAGATGAAGAAATCAAGGAGTCCCCGATAGGCTCGTTCTGAAACAGCTCGCTTGCCCATGCGGACAAATTCGGCATCGGGATTGCGCTGACTGTTGCAATCGAGACCAAAGGCACAGGTGCCAATCACATCTGCCGTATAGCGACCCACTAGATCCGTAATCTCCAGCTCTTTTGGTGATGTGACCTTCTCGTTAAACATATTGGCCAATTCCTCGGCCACTTTCAGAACGATGGGCAGCATGTGCTTCATTTTGCCCGAGGTGAAGGTGGGCGTCAGCTTGTGCCGGAGGTGGCGCCACTTCTGACCCTCAATGCTGAACAGGCTGGCCGATAGGGGATCTTCGACTTCATTGTAGAAGACGCCACGATTCTCAAAATTATGGAAGTCTTTAACCAAGACGCGTTTTACCAGTTCCAAGTCGGTGATCACAACCATCTTCGTTAAGAAGAATAAGAAGCCGGCAAAGGGAATCTTGGCATCTTTGTATTTCAGATAGTATTCACCAAAGAGAACACCGAGTTGCCGCTTCGATGGCCAGCTGCCAGCGTTGCCTTTGGGAAACTTGGGTACATCGTGCGGAATACCACGACGATTCCAATAGGTATACCTGTGCCGCACTCCGTAAATGAGCAGTGCGACAATAATAGCGATGAACGTTAGAATTACAGACATTTTAACAGACTGCAGCTGACTGAGCTTTAACTGAATGAGCACAATGTATTTATAGGCAAAAGCTCGCTCTCTCAGAAAGCTTTACGATTGAGTTATCTGTTATAAACAAATGTTAATTCAAAAACACAAGTATAAATGTTGTTGTCGTGTAAGCTCGACTATGATATACCCAGCACAAAAGCTTGAAAGCAATTTGAGGATACGTTTTCGACTACGGCAGCTCTTCAATAATTTGTTATTATATATTATTAGCAATCAATATGTATCAATATTCGCTAAACTTGATTCGATTTGTATTCCAATATTCTGTATGGCCCTTATAGCATCTGAAATCCTTTTGTTCATATTGTCTGTTAATACCGGTCAAGGAAATATATACTACACAAAATAAGCTTATCTAAAATGCTAATGAATATATATAGTGTTAAACCATTTTTAATGGGATCACAATATATTTTCATTCGCATTTAAGATTGGACAAGCATATTTTTTAGATTAATACATTGTGAAAACATTATGATTAACTTTATATATATTTGCAAGGTTTACTTTATATATTAAAAATGTTTTTTGATTTAAAACATCTAAAAGTGTCAGGCAGTGGTCAATATATATGTGACAAGTACTAATAATGAGTTGAGTGATGGACTCAATCTCTGTATTTGATATTATATGTTTTGAAGCTCCTCCAGCTTAAGATAAATACCACTGGCCGAACTGAGCAGCACGTTGGATTTGTCAAAGTCAATTTTGGACACAGTTCGCGGACAGACACTGAATTGAAAGCGTTTTAGTAGATGGAACAAGGCAATACTCGTCTGCATCTTGCCGAATCGCATCCCGATGCAGTTTCGCGGCCCATCGCCAAAGGGCAGCCAGGATGCGGTGGGCCGTTCTGCCATCTGATCGGCCAGGAAACGCTCGGGTATGAATTTATCTGGCTCTGGATACAGTTGGGGATCGTGATGAATGCCATAAACGGGTATCAACAGCTTCTGACCGGGTTCTATATAATAGTGTCGATCACCCTTTGCCGCATAATAATTACGAGCGACGCGCGAAAGATGCGGCAGAATGGGATATTTTCGGAGTGTCTCTAAAGAGGTTTTTTGTATTAAATTTTATCATAACAATAGTTATTAAATTGAACAGTTATGAAACACCCACCCGCAATGACCAGCTCCATGTAGCGCAGCTCCTGCATGCATTCGTATGTGAATTGGCCACTGTGCCGTTGCAGGGATTGCTCTATTTCTTGCCTGAGCTTGAGCTGGATTTGCGGCTGCTTGGCCAGCTCGTAGAGGGCAAAGGTTAGGGTCGATGCTGAGGTATCGAAGCCGGCGACAAAGAATATGAACGACTGGGCGGCAATCTCCGGCAGTGTGAGCTCGCCGCGTTGCTTCATCTCGATGAGCAGATTCATGAAATCGTTGCGCACAATGCCTTTCGACTCGCGCTCCTTAACCGTGTCGCGGACAATGCGCAGGTAGAATTCCGTGATGTCCGGATGAATCTGGCGGAGGCGCAGCCGTCGTGCCCAATGCGGAAAGCTCTCAATGAAGCTATCGATGAGTTTGTTGTGCCGTCGGTCGGTGAACGCTCGTCTGCCCATTTTGGCAAACTCAGCTTCCGGATTGCGTAGTCCATTGCAGTCCAGGCCGAAGACACAGCTGCCAATCACATCTGACGTATATCTGGACATCAAGTCATTCACCTCCAGAATGCCACAAATCGAATTCTGGGAATGCTCCGCACAGATCTGAGCAAGTTCCTGGCCCACGGCACACACCGTGGGAAACATGAACTTCATTTTGCCGGAGCTAAAAGTGGGCGTCATTTTCTGACGCAGCGGTCTCCACTTTAGTCCATCGATGCGGAATAGATGTCCGGTGAGTGGATCATCTTGCTCATTGTGATAACTGCCGCGATCCTCAAAGTTGACAAAATCCCTGATCAGCACCTCTTTGGCCAGCTCCAAATCAAGCACCAGCACTACCGGGCGCAGCATAAAATATATGCCTGCAAATGGTGATCCCGTCGACTTAAAGCGTTCGTACAGCGGCGTCAGAATGTCCTTATAGTGAACCGTTTTGCGAAAGCCGCGAAAATTGCCCATGGGAAATGTGGGTCGCTCATAGCTTATCTGGCGTCGCATCCAATAGCTAAAACGGATGCGCACGTACCAAAACCCGATGGCCAGTGTAATCAGAATTAGCGCGAGCACATCAAGCATTTTATGCTTTTCACTTTCAACTGTTCGCCAATTGGTATTGATATATTATTATCTATTCAACTGGAGCATAAACAACAGAAGCTCAAACACGCCTTGCTTACTCGCTCACTCGCTTGGCTTACTTGCTCTCGAAAAGATTAATTGACAGAGGCCGACATGAATAGAGGGGGCGTGAACGAGGAACAGAGATTGTGCAAAGACTGTAAGAGAGAGAGAGAGAGAGTGTATAAGAGAGAGACAGCTTGGCAAACAAATGCAGTTTGAACTTGATAAATGACGGCACATTGCACAAAAGGCATTGAGCGATAATTGAAATGCCTTGAAATGCGGCTTTTCTCACATGCATGATGCAGTTTTCTTAATCGATTTTGTAACGTAACTGCTTTATCCGAAAACACTGTTGGTCAACGAATATAAAGAAAATATAAAAATATACTTAACTAGAAGATATTTATATTATATATGTCCTTTAGTTTTGCCTTGCAATTATTTCTAACCATATGATTCGCTTTTAAAGAAAGTGTATAAGTAAGTCACTGAGAAATACAAATATTTTAATAATTCTTAAAAAATATACATATATATTATTATTTACATACATATGATAAACAAATGCATTGATCGCATACAAAAACAAATGTAGAGTATAAATTGCAAACGCGCAGCATAAACAATCGAGCGTGAGAGAACAATTGATAAATAAACAGAGGGAGAGAATGAGAGAGAGCGATTAAGCTTTGAAGTGCTGAGCGCAGCAAAAGCTTTCGCTTGTTGAATTTCGCTCAATTTTGCGAACGCTATGATTGAAATCTTGTTTAATCTAACAATTAATGTGTTTATTTTAAGCGTGCTATAAATAAGCTTATTACAAAACAAAACAAGTTCTAAAAGTATTTAAAAATCACAACTTAGCAAAAAGTCGTTTGATTTTGAGTTAAATGCCGAACACCAAAACAATTAAAAAATTGTTATCCACAAATTACAATGGAATCTGACTGCTCAGCGTACTACGAAGCTGACAACGATGCAGCAGGGAGGCGATGTCAATCTTCACCTAATCAATTCAAAAATTATAAAAGTTCATACACCAAATTAGATTAGATTAACCGCTGCATTTATTGGTGATTAGCATCACTTTTAAGTACAAAAATTATAATGACTAAATGCGTTCCACCTTCAGGTAAATGCCAGATTGGCTGTTAAGGGTAAAGGTGCGCTTACTGAGAATCAGTGGCACCTCCGTCTGCTTGGAGACACCGAATTTGAAGCATCGTAGAAGGGCGATGAGTCCAATCTTAGCTTGCATTTTACCAAAGAGTTTTCCAATACAGTTGCGGGGTCCATTGCCAAACGGCAGATAGGCAAACTGATGCCTGGCCTCGATGGCCTCGGGTTCGAAACGACTGGGATCAAAGAGTTCGGGCGAGGGATAGATCTGTGGATCATGGTGTATATTATGCACAGGTATCAGAACCATAGTGTCCTTTTCAATGACCATCTGTGTGCCAGCCACTTTGTAATCCTTGTTAGCCAAACGCGTCAAGTGTGGAAGAATCGGATATTTGCGCAGTGTTTCTATGTGAAAAGTTATTAAATATTAAAAACAATTTTGGGATTTAAGCTGCGATTTGCATACCTGCCAGCACCTGGTCTAAATAGGTCATTTTTTTCATGGCATCGTAGGTGAGCTGCTCCCCATTCGAGGACTCTTTCAGCGCCGTTTCGATCTCCTGGCGCAGACGCTCTTGCACATCTTGGTGTAGGGCCAGCTCATACAGACAAACGGCCATTGTGCTCGAGGAGGTCTCGAAGCCAGCAATGAAGAATTCAAAAGCCTGGGCAGCCATCTGCTCTATGGTCAGTCCTTGCGACAGATCTATGCCCTTGCCAAGACGAGCTGCCTCCTCGTTCTCGGCACGCAGATCGATAAGCTGATCGAGGAAATCGTTGCGCTTGATGTTGTGCTTCATTCGATGGTCGACTGTGTCCCGGACCGCCTGCATGAAGAACTCCGACACATCATCGGGGAAGGCCTTCATGCGCATCTTTTTGGCCAATTTGGCATTTGTAAAGATGAAGGCCTGCACCGACTGATGATAACGCGCCCTCTCGAATAGTTGGCGACTCTTGGCTCGGAACTCGGCCTGCGGATCCGCCAGACTATTGCACTCCAGTCCAAAGCCACATGTGCCAACAACATCTGTGGTAAACCGAGCGCACAGCTCCTTTATCTCCACATCGCTACTGCTAGCTACAACGGCTTTATCCATAGTCTCGCCCAGATGCTTACCCACATCGACGACAATGCTAAACATGCCCTTCATCTTGCTGTGTGTGAGAACTGGCACCAGTTTGATCCTCATCGAGCGCCATTCATCGCCCTCCAGCGCGAACAGATGACCCGTCAGGGGATCATCGCGCACATTGCTGAAGACGCCACGATTCTTAAACAGTGTAAAGTCCTTGACCAGCACCTGCCTGACCAGATCCAAATCCACAATGAACGCCACAGGCCTAAAGAACATAAACATGCCTCCAAATGGTGATGTGCCCTTGAAGCGATCATAAAGTCGCTGATTGATGTCGCGAAAGTGTAGTTTATGGCCCACACCCCACAAATTGCCGACTATGGGCAGAGGACGCTCGAAAGGCACTCCGCGCTTTTCCCAGTATTTGTACGTATACTGGTAGAGTTGGTACAACAGTGATAGAGCCACGCCCAGCAGCGCGACTGGTAACAGCTTCATGTTAAAATATTCCGTAGTTGCTGCGTTGAGCTACGAATGCAACCTGAGCAATTCGAACGGCTTTTAAAGCTTTTATATACCGGCTCTCTGAGCAAGAGTGCTGGAAGAGAGCAAACGTATAAAAAACATTAAGATTTCGAACATCACAATGACGAAAAATATTATCAGTAAATGCCGTTGAATTTGGTTTTTTTTTGTCTTTCAATGTTCGGTGCAACCTGACTAGATAACAATATTTACTTTTTTAGTTGCTGCGTTGAGCTACGAATGCAACCTGAGCAATTCGAACGGCTTTTAAAGCTTTTATATACCGGCTCTCTGAGCAAGAGTGCTGGAAGAGAGCAAACGTAAAAAAAACATTAAGATTTCGAACATCACAATGACGAAAAATATTATCAGTAAATGCCGTTGAATTTGGTTTTTATTTGTCTTGCAATATTCGGTGCAACCTGACTACATAACATTACTTACATTTTATTTACATTTTATTTTATATTTATAAATGTTTTCGCACAGATAATTGTGATATTAAGCTGGATGAAGCATGCTGATAAGGTTTTAATGATAATGTAGCGAATTGCAGTGACGTATTTGGCGCCTTATCTTAACAACGGGACAACTATTTGTATATTAGTCAATGCTCTATGCACTTGATGAGTCAGCGATTATTTATTTTATAGTAAAAGCCCAAATTAGGCAGGCCTTCTTTTTCTCGCACAAATAAAATATAATTTGGTTATTTTTTCTATTTTTTATTGCAGCTGATTTAAGCTTGGGCTTGTGAATAAATATATGCACTGCCTGGTTTTTATTACTCTTCAGTCTCTGTAATTCCATTTATCTTTGAGTAAATAAAAGTTTTCAAAGGCAACTTTGGAAATATAACTTAAATTTATTTAACATTTATTTTATTTAGCCCCTAACTGGGATTAGGGTATATGATAGTCGAGCTCACTACACTACAGCATTTTTATGTGCTTAACATTTTTAAAAGCTATATTTAATATCTATGGCATGGCTAATAAATATTAACCCTTATCAAAACTGATTAAATTTTTTTAAGTAAAAAAAAAAGAAGTTAAATACATAATAATTTTGTGTATGTAAAAAGTATTTTTGACCGCGGTCAAGGGCAGAGTCAATATAGCCAAGTCCATACAAGTCCGTCCGTAAGCCTATGTATTTTACTTAATTATTATAAATATTTGAACTAATTTGACGAAATAACTTCTGGTTCAAGTCTATTGTTTTAAATTACATACATATATAGACATATGTATGTAGACATGCAATCGATACAGAATAGTTGTAAAAATAAATTTTGACCTTATGCCTTACAGGGACTAAAGGCCTTTACGCATTTCCACCTTTCTGTCCCTTATGTTGTGTCTACCTGTTGACAGTTTTTCAATTTAGCTCTTCATTATTTGCTTTTCTAATTGAAAAGTCTATTGGCAGGATGTAGTCGCAGCTTTGATTGTATTGACGTTTGGCATTTGCCTTAATTAAATTCGCATAGTGGCAGGGGCGTAGTCAGCTTTTTTGTAAAGGGATTGCGCACATTTCTCAAATTCTGTTTCTTATATTTTTTATGTTTATTTAACTACATTTCATACATCAAATTTGTTAACTGTGAGTATAAAATTACGAAAAAATATGTATTTATAATTTAGTTTATATTCGCTTTTTGTTTGCTGAAGGGGTTCTATGGTGCTCCACCCTCGTCGTCATCAGATTGCACGCCCTTGGTCAGTGGTAAATCAAATCATGCGTAAAGTCCATGAAACTTACATAAAATTTAGAGCCAATTTCGAACAGCGACTGTTTTGCTGACTGGGTTTCCCAGCATTATTGCAAAATCGCACGGTAATTTATGCGAAAGCTATTAGAGACACATTAAGCGTTGATTTTCATGGGAAACTCGATGGAGTCCTGCTGGCATTTGGCGCTCTTCTCGATTTAGGTCCTTGCACGTGCACGCCAATAAAACAGCGTCGTGCCCAAAACAGTGTGTGTGTGTGTGTGGTTGTGTGTATTGATGCTTAAAGGATTTTTGGGCTAATGCCTATTGCCTGTTTTATGCCGCTAATGCGCCAAAGCCATTTTCGAATAGACATAAAAATTGTACTCTAGCGTTTTAACCGAATTGCAATGAAGTGTTTGGTTCACTTAAATTCACAGCGGGAGAAAGTCGAAAACTTGACTTTAAGCCCATTGTCTTGCCACTTGTTAGCTTACTTCATAATATTTCAGACGGCTTTTCTTCTCAAAAAACTTAATGTAGAAGTTGATTTTTAACTATGGATGAACCTTTGAATTTTGTTTCATTATTTGTTTCAGTTTCGAATACTATGCTTTTCTATTATTATTTCAAGTAGGATTATTTTGTTGGCAAACAGAGCTGCAAATAGCTGCAGGAACTGTAAATAATTAATGCTACACCAGTTGGCAATTTTGCGAAAATTTGGCTAGCAGTGTAGCCAATTAAATTGTGGAGTAGCTGAAATTGGTTGGAAAAAACTGCGCGAGAAATCCAATGCGATGCCAAAAAACCATTAAATGTGCGACTGTGAAATTGTTCAGATGGGGAGGGGAAGGGGCTGCTGCACAATGTAATTGGTGGTCGTGTCCAGTCAAAGTAATATTTTTGATGGGCCAATTTTTATTCGGGTTTTTAGAATGTTGAATTTTAATCACTTTTAGCAATTATTTATTCAGAAAAAGTTAGGTTTTTGTAATAATCATATTAAGAGAGCTCGAAATAAAAAAAATTGCCCACAAACGAATAAATTCATTAGTAATATG
Organism: Drosophila multiciliata; assembly: GCA_037043605.1. Taxonomy (NCBI): domain Eukaryota; kingdom Metazoa; phylum Arthropoda; class Insecta; order Diptera; family Drosophilidae; genus Drosophila; species Drosophila multiciliata. The sequence continues at coordinate 12,060,790 of JBAMBF010000589.1, forward strand.
AAATACCAATTAAATAAGTAATCAGCTAATGAAGTGAACCTAGTTGAAACTGAACAAAGCGCTATCAATTTGGCTTATATGCAGGATATATTTTCAATGGCGATTTAAAGTTCGTGTCTAACTACAATTTGGAGCGTGAAAATATATTGCCAAATGGCAGATGACCATCAGTAAAACCAAAATAGTATAAAGAAAATATAGACAAAAATATATTTCAGCCACGGATGATGCTGGACTTGTGGCCGTGTGGGGTTGATGACTCCAATAGCAAAAAAAAAAAAAATAGGAAAAAATAGAATTGAATTTGTGTGATGGAGGCCATTGATTTTCGGTCAATTGGCGCCGTTGTCTTGTCCGAGAACAGCTGCCATGATGTGGCGCTAAATTATATTGGAAGAGCGCGTGTCCAACTACCGACTGACCATATTTCACGTTTGCCACAATTTTCTACTTTCGATTACTTTACCAGCGGCATCATCATCATCATCATCATTATCACCATCATCATTAGCAACATCAGTTTCATCAGCTATCAGAACAAGAGCAAAGCGCCTACTCCAGTTGAGGATATTAGGTTATTTACATTTATTATTGATTGGCATCAAATTGCCGAAAATTGGCTAACGAGCTCATATTGTGGCCAAAAGGTCAAAGTGTTGATTGAGGCCAGAAATGACTACGCTCTTTTTGATGTAGCTTCTGCATAAGTCGATTGTTTAGCATAAGTTATTAGATGGTTCCACTAAGAAAGAACATTAAAAACTTGATTTTAAAGCATGCATTCTTAGATATCTTAGATGTCTCCAATAGAAATTTATATCCATATCTTGAAGTTCTTTTTCCAGGGTCTTATCAAGTCGTTGACATCCGCTTATGATGTTATGACGTGTTCCACAATGAATCTGAGATTTATGTGCTGAGTGCAGATAAATCATGATTAGGTAACAATTCATTATGCTGAGGCTAAGAGTCATTTGTGGTGGCTGGCCTCTAAGGACGGAAAGGTGTTAACTGTAATGACCCAAGTTGTGCCGTTTTACCGTTACAAATGGCTGGAGCCAAAGTTACATAAATTGCTAATTACCTGAGCCAAAAACGTTGTCCAAGCACTTGAGTAACTTTTTTCCATGAGTACGCTGACGAAGCATTTCTTATATTTATCATTGGCTTTATTTATGTATTTATTTATTGGTTTGTCTCAAAAGAATTCAAATAGAGTAGAAAAAATGTAAAAACCAAACCTCTGCACAATTTATTTGGTTTATTGCCATCGAAAGCAATCGACTGAAACAAAATGGCTAAAAAAAAAATAAAGCAAAGTCTTTGCAAATCTATATAACCTGAGTTGCACAAAATGAAATAGACTTAACATTTATTGCAGCATCGGTTTTGAATATAAATAAGTACACTTAAAATTCGATTCAAGTACATTTGGTAAATTATGTCCTTAAAGTGAACAGCAATAAACATTGAAAGCCTTGTCCTTGGTTTGCGTATATTTTTTTTTTAATAATTACTTATTATTATATATATTTTACAATGCCATTATTGATATTAAAAATCTCTGTTTTTATTATTTGATTGTATTTATTTTGTTATTGTATACGATTTGCACAATGCAATTATTTATTTTAATATTGAGGGTTCTCAAATTTATTTTTAACTGTGCAACGCATTGAACGAGGCAACTTCGAGTGTATTCGAATTATTTAGCAACAGAAGTTTCTGTTGTTAACAGCTTTCTTCATATAATTAAAAATAATAATAAAATGAAAAAGATTTCTGCTGCCGGAAAATACTACCATTTTCCTTAAATTCACATTTTGCACAAATAGCAATACAATGCATTTTTTTTATATCTTTAAACATGCAAATCGAAAGAGATAATATTTTGCAGTTTGTTATTAATATCAAAAAAATTTGTTAGCATTTTTTCAGTTGTCTTTCGAAACTCATTTTATTTACTCTATAAATGTTAAGCAACTAACTAAAATGTATTAATCTGCCGAATAGCTCCCGTCTAGAAGGAAGGGTATCTAGTCTTCGGCGTGCCCAGGCAGTCAGTTATTTTTTGCTTACAGAAAATTTAATAATTAATTTAAAATACGGCTTTAATTTTTTTGTTAATATTAACGGAATAGTTGCAAAAAATAAACAATATGCTAAAAACTGAAATTAATGCGATTGTGAATTTAGTTTAGCCAAGCGTAAGAATTTATTCATTGAGATTTCATGGTAATATTTATTTAAATTTGTTTTTATTTAATTTCATTGTGTCTATTTTTCCATCAAATAGTATAAATATTTATTTCAATTTGTTTTTATTTAATTTCAATGTGTCTATTTTTCAATCATATAAAAAAATTATATAATTTTATGTAAAAGCTGCAAGAGATGAATTTTAGTAAAAAATTTAACAGACAAATTTAAATTTATATTCAATAAATATATATCTCAACTGAAAATGTGTTTTTTTTTACAGGCATTTTTCTTGAGAATTTTCAATTATTTTTCTGTGCAGGTTTTTCATTGCGTAAGCAATTTACTTGACTTCATGCACGTCTCCCACAGGTCAAAACAATTGCTCCGGTTAAGATTAGTGGCTGGACGATGAATGAATTTGTGGACACAATCAATTTTAAAAATCGTTTTTGTCCACACATTCGGCTTTCAAATGGTGCTGTGTGGCAAACCAGCATTGTTGTTGTTCTCACGTACAAGTCAAATCAGGAGAAATGACCCAGTGCTGCCGGATGTGGAAGAAATCCTTTGTAGAACTGTGACGATTGCCTTTTTGTCAGCTGTCATCGCAGCTCCATGATTAATGACTTGAGATACGCACACGGCAAAGCTAACTTTCCAACCTGGCATACATGTCGTATGCGTGATATGCTTATTTGTATGCATTGGTTGCATGCCACTGAAGTGCAGCTGGAGCAGCAGCGGCAGCAGACTTATTAGTGACAATTGCGAAATTGACATCAATTGGAATCGCGTGATTTAGCTACGTGTTGCTGCCACAAGCAAATGCTGCACGACATTTGCAACGGATGCACTTTAATTTGACATCAGCATCAGCGGAATGATCCTATTAGTGGCGTGACACATCCTGTCTATTTTGGGTATAAGTACAGCGCACTTTGCAACTTAATTGAGTGTCATTTGTCGATGTGTTCATCACAAATCACTTCAGTTGCACTTCCCTTTTGCCTGTGCCCCATGAACTCTCGTTCATGTTGCCCTTTAGAACTGCTACATATTTGATGTGTTTGTTTTCCTAGCTTTTACAGTCAGTTGGTAATTTTACTCTTGGGCTCAAAATGCAATCAGGCAGTAAGCAGCATTAAAATAAATGATTTGCATATGGAATACTGCATCTAGAACAGAAGAATGTAGATGCTTGGAGCTCTCTCTAAAGAGACATGATTTATGGTATTTATCTTTTGAGCTGGGTATAAATTTTATACATTTCAGTATTAACTTTAGTACAGTTAATTTATAACTCTTTTTTCTTTTTCTTTTTGCAATAAATAATATAAAGAAGTATTAATAGAACTAGAGTAAGTTTGTGGCTTTGGCTGGCTAATGGAGATTTTCTTATTTTATTTTAGTTTTGTTTATATCTTTGTCCTTTTATTATAATTTTATTTCGTTGCTTTATTTTATATATAATTTTAGTATTTTATCCTTTTTATAAACCCCTTTAAGTTTGGCTACAATTTGTTATGCCTTTGCTTACACAAAACAGTCTTTAAGCAAGTGTTTTAGCTGAAAGAAATTCGCTCAGCATTCATGTATATATTTATTTTCAAGTGTTATTTTTTTTTGCTTAGTTTCTTGAACTCTTGAACTCGTTCTAGTATTTTTCTGACAGCCAGCCTTTGTCATTTAAATCATGTTTCTCAAATGCTGCACTAGCGGACCCCCGCAATCCCTGCTCCTATCGAAAGAGTTGGCATTTAAATTGGTGACGTTGTCAACCGTTTAGCAAACTGAAATGAACTTGAATTTGGTCTTTGGCTGCTTGCTCATTCACTTGATAAGCCAAATTAATTTGTCGTTTTGCATCAATTATCATATATATTTCCAAATACATATAAATCCATCTATCTTGTGCTCTATGTTATCTCAGAGTGTGTCATTGGCATCGCAGTGGACATGGACATGGACATGGGTCTGGGTGTGGGTCTGGGTATGGGTCTTGGTCTGGATAAGTCGTATAACACGTTCATTGACACTGAGATACTTTTTTTTTTTGTTGCAGCGCGTTATAACTGAATTATCTCGAGTTATGTCGCCGTCTGCCTGGACACGACGGCGAGTCGTTGACTTCACTCGACTCTAATGGCATAATTTAAGCGGCTTAATACAATCAGTGTTGACGGTGGGTTTGAGGTTACTCCGAGTGCACACCGCCAGCTGCTGTCCTTTTTATTGTGCCATCTCTTTGCGTTTATTCTTTGGCTATCGTTTTTGGTTTTGTTGCTGTTGTTATTCCCCTTCGTAATTTATGGGAGTTTGCTTTTTTCTGTCAAAGTCATTTGGCGTAATGACAAACGCAGCTAGCAACAATTGTAAAGTACATGACACGGGTCGTATACATTATATTTTGTGTGCAAACTTTTAGCGCACAAATTGTAACTGACACACACATACGCACACTCGCATACATGTGTCTAGGAGAGAAGCCAATTTCCTTGTGAATAAATGTCAGTGGGTGGCTGAGTTATATGTGCAACTTAATTTGTTGTTGCCACACCTGTGGCTTCTGAGGCAGCCTTGGCCCTCTTTGACATGAATTTATGAGATAAGCGACTGTGTCAAAGTTCCTCGTTGTGACTATCCTGTTATGCTGAGATGTTGCTCTGTCCATTCTCATGACATGCTGTAACATTTAATGAAATAAATATTCGGTTAAATAAATAAATGCGCAAATGTGTTTAGCTGTCAGCTGACAGAGCCTTAAGAGACGGATAACATAACTTAACAGAGCACATTTAAGAGCGCCAGCTTAATGTGAGTCACTAGGTTACAGCTGTGAGCAGCTTAACAGCTTCACTGTTAGCAGCCAACTGTTAACAATCGAACACGTGTTGCTTAACTTTCGCTCACAGCTTGACTTTCGCACACAGCAGTCGCTCTGTTAAAATATCCCATCTCATGTTTTGCTTGCGATTCTCTGCTGGCAAGCCGCCGCTTAGTATGCAAAATAAGCGCGTGATCGGATGACGTCTGAGTGGTTGGTCAGTGAAACTGTTCCAATTACGCTCAGTCACATTAACGTTGTTATAATAACGTAACCAGAGTAGCCAGAGTGGTGAAAGGCAAATGCATGTCTTTGAAATTATTTATGGCTTAAAAACGTCAAGAGTTTAGTTTGTGTTCCTTGTATTTCATCTTATTCCTTATGCGCTGATGCGTCCTTATCCATTTACAGTTGTTTTTGTGCTTTTCGTCCTTGAGCTAAGCTAAGTAATAAAGTTGTCACAATTTGAAGAATGTAATTAAAAAGTTGACACAATTAATCGTTGAATAAAGAAAAATGTAAAAAGTGGTTAAAACAATTAACGAAATTATTCATCATTCAACTTTATCTAATTTGCAGGTGAGGAAATGTTTATTTCAAATTTTCCAGCACAGAATTCTTTTATATAAAATTTTAAATAGATTTCCTTTTTTATTTAGACTTAAATAGTTTAAGAGGAAGCGGGCTTTTTTTGTAGTGTGAATTATTTTATATTTAGCATTTAGTAGCTTTGTTCTATTGTTTGCGTTTACAGCTTCCTTCCAACTTTTGTTGGCTCAGAGTCAACTATTTATCTAACTATTATTTCGACAATTGGACGGTTGCCATATCAAACATTATATAAAGCTATAGATAACTTAAGAATGTAGCGAACCGAAGATGAACTTATTGTAAATTTCACATGTATAGCGACAAAAATACAAATAGACTCTCGAAAAGTTGAGTTTATTGAGGGTCAACAACAATAAATAACAATTAAATTGTAACAACCGCTTACACCAAAGGACGAACAGGGACTAAACCTAATCGCTCTCTCGCTTGATCTGCTCTTGAATATGCAACATGCCTTAGAGCAAACATGTTGAGTGCGGCCAATTTACTAACGTGTAAATTCCACTAAGCATGTTGATCAACAATGCTGTTGTTGTTATTGTTGTTGTTGTTGTTGTTGTCGCTGTCTGGACTTGCAGTGGCCATTTTCGAGTGAATGGGTTTCGGTAATTTACATGATATGTTAATAAACATTATATATGACTGAACAATACGCCCTTATTCCTGACTGCCCATTGTTCATTAGTGCTGATGTTCACTGGTTGCCAGTAATTAAGATTCATACAACGAACAATGACAATGCGAATTCAGTTACCAAGCTTCAATATATATGCATTAGAATTTCGTGAATGACAGTTTTAGCCAATTTACTTGTTTAGACTACTGCATAACAAAAATAGTCTAACGTAATTTATCATTTTAAAATGTGCATATTGTGTATTCTTTCGAGGGACCACATTTTCTCTTAAACACACAAAAATTACCTCTAAATTGCCCGGAGTATGGCATAATTTAAGTTAAAACAGATACAAATAAAAAGACAAACTGACATTGATTTATGGCTTATGATGATGTCGTGAATTAAATGAGACTTCCTCTTAGTATCGAATTTAATATGCCCCGCCAGACATTTACCCTGATTATGATTGTCATTATGATTGTGATTATGTTACTGGATATTATTATAATTATTAAATTAAACTAAGGGCTACCAAAAATAAGGCAATTTAAGAAATGCCTGCACAAACAAGTTTATTCTTTTTGCATCTGTATTAAACAAATAAAGAAAATGTTAAATGTTTCAGTTTTCAAAAACTTATGATTTACATTTAAACACAATCTGCACAATTTATTTTCATATGTTTTAAACTAGAAAAACCCACAAGGGATATGTGGGCAGATTTTGTGTTGGCTTTAAAGAAAAAAAGAAGTTGTTTTTAACATATATCATACCGGATTTATCATCATATATATATATATTTTTTTTTAAATATTTTGTTATACTACTCCTACACATTTTCAACAATTTTGTTTGCCAAATTCTGTGCTCATATTTCATATTTCCAGAAGTATGTTTACACATGCTTTGGCTCAGAGGCCAACGGACCCACACACAATTGCACACATTTGAGCCACATATGATAAAAGACATTTTGTGGTCAAAAGTGCAAAAGGGGGCAGAGGGTGACTTCTAGGCACAACATAAGAAAAACATAAATGTGCCAAAAAGAAATGCGTTTTTGGTTGAGTGCACACTTATACTAAATGTAAACTGCATCCGTTAAGTGGCAGATTGTTGGGTAAGTGCAACATTTTTCTACTCAACAGCTGCTTCCGCTTGCCGCATGCTCCAACAAAATATAATCATAAATTGAACAACAGCTTCGCAGAACAATGCAGCGGAAGATAATAATAAGAAAAAAATACCTAAGAAGAAATTTCTTACTTCTTTCCTGCCTTTGTTAGCCATTTTTTTTTTGGCTTTGGTAACATATTTTCTAAAAGTAATGAGTAGCAAAAAATTGCAATGCAATCGTGCACATCGTCATCGTCACCAAGAGCAAAAAATTGTCTTCAAAATTGCATTTTAATTTCCACATTTTTTTTTATTCCTTTATTCGACTGCATCTGAGGACTCGAACAAAGCAGCTAGTCAAAGGAAGCATTTTTCGTTTATTACACTTTAATAAAAAATGCTGATCTCTGTTTGCATATTAAATTAGACACGACAATATTGTATTCAGTTTTCATTAAATTTGTTGAGAATTCCGTTTTTTTTTTTTTTTTTTTTTTTTGCAGAACATTTGAAGCTTTGACTCAGCGCAAAGCGGTTGTCAAATTGGTTTTTTGGTCTAGAAATACTTATTACGCAATATTCATATAGAGCAAGATGCCAATTTAGGAATATTTATATATATATGTACACTGAAATCAAGTGCTGCTAAGAATTTCATAAGCATTAAGTGTGCAGGCGGCACCAGTAGCAACGCGCACACGTTCCCAATTATGTCCTGAATTTGCTTGCAAATAAATGGGCGTCGGTATGGGGGCGTGGCAGCTGAATGTTGAATGGGTGGTTCGAGTGGTTTCAAAACAGCGGCAGCGACTTTCACTTGTTTTCTTTGCAACTTGTTCTGCATTTTGTTTTTTTGTTGTTGTTGTTGCTCTTATTATACCCCGAACCCATTAAATATGTGTAAGTAGGGTATAATGGTTTTGTGGAAACTATGTAACAGCCTGAAGAAATCACCATCAATGGGTTAAGGTATATATGTTTTGATCAACATCAACAGTCGAGTTGATATTGAGTTGATTTTCCTGCACTGATCAACTTTAGTTCACAGCTAACTGCCTCCGTTTGTACATATATCGATTAATTTCAATTTTCGATAACAATGAATAATTTTCATAACAGATCTTTGCGATAGATAAATTATAGCTAACTTGACTTATTATTGCTAAAAATATGATAGGAGGCACATAAATTCGTCTATAAATAATTATTCAATTAATTTCCATTTTCGATAACAATAAAGGACATAATTTTAATAGCAGTTATTTTCGATAAATATATTTTAATTAACTTGATTTATTGTTCCTAAAAATAGTATAATTAGTCTTATAATTAATATAAGCAAATTGATTTTATTTTTTATTTTATCCCATGTTTCCTTTACCCTTTGTCAGGCTTAAGAACTGAGCTTACTTCCATTAATTTGACAGCTGTGCAGAGGGTATCTTGTAGCTCACTTGTCTACAACATTTTTAGTTGTTTACATATTTTTTTTTATACTTTTTTTTTGTAAACATATCACAGTTCGTGCTTGTCATAGTCTGCGTGTCTGTCGTGTCTTTGACTCGGTCACATCGCATTGAAAGGACTCGGCGCTGTGGAGAGTGTTGGCTCTGAATGTGCTGTGGCTTCATTAAAATTCAACGGCGTATTCGAACTGGGTGATTTGCTCCGCGCGTGTTTTCATATCCGGGCTCCACAAGGTTTGCATTAGCCGCCGCATCCATACAATTCCAATCGCCGAATCCAATCCCGTTATGCTCGTCGCATAAAAATAACACAATGCTGCATAAAACACCGTAAATATTTGCATTTTGTGGCAAGCACCTGTCTTCCTGTCGCTGCGTTGAAAACTGACATTTCACAGTGCGAGCGATGCCAAGTTCGCAATTAGTACCAAAAATGATTTTCTTTTTAACTTTTTGGTGTCGACAATTTTTGGCAACACCAAAGCTGACACCTCTCGAATCTGGCTTGTCAGCAGTTAAGTGCAGCAAGCTTGATGAATTAATCGCCAAAAAGCAAAGTTGTCTCAAACGAGAAGGGGGGTCGACTTTCTTAATACCCTGTTCTGAGTAAGAGTAAAATTCGAGAATTATTGTGTTATATATTTTATTTACTATTTACACTATTTGATGGATTTTAAACCAATTGCAAAATCACATCAAAATCAGAAAATAAATCCACAAAATGTTTGCTTAAACCTACTTGCCTATAGTAAAAATACAGATCTAGTTTTGCTGATCATAAATAAAAATATCTACAAAATAATAATAAAAATATCGTTTAAGTACCTTTAATTCAAAATTTTAAATTTATATCTTTAATTGATACTATACAAACAAACTTGCATGCTTCTGAGGCTTGCTAATTATATATCTATATAGCTGGAGAGAGATATAATTGATAGCTGCTTACCCAGTCAACATCTCCCCTAGTTTCTCTACATTTTGATAAATGACTTTATCCAATTTGTTTCTTACCAAAGTCCTGCTCATCCTTCAATACACACACACACTCAAATTGCAGAGTATGAGTGTTTTTTGCTCTCAGCTGCAAGTTGGATCCTTATTTGCTCGCCTTCAGACCAAGTTGTTTGGGTTTTTCATTGTTTTCTTTGTGTTTTCTTATCTATTGTTTGTTTTCACTCTTCACTCTTGCACTATGGCCAAAAACTTTGGCATCTCAACTGTCGGCCAAGCTGCACCGCTTGCCGCACTTTGTTGTTCAGTATCGAAGATGTTGAAGCGAGTATATGAACAACTTAATTGTTGTTGTGTGTGTGTGTGTGGGTGTGTATGAACCATTCGCTGATACAGTAAGAACAGATGGGGGTGCATATAATTCGTTTTTTGTACTGCTGTCGCCAATAATCCATCAGCAAAATGTCGCGTGGTAAATTCAATTAAATTTTAATGAAAAGCCAGGGTAATTTTCTATAAAATTAATTTAATTAACTGCGTGGCACGATAATAAACTAAGCTGTATGGGACAAGCTGATTGGCTGTGCACATAATTAATACAGTTTCAATGGTGAATCGTCTGGCGTATCCCTTTTAAATATATATATATATCGATATATATATTTATGACTGCTGATAAATCACACATATGCGTTGTTAAACGTTTTACGATGACGTGCATAAAATTTATGCGTTGCCTTACATAGCTTTAATCTGTGGCACAGGGCAATCAGCCGCAGCAGGCACTTGTATGCACCCCAACATGCTGTCGCAAGCACACAGAATACACACAACACGCACACACACACACACAACACTCTCCAAAAAGTATGCAATAAATTTGGCACAGTTTATGACTGTCATCGATTTTACAGCTAACCTCAGGTACAGTCGCCACTTGAGGGGTAACCAAAACGAAAGGCTTACACACAAAACAATTCAAGTTTTATTGCATTGCTGCTGAGTTGGCAAAATAAAGTGGCAAGAACGGGAGTTAAACGAAGATATAAGTCAGCAGGAATTACGCACATCGATATATATCGAAGCTGTCTGGAATGGAGACAATCACAATGTGTGTATTCTATTTCCGCCTGATGTTCGAATAAATGGATATATATCTGACTGAAATGTTTGGCTATTTGGGCGTTAAATGTAGCACATAATAAGATTTTAGCCCCCGACGATGGCAGAAACAGCCAACTTGAATTTCGACACAACAAACTCTCAACTGACATCTTAAATCTAGCGACGCCTGTTTCCCATTTGGCCACACATTCACATGGTTTGCGGGTTCCGGGTCTCGGGTTTGGCATCCTCAATTTTTTTTTTTTTTTTTGTGTTATGTGTTGTGGTTTTGCTTGAATCTCGTCTCGTTTCCCGTTTTGGCTTTTAGCGCAATGCAATAAAACAGCATAAAAATGTTGAGCATGTGGCGCTTACTTATTTTGCACAGTGCTGTGCCCCAAAAAAGGGGCACCAAGCCATTAAAATTACTCTTGCCTTATTTATAACTTTCCTATTTTTTTCCTCTCTTTTCTTCCTTAATGGCTAATGGCCTGCTTAACGTGCACTTTAAGCATTTTGCATGCAGTTGCCACTTTTTCATTATCATTTTAGCATCTGCGAGCCTCATTTAAAATTAATTTGTCGAATTAGAAGGAAACGCGTTGAGTGTGCAGAGTACCCTGAGAAGTGTAATCAATTCGAGTCTGCCCCTTTTTTGTGATTTGCCTATCTGGTGCCACTGTGCGTGGCATCTATTCACTTTCATATATATTTTATATGGCTCGTTTTTTTATATTGCCGCACATACGCAACATTTAAGTGGCGCCAAGGCCTAAGCAGCCACACCAACAATGGCCAGTCTAAGCACCACACAAAACATACATTTACACATTTATATATGTATATATATATATGTATATATATACATATATCCATTGTATGTGGCAGCATCAGACTCGGCGCTGGGCATTTTTATTGCTATTGTGTGGTTTTTGTTTTCCATTACCAAAAGTTATGTTGCTAAAAACTCAGTTTTCGTTGTTGAAATTGAATTTTTACAATCTGCTGAGAAGCACTGTTATTTTTTTTTTATTTTTAAACCCTTGTTTTTTCTTATTTTAAAGGCAAAAGCAATTTCAGCCCTGGCAATGTCACTTTGAGTTGCAGCAAACCACAAAACGTTAAATTAATTAACAGATATAAAGCCATCTCTCTCTCGCTCTCTCTCTCTCTCTCTCTCGTTGTTATTTTTTCTTGCTCTTGGTTAATATACTTGGTTTGACCCAAATCAGATGTTAGCCGTTTGCTTTCGCTTGATTTGCCTTTAGTTAATTAATCAGCAGTCGAGTGTGGAGCAGTCACAAACCTCATCTCAATCCAACGTCGTCCTCATCGTCCTCCTCGTTGTCATCTTTGTCCTGCTTATCGTCGTCATCAAGAACAGTTTGGCGCAGAAAAAAAAAAAAACAACAGCTTGACATCATTTTCCAATTACCAATATATTCCGTTGGTTTGGGTCTCTTGTGTAATCAGCCGTTAAATTATTTTGCAGCTAACTGTTCTCAGTATTTTCTCTAATTGTAGCGTGAAAATAAACTACTTCAAAATTATTAGCTGGCGGAGTATCACACGGAGTTCCACGCCGTCAGCGGAGCGTAAATAATTATCTCAAATTAGCTGCAGATATTTGAAATTGTTGAATTGAGTTAATTTTAAATATGGCTGAGATTAATTAATTAATTAAAATGATTAAGTCAAGCAGCAATTATAACGAATATTTACAATTTTTTTTATATTTTTACTATTTATGAAATTTAATATAAACAATATTTTATATAAACTAAAGCGAGTCGCATTTATTTTAAATTGATGCAGGGTAAAAAACACGTTTATAGATAATGGAAAAAATGTAGTTTTTTAGATACCACAATGATAGATACAAGATAAATCAATATAATGGTTGGTATAAATTTAATATTTAAGTTGGAAACGATATATGTTGGGTTAAGGGTATTTCGCACAACTCCTGCCTGCCTGCCATTGATGCATTTCTCCTGGTGTTATGCCAAATGTGTGTGTGTGTCTAGATGCATATCGCATTGCATTTAATTTGCATAAGAGAGAAGCGAGCTGGCAGAACGCAGTGCATCAACTGCATAAGCTGCACTATGAATAATGAGGACAAGACCACCACCAAAGAGAGGATAACCCGCCAGCTTGGCGTTATCTGCTTAGGGAACGCGAGCGAGCTGAGCTGAAGGAAAACTGGTAAGGTCTATCAGCAAATAAGCCACTTGGGATAAAAACGTTGGCAGTTGGCTGCGTCTACTTTGTCGGCTGCACGACTAAAAACAAAACAAGAACAAAAACTTGTATTTTTTACAGTAAATAAGGCTGTCAAAAGCAAACATGCAACAAGGACATTGGCCAACAGCAATGACTGACGGCAACAAATGCGAGCGGCGTTTGCAAAATGCAGGGGGGGTGGCAGTGAAAGAAGGGGTTGTGTTGCTCCACATAGGCTGTGAATGCTTGTTGCTGGTTTATTGTGTTGTTGCCACCAAGAAATTGTACCAGCTCCTCGCAATTGCCGTAAAATGTTGCGTAAAATTTATGTCGACGTTTAAAATTGTTAATTTGGCTTGCTTGCAAATTTGCATGTAATTTGCGCTGAAAATTTATGTACGTTTAAACACGCTTTTCGCCCTTATTTTCACGCTGGTCAAAAGTTTCGGAAAATCTTGCAGCACTTGTTAAAATTATTACAAAAAAAAAATGTACAAATTGTATATTTGTAAACATGCTATAAACATGCGAAAATAAGCTGATTACACGCGTATTTGCACTTGAATATGGCAAGCCAGTTTCAATTTCCATCCATACACCAACCCTCCCCCCACACCGTTGCCCCCTTCACCCCATATTCAATTTAAATGTATTCAACATTTTTATCATATTTTATCTTTACCTTTTTACCATTTTATATACCTTGGCAATGATTGCTTTTTTCTGGTTTTTTTTTTTGGCTGGGCAAGAAATTGTGTATTTGATTTGAACTTGGCCCTCTTGTTGCCTGTTGCCTGTTGCCCGTTTGGGGCAACTGGGGCAACTGTTGAAATATTTGCCGCAGGTGTAATATTTCATCGTTGTGTGATTTAAATTTACTCTGGCAGTTGGCACTTTAGAGTGTTCCATAGTAGGTCTAAATAAGATTTCATTGTTGTCTGACAGATTTATAATTTGCATACTTTTTGGTTTGCACAAATACACAAATTTGACTTTAATTCAGTTTAATAAATACATTTGAATATGACATATTTTGATGGAAATTATTTGAATATTCGCTTACAGGCGAGACAAAACTCATTAAACTGTCTAAGTATTTCAGAAATCATTAGATCATATATCAACATTATTATTATAATTACAATATTTGTTTTTAACAAGTTGAACAAAGCTGAACTCACTTTTTTTTTTACAATTAGTCAATTGTTGAAGAATCATTTACAATATATAAAATATATTTATCTGATATTTATGCTGAAAGCCATCCAAAACCAATTTAAATTTCAATTAGAGTTCACCAAACAAATATCAACATCAGAATTAATTTAATATTTTAATTAAAATAAGTATCATTTTTATTTTCATTGTTTAGATTGTTAAATAGATAATAATAAGTTCAACAAGTTATTCCACTCCACATGATTTTTAGGGATTTATTTTGAAATATTTAAAATATTCAGATAACAGATAAAGACAAGACCCTTCAGGCCGAATCAAAATGCGGACAGTTTGCAGACGAACTGGGCCTGATTTGAATAATCGCATAATTTATTTGTTTTCATCGGATTCGACAAGAGTCTTAGCCCCAAAAAGTACAACGACTTCAACTGATTAACATTTATTTAGCCCGCAAAACCGTTCGTGTTTGTGGCTTGATTTTCTTACTGCCACTTTATTCGTTTTTTTTTTTTGGCCTCTAATGGGCCAGCCAACATGGCAGATAACGAATTTTTTATACAAATTCGATTTTAAGAACACAAATGCTAGAAAAAACAAACTTTGTATGGTTGTTGAGGGAGGGAGGAGGAGGGTTGAAGGACGACGTGTTTGTCTGCCTAGACAATTCGAAGACAAAAGTTAAGTGACAGAAGACAAAACTGAGACAGCGTGTGAAGCAAAAAAAACTTTAACTATCGTCGTAAGTTGTATTGCAGACAAAAAAAGACGTTATGCATTGTGAATGAGTTGGTTTTTGAGGGGGGGTAGAGGGGGCTTGAGGGATGTGTGTGCGTGTGTGCGTGATGGGTTTTGGAATGCCAAGTATCTGTCAGTCAAGTGCTTTGGAGCATGTAAATTTCCCTCAACTTGAATTTTATTAAATTGTTTTTGTCGCCCTGCACCAAATTTTATTTCCATCATGATTTGCATGATCTGCGTTCGGGTTTCGAGAGCCACCCTCCACCCTCCTCCTGCGCCATAAATGCCATCACGCACCACTCTGGCCCCATCCTTAAGCGCAGCTTGATGATCATTTTGTTCCATTTTTTATGGTCCTACGTGTTGAGTTGCGACCACAAACCGAGCATCCTAAAAAATCGTATTTTTTTTTTATTTGTCTGCTCTTTAAATTTTTTTGCTTTTGCCCCTTCGTATCGGTTTTAATTTTGTGGCGTCAGAAGATGGCTTCAAAATGGAAGGCACTTTTAATTAGAGCTGAAAAGCGTGTAGCACATTAACATATAATTTGAGGCAGTTGCACGTTGCCTCAAATACGTGACTCTCGTTTAATATTTAGTATGTCTGTATGCCATGTTGGCCCAAAGAACTGTCAAGTGGCAGGTAAAAGTTTTGTTTCCATTTTCACACTCGGCACGCATCTTGGCTCCTTCACCAAGAGCTCTCCTATAAATCTCTACGACTTTTGAGAGCTTGTGTGTGTCCAAAAATGGAAAAATTACAGGGTTATTCCAAGTGAAATTGAGTAAACGCTGTACTCCTCAAGTAATCGAAAATCATGTGCACGCTTCATTGAACCGATTAAATGTGGCTTAAAGGGTATAATGGTTTTCAGCAGAAGTATGCAACAGGCAGAATAAAGCAAACCACAAATATATATATATATTTTTATCAAGTTATGTTATTGATAAGCTGTACAAATATGATCAATACTGGATAAGAAACTCCCAAACTCCAAAATGTATTCTCAGATTGAGCCCTTAACTAAAAACAGCCAACAGCTTGAATAAAAATATATTTAACAACTTAATTAAGGGTATCAACTAGTAAACTGTAATCCACAACTTTATTTTGAATTGTTAAATTTTATTTTCAAAGTTTTAAATTCGCTTGACAGCTGAGCTTACATTTTACTCAAGTTGTTAGAGGAAAACATTTAATTTTAACAAAATTCCCTTCAAAAGAAAATTTACAATAAATTTGTTGTGGCTTTTGCAACGTTTATTTAATTAAAGTGGTCAGCAATTTAAGAGAAAATCTTCTTATTTTTTTTAAACTTAGACGTTTAGGAATAAATTGTGTATTCGAATTTAATTTGCATTTGGTCACTTTTTGATTTAATTTCAATCTCAATTGCAAAGCAAATATAACCCAGGCCAGGATTCAAAGTGTTTAAAAAATGCTTTAATTAATGCAAAAGTCGCTTTAAAATTGACTTTTGTTTTCAGTTAAGTAATATTAATTTGTGCTCTGACATGCTAAGGATTTATGTTCAATTATGTCTATGAATATGTCAACTCAGCAGCAACTGGCAAAGCTAGCTGAGGCCCACATAGCCATGATAAAGAGCGTTACAGAGGGGAAATGACTGACAGAGGAGGGGGGGACACACATTCACCGTGTGATTATTTGCCAAAAATGGCATTCGGTTGCCTGCAATCTGAACAATTAGGCCAAACATTGTCCATGTGTGCGTACAAAGTGCGTACGTAAATCACAAAGATGTAGATTTGGGCCAACTTAATTTATGTGTGCACCTACACAGGTAGGATCTGGTCCTGGTAACCTGGCCATGGTCCTGGACTGGTTCTGTCAGTGAATACGGTCAATGGCCAACGGCTGTGCGGGCTGACTGTTCGTGTCTGCTCTTCGACTGCTTGTTTATGGTGAACTTGTGGCATGTGGCATGTGCTTATGTAGCGTTATATTATGCTTTCTGGCCAAGGAAGCCTACTGCATATCAGCTGCATAAATTTGACAGTGCTGACAAATTAGGCGACCAGCCAAGTCGTTTGCTATTTGCCAACATTGTAAATATGCTACGAAAAGCGTTATCTGATGCGGGTAACGACTAAATTGTGGCCAACAACCTGGGGAGGAGCAAAAACAGAAGTATTGTATAAGATTACTTTGGCTAAATCACGTTAACATTTTCACATTTCACCAAAAGCTGTTGCCATGATTTTTAGTTGAATCTGATATTTTTCCATTATTTGAAGGCTTTTGACATTATATATATGCTGATTCTCTATATATCGCAAGTGTTATAATGGAATTTTGACTTAGTATTCAATTCGCAAATGATGCATAATATTTAATATTTATTATTATTTATTATTCTTAGCAGCCTGTCGTAATGCATTCTTCCATATATAAAGTGACTTTGTGGTCTTATGCATTTTGCCATTCTAATCTTTAGTTATGCACATCGCCTTCACTTTGATATACATATATTCCACATATGTCACATAACGCATACGCCATGTCAGCTGCAGACTGACCCATGTCAATAAATGTCATACAGTAAACAATTTTCGAATTTCAGCCAGTATAATTTGTGTGTTAACTTGCCTAACATGACAAAGGTTTTGCTAACTGCAATTTTCATTAAATTCATCTGCAATGCGATTATCATTTTATGGCATGTAAATCACTTTCCATTGTGGCGTGTAATTAAAGTGAATAATCTATGGTTTCAATGTGAGGCAGTTGAAAGGAGATGCGTGCTCTAAATCAGAAGTGACTCCATTAGGCGCACCAGTAAATATGGGAATGTGCTAATTGAGGCAATGAGTGGCAAATGTCAGTGGCAAGGACATTGTTCGCCAGCAACTATGCAACTGCATACCCAAATGCATTGCTTGGCTTCCGACTTGTTTCACGCCCTGAAAGATATGAAAGCCATGTTCGTTGCCAGGGCGGCAAACGGTTGTTAAGCGGCTTACAAAGCAAGCGCACAATGCAAAATGCAATGTTGGCAAATGCCAGCAATCAGACAATAAACAAACTGCCAACGCACAGGAATCCAACAGCAAATTATCCACTTTATATATGAATATGTGTGTGTGTGTGTGCGTGTGTGTGTGCTATATGAATAAATTATTGTGCAAAATGCTGGCATGTTAATTTGTTAGAGAATTTAAATACGCTTTTATATACTCGATTTGATTAGATTGCGTTGGTCTGGTGACATTTATAATTCCCTGAACCCATTCAAAAATGGTTTCAATGCAAATAATGATTACATTTCAGTGCGTAAAACTTTTAAAGGCAAATAAGTTAATAAAACTAGCAAAATATGTACAGCACTTGGCCACAAGGGAACTCTTAGCCGGGCTCATTCGACGCACTTCTTTTAAATGCATTTATTCAAATATTACTCAATTTAAAATTGCGCACTTTTCAGACTTGCCACAATTGTTTACAGTTGTTCTAAATACAATAAAATTATCTTTAAATTTACAGCGAAAGGCAGTTATTATTTTTTAATTAAATCTTTAACATTAAACAAGTTTCGCCTCTTTAAATGTTGGTGTAGATGTTCCGCTTTATTGTTAGAATAAATTTGCATCTTAATTGAGGCAGCCTAATTCGCTTTACTGTCCCTTTTTTGCAGTAGCAGTAATTTCACATTACGGCATAATCCAACGGGCACGTCCTGTGCTCATCAGCCGGGATACCGCGCATTTAATTACCTTTCATTTTATGCGGTCTCCTTTCGCGTTTTTGACATTTTCTGCCGCACAATTAAATAACAATTTTCCGGAAAGTCGCGGCGATATTTCGTTATTACCCTCTCAATGGACATAATAAATTTAGCACACCATTGAAATTTTGGTGTATATATAGAAGGTTGTCAAATCCAAATGAATTTAGTCTACGATTTAAATTCGATTACGTAAAGTATT
The DNA here is from genome assembly GCA_037043605.1 of Drosophila multiciliata. Taxonomy (NCBI): domain Eukaryota; kingdom Metazoa; phylum Arthropoda; class Insecta; order Diptera; family Drosophilidae; genus Drosophila; species Drosophila multiciliata. The sequence goes on from JBAMBF010000589.1 coordinate 12,079,777, forward strand.
CAAAATCTCCGGAATATTTTTTAGATATTCCTTTGGCTTATTTAATTCATTTATAAATATCTCTGCAAGTGCATTAAGTATTCGGCAATTACTCTTATAACAAAGTCGTGTCCTTTCCAAGTTTGCGGCGACCTCTTCATGGCAATGACTTTTTAATAGACCTGCCTATTTGTCCTTTTGCAAGTTATTTCTTACTTCACGGCTGCCATGACAATGAGGTCCTTTAGATTTACTTTGCACCGAATTTAATTAGTTTTGTTTTGCTTTTTACCAGCGTCGACTGGCAGCACTCGTTTAATGGCCATTAAATGCCGTTTGCTTTATGAGTGTAGCAACAGGCTACAACTATGAGTAGCTATTATAGCCATAAGAGTTCCCCCTTCCCCCCTCTCTCACTACTTGTCTGCTGTCAAGTTGAAGTCGAGTCTATGAACCCTCAGTTGTGCACTTGAGTCAGAGATTAATGTGCCCACGCTGCGTATGTGTCATATGCTCATATCAACAGAATGATTACTGCGCTAAGTTTTTACTTATCAAGGTTTTCATACCTGCTGAGCATGATTTCCCCTCTCCGATCTCCCCTCTCCACGAATTAGTTTCGAGCCACATGTTTCTGCTGACTGTCATCGCAGCGCAATTTTCTTATCCGATTTTTCCTGTTATAATTGCGCATGTTGCACCCGTGCCGCTCGCTGCGTTGCAATAAAGTTGCCGTTTTGCAACTTGCTGGCTTTCCGGTTGCCGGCAAGCACATTGAGTGCATTTGTCATCTATTGTGGTTTACGTCTCAGTACGTCTCATAATATCTGCCATTTGCATATTTTCTCTGCATTTTAATAAACGTAAATATTTTTGTTCACATGCGGTTTTCCGAAGCTTTGTTTTATGTTGAGTTTTTAGATTTGTTTTCTTATTGCAAGCATGAATATTTTTTTTTAATTTCTTGTGTCACTCAAGCGTTAACCTTCTTTAAGCCAAACCCCTGTGTCAGTTGGCCAACAAACATAGATACTCAAAAGTAATCAAGCTTGTTTTAGTTGGAAATGTGTTGATTCGTCATTAATATTGACTTAACTATAAAACTCTTTAGTTCTGTTACTATTTGATTATTGCTTAACTTTTAAATCAATACTCCACTTAAATTTGAAAATGTTCTTTAACTCAAAATTCATTTTAAAATAAATTCTTGTTTCGCCATTTAAATCAATTCTGCATTAAAATATTTAAAATTCAATCTTAAATTATAAAATATTAATATTGTTTAATTGTCTCTGACGCTTAAGCCCACTTGCAATTAAATACTAAACGATTATCATATATGACAGGTCCATTGCTATTTCTTTATAGCCTTCAAAACATTCTCCCAACGAGACAAAATGTTAGGCATCTCATAAATTTATGGCAGTGGAAAAGTTTCTCTGTGGGTTTTCCACACTTAAGTTGATTTTCTTGATTGGCACAGCTGCACATTGTGAGAAGAGACGGAAACATTCAGATTCCAGCCAACTGCTGATATAATTTTGAGCGCTCTATTAAATTCACATTTTGGTTGCTAAAACTCAACCAGAATGCGGCATTGTAAGAATAACAATGGAATCTTTTGCTGAGTTGGGTTGACGAACAACAAGTGGCAATTTGCTTGATTGTTTAACTTAACCAGCCGAAAATAAATCTTAAAAGATATTTAAATATAAATTTGAACAGTTGTGAGTGAAACATAATTAATAAACTGCAGCAAAGTGTCTTTTTGAGTGAATTTAATTCAAAATTCATTCAAGCATATGTTAGAAAGTTTTTTTTTTTTTTTAAATAAATTTCAACAGCTGAATGATAAACTTTTCGCATTAGTCATAGCAAACATTTTGGGGAAACAATTGTCATCAATCAATGGCTCTAACATATTTTTTTTTGTTCCGTTTGATGAGTTTAATTTGATTGATATTTAATTGCGGAAGACTCTTTCGATATTTGAGCCAAGCAATGATTAATGTGCATGGTTTGCGCACAATCAGAAACTAAATTGACCCTTAACTTAGTATTATAAATAACCAAGGTGAACTAAATTTAATTTATTTGAAAAGAGTTTTATTCCTTATTGCTTTTTCAAAGCGGACATTTTGCATCGAAAATGATTTAATAAAAATCAATGCAACGAGAGAAAGCTTAAAAGTTTGTTTGTTTTGAATAAATTCGAAAAGAAATTTATAACTTGAACTATTGCCCTTTGATAACTGATATTTATATTTGTATTTTTATGCAAATTACATATTTTAGGTTAGCAAATAAAAGTCAAACAAGTAAATCAAAATTTGATGTGTATTTTAATTTGATGTCTTAAATTACTTTCAGAATAGTTTAATATTTAAAAGCGTAAAATGACCTCCTCTCGCCACTCTTCCTCTCTTCCCTATAAAATTCTCAAAATACGCTTCAATCTCAATTGGCGTCACTTTAACCAAACACGATTTTTAGTGAAGCCAAGTTTTGTTGTCAGCTTGTAAATCTTAAAGTTTACAACTGCAACAAAATTGCTGCAACGCAATTGCAATAAACTGCAGCACAAAGTCAACTTGCACACACAAATTAAACAACTTTGTCACAGCAAAACAAAAGCATATTCCATTTAAAAGGGAAATCCTAAAACAACAAAGATGAACTGCACCTGGGTGCACAGGAAAATTGCAAGTTTTATTTAATAACTCACTTTTAAAGATTACATTTGTCAAACAAGAAAACTTCTGTTAAACAAGGTTTTTTCTACTGTTACGAAATCATTCTTGAATTTTACTTTCATGGAACAAGTGTTGTCATGTAAAATGTAAATGCAGCCACATTTGAATTATAATCGTTTGAATTTTTAATTTTTCTTTTATGTTAAGATTGTTTAAGAATGACTAAATTTTGATTGAAAGCGTAAAGCGGAATTTAACTATAGTTTCTATATAAGACTGCAGATAAATAAATATCTAAATTTAAATATATAAATTAATAATTAAATATTATGAGTACATTTATTTATAGTAGGAAGAGTATCACCTCTTCGGTTAGGGAGGAATACTGACTTTGGCTATGTCAAAATGTCTTACTGGGCAATAAACAGCAGCGCCTTGTGGCGCCTCTTTTACAGCTGCTACTTGCTACTTGGAAGCAGCTCAGTCATTTGTCAGTGTACGTTTCGCCAATTGAGGGTTTTTTATGTGTGAATTTTTGGCCATTTTGTCGTTTGGAGTTGCCAACAGTGCCAAGTTGGCAGAATCTGGCTATGTCACTTTGCCAAACTTTAGTGTGGCAAGTACGTGTGAGTGTACGGGTGTGTGTGTGGGTGTTCGTGTGTTAAAATTAATGTACATTATCATAGTAATTGGCGGTTCTGCATGGCTGCGCTGTCAACTCGAAACGCACTCAATCAAATCTAAGCGGGCAGGCAATAGGCACGCATAACAAAGCGGAAACTTATCTAACAGCCTGCGTTGTCGTACTTAAATTATATATGTTAGCACACACACACAAACACACACACATACAATCATACATACCAGTAAACATATGTGTACGTGTGGAGCAGAAAAAAAAAACATTGCCCATTTGCATGTTTGAGTTCAGCATATAGAAAATCAGGCGGCCATGAAAATAAGTCTACATCATATCGATATGGGCTCATAAAATTCAAACACATCACTGATATACGCACTAAATGTGTGTGTGTGTGTGTGTGTGTGTGTGGCTCGTTATGGTTATGGCGGGTGAAGCTACTGCTGCTGCTGGGCCTCAACAAAAGTGTGAAAATCTGCATACAAAACCTTTACGCTTGAATGCCTACGGGCTCTGCCTCTACCTCTCCCTCTACCTCTACCTCTGCCTCTCCCTCTACCTCTCCCTCTGCCTTTCTCTATCCCTCTCCCCATCTTTCTCTCTTTCTATCTAAATACTCAGAATTTAAGTTTGCTCCTTGCTTTTCAGCGCGTTCAAAAAAATGTAGCATACTTTTGTGCGTCGCACTAAACCAAACGTCATCAACTATTTTTAATGCACTTGCTTGATTTTCGGCGTTGAATGTTCTTAAAGTAAGTAAAGTACACAGAAAACTGCGGAATAATATAAGCAAAATTATAGACGATTTAAATTAAAACTAGTTGACTTAAAAATCATGTACTACTTTTCTACAAGCAACCCAATAAATTACGATTAAAAATATTTAACAAATTAATGAGCATTTTATTTATACTTTGCTTTCCGCATTAAATTATTATAAATTGCTAGAAATAAATTACAGTATATAAATTATACTAGTAATTTAGTAACCATTTCTAAATATATCATAATGATTAGGTATATATTAATATATATTATAATAATTAAAGGTTTTTAGAAATTTTAATAGTAAAATTAAAGCATAAATCGCAACTTTCTCTGCTTTGCACTTTCAACATATCAGCCAAATAGTTGGGCTAACTAAGCCACAAAGTCACATTATGCAAAGCTCAATAGTCAACAGTCAATAGCTTTGAGCAGCAGAACAGATTGCTTCTCCGAAGGACACTCTACCAAGCACATTTTTGGTCAAACCTAATCGATAGACGACCAATTCAATCCACTTCACTCCAAGTGTGTGGTCGAGTAGCCCACAAGTACAAGAGACACTTTCAATCGAACATGGCTAAAATGTGCAACTGGCCTGTTGCTTATGTAACCAACTTGTGGTCGCATTAAATATGCATTTGATTATAATTTATTCAGTCTTAAACTGTTGCAGCTGGCAATCAAATTGTGGTTTCACATTTGCCAATTGATAGAGATCAAATAAAATTATTTCATAAAATATTTGCAAATGTATCATTAATTTGACAAAGAGAATCATATACATAATAATACAAATAATAATAATGTGAACATTTCTTAATCTGTATTTAAGCCTCTAACAGTCTGGCATTAAATGCTATTTCCGCTGCTTTCACTAGCCATATAAATTATAAATGCTAAAAAGCTTGTTGTGCATTGAGCCGATGGGCTTACAAAAATATACATACTTAATAGAATCTTATTGACATGCGGCTTATACAATTTGCAATGTTGGTTCATGATGGGTTGGGCAAAATTGCGTAATCATTCATTCAATTCCATTTGAGATTTTTTTTTGTCACATTTCACTTTGGAATTATAAATTGTGCATTAGGCAAAATCCATAAGAGAACAAGAGAACAAAGTAGAGAACGAATGCAATAAAATACGCCAATTATGCAAATCTATATTTGGTAAAATATAAGTGGGTAGAAGACTTAAAAGCCTAGCAGATTACAGTGCTCACATCTAAATTTCAGAGTACATAAAACACAGATAATAAATTAATGTTGAAATAAAAAAAATCGAATGTTAAAGTAATCAATATAGTCTTGTCTACTTAATTAAAATAAACTAGAAACTAAATCATAAAATATCGAAAATGAACTATTTAATTTTTGTGTAAATATGTTTTTCTGGTCAATAATTTCATATATATACTTCAATATATTTCGAATCAATTCAGTATTCCTCTTTAAGAAGAAATTCAAAGCATTTGTCCAGCCAGCTGTCGAGTTTGAAATACAATGAATTATATTTGTATGTAGGATAAATTAAATACAGAGAATAATAATATATTTATCATTTTTTCTTGAAGTAAGCTTAAGGGATTTCCGTTCCACGTCTTGCTTTGAACTCAATTTTGTACAGCGAAGACCACAGACAAATTGACGGATATGACGGATATAAAGACTCGTTTAGTAATGGTATTCAAACACTTCATAATTCAAAACATAATTACAAAAAATATAATAAATGTTTATGAATAAGAAAATTCCACTCAATGATTCATGATTAACGATTATGAATATAGCTCCAAGCTACAAATTCGATTGACATAAATAATGCGGCAACCATTTGACCAAATATATAAAAATGTTATAATTTGGACAAAATGCCACAAAAGCAATTATCTGGACCCAAGGATAATAACTCTCCACAAAATGCAATTTAATTTGTACATTTTGTCATAATTTTGGTTTGATTTACTTTGTTTGACATTTTTGGCAAAAGGGCATATTTTTTATTGTACAATTCAGACGAAGATGCTGTAAAAATTAATTAAACTTGGACAGCCACAAACGAATCCCAGAACTAATAAAAATCAGAAACAAACTGTTTGCCTTGGCCAAGTGCTGCCAGCTGAGTGCTCCAAGCCATTATTATTGGTGAAGTTGTGGTCCTTGTATCTTGAAATCCCTTTGTCTATTTGTTTGGTGCTACAAATTGCTCAGAGCAATCGACATTGGTATTCGGCCCGAATGTCAATGCCCAGCAATTTAAATCAACACAATAATTTAATACAAATATGTTGCAAAAATAAATGGCAATCTGTTTTGGAATTTAAGGGATTTAATTACAATGTGAGTAAATAAAATTTAATTCAATTGCCAATGTGTTGCAATTACTAAACTAGAAAATTCAATCTTTGTGGCCAGCACTGCGCATGACAGCATTCCAAATAAATTGGCCAGCTTAAAAATGATAAATGGCCTTTGATGTCTAGAAATACCAACAACTATAACAATTGATATATTCAAACCGAAATTGCTTGTGTTTTTGCAAACCGGCATAAAAAACGCTTTGTTTTCCCTTTTTTTAGATTCTGCCACATATTATACATATGTTTGCTGGTTTTCTTCCACCAAATCAATCCAGTTTGACATTCAGGAATGCAACAGCAATCGATTGTGTGCCAGACAAATCCAAGTTGGCTTACACAAAGAGTTAAAAGTTAAAATCGGAATCTGTTTGATATGCTTCGATTTATATTTTGCGTTTGCAAAATAAACTTATTTTCATCGTATCCCAATTAGTACTGAACAAATGACTGTAATTAAATTGTAACATTTTGCACATTCTATTTTGTTACTTTTATATATATGTTTGTAGTCTGATTTATGTAAAGTATTTACTAATTGTTGGTGTCTTACATCTTCATTTTTTTAATTAGTTTGTTGCCTTAAAATTATGTAGACGATTTAATTTAGAAAAATGTATAAATCATTTATTATTTGCATTGCAAAATATGCTAATATAAATTATTATTAATAAAAAAAAATTAAAGCTATTATTAAAAATCAATTTTTTATTTTTATGTCATCATTAATATTGCAATATATGTCCTAAAATAAAAACAATATTCCATAAATCATCGCATTAGGAAAGGACAAATTGCACAGTCTGAAGATATTCGAGAATTTGAGGAATTTTAATGGTGGAAACAGTTTTGAAGAATTCACATGCTTTATTTAGCATCTTTGTCTTGTTTTCAATTTAACAAAAATATTTGTCAGTCAGTCGCAAAGGTCGCAAAGCAACATAAACTGTGCCAAAGAGCGTGTGACATAATGCAACTGACATGATAAAATTACTGCTGCTCAGACTCAGACACACACACACACACACACACACACACACACATGAACGCACGCACACTCGCTGTGGACGTGAAATATTAAAGATATAAGCAATGGCATCACGGTTGAGTGCACAAGAAGCATATAATCCAAATTGTGGCTGCCTTTTTGGGGCGCCCCACCAAGTAGTGGTCGCTTAAAACTAAACTGTTTTCGCCCCCAACACAACATCCCCCCCCTTCCCCTCTCCAGAGAAACATTCGTGCCTGATTATTACTGTGTTGTGCCTGTCTGTGACTGGGTTTGCGAACAGCTGTTCTGCTCTTGACCAGTGTCAACAAATGTGTCTAAGTTGCTGTGGCCAAATTGAATTTATGTCTACTCTCTCGATTTGTTTGCAAAAGCCAATCTAATGGAAAAATCCATTACAAGACATACACACTCGCACACTCTGTGTGTGTGTCTTAGCAGTGTTCCACTGTTGGAAGACATGATAAACTGTTGGCATTACGTATACGTAGAGCCCAGTTGGTCCCAGTGCATTATGCAATTTACTCAACACTAAGCGACGATTGCTTGCATATGTGCAATTGTCCTGGGCATAAGCTGGAAAGCTGGAATTTTTTTTCTCTCTCTCTCTCTCTCTCTCTCTCTCTATTTTGTCGGCTTTTCCCCAAAGTTACTTTGCCAGCAATAAATTTAATTAAAATTCTACATGCGTTTATTCAAAAAGTTTCTCATCAAATGACGGTCACGTTTTTTTCTCTTTCAACTACATTTTTATTTTGTGTTTGCCAGCTTTTGACCTCTTTAATCCAGTTGCTTAAGTTAACGCTTCATATGCAGCCAGCATGCGTGGCGGGAGTTGACCACGTTTACAACCCGCCTGCACCTCGTCGCTGTCTTCGTGCAGATTTCGCATATTAAGCAGTGCCCAAAGGGACTGCGCAGAGTCCATGAAAAAAGCATAAAAATGAAACTGGCACACGACCAAAACAGCCACATTTCACATAGCTGGCTATGTGGTTGAATTTGTCTTAATTTCTGTGACACCAACAACGTCCCGCGGGGGGTGTCATGTGGAGCTTATGCAAACAAACGGCGTTGCCATGCCAAATGAGCGCGGCAAGACAAATGCACTGCAAGTGCAGCGGCTGCAGGGACTATGAATATCCGTTATGTTGTTAGTGTCGACAACAAGTTGCTTGTTCAGCCGGTCGACACGTTTCGGCATCCACACAATACACACACACAATACACACACACAATACACACACACTTCTACCACATTGTTGCTTCTCAGCCGCATGGTTTTTTTCCCTCTTTTTTCCAATGCTTTTTAATTAACAAATAATATTTCCGTAAAATTGATTTGATGGCAGATGCACAAAGCCATCTTTTAAGGTGCATCTGCAATTGTGCTGCAACATGAAGTACATAGAACATACATTCGCCAGGCACGTACTTCAAAAAGTTGTCTGCCCCATTTCGTGTCTGAAGTTATGAGCATGAGAGCGACAAGTTGCATTCAACAAACTTTAGAGCTTGTGCAACGGCAACGTTAGTACATAAGCTGCTTAACTGGTTGTACAAATATGACATATATAAAAGCCATGTTCAATGAAGTGGAAATAGCAAAGTTTTTGAGCTCTAAAACTCAAATGGCAAACATTTAGTATGACATGAGACTGGTAAAAATTATTTGTAAAATAAATCGATTCAATTAAATAATTAAAGTATTCTTTTTGAAAGTTAAAAAATTCAAATTTAATTGAAAAACAGCATACAGCATACAGCATACAGCATACAGCATACAGCATACAGCATACAGCAAACAGCATACAGCATACAGCATACAGCATACAGCATACAGCATACAGCATACAGCATACAGCATACAGCATACAGCATACAGCATACAGCATACAGCATACAGCATACAGCATACAGCATACAGCAAACAGCATACAGCATACAGCATACAGCATACAGCATACAGCATACAGCATACAGCATACAGCATACAGCATACAGCATACAGCATACAGCATACAGCATACAGCATACAGCATACAGCATACAGCATACAGCATACAGCATACAGCAAACAGCATACAGCATACAGCATACAGCATACAGCATACAGCATACAGCATACAGCATACAGCATACAGCATACAGCATACAGCATACAGCATACAGCATACAGCATACAGCATACAGCATACAGCATACAGCATACAGCATACAGCATACAGCATACAGCATACAGCATACAGCATACAGCATACAGCATACAGCATACAGCATACAGCATCAGCATACAGATTACAGCATACAGCATACAGCATACAGCATACAGCATACAGCATACAGCATACAGCATACAGCATACAGCATACAGCATACAGCATACAGCATACAGCATACAGCATACAGCATACAGCATACAGCATACAGCATACAGCATACAGCATACAGCAAACAGCATACAGCATACAGCATACAGCATACAGCATACAGCATACAGCATACAGCATACAGCATCAGCATACAGATTACAGCATACAGCACACAGCATACAGCAAACAGCATACAGCATACAGCATAGAGCATACAGCATACAGCATACAGCATACAGCATACAGCATACAGCATACAGCATACAGCATACAGCATACAGCATACAGCATACAGCATACAGCATACAGCATACAGCATACAGCATACAGCATACAGCATACAGCATACAGCATACAGCATACAGCATACAGCATACAGCATACAGCATACAGCATACAGCATACAGCATACAGCATACAGCATACAGCATACAGCATTCAGCATTCAGCATACAGCATACAGCATACAGCATACAGCATACAGCATACAGCATACAGCATACAGCATACAGCATACAGCATACAGCACAGCATACAGCATACAGCATACAGCATACAGCATTCAGCATACAGCATACAGTTCCGTATGCAAAGTTCGTAATCCAATTATTTCTGGATTGATAAACAGTATCAAAATACAGAACAAAAAAAGCAAAATTGAATTTCCGAAAACATGACTATCATTAAAAATGGCAGGTGACAGATGTAAAGTGAAAAGTGGAAAGTGGAAAGTGGAAAGTGTTCTGCATTTGTAGATGGAAAGTGTGAAAAAGATGTTCGAAGAGCTGCTTGAAAATGCTCCACAGTCAAAAATTCTGTTGTTCTAAAGAAATGACGCTCATCAATCATTTTTTATGATCCCTCCCAGCCAGCTTCGATTATGGCCTTCGAAAAGATAGGTGGGGGGGGGGGGGGAAGGGGCGTTTCATTAGATTGAATATTTAAAGGTCAGGCAGCAACGAGACGAGTAGTTTTATGGCAACCATGAATTATGATTACAAATTTGCGTATAGTTGCTGGTGGCTGGGTGTGAAGATGTTAGTTGATTAGACTAGAAATTAAATGTGAGCGGCACAAAATGAAAATGATAAAGTTTTTTACAACTTTTGCGGACTGTTGAAAGTTGATAAATTGTTGCAAAAATGTAGCAGAAAGCAGAAACGAACAGCAACATTTCACAACGCAGCCAAGCAGCAGCCATAAAATAAAATCTTTAATCATTTGAGTGACAGAGAGTGACAGAGAGAAAGACACAGGGTGTTCTAGCTAGATGGATACGTCTACGAAAAACCACTAAAAACCATTTTCAACTTCTCACACTTTTAAAGCTGCTAAGCAAAACAACAACAATAACAACAAGAACAACAATAACAAGAACATAAAGTGTACAACTTGTGGGTGGACTTGCCATAAACAGGAAACAAGTCGAGCAGATTTCATTAGGAGCTGCCACCAAACCGCACCACTACACCTCCTGATCCCAAGGCCAATACCCCCCCCCCCCCAATCCTCCAAACCAACCAACCCAATCCTCGAAAGTTTCTGTTGTTCTTTGTAGTTAGTTGCTGGTGTTGGCTTCAATAAAGTGTTGGCTCGTAAAGCGAAATGTAAACCAGAAAGTTTTCACGGCAGACGTGAAAAACAATTAATTCAAATTAATTTGCAACAAAGTTTTTGGCGGCAAAACAATTTTAATTGAGCAAATCGAGCAAATTCTAGTTTTTCTTGGTTTTTTTTTTTTTATTACTCTTCGAAGGGGTAGTAAATAATTTAATAATTATGTGTCGCAAAAGTTTCGTAATTGAATTTTGCGAGCCGCAATATGAATATGAAATCAAATTTATTGAGCGAAAGTTACTAAATTATATGACAATTGAAACGCCATCGTTTTTATTATTGTTAAACCTTTAAAAATTTTGATTTGATATCATTAATATCGATTCGAAAGCAATTCCAAGTGTAATAATAATGAACCCGACCCAAAAGCCAGTTGCGAAATGTGCAAACGTAGCCATTGGTCTCCAAAGGCGTTTCTGCAATTGTTGTTAAATGCACACAAGTCGCCATGGCAAAGGTCAAATGTCAAGTGAGCACTGCTTTGCTGGCATGTGTTGAAATCACAGCCAAGGGGCATGACATTTCAAAACTACACACGCACAAGTCTGCCACTTCTACACACACACAAACCCTCATGAAATTGTAAAGCATTCGTGCATCGTGTGATTTTCATAGCTGAATATTTCATAAAAGATAAAGCGGATAATAAAATTTATCGAAATAATATTTAATATATATATTTATACATCTATCATTTATTTCACGTAATTAAGGATAAATTGTTTATTTTTTTTTTTCTATAAAATATGCAAATCTTGTCTAGTCTTGCAATATTTTTGGGCAAGCAAACCTTTGAACCTATCGCAGAACTTGCCTTTTCTGTCTGCTCTGATCTGACAGTTTTATGAGAACCGACTGCCATTTGGCCTGGTTCAAGCAATATTTGGGAACTTGACCCCCATATGCGCCTATGCTGCCGGCTTGTCCTGTCTGCTGTCATATTGCTGTATGGCATCCAGTTTCTGGAACCAAATATAAACTTAAATCCAATGGCGCCATGTGTTTATATTTTGTGATTTGGGTTGCGCCAAGAGCTGACCTCAGCTGGAAGGCTGAAGGCTGCAGTCGGTGGTGCGCTGACCTGTTTCTATTTTTTTTTTTCTATATTCTGTACAAAAACTGTTAGCTTTTTATGCAAATGATAACAAGCAGAGCAAACAGGCCAAGCGGATTGGGTCAGAGTTGGGTCACTTGCTGAGATGGACAGGAACACAGATAGAAAGACAGAGCAAAGCCAATTAGGATTGTGCAGTGAACCCGACACCAATATACCCTAAATCCAGTTTTCTTTTTGTTTTTTACAAATTAAGCATTAAAAAAATGTATTTTCTGCCTGTTACATATTTTTTCCCATAATATTATATCATATTCACTAATTTGTCATGAATGTATAAAAACCAATTTGAATGATGAAATGAATGAAGCGAACATAAAGAACATTATTAAATAATTATTAAATAAATAAAAAAATGCTAGAAATGAATTTTCAATACTTTAAAATATTAACATCTTAATTTTGTAGACTTAAATTGTTAAAACAGATATTGCGTGGTCTGCATTATCTATGTATATAGACATTTAGTCGGCATTGCAGACTTTTAAATGAACAGCTGCAATTTGCATTTAAATGGATTTTTTTTAACTAAGACAATAAATATACAATGCAAATGAAATTAAATCCGAAAAATTATATGCACTTTTATGACTTTTTCTTTATTTTTGGGAAATGGTAGAAACAAAGCTAAAAATGGAGATTGCAAAAGACATTGCGAGAATTTTGCATTTGCATTTGAATAAACTGCAAATATACACAAAAATTAAGCTGAAGCCTCTGAAAATGCCAAGAGGCCTTAAGCTAATAAGGCTATCAGGCCAGTCAAGTTTGGTAAGAAACTAAGCGTTTCTTTCATAAAGATAAAGCTAACTGTGTGAAGATTACAAGATTATATAAAACTAAACTCCTACAATTTAAACTTGCGTAATTAACACTGAAATATTAGCTCAAAATTAAAAGGAAGGAAAAGAAAAACTTTCTGTGACAAGACGCAGATTATACACTCTAATTTTGTCTGCCATATTATATATATATATATAAAAATATATATTTATTAATAAATTTATTATAGTATTATTTTATTTCAAATTTCTCCTATTTTATTTATTATACTTTAATGAAAATTTGTATATGTTAAAACATTTTTTCAAAAACTTAGGACTGTCTCAAACTATAATCTATAAATTTTTTTCTTTATAAAAAACTTGCTGGTTTCTGTGCACGATAAAAAATAGAATGTTTAAAATCAGTTCGTACTTAGTAGCAAGTGCATGGTAAAGTTTATAATTAATTGCAAGAATTTTAACAAAGTTGAAGCAGTAAAGATGGTTTTATGGCTTTCATTTCAAAAAAAAGTTATATATTACCGACTATGAGAAGCAATTAGACCGCTTTTTAGCTGATTTTCAGCATTTTCATCATAGCTCCCCATCACGACCATCTTCAAGGTGGCTAATTTATTTTGAGCCAGTTCTAATTGGTGCTAACTTTATGGCCTTTGATAAACTGTAAACTAGTTATCCTTGCTGCTGCATATCAAACACGCTGCACACAGCCATCAACATACACACACATACACTTACACACACACACATACGATATCAAAACCATTATGAGCACTAATTGCATGTGATTGGGCCAAGAGCAAAAGTTGGCTCAAAGGGCGGCTAAACTGAGCAGTGCAGCTGCTAAATGTGAATTTGTCAGAGCAGTGAAAATTCAAATTAATATCTCTAGTAATATAATTACTTAAAGCTACCAACCAACCGACGAATTATTATATACAGATTCATCCTTTTTTTTTTTGTGGGGAGGGGGGTGGGTGCATGTCCTTCATAAACATTTGCCAGCCCGAAGGGCTTCAGTAGCTTCATCTGTCCGCCATTATAATTATTTGGCAGACAAAGCGAACCAACTTTTTCTCGGTTTTGTCCACGTTAAAAGTTGGGATATGTTTTACTAACAGACACTCCCATGTGTGTGACCTGTGTGTATGTGTGTGTGTGTGTGGGTGAGTTTTTGTGTGTTTACACAACCAAGGTTCGTGTGTGTCATTCACTTAGTCATATGTAAGATTATTTGTTTTTTTGTGTGTTCCTTTGTTATTGTTTAGAACACAAGTTCTGCTCAACCTGCTGACCTCAGCGAGTGCTGGGTTTTTTGTATGCTTTGGAGATTTGAGAATGGCCAGTTGTTTGATTTGATTGAAAACAAAAAGTTGCTGAAATAACAGATAACCTTTACAAAATGGTACAAGTGTAATTGTGTTTATTGTGTGTTTTCATCTGGGATATTTTACAAATTATAATTTGAGTGCAATATTAAATTTGGTAGCTAAGTGAAAAATATACATGTAAACAACAATGGAAGCAAAATGGCTTTTAAATTTTCTCGATAATAAATGTGTCTAAGCTATGACTTTACAGATACTACCCCTATATACATATATATGTAGATATATCTCTATTGTTCGATAAATAACCGTTAGTAGAGAAAGACTAACAATACCTTTTACGGGGTTTAATTGAGTGGAATGGTAAATCATTTACCTCACATCGTTTTAGATTTTTACATATTCGGTGCTTAGATTTTTTTTTTTGCAGAAATAGCTATAGAATTTTTGTGAACAATGGGCCAGAAACAATGCAATCTTTAGTGAAAATTCCATTCAATTATTTTTCTTTGGATACTTCCAGCTTGAGCTATTGTCTGATATGTATATAAACATATATTTTATAAAACCGACCAAAATAATTAAAAATTCTATCAGAATTTTAATACATTTAAAATTGGCAAATATTTTGCATTTATAGCAATACGAATCCTTTTTTGGATGCATAAATTTTAAGCAGACTTCGTGTTTTGTAAAATAAATTGAGCTAAAAATCATGTTGCGCTCTGCCAAATTTGCCCCCTTGTCGTAAACTGAGGTTCCTGTGGATAGTCATTCAGTTCGCACAGCAGAGGTCAGCCTGCAATTTATTTATAGTTGGATTTTTGCGAGCGACACCAAGTTCACCACAGCCACAACTAACTACCACCTGCCCGCCTGCAGTTAGAAAAACTCACCCACTAATCGACATGCAATGCTCGAGGAGTGGGGGTTGAGGTGAGCTTTGTGGCTTGACGCGATTGGTGAAAGTTCATTTCAACGAACGAGTTAAATTGGCTATGCATGCCTGTTCTTCGATGAATACTGCAGGGCGACCGTTGTAATTATGCTGTCAACAAAAAAGCCCATTTCGAATGGACAGCTGACTTTCGGCTGACGCGACTGTCGGTGCTGGCTTCGAGGCTGCGGTCATCTTAAGCCATTGTTCCTCTTTTTTTTCTGTCTTCTGGACGTGCAAAATTATTTAATGCCGTGCAAGTTTCTGCTGTGATTTCTCTGGCTCTGCCTGTCTATCGGCCTGTCTCTGAGTTTATCCCTATCTTTCTTCCTTTCTATCTCTCTCGCTTTTTGTCTCTGCTATGTAAATATTAATTTAATACTTATTGGCTCTCACTTTATTCGCGCTTCCAACTTAATTGCGCGTTAAGCATTTAATTCACCTTTCTTTGTTGGAGGTGCTCTTTTGATTCAATTTACAGTTGACAATGGAAAATGGAAAATGTGCAATGTAGAAATAATTATTGAGACGAATTTGTGAAATCTTAATTGTGATTGGCTAAATGTGGCTTATCTAAAAGACTTTTCAAATGGGATACATTGCAGTAGATAAGTAAATTACTCGATGAATACTCGTTGTAATCTATGCAAGGCTTAAAGAAAATAATGAATTGCAATAATAAGATCAATAATTAAATTTAAGACAATAGCAAAAAATAATAACCTTGTGATTAAGCAAAAAACGCTTTTAAGAAAAGTAGCAAATATAAAACGCATATGTCATAGGTAAAAAGTTTCGACTAAGCCAAAGCGAGGAATGCAAGTCATTCATTTTCACCCAGTTGCAAACAGACACATGAAAAATACCTAATTACTCGACAATTTCATGCTTTTGCAAATAAGAGACAAACTATGCTGAAAACATTTAATTCGCTCCAGGTTAAATTACAGACAAACATTATTGGAACAAAGTTCAACTTATGCTTAACAAGTTTGTTAACTTTCAGGATGGATCTGCAGAGCCGTAACAGTCTGGCCTTCGCTGCTGTTCGAGAGCTCTGTTAAAAAATCCCAAAACAACAGTTAACAGCATCACAGACTCGACGCCTCCGCTTCGCATCACTTTATCTAACATTCACACGACAGTCTCAAACGCGATTCGATGCCGAGCAGTGCTGCGGTTGCTGGTTGTACGTGGATCCAAAGTCCGAATTATTCGAACTAAATTATATATTTGTTGCAAATACGAAAAAATATTTAAATATAAATGTGAAAGTGAAAGAATTATTTTCATAACATCAATAAAATCGAAATAACAACAAACAACTTCAATTGGAAAGTCATATAAATATATTATTCTATTTTTAAGTGCGTTATAAAAAGATATTTGATTTACAATATGTAATAAAATTTATTGGTATAGTGAATTAATACGTAAATAAATAATAAAAAAATACCCATAAATTGGTTGTGCGTGAACTGATTGTAAATGAAATATTAAGCGCCATAAATAATTCATACAAAAACAAAGATAAATAATTCAAAAAATATGTGGAATTTTGAATAAGCGGTGAGCAGATTGAATAATTTTGAATACATTTAGAATTATTTTTATTAAAATTTGCACCTTAAAGATGCGTTGAGTTTTTATATTGCACCCATTAAAGATATCCCAAAGCATTGCATTAAAAAGCATGAAGTCATAAAAATAAAATTCGAATGCATAAGATTATTCTTTATATGCATCGTTATAAAATTGGAACAGGACTGATTTATGGGAAATGCTTAAAAGTGTTAACGCGGGAAATGAATTGGCACAATGGTGTCTGTGGTGGGATGATAAGTGAGAATAAAAAATAAAATAGATTAATATTCAAAGCGACACAATAAAATGCTTTCCACGAACAATTTACATTTCAATGAAATTTATGATTGATGTTCTGAGTTGTCAGTGAAAATCACTTAAATATATTACCAACAATTTTGAGCTAAGTTCACGCTTTTTTTTTCTTTTTTTTGCTCATATTTACGTTAGTGATGACAGTCCATTAGTTTTGGGTTCACATTTTTGCAGTAAAAAAAAAACTTAGAAAACTTTTCCCGTTTTTCTATTTGGTTTTGAGAGAGTCAACATAAACACTTATTTAAAAGTTATGTGTAGGATTGAAGGCTTAGCAAAACTATTTTTAATAACTCTTAACTCGTTCTGGCTGCTGGCAAAGTTTGCGTCACTTAATACTAGCCAAGTTAAATGCACCTTGGCGATGTGTGTTCTGAGTATGGCCAACCGCAAATGTGGCTGAAAATGGACCCAAAATTGTCTCTAATCTTTCTATGTGGTTGCGTGTGTATCAACAGCATCTCAAATTTTTAATGTATTGTTTTGAAAAGAAATTGTTGTTGTACATAGTTTTGGAATAGTTTGGAATGTGACATGAACTTAATGGGAAGATTGTCTATTTAATTTTTAACTGATGAAGCAAAACTTTTTTAAGAGTCATCTTTAAAGGTGCCTCCTTTCACATCTAGTTATGGCCCTTTTTTTATTGTATACGTGGATTATATATTTTTGTTTGTACGCATAAGTAAACCGATTTAGTAAGATTCGTAATTTACACAAATATTTTTTATGCAACAAAATTAAAAAAAATGCTGCTTTAAGAACCCTTTAAGAGAATGATGAAAAATTCACACTTTTAAAATTTCGCTTCCCCTTTTTTTGGTAAGCTGAAAATTGGTTTACTTCGTCGATTTTATTTTAATTAACATGCCTTCGGCGTGTTCGCCTTTGCAATTATGTCTTTATCGTTATCTTTTCACTTCATGCATAGCTTAATGCATGTGAATAACGCCTTTTGAAGGATGTCTTTGGAAGTTTGGGTCCTTTTGGTATTTAATGCACAAATTACAAAATGAAAGCCGCTTCCCTTTCGAATATCAACTTACAAAAGGCTATTCATGGCACATGGGGCTTACGCAGATTGTGTGTGTCTGTGTGTGTTTGTGTGTGTGTGTCTGTTTGTGGGTGTGTCCGAAATCACTTTCATTTTGCAAGCCATATTTGTGAAAAGAAGTAATCAAGATCATACTTACTTAAATTGGAAGCAAGGGGGGCAAGTCTTATGAATTACTTTTCACTGTGCAAACCTTTTGCTGTGGCGCCTTCGGTCGCAGGCAGGCAGTGAGGCGTGTCTTGGCCAAATTTTGTCACACTTTGTGCACATTCTTGGGTCCTGACGGATGTGCTCCCGTCAGGAATTAAATAATGACGGTCCATCGCCTTAATTAAATTCAATATGCGTGTGCCAAAGATTAACAACAATGAGGAATGTTTCAATGCAAACGATGCCCAAGGCGCGCATTTGGTAAAATAATTGCGCATTTGCGCAAATAAATAAATATTTTTTCGGTGAATGAATAAAGAAAAAAAAACAGAAGCAGAAGAAACGGCAGAAAAAGCTGCTGAGGTAGCAACCACCATGCGTCTGCCGCCTTTGAGACCGGAAGCGGAAGCGCACATTTAGCCTGTGTGTGTGTGGCATGGGAATGCCGCAGTTAGTTTGTGTGCCTACCCGCCGCTATTAATATTTATTATGGCATCACATTTTATGGCACTTTAAAGATGGCGGCCGACGCGTTGGCATTTAGCGGCAACTTGCCACACATTAACCCGCCGAATTTCACATTTTAATAGAGTGAAAAGCTTTTCCGCCCCAAATTGAAATATTGTAACAAATGCCACGTAAAGGAGGCAAGTGAATCCCCATTTTGCATGCATGAGAAAAGTCCTTTTTGCAGTACTTATTTAATCTGTAAAAAGTTATTGCATATGCCAAAAATTCCATTTATTTTATGGAATGCCAATGCAAAGCTGATTTGCATAAATTAATGAACTCTTTTCGAGAAGAATCAATGCAAAATGCTCAAGATTAAATTTTCATATGCAAATCCTTTATCAATTTCAGCATATTTGTGTGTGGAATTGGTTATTTCAATAAATGCAGTCCAAGGCATAAAATATCCATTGTGGCTTCAATAATGTTTAAAAAGTTTCCATCAATAATAAATTATGACTTATTCCAATTAAAAGATGAATGTGCAGAGTAAGAAACCACAGGTTGGCAGGATGGCCAAGCCACTCATTTTTTTTTAATGTTTGTTTTACGGTTTATTGCTGCAAAAGGATGTGTTTCTGTGTGCATTTCATGCACATGAATGAATATGCATATTATCATCCTCAAACATCCTCAGAGCAAACACTATTCTTTATTTTAACTTTTCATATATTGCTGTGTATCTTTTTGTAAAGGGAAATTACAAATTGGCCAAACATAAACTTAAACAATTTTAAAGGAAAGAATGTAAAACAATGGATTTAAAAAATTAAATCGTTAAGTTGGAATTCAATCCCGCAAATGCTGGCAACTCAAACAATTGGATTTAATGAATTCGCTGAGGAATTGACAGAAAATTCTTTAATTTTTAAGGACTCGCTGTCAGATCAAGTGGCTGGAAGTGAGTGCCATAGAATAAATCTTGCTTAAGTCTCCTGGTATCCTGGCCAGCTGGTTTCCAAGTAGTGCCATCAGCATACTTGGCCTCATTTGCATTTCAATAAAAATGAATTAGTTGAACTTTGTTTTTAGTGTGCCTCGCCTTTTCTGCGCTTTGCCATTTTGTGCAAAATAACAATAAGTTAACAACAAGAGCGAACGCTGTAGTCGAGTGAGCTCGACCGGGAGTTGCCCTGTAAGCAGTTGTTAAAAAAAAATATAATAAAAATATAAAAAGATAAGAGAAAAACGAATGCAGATAAAATTAATATGAGAATATGTTTTTTTTTTTGGCTAGAACTTGTAAGTTTCTTAAGTGATTTTAATGTAAATTCATACCTTACCACAAAACCAATAGACCTTTTTTAATGATTTTATATTTGTACAAGTTATTCGAATTTCAGACTTACAGCAAACATTCCACCAATGCTTAATCTTTTCCCATCGCAATTAGGCTTGGCTTAAGCCTGTGGTTTAGCTACAATTTGGAGTATTTTTATTACTGAATGTGTTCAGCTTAGAAAGCAAATATTGTTATTGTTATAATAATAACAATATTTTCCATCGGATGCTCTTTTGTAAGCCAAATTAAAGTGTCCATTCTGATGTCCTTGAACTTAACCAGAGCCAACTGTCGTTGAGTACTTTGGAAGAGGGGAGTGCTTAAGGCAGATTCACTCAACTGGAAGAAATGACTATTAATCAACATGAATATTAAACGCAATTGAAACAGAATGTGATATGCGAACTTATGAATATCATGCACAATTTATGATGATACACCAGAGGCATAGCTGATTAGGGCAATAATTCGAAGGACGCATTAAACATATTTTTGCCACAACATGCATATTCATAAGCAAAGCCATAGATCAGACCCTAAGCCCATGGGTAAAAGCAGAAGTTCCCAAAGTGCTCCACACAGCTCTCAGTAGACTGAGGAAAGTATTTATATATATATATATGTGTATATATATATGTATATATGTTGAGTTGTTTGCAAAGGCAATCCTGAAAAATGACTGAGTTTGTTGTTCGAATTACACTCGATAGACTTGAATAATGTGAATAATTATGGCAGAGTGCAGAATATGTGCTTTGCATGGCAAACAAACATATCTCAAGACTATGCCAAATGACTCTATGTGTGTGTGTGTGTGTGTGTGTGCGTGTCTATTTGAGTAAGGTCAAAGGACATTTGTTTGCTTGGTAAATTACCCGGCTAATGATAAATTTGGCAGGGGCAACGATCAAATCACTTGGCCAGAGAGCAAATAAAATTTGATTGTGGAACATATTTATTATATGCACAAAACAACCACTTTTAATATAATCCAATCAAATTTACTAAAAACGTTTATTGAAGTTGCCAGCAAATACTCAGCAAACACTTTTCAATTGTGTTGCCTAATTCTAAAAAAAAACACTTGGCTCTGCTTAACCACTTTGCTAATGGGCCAATGCCCATCGACAGAGTGGTTTTTTGATTTGGCCATGTTCAACATTTTTTGGAGCCACAGGTGGGTTGTCGCTTTAAGCGACTATCTTCACAAATGTTCGCAGACTTCTGAGTGCTTACCACCTTAACGTAATAAACAAAAGCAACAACAAACAACAACAACAACAAACAGAAAACTGACAACAAGCAGAACCGCAAGAATGTTTTGTTGGCAGACTCCGTCTGAGCTCGCAGCTCTGCTTCCTAATTTATTATTACATACATCTCTGGGATGATGGCTGGGGTAAAGAGAGCATAATAGCAATTACAGCAACTGGCACGCAACACACACCCACTCATACACACACACACATACACATGAAGAGAGATACACTAACACAAAGACAAGCCTCCCAATTTCAAGCACAATCAACTTTAGCCTCCATTTGATGTCACGCTGGCAAAGCCAAACAACAAATACCATCGACAAACACGTCGACAACAACAGCAACACACATGCACACATGCACACACACACGCACACACACATAAAATCAAACACAAGGGAGTCCCGCGTGTGTAATCCACTGCGAGGCTGCGACTTTAATGCCTTTTGCCATAATGGGGAGGAAGGAATGAAAAATGCAGGACCCATGTAGCAGGTGGCAGGTGGCAGGTGGCAGGTGGCAGGTGGCAGTTGGCAAGTTTGAGCCGTCAGGAGTCAGGATGGCTTGTTACAGCTATCTGCTGCACGCATCATTTGCCAGGCAAACGCACGAGAGGCAACATTAAATAATCCATTTAATGTGGCGTGTTATCAATGTTATCACTGACAATCTGGATCGACGTCAGCCTGTCGTCCAGCCAAAATCAATAACTGCCAATAAAAAATTTCTCAGTTCAACAGCAAAATAGAGTCAATCCGACAAGCTGTACTTCAGACTAAAGTGTTGCCAGGTGCTTGGCAGCAAGTTGCAAGTTTAAAATTCCAATGGCAACGCAAAGTGCGAATGCGAAACGTTTTCATGAAAAAATGCTGCATTTTTTTCTGAAAGCATAAATCAACTTTTCTGGCAGATTGAAGTCATTGAACGAACAGTGGGCAAATAGTAGTAATTGTGTAGCAAAAGCAAATTTAAATTAAAAGTAAAACTGAACTCAGTTTGACGAATTTTTGCACAATTGTTATGCAAATCGAGAAAATATATATTTTATGGAGTCGAAACTTTAGTAAACCCTTTTTAGCTCCATTGTAATTTGTGCAGGATAAACCACAAAACGGAGAGCAGTACAATAAAATTTAAATATTTGAAGTGGAAAACTGCAGCCAGTTTGAGTTCTTTGAGATATTCTATCTTCAATGCAATGTATGCAAAAATGGTCCGCTGTCAGCATCATTTGGAGAAGCAATCGATCTGGTCTCGTGTCATTGTCTGAGCCTCAAATGGCCTTTGACTGTGCTGTAACTGAGAATGTTGTCTAACCCCAAGTTTGGAGGCAACATTTTGGGTTCACTTATACATTTCCCATAAGTTTTAGCTTGCCACTCCTGTGTGTCGTTTTTGGGGGCAAGCTTGTTTATTTATTTAGCTTTCGCAGTGAGGCTCACTTCAACAGGCAAATCATTTGCATACTAAGAGAGAAAGAGAGAGAGAAAAAACAAGAGAGAGCTTTGCTCTGTTTACAGTAATTTCCGTAATGAGTTCTTCTCTGGTGTTTTCTTCGTGTTGTTCCGCATTCACTTAAAAGTGTTTGAAATTTGAAATTTCATTTGAGTTCATGCTGTGCCAAAAAGCAATCATTTGACATGTGCATACATACATATGTATGTCAAGTTGCGAAAACGCAAATTGCTTTTGTGCCTAACGGAGCTTCCTTATACCACGCACTCGACAGCGGGTGTTTCGGTTCCCCACAAAATATATGTAAAAACTGCCAGATATAAACATATTGATAAATAAACATTTTTATTTGTATAACTTTTTCGAATTGCTATTGAATTAAAGTATTTATTTCATGGCAACTATTTAAAAAGTATTCATTGAACCAAATAAAACATTTTTTATTTATTTGAATGGGTATCGCATAGTTGATTACTTAAATACATCGAATTTTGTTTGTTGTTTGCCTTTGTCTGCATGCGTAATGCGATTAATGTTGATTAATTTTTTTTTTTGCTCTTCCACTTTTTTTCGGCTGGTTGAGTCTTTTTTTCGGCGATTTGTATTCCCGTTATATTTAATCTGCTTACAAAATCATAAAGCGTTTAAAGAGTGTTTGCATACTTTGCGGCACATGAATCGCATGTATGCAAATCAATTGTGCAACTTATGTGTGGCAGCGAGTTTGTAAATACTTTATGCAGTGGGCTTCAATCAAATCTACTTTCCATGCCAGCCATGAACAACAAATTAATTAGCCAAATACGCCAAATACGCGCAGCCAAACTCTAAATAAACGCTTTGACACAGGATCAATTAACAAAGTCAGCAACAGGTCAGCTTTGCTAATTATTTTATTTATGCGTCCAGCAGCATGCCTCCAGCATTTTGCTGCTATTTCCGCTGCTTTTGCCAAATTTTATTAACTTGTTTATGGACGGTGACAGGATGTGCCAAGAAATGTGGCACTTTAAGTTTTGGTCTTATGGCACTTTATGGCCTCTACGCTGCCATCGCAAAGTCGACCAAGTCGACAACCAGTTTCTTCACAGGACTCACTTTTTCAGACAGCAGATGCAGCATCTGATTCACAACTTGGCCTTGAACATAAAATAAGTCCTTGAATATGCATTAGCTGAAAAAGCACTACAAGACACTTGACGGCTTCACTTTTGTATGGCCAAATTGATGCCAGACATATTTGCCAAGTATGATTTTACTAAAAAAGGGATAAGTTTCATTTGAAAAATATTTATTGAAGTGCTTCTTGCACGTATATTAAAATCATTGTCAAATTTCTTATAAATACAAAAAATTCTTTGGAATTCTGATGAATTTATTATTTAATGTTCTGTAATTAATTCCATGAGCCAGATATATTTAGATATTAAAATCAACTAGACGTCGTGGGAAAATTACTCATAAGTGTTTTATTATACAAACCTTTATGCATTTTTTTTTCTATTTTCTGAAATTAATTCTGTAAGCCAGATATATTTTTAGATATAATAATCAACTATTCGTCGTGGGAAAATTACTCAGAAGTGTTCTATTAAACAAACCTTTATAATTTCGTTGTTGGTAACAATTTAAAAAAGTCCTTAGGCACTTTTCTGGCACAGGCAGCCCAAATTGATCATTCAGAGTGAAATGTGTAGCCACTGTGCAAACCGCACACCTGTCAACACAAGCCGCAACTAGCCGAAACTTTTATTAGCATGCTAAAACTTTGAAAGTAGTTCAGCAACAAAATGTGCCCCCTTTCTCGCTCATCTATCTCTCTCTCTCTCTCTGTCTCTATTAATCTCTTTCTCTCTTTTTCTTTTAAAGCGCACATTTTGGTGTGTTGCAGACATTTTAATTATTTTGACGCATAGAAAAGTGAATTTCACATTCGAGCCGCTGTTTTCTTCACCAAATGCGTTCCGAAATTTCGATTTTTTGGCGCTTTATCTTTTTGTGATGTTTGTCAGGCTTTTGTGCGTGTTGTTGTTTTGACTGTATTTGTTGTTGTTATTGTTATTGTTATTGGAGCCCCTCGTCGGACGCTGCTAATTAAAAGTTTTCGCCCAACTTTTTGGGTGTGTTTTGTCGCCCATTTTGTCAAACGAAATGCGCTTAAATTTTTTGCCCAAGGAGTCTTTAATTTGCACATAACGCCGCGGCTGGCCCCCGAACGGAAGCAAAAGCATAAATATTAAAACTTTTTAATTGAAGCAACAATAAACCTGACAATAAATGAAGTTAACTGACAAAACAAACAAAAAACATTTGCATAAATTTAGGACCAAGAAAAAGCTGTCACATTTCATTTTGGTCACTCCCTAATCAAAGACTCTTTGCTCCTCCAATAACAATTCAATTTGTATATTTGATAGTTGCAACACACAAATATATATCTTATTCATCAATTTGCTTAGGTACCATAATAAGGACTACACAAATATTTCCGTGTATATAATTTGCTTAATTGATTCGGCAAACAAATTAATTATATAATTAAGCAGAGTTCAGAGAAATGCTTCGATTTTTACACCTCGCACACATCGTTTCCGATGTTGGAATGAGTCAGCCACTGATTAATGGCCTCTTTTGGGTGATATTTAAATTTATACCAAGCATTTGAGCTCCCACAACACTCGCTTCCAAGCAATTTAACCATAAAGTAAAACCACACTATTGAAATAATTTATGGCAAATTTATTACAACGAATAGCCCCAAAAAAGTGTGGCGTACTGCGAGGAGTAGGAATGTTTTTATGCACATTGCATATTCATTAGAGATAATCATGCATTAAGTGCTCAACCTCCCAGCAGGCGGTCCAGCTGTCCAGCTGTACAGCTGCCCATGTCCCCGGGTCTATCCCCTGGTCACGCGCCACGCATTACGCGGCGTATACATTATATTAAATGACCGAGCGTTTTTTTATACCCTTATGGAAAGTATTATTACTTTATAAAGAGATACGCTAATGAAGGCGTGCCTAATTAATTAAAGTATATATATAGTCTTTATAAATCGATTTTTTATTTTTTTTATCATACCTGATTGTTACAATATATCTGTAAATAAAAGTTTAAATATTTTTCTTTTACATATATTTATTTAATTATTATTTTGTTAAATAATAGATTTACCATGACATATATCTTCGTTCTGAAATGTAAAAAGTATAAAAATAAATGTTGATAATATTAAAAAGTTATTTAAAAAACAAAATTTAATTAGAAGTTCCTCATAATTTTTGTGCAAGTAATTGTTGTGCCAAAACCGGGTTTATTTTGTGAATCGTTTACTTTTGAAAGAGAAAGCATAATAAAATTATATGTCTATATTAAAGCTGAAATTTAAGTCTGTCGGAAAGAGCATATATTTTCGGTGTGCCTTCTTCTTTTTTTTTCCCATTCATAAACATTATGTTGCGAAAAAAAAAGGTAACTGCTTTGGGCTGTGCTTATAAATAATATTTGAACAATTGTGCGCCAGCTAAATTAACTTGGTCTCTGCAGAATGTTATTGTGATGTTGTTAAATTCCGAGAGGCAAGTTTTAATGGAGAGAGGCACATTAATTTTGCATTTGTTGCAACCTTTTTAACGGCACTTTGGTAGCGGGTTATGGTTGGGCCCTTATTTCCGAGGTTACACAACTTTTTGCATAATTTGCCCATAAAAAAAACACGCCCAAGACTATTACGTCTCTATTGGACCTTCCCTGACTCTTAACTGTTTGTGTTTTTGCCGTATCTTTCCATTAAACGGTAACATTAAATCGTCTGAGCCCCAAGGCATGCAGTTTATTTTTATTTCAGGTGGGGCTAAAAGGATTGCCGCAACCTAAGAGATCAATAAGTAGATGTTTTTGTAAAAAAAAAAATAAACCTCAATTAGCTGCAATTCCATTAGGAATTAAATATTGAAATCAATAGAATTGGTTTATGTAAAAATTAATTAATTTACATGCTTTAATTAATTCAGCTGTATTGGTTATTTATGGCCGTTTACTTACTTGGCTTGTATAACTCATATTACTACTTTTGCAGCCATAAACTTATATTTAAGGGCAAAGTTTATATTACCATAATATTTTCATTGTTCTAGCCACAAGTAAAGTCTTGAATACAATCGCAGTTTCATAAATATATAACTATAAAAGTTGTAATAAACTTTTGTCTGTGAATTAATTGCGCGTAGAAAATATGCTCCGGAACAAAATGGTCAGCAAAATAAAAGGCTATTATCAGATTTGCAGTAAATTTGTATGAAATTGTTAAACTTTAATTGTCTGCATAAGGAAACCACAGCAGAATAATATCGGCATATCAGTTGCACAAATGCAAATTGATTGTAAAATAGTTAAAATAGTAAACTACGGAAAAAATTTGCAAGCAAAATTGATTGATTTCATTGCGGTTCGTCAGCATATTTTGGACGTGCTAAAAACTTATTTTATGGGAGCAGAAAGTATCGTAAAAATTCTGCTTGATAATAAGTATCTTAAATTGGTTTTGTTTTGGGATTATCAGAGTGAAAATCTATTGTTCTGTTAATATTAATACGAGTTTATTCAACGCTCGACAAAGCAAATATTTGCCATCGATAGTTGTACATTTATTGGAATAGGGGCTTGGCAAAATATTCCTTTTGTTTGTATTCGATAGCCGAGAATGAAGGAAGGGGTTAAGCAAGCATCCCATGGAAGCCAGGAACCCATGGACAACTCACAGTGAGGACACTTCATTAGGATCTAATGCATTATTATCAGAAGTTTGCAGAGGCTGCTTAAGCCTTTTGTCACAGAGCTTTGGGCTGGCTGCAGGCATTGGGGCACATTGTGGCCACATTGCCACATTGCCACATTGAGCCATATATCGAATGATGGGTTTTGGTTGTGGGCATGAATAATAACCAGCAGATGTGAAATGTTTGACATGCGGCTGACACACACACACACACACCCACACACACACAAATTTGATAAGTTTAATTAAATTTACATAAGGGATGAGGAGGCAGCAGCAGGTTGACAGGCGACGTTTCATTAGTTCCAACAGAAGCAACATTTCATTAGTTTGGGCGAATTGATGCGGACATCCTGTCGATTTTCTGGCCACATGCCACACACACCCACACCTACACACACACACATATATAATTTTCATAATTTTTGGGTCGACCTTCCCAATAAAAAGCATATTAGAAGCAATAAAAAAATAAAAGCCAAGTAGAAAAAGGTAGCTATTTTTGTTGCAAAGTAAACAAACTGTTGCAGGGGCAGAGAGTGGGAGTGGGGAGAGGGGGCATTGCTGGCATTCCAGGTATTTGAGATAAGCGCACATTTTGTTGGAGGCCCTTGGGTGCCGTTGGGCGCATTAAAGATTTTGTCACAGCCAGCCGGAAATATGCGTCAATGGTATTTATAAATTATGTGCAAAATTATATTCTCCATTCGTATGAGATAAAAGAGGCAAAGAATCCCAACAAAGTTGATTTAACGACTTGCTATATATATTTTTAATGCCAGCTTTAAAGCCAAAGGCTATCGATTAAGTCCAAAAGAACAGGATTTGATCCTTGGGAATATTATCACAGTCTGCAAGTACTTTACTTATGGCCAATAATAACACTTAATTGCAGCTGTTAGCCAAAGAAATTGTGCTCAAAAAGCCATTCGACTGCTATTATAGCTGAAGTTAATTAAAAAGGGCGATGGCACAGAAGAATCTTCTAATTGGAAATTCATAAAACTAAACAGAAACTGCTAATTAATTAGTTGGCTTTACGTTAATGAGCATAACGCATTACGCCGATAGCCATTTGGGCCAATTTCCGGTTCGACAGGCTTATTATCTTGTTATAAGGTGATGCCAAATATTACTTGATTATTTTTGGCACTTGAAATGTTGCCAAGCAGCAAAATGTTTATGTGCTCGCTTTTCCGGCAACTCATCCGGTTAGTAGTCGTTGTTGTTGCTGTTGTTGTTGTTGGCCATGTTATTGCCTTTGGCTCTTTCTATTAAAGTCTCGTGCCATTTTGTATTAGTGTTTGTTTGCCAAGTGTAAAAGGGATATCCGCTTTGACCCACACCTCCTCGTTGTTGCCTGTCCACTCAGCATTTTACTCTTAACTGTTTATTTACATTCACATGGACTTTGAGCCATGTCAATACGTACACTGTCAACTGTAATAAAAACAAATCGTTCTCGATTTGTTTTCTCAAATTGTGTCAAAAAGTTTTGTAAACTGTTTTTTTTTTTTTTTTTTATCTGGGAATAGATGTGGCATAGATGGTTGGCCCATTTAGTGGAGAATTTACATGCTTGAATTGCCCATATTTTGCAATGATTTATGTTATTTGGCTATTATGCTTATACTTATCTCAGATTTGGCCTTTTTATTTCGATTCTGTTTTGCTATCTCTGCAAACAGTAAATAAAATTTACTTTAAGTGAAAGTTATGTGTTTAATGTGCTATTTCCTCTTTTACTCAAACAAATATAGATTTAAGTATCTCTTTTGTTAAATATTACCTCAAAAATTATATATATATATATATTTCTTATCAGCATCGATATAACAATAAATGGTATAATTTTAAATCCCACTTTAGTTATGCCAGCATTTCCACAACTGCTTTGATTCCAGCGTAGTTTTTCAAAGGAAAACTTTGCTATAAAACTCGGATAATTTATTGCATAGTTTTCTCAGGCAAAAAGAATTCTTAAGTGTTTTTTGATGTGGCATTGCTTGGAATTCCTGTAAGCCAGCTAAAAAGGACCCAAGTTGCATTTTCAATAGCTGCATCATATTTGCAATTCATATCAACTTCAACATGCTTAGTTTTGAGCCCCAGATTTATATGTGTATTCTCTGAATTATCAGCAATACATTTTCATTTTAATATTATTATTTAGTTTGCCTCTCGCATTTTTTGCGCCACTAAACGAATTTCATCTTCTGTTTTCAGCGTAAGCAGCCACAAAACAACAACAACAACAATATGCGACAAGAGGAGCAACAAAGTTGAGACTCACCGAAAATGCATCGTCAACAACAACAACAACAACAACAAAATGTTATATTGCTAGCAGAAGCTATAAATTTCCGCTTGCAAAAGACATTAAATTAAAAGGTGGTTTGGAAAACAGACAGGCAATTTAAAAGGTATATTGAAATTGAATTTATCTGTGCAATCGACAGTAGCCAATTGGTCATATATATTGTTAATGCTGTAACACTGAAAGCAATCGAATCCAATATGTTGTTCAGAGACATGTCCTTGCTGCTGCTATTGACGATGTTGCTGGTGTGCAGCGCTCAACAACAACAGCAACAAAAAACGCCTCCAAATGAACGAGAGTCACTCCTCAGGCATTCCGCAACTAAGCAATTAGCAGATGCAGGCACAACAAAAAGCCAAAACCCGGATCGAAATGGCAATTTAAATGCAGGAACAACAACAACAACTGAAAAAACAGCAACAACAGAAACAATTTCATCGGCAACAAACAAATTGAAACATGTTTTGAGTCAATCATCAACAACTCCTACAGCTGAAGCAAACACAATACAAAAATTGTCTGCAGCAATATTGAGCCCGACAACAGCAGCAGCCACAACAGCAGCAACAACAACAGTACCAACAGCAGCGACAACTGCAGCAAGAGAAACATTGTCAGCAACAGCAATACATGCCAAAACCTTGACAGACTCAATGCGATCCACAGTCATACCAATAAAAACTAAGCGCATTGTGCCCACAGCAACAACATCAGAATTATTGGCATCAATTGAAACAATGCCAGCATCAATAACAGCAACAGCAGCAACAACATCCACAGCAGCAACAGCAACGGAAGCGACCACAATTGTTGCCAGAACAGAAGTCACTTTAAATACGCAACAAAATGTAACAACTGCAGCCACAATATTGCTATCATCAATAAATGAAAATAATACAGCTAATTGGCAATCAGAAACAGCAACATCAGCAGCAACAGCAGCAACAGCAACAGCAGCAACAGTAACAGCAGCAACAACAGCTGCAACCGCAACAACAGCAGCAACAGCAACATCAAATGATGGCAAAACTCTGCCAACTTTGCGTCTGTTGGGCGCCACAAACTTGGCTCAATTCAATGGTAACCTACTGGCCATCCCCAGCATCAGCAGTGGCAGCAGCAGCAGTGGCAGCAGCAGCAGCAGCAGTCCGTCAGCAACATCAACGGGCTGGCCGGTGAAGCATGCCGCAGTGCTTGAGGGCGATGTGATACTTGGCGGCCTAATGATGGTGCATTCACGAGAGGATAGCATCACCTGTGGCCAGATTATGCCACAAGGAGGCATACAGGCACTCGAAGCAATGCTATACACACTCGATCAGGTCAACAAGATGCAGTTATTGCCAAATGTGACACTCGGTGCCCATTTATTAGATGACTGCGACAAGGACACCTATGGCCTGGAAATGGCTGTTGATTTTATAAAGGGTAAGTGTTGCATGCAACATAACTCACACCTATAACACACACACATATCTTGTTACGTGTACGTAATTGCCTGACATTTATGCATATTTACGAGACATACAAGGTTTGTCTTATATGTATATAATGTATGAGAACATTTTGCCTTTTCCTGTTTATTGCTCAGTTGCCACACTGCGTCAGCTGATGCATTTAATTAGCAGCCACTCAATGATTCAGTTGTGGTAAGGTTACAAAAAGTTCTTATTAGTTCAACTTGAAATGGTTTGTTTTTCTATACAAAAAGTGGAAATTCTTTGCTGCAAAAGTGTGTAACAAGCCGAGCACATAATGTATATATAGATTCTTAAACAACATCAGCAAACCAGTCAATGTAGAGCTATATCCCTCATATTACTCTTAGATCAAATGCTTTTTCCAGTTTATCGATAACTGCATTTCTGTAATATCGATTGCCGATTGCAATACAATTGCTGTCGAAAGTATATTAACGTATTATTAATAAACTATACAATTTTCATTAAGTTAGTTTAATTTTACAGTTCAAAGTGTGCAAAGCATTTTAAAGGCAATAAAATTACGTATAATATAAACTTTAAACCTTACTAACTGGGCTCAGGGTGTTTGTTAGTCGAGTTCAGTCTAAAACAGAACAATGACTTGCTGAAATGACTTTTGTTTTTAGTGTTGATATCGGTCCCCCATTTCATAAGTTATTCAGATTCAGATTAAATATGCAAACATTGCCATTGGAAATGTGCAATTGTCTCTTATGGCTGAAATCAGCGAAAAGTTGCCGCTGTCAGCGTCATAAAAGTTGTTTTTGTTGATTCGTTGGATAATCTGGCAACTGGCAAATCGACGCATATGTCCATATTTGTTGGCCAACAGGGACGGAAGTTGAGCATTATTCATTCAAGAGTTGTGATTTTGAGTTTATTATAATTTTAATAACTATTCGCAACGAATCCAATTTGTCTGTTAATGTATTAAATTTAAATTCAGCTGGAAACTGTCACTCGAATGCATTGGAAGTTCACATAATGAAATATGATGTTTATAAAATGAAATGATGTTTATTATTATTCGTTAACTTTTTTTTTTTAATGTACACAAAAACAAGAGCAAGCTGAAAGTCAAACAAACACTCGCTTGAAATACCAACGGATTTATATTTTTATGACATTGCCATTTTTATTTACTACACTCGAGGCAAATGAATAAATTATATTTTTTTTATATATATTTTAATATGATACTTCAATGGACTTTCAGCTTATTACATGCAGATAGAGAGTCAACTAAAAAGCACAGCAAAAACAGCAATTAAAGAAAAATTTGCGAACATTTAAAACGAACGAAGAACAGTATTAAAAATTTATAAATATACGAATATTAAAGAGCCATTCTGCCTCCAACTTATTTAATATTATTAATTGGCTTATTGCTAAAAAAGAATCAATATACAAATGCAGCATTCTAGTTTAATACTTTTAAAATAAATTATAATTTAAATGCAAAATCCCATAAAGTGGCAAATATTATAAATATTTTCGAGCGATGTTTAAATTTAAAAATTTAATCGAATGCTGTATAACAAATATTTAAAGCCAGTAAAAATGCTATAGTTGAATAAAAAATATTTTTATACGAGAAATGCTATATTTGATTGAAGTCGACTACGAAATACTCTTCATATTGAGTCCGTTTTATGGTAATGATATCAGTTTGAGAATAGATTTTGAAGAGTAAATTGTGTGCTTGTGGATTGTTGCTGCTGATAAAAATTATTCTTACTTTATGTAGTCGGAAATAAAAAATAATTATATATCAAAGTTATTTGCTTACTTATTTATACACAAACAAAATATATATTTTTTGTAGAAAGTAAATAATGCATTCGAAAAAAACAATGGTTTTTGGTGTCAACTTATCACATTACGCGGAATGAAGAATGCAATAAATTCTGCATTGTGCATTTTTGAAGAGTTACATTCCATTATTTCAATATAAATGTGAAATGTGCGTGGCACGAGTGCAATTAATAAATGGCAATAAATGAGTAAATAAATCGAGCATTTCACATACTTAAAATTTTCAATTTATATTTAAGTGAACTTTATTTTCAAAGGCAGTTAAGTGCTGCATATTAATTTACACACACAACGACACCTATACACAAACACAAACACACACACACTTGCATATTAACAGAGCTGTTAAACGTATTGCTTGCAAACTCACCGAACCTAACTAAGAAATAAGCTTAAATGACTGTAAATGCTTAAGACTAATTGTCTGAGCAGTAGAAATAATTAAGCTCGCACAGCATATTTATTGAAGGTAATTTTATTCTCTGCAGCGCATTTCTGCTGTGAATGGCGAATAGAGCAAGCGAGAGAAAGAGACAGAGAGCAGCAGTGCAGCGAGGAGCATGTTTAAACATATTTCATTCAAGCTTTTGCAAAACTGTATCACAATTCAATTTCCACATACGGAAAACAACCAATGAAACAATCAGCCGCTTCACCCATTCTCAGCAATCTTAATACTGACTTTTTCCTCAGTTGGTAGGGGTAACGAGATTGAATGGTGCAGTGAAAGCGGCGGAAGGGGGAGGCAATCCATGAGCTTTTTATTTGAGCTCTTTTTCACTCTATATTTGCATACGTAAAATTCTGTTTGTCTGTGTGCACAATCCAATTGCGGTTGTTGTTGTTATTCTCTGTTAACAACTGTTTCCCTTCCCACACAGACGGATGACTTTCTTCTTTGTGAGGATATGGGAAATAATTAATACGGTTGTCAATTCGACCAGCTGCTTTGTGTTATCTGTTTGCTCTTTTTATATGCAATGCCAATTTAATTGGAATAAATAGAATGGAAATGTATTTATTCGCCCTCTGCCACATTTCCTGTTGCAAGCCGAGTGCGTTGAACTTGACACATTTTATTTCGTGTTTTTCTTTTATTTTTTTTTTATATTTCGACAGCTAAACAGCTTTGTGGAAGCTATTGCTGTTGCTGCTGCTGTTAAGTAACAGACTGAAAGCTTTGGGTTCGTGTTCCGGCTTAATGTGGAATCTGTGGCTTACATAGTTGATACACATTTGGTTCTTGGGACAAATTCATTTACAGTTCTTTGATATATTTCGAAAAAAATTTAAATAAAAATAAAAATGATATCCCAATAAATCGCATTTTCACTCGATGCTAAATCGGAATTTGCATAAAATAAATATACATTTTTATTATTCATTGGCTTTTATTCATAGTTATTTAAATTATTTTCATTTCCTTTACTTAAATTGGCAATGCAATTTTCAGTTGACCAGTTGATAAACACAGCATTTAAATATGAATTTAAATTTAAGCCAAGCAAATATCAATCTTACTCGTTGTGGCTTCTGCTTCAATAATTAGCAATTTGACCAAAATAACCCACCAAGTTAATTAAATAATAACAACAACAATTGTAAAAATTTCATGATATAAAGTTAATATTAATATTAATGATATATTTAACTTAAATTCCGATTTGATTCATTGGCTTTTGAATTATTAATGCGAATGAATTAAAATTTTGTGGCTATAGTATATATCCAAATGGCCTCAACTGCATTTATGGTCCATGATTGGGCCATGATTCATAGCACACTTATGTGCATGTGTGTGTGTGTGTGTGTGTGAGCATATATCGATGAATATAAATGATTTATCTTGGCCTTAAAAACAAAAGAAAAGCGAAAGTGAAAAAATAGACTCGATTTCGTTACGACCCAAAAATGCGAATCGGTTGCTTTCACTCTTCCGGTTATACTTGTAAATTGAAATTTTATTTTCTTACTACGCATGCACACACACACACCGCACACACCACATACACAGTGAGACTGGTGCACCCTCATCAAAAGCCACATAAAAAAGTTTATTTGCCAAAACGCAAGGGCAACACTGGCAATGTTCACTCTTTCCCCCTCTCCCTCTCTCTCTCCCCCTCTCTCTCTAGCTCTCTCCCTCTCTCTCTCTATATCTCTCCCTCTCTCTCTCTTTGTCCATGTCATTTTAATTCGCTACTCCTCTCGTACCACGCAGCCAGCACTTGTTAGTCGCATTTGTTTTTGTTGCATGCCACTTAATGGAATTTGCCGCTTATGCGTTACGCATGTTGCGCATTATCCTTTCAACATGCTCCTTCCGTTTCCTCTGAGAAGTTTCTACTTTCCTAAGTTGTCTCCGTCTGCAAACTCGCTTCAAACTTGGCCAACTGGTTTTGTGACAACAACAAAAAAAGAAGAAATACGCAAAATATGTTTTGGCCTTATTTCGCTTGCATTGACTTTGATTGCTAACAAGATTTTGTTGGCCAAATGTGCCACTGCCTAATATACTTACCGACCTACTTATGCATATCTGTGTGTGTGTGTGTCTGCATGTGTGTGTGTATGAAACTATTTTATGTGCCTTGTTTGTTAAATTATTTGTTTGCCTGCTTCAAGTATTAGCTGTAAACTGCTTTAAAGCTTACTACCGGTATTTTTTTGCCTCTTTTCTATTTGCATTCAACCAATTGTGTCACACACAACACACACATACATATACACATGTATTCAAGGACACATCAATTTCCATTTACCACAGAAAGAATACAATGCGAAACTTGATTTGAAAAAATAAGAATCACAAAATCACAGAGTCACCGAGTCACGGAAACCAAATCAGATGCGACACATGTTTCCTTGCCCCCCCCCACACACACTTCTTGCCCCAACTGTCTACTTTGGCTGAGCATATCCAAGTTCAGTCTCTATTCGTGCCAATATATATATATATATATATATATATAGATATACGACTAGCATACTCTTACCAAGTGTTCTGATTTATTTTGTGTTAGCCTCGAGGAACACGTAAACCGGAGCCAAATAACAACAGAAGCGATTGCTTCAATCTACTCACAATGTAAGAGTCAGCTTGGGTTTTACTTCTGTTTTATACCCTGTAATTTAATAAATATACTATTTATTATTAAGTCTACCAACCAATTATTTGAAATTATTTGTATTTATATATTATAAGAAAATGATCTTTTTGCCATTTATGTGTGTCTCTGAATATAAGTTGTCATTTGCCCAGCTTGCGGATATATCGATACATATCGCTTTCCGATAGCAACAAAAGCCATAATCTGTAAAACAGAGCTTTATTCCTTGGCATATTTCTGATCAACTGTGCAAAGTTCAATAAGATAGGAAACACCCATATATATTTTTATTTTTTATTTTTTTTTTAGCATGATTTAGAGGGTATCTTATAGTCGAACTCCCTCGACGACAATTCGATTGCAGCTTGTTTCTTGTTCTAGTTCTTGTTGTTTGGCTGACTTGAATAGGTTTTATTGTTGTTGATCACAGAACTTACCGTTGCCTGGGTGTCCTGCCACTTGACGGTTGACTCAGTTTACAAGCTAGCCGAATGCCTTGCAGCAATGGCTTGC
Source organism: Drosophila multiciliata (assembly GCA_037043605.1). NCBI lineage: Eukaryota > Metazoa > Arthropoda > Insecta > Diptera > Drosophilidae > Drosophila > Drosophila multiciliata. Next base: position 12,117,012 of record JBAMBF010000589.1, read on the forward strand.
CCCATCCGACCGAACCACCCGCCCCCTGTCCGACCACATTGTTGGCTCGGGTTTCGCTAGGAAACGTTTAAGTTTCATGAGCTGTTTGCATTGTGCGCTTTTCGTCTTCAGTTAAGTTGAGTTGGCTTTGACTGCAACTGCCAATTGCAGCAGAAACTTGCCGAGCTGTGCATTTTGACAGCAACTTCGAGTCATGGCAAATAGTTTATGGGCTTGTCATAAAATCGAGCAACACTTGAAATTTAATATTTTCCATGGCACAAATAAGTAAAATTGAATTTTATTATTATTATTTGTTTTTGTAATTATGCGATAATAAATTCAATATTACCAGGCATAAACACATAATTTTCTGATTATCTCCTGTTATGCATGTATAATTCTTGTAAATTGGCTACAAAATTAATATTATTATTAGAGCTGCGCATAATGCAATTAGCCAAACAATTTATCTATTCGATTTTACTGCTTTTGTTTAGAAAAACAGAATATATAATATAATATTATTTAATGTAATATAATTGAATATAAACACAAGCCTTAACTGGGCTGGGTAAACAAAGCCAAAATGCTTACAGCATGGCAATAAATTGTTCTAAAAATGTTGTTATGCACTCATGTGTAAATTGTAAAAATAATTAAGTTAGTAGATAAATTGGCTCGAAGCGACAACAACTCGGACCTTGTGCATATTTGCTGTAGGTTTAATTTAGCCTTTGTAGCTTTGTAGAGCTCTATGTGTCCGGGGCTAAACATCCAGTGACTTTTCACGGCTTCTCTGCAATTTAAAATGGGTAATTTTTTCTCTCTGTCCAGCAGCCAACCAACTTGCAAATCCTGTTTAGTTGCTGTTGCCGGGAAACCGGAACGGAGACAGTTACTGCAGAGAATTCTGTGTGTTTTCCTTATTTGTTTTTATTATTGCACGATCTGAATGCATTAACTACAATTGTTTTTAGTCTGCTTAAATCAACGTTGCATATAGAAAGAGAAATATTTATATGCATGTGCATGTGACAAAAACCGCACGCAAATAGAATAAAAATAGCAGTTTGTGTTCCCCCAGGAAGACAAAAGCAAAACAGAGAAATCTTCATACAAAGCATGCAGTTACCATAAAATTTCCCTAGGCAAGCACTAACTGTACATGCAAATTGTATACCCCAAGGAAGGGAGACGCATAAGCGGGAAATCTGGAGACACAGCATGCAGCTGACACAAAATGTTTCTTAGCAATATTTAAAAAAAAAGAAAAAAATTTAAAGAATCAAATGAAATAAATTTGCATTTTAATGAAAAGTGAGTGGAAGAATATAAAACGATGTTGAGTAAAAGAAAAACGCTGACAATTGTTGCCTTCAATAAATATTCCCTTGGCAGTCTCGGCAATCAGTATGCCAGTTGCTGTGAAACGAATGTCAAAACTGTTATACAACTTCTTCAGCGCACGCTAACAAGTGTTTGTTCCATTCATAAATTGCCAACTTGCCGACTAACCCCGTGGCCCCGTTTTGCACACTCGAACTGTGCTACAATGCCGAGTGTTTAGTACACATCCCCAACACGAGCGATGTTCGGGCGACTGCGAGTCCTGCACTCGGGCGCCAATATTGCTGTGGGCCGTTGAAGCGCCGATATCGTTCTTCAGTTGCACGCCGGCCCTACAACGATGCAGACGCACCTTCGGCACCTTGAGAACAGTTACCAGTTATCGCCTCGAAAGTGAAATCCCGAACATTAGCGCGACTTGAGTTGGGTTTGACAAATGTAACGATTAACGGTTTAGCTCTGATAAATTGCGCTAGTTTGCAAGTGCAAAAAAAATCAAATAAATTACTTTATGCCAAAAATACTATGAAATTTAATTTATGATAAAATTAAAAAGTAATCAAAAGTGTTTAAAACAAAAATAAAAAATAATCAACTTTATGAAATCTTTTAAAGTTTAAATTTTTGTTTATTTATTATTTAAGTGTGGTAAGAATATAACAAAGGATATTCCTTTTAACTGTTTTAATAATAACGGGGAATATTCAAAAGCAATTTGTCAATGCGCTCTCGAAAACATTAATTCTTGAAAAAGAAACAATTATAAAAGAATCATAACTTGATAACAACAAAAATAAAAGATAATATAATAATTAAACATTTTAAAATACAAATACCAAAAAAATTGCATTTGCATTAAATGGAAGCTGAATAAAACAATTACTTTAATGTAAATCCATTAGGGCCCTTAACTTCAAATGACTTTCTGGTTAATCTACCCTAATTGTGTTAGCCAAATTCCCTTTATTGTGAAGCATTACAAAATCAAATACAATGCTCAACTTTAAGCCACAGAGCATAAATATAAATATTAAGCCTTAAGTCGTGTCTGTTGGGGATACTAATTTAATTATCTAAATACATAAATAACTGCAAGGACTCGTTATATTTTCATATCTGTCTCCTTGTGTCTGGCTGAAACTTGGTGTCACTTCAAAAAGGACAAAGTAAATAATAAATCTAAATAACTCTGTGCGCTTCAAACTCTGGCAAGAAAAAGCAATAAAAAATAAAAACCGAGCATAGTAAAAAGTAAACTTTGTTTTTTTGCTTTATATTTTACCTTTAATTATAAGTTGTTTTATAATCATTTTTACTTTGCATCCGACGGACTTTGGTGAGTTGTTTCCCGTTGTGTTTTCGGGGTATGAGGGGTCACTTTTTGTTGTCTCGGAAATGGAAAATAGGAAAAGTTAATTCTCAGAGTTTGAGGCGTTGAAGTATTTTAATTAAAGTGCTTTCAGCACAAGGGGCAATCAAATTCTTCTTCGTTGTCCTGGCCAAAACAATCTGCCCCCACAAAAAACGTGCATCTATTTTGCTTTGCAAAGTAGTTCAACAAAAGGTGTCCATTTAATTTTTTCATTCTTTCGTCGTTTTGCATACCAAACTAGTTTAAAAACATAACACTAATGGTTGGCAGAACATTCTGAGAACAATTTTATTGAAAGTCTGGGGAAATTGCCTTTTTTTTAACACATGTAAATGAATCCCAAACGGTTAGAAAATATGCAAAGCCGTTGCTAATACGACTCGTGGGTCACAGGTGTGTTCCACTCGCCCACTGATAAACTCCTGGGCAAGCTAAGGATAATTAAGGAAAGTCTTTTCCGTCGCCCAGGCAATTAAAATCATTTTAAGTTGATTACATAATTATGCAAAACTCACAATTTGCATGTATGGTAAATTTTGTTATCAAAAATCACAGGCCAAGCAGAGCTCTCAAACTGGATGCCAACTTATTGCTGCCAGACCTAATAAAAATGAAAATACAATTATGCAACATGTGTGTGTGTGTGGGTGTGTGTGTGTGTCAGTTGATTGCCATCAGGTACTGGTTTCCCGTCTCCAGTAGCACATGCAGGATATTTAATTTCCTCACTTGGCCAACAATTGTCTGCCTTCTGCAAAATGCCATTTCCACTTTAAATATAATATTAGCAACATTTTAAACTGACAGAAATGGCAAACGACGAGCTCAGCTCTAATTATCCATCTAGTATTTTCAGGTGTGTGTGTTCTCGATGCTTTTACAAATCTGCAGCTTAGTTGCCATTTGTTATGTTTTTAAGGATAGTTGAGTTCTTTGAGCTCTGGTCACGTATTCGACTGTATGATAAATGCTGCCACAAAAACCCCCAGTGGTGCCACAGTCGTTGACACATTGTCGTCCATGCTCCAAGCTGACCTTTGTTTAATTATAAAATTGTATCCTCTCTCTGTTAATGAACTGGCCAGCTGGCTTGTATCCCATTTATCATGCAAGCTGTCAGACCCTTTTCGTCCTCATTCGGACATACTTGTTGTGAAATTGTGAAAGCAAAGTTTTTGCTCATGTCAAGACTAGTTTTCCGTTGGAATTTGGCTATAAGGTAAAATTTTGGCTCATGTGCTGTTCACTTTTTGTTTCGTATCTTAGCCAGGAATCAAGCATGTCTGCAGAATGTACATTTTCCCAAAGGTACAAATTTATCTAATATATTTTTTAATTGTGTTACTTTTTAATTACCAAGACATAAAAATAAGATTATTATGTATTTTATTTAAGTGGAGCAGTAACTTCTTGACTCACATCTAAATCTGCATATTATCATAATTCAAATTTATAGGCCAATAAATTAGAATTGAAATGAAATATAATAAGTCTTTAAATAACATATTTAATATTTTTAATATACATATATAAATTATATTTACTTGTATAGAAATTATTAAATTTGCAGTTAATTGTGGATTTGAAATATTATATTTGCTGTAACTTCAAAGAATAAATGTATATTTTTGTTTAGAATTTAAGTGCATCTGCTAAGTATTCATTGCGTAATTCGTAAAATGGCCTTAATTTGTGCTCATTAATATTGCAAGTCTTAATTTACTGTCATTTGACAACAAGAGCATCTATTTGCATTTTAAAGTCTGATATTTTATTGCACACTTTGCCGAAAACTGTCTAAAAACTATGCACAACCCGTTTGCAGTTTCTAAACATTTTGTGTAAATGAATTTCGCTTGAAACTTTTAAATTTGTCAACTTTTGTTTGCCCTTGTGGAAGTTACAAAAAAATATGTACTAAATGAAATAGTTTCGTTTGAAAACATCGGTTAAATTTATAAATTCTAGTTTGTATTTCAACTAAGCTGAGATAGTTCATTTTATAGATATGCAACTGTCGAGCTTAATTTAATTAATTAGCAGTCTTTGAAAATAAATATTTAATTGCTAAACATTCCACTTGGGTCAAGGTGCGCATTTCTTTGCTATGACATTAATTTAATTTATGCATATGTTCCTAGTGAATGGGGGATGAAAAGGAGGGTGTAAGGGGTGGGAAATTCAAATATAATTCAAACATAGCAATAGCTGTAACAAATAAGTGTGCCTAATGAGCCACTTGACCCACACACACACCCACACACACGCATATCCAAATAAGTGTGCGCCTGGTAAACCGTTAATTTATTTATGGCCAGGCCAAAGGCTCTAAGAGCCATTTACATTTTGTTGTTTAGCTGTTACCTGTTGCCCAGACACGTAATAAATTCTCATGAGTAAAATAATTAGAAAATCAAATAGTAGTTGCCCCGGACGTGAAAATAATACGGCCGCTTGAGTATGAGCACGGAGTGTGAAAATGGCGCACAGCGGAAACGGAAATGGTGCCTCAAAGTTCAAAGTTTAACTCGCGCATGAAACACCAAAGGAAACACAAGCAAAGTTGGCTTTTTTTCTCGCATAGTTAGAAAACAATCATTTCGTGCAGCACTTTGACATTTTAACACACAAATTATAAGGCGACGCCAAAGATTTCTCATTAGTTCGACTAACGAGCACTTCAAATCCGGCAAAGGCACAAGGAAAGTGGCAGTGTCCTATTGGAACTCAGGTGGGTTCTCCGCCAGCCATTGGCTCAGTTTTCGGTGTGTGAGTTGGCAAAAGTTGGCAAAAACTTTATTGATTAACTTAATTTGCAAGTGGCAGCCAAAACGTGACTGTCAAAAAAACCATGCCGCACAAAATGCTATTCAAAGGCAGCCAAATTTTACGGGCGGACCTCGACAATGATTTGTCCAAATTCAAACACGATCATTTTGCCATCAACTGGGCGACTGAACAGTACTCAATGCACACACACACACACACACACACACCCGCACACTCACACACACACACACTGCATAAGTCAGCCGCCATTAATTATCCCATTAATTTGTGCAGTTCGCTTTTTTTTATCAAGCAGTTTTACGACTTTTTTTTTAATGAACTCGGACTAACTTTTGCTGATGCCGAGTGGGATTTTTATTTTTTTTTATTTTTTAATGGTGACGACCAGCGCTTAAGTTTAAATTGTTTTTAGATAAGGTTTAATTGAGTTTTGTGGTGCAAGGCGAAAGTTAAATCGACTTTGGAAAGAGCTGTAAGTAAAAGACACTTGCAATGGCAAAGTTGACAGATAACTGATGATTTGACAGCCATTAATAGCCAGTCACTTGATCTTTTAGTTTTATATGGCAATCTATTACAAATCCCCACTGAGATTCCTTGGCATTCCCCAGTGCAGTCCGTTGCTAAGAGACACATTGAGATACATGCGGGTTTTTTTTTCGTTTTTCATTTCATAAAAAGTTGAAGTGCGGTGGACATGAAATAAAATTGGATGCGTGACAAACGCTCTGCCATAAAAAAATAATGATAACAAGAGACTCAAATCGGAGGACGCCACCAAATTGATGGTCGTCAAAATTAAAGCACACTTTAGTGCGCAGAATTAAATAGAAGTATGTATTTGTTATTTACATATACATGCCTCTCCTTTGTTATACCTATGCCACGCTGGCATTTAATAGTTAGTTGCACAGCAGGCAAAAAAAAAAAAAAAATTATGTTTTTATGGACAAACATATAAAGATATCAAATATTTAGTACTTAGTTATTGTGCAACGCTGCGTGTGTGTGTGAGTGTGTGTGTAAGTACAGCGACAAATAAAAGCCTCGACAGAATGCAAAGCATTCTTGAAACTGCCAGACAATAGACACTGTGATAATGATCTTTTTGTTGCTCATATCCTGTTCAGAGTTATTGGAGGCAGGGACCCCAACTGACAACCCGAAAAATACACACGAAAAACACACAACCCAAAAACAGACGCAAACAAACGAAAGCTCCAATGCACACGCACACGCACACTCACACACACACAGAAGTACACGCTTGGTAAATTCGTTGGTTGTGTTTGTCATGACTTTGCGCTTTTGGATACCAACAACAGCAACAAAATAAAACCAAAAACACACCCAACAAAAAAAAAGAAGCACAAATTCAAGCTTATATTTTTGGTTTTTGGTGCTTTGTGCCTTGTTTTTCGATGACAGACAATTTGGAGGGGTGACGCCTGAGGTGACCATGCCAAATTTGTATTTTGTTGCTTCAATCAACAATTCAGCAACACAGAATTTTGGGTCTATCTGCTAATGGAAATTGGTATTCGCTTAGTTTTAGCCATCGGTTTTGGAAACCCATTTTAAGGCAATGCTCTGAATTGGTAAAGTTGTGGTCAAGCATGTTTAGTCTGGCAATTACCAAGTTACGAAAATTGTTAAATAATTTCCAGAAGTAAATAAGCTTTAAAACGAGGTCAACAAACAATAAAAACCAAAAATTATGACAGAGTTTACGGAAATAAGTCAGCAAAAATCCTCAACAGATTTGCACATTGCACGCAAAGTTTTTTATGAGTTGAGGGTTTGCGTAGTTAGTTTTTAAGTCCAATTACTAAGTAGATAATACAAATGTAGTCAACACGGCTAAGTAAACGATACTCATTGCACTCTCAAAGAGCTTAGCTTGTTATAAGCAAGCTGTAGTCGAGTAAGCTCGACTAGGAGATACCTCGAGCAATGCTTCCATTTCGCATGAAATTTTTAACAGTTTAAATGGAATTGGGCTAAAAAAATATTTCCCAGGAATTATACGTTTGATATTATGTAGATTTCTAGTGTTTTATTAACATTGTTCATCGTGTATGCAGAACATGCGAATTTTTGGCTATCGTTGACTTATTTGTGTTTGTGGCACGCTAAAAGTTACGCCCAATTCTAGGCAACAATATTACGAAGGGGCGGTGCCTGTAAGTGAGTAATGTATTTGTTGCTTTCAATTTGTGTTGCCAAACAATGGTTATGCAAGTCACGTGCCAAGAGAGGGAGGGGGGTAGAGAGAGAGAGGGAACATTGTTTTTGTAAGCCAGATCCGGCTGGATACTAATTTGGATCAGATGTGGCAGAGTGTGAAAAATGCACTTGCAAGCTGTGGCAGTGACTCTGTGTGTATGTGTGTGTAAGTGTGTGTAAGTGTGAGCTCTGTCGATTTATGCGACATTTCCTCATTTACATTTGTCCCCCCATTAACATTTGGCTTGTTTCCGCAGCTGACTTGTGACTAATTTGATGTCGTTTTCATTGATTGTATTTCTGTGCCTGTTTCCAGCTTTGCTTTTTTGCCTATTTCCTTGTTGGCCCTGTCAGCAGCTGGGAAGCTGTGCGTCTGTCCGGAAATGTGTGTCCAAATCATCACCTTTTCACATCAAAAGTCATTTGCCGGACAAAAAGTAGTTGCCAGATTAATATAGATTGCCTGTGAAGAGCAAAATAAAGACTTTTATCATTTATTTGCATGCTTCAATTGTTTGTCAACTTGTCGTGTCCACAGTGACTGACGTAATTATTTATACACAACAACAAGTTTATATCGCTATTTTGGTAGACCGATGTCAAATTAAATTAAACAAACTATATATATTATTTATTCATCTATATATTTATTCACCAAAATTATCCTTTAATTTGATCAATCGCATTTTCCATTCTTCAGGGAATTTCAATTAACATCAGCCTCCAGAAAATTGCCACATCAGCAATTTATGTTTCTGATGCAATTATTTCATAATTTCATTATAAGCATTATGTTTTTTTCTAAATAAATTAAAATAGAAAACCAAAGCTAAAACTTAGACACAAGTTGAAATAGAAACAGATAGAGACACAGATTTAATTATTTATTGGCAAAAGTAAACATTTTTTGATTAATTACAAAATTCTCAGCAAGTGTTTTTGTATAAATTTCAAAGGGCGTTAAAAGGAAATAAGTTATTATTAAACTTGATTAAATGAATTATAAATGATTAAAGTAAGTGCTGATAATGCATTAAAAAATTATTGAGGGACAGCAGGCAGTAACTAAAGGAAAAACTTGCTGGCAACGAGAATAAATGAAATAATAATTATAAAGTTTTCAAACTGCTGGCGGGTGGTAAAAATTGTAATTTTCCTGGAAGTCTGCCAATTGCAGGCTGCCACTTGGCTATGTGTCTATTCAATTAAGCCTATAGTTTAAGCCACCAGTTACGGATATTGCAAAAGTTGTATACAAACTCTGGCTTGGCCATATTTTTGGCTTAAAGAGCCAAAATTTATGCCCACTCCAAGCGACGAGTCAACTTTGGCTGACTCCAAACAGGGCCCAAAAAACGAAGGTCAACACTTGCGGAGCCAAGCACACAATTAAGCGCAGCCATCTATAAAATATCAAAATATCCATCAGAACTTTATCATGCGAGGCAATCCATCCATACCCACAGACCAATTTGGGGTATCAATAGCTGAGCATAAAACTGGAGCAAAAAAGATTGAATGAAAGTTCAAACTTATAAAACTTGACTCTTTTTTTTGTTTGTTAATGCTTAAGTTGTATTTATACAAAAATTCTTTTAGATTGTTGTAATGATTTATGCAACGGCAGGGTAGCTTAGTGTCTGCCACATGCGGACAGTTTTTGGGGCATGTGCGGCATATGAGAATGGCTGTTTTCTGTGTGTAAGTAGCTGTCTAAGTGGGTGCCAGTCGTGGCAGGCCAGCATGCAATGCCTCGAGGATTCTGAGCTACCCGTATTCTAACAATATTTACGCAGCCTGCCGTCTGTTGCCTAAAACTACAGGCCTCAAGCTAATGCTATATACATATATATATATATATATATATATATATACATCAAAGTCCTCATTCCCCCATTCATCGCCATCCACTCCTCTCAACTGCTCATCCAACAAAAATAGGCATCGGAAAAGGTGCAGAACTTGGCTGGCAGAGACTATTTAGGTTTCTGCACTCGCTCGCACTCTATCTCCCTCTCTCTCTCTCTCTAGCTAACTGCTTGAGCTTGCTGTACATAAAAATAACGCAAGGAAGAAAGCAGCAAAAAAAAAATTTAAATTTATATTTATGCAACACATAAATTTCGACTTTTCGACTTGCGCTATGCGTGTATTAGTGTTTATAGTGCGTACGTGTGCGTGTTGGCAGCATGAAATATGTATGTATGTGTGTGTGGGAGTGTGTGTGCTAGCAGCTGACACACGCTGCGACGCGGCTTCTTTCTGTGTGTGTCTGTGGCATGTAATTAAATTAAAAGTTGTTCATAGCATAAAATTGCTCTTAAAGCACTCAAAATATTAGGCGCAGGACTCCAATGGATTTTCCGATCTTTTCCCAGTTCTTTTGCCTTAATCTGCTGGTCACTGGAACTCATTAAATGCACTTGCCCTGAAAATCTTAACAGATTGCAATTTTCGGGTGAGAAGTGTGCCACAAAAAAGGGTTTCAAGCTGTGTGCTGTAAATGCGATGCTGACACGCAATCAGCAAGCTGCCACAAACTAAAAACACTGACCACGAAGGCAGTGGCAACTCGGTGAATAACTTAATTACATTTTTGTGGGTGTGTTGCTGTTTTTGTTTTTGGCAATTAGGCTGCATGCTGAGCACCTGTCGAAAGCAGCCAAGCACACAGATAGTCGTCAGTGAGGCAGTCAGTGAGGCAGCCAGGCGAGTAGAGACATGTGTATTATCAAATTCGAGTCATTAGGAGCACTCGTTCCACCACACAGACCTATCTATACCCACTTAGTAGTCGTTATTTATCTCAAATGCTGTTGTGTGCACACGTGTATAAATATAAGCACTCATACAGTCAAACGACAGACAGACAGACAGACGGACAGTCAGACAGTCTAAGTGAAAATAATTAAGTGGCGTTATGCGAGTTACAAGTCCCCATCTTCATAAGTTTATGGTTCTGTGGAGCACACATAAACAGCTAGAGATGACAGTCTGCGCATAATTGACATGTCCTAAACAATACACTCGCTGCCATAATTATAGTGCCTAGCAAAGCATAAATTATTCTAAAATGAAGCAGCAATGTTGAAGAAATTTAAATAATTCTGTGAAAAAGTTATACATCAATCACAATTATTTAACTTAAAGTGCAACTCATGCTGAATTTTATTTATTTATTTATAAGTTAAGAGAAAAAGCACATCTCTAGCAAGGAGCAGGCGTTGCCTGCCCCGCTTTAATTGCCACTCGGGCGTCACATTTATGGGCTCAGCTTGTCTTGCACTTTTACCTGACACCATTAGGGAGAAGTTGAGTGAATTTTAGCAGCCACCTAACACCTGCCACTTGCCACCTGCCACCTGTGCTCCACTTGCCCTCCACACAGCTACTTAAGGGGGGGCTGCTTAACCAGTTTTGTATCTTGGCTTTTTTTATTTGTATTTTGCCTTTTTGTAGATGTCATGCAGCAGGTAAAATGGCATTCATGCTTAGCCAAGTATATTATGATTATTATTATGCATATTTAGCTAATTGAATATGTAGGAATATCCAGGATTGCTTTGCGTGACAAGAAAGAAAAGCGCAGAGTCAAGCAATAAAATTATTTATCCTGAAATAGCATTAAATTAATTCGATTTTCTATATGACTAAACAAGACAGCTTAGCAACTAAAATACCCAAATAAGCATATAAATGGCTAACTGATTTTTTTATATATACATTTGTTAACAACCAAAAAAACATTATTCAGAAAATCAACATAATTTGGTTACTTGTCGTCTACTTTTTCTGTCATTAAAGGACACATTTTCTGATTTTGTGGTTCAGTGTAAACTTCCATTTCGTAGCTAACCACATTCCTTAAACGAATATCGAATTTAATATTGTATGTGGCAAGCAATTTGCATAACTTAAAATGCTGTTGCATGACTTGATTGCATTTGTGGTTTCACATTTCAAATATTGCAATCTCAGCTATTCTGAAAATGTTACAAAAGCAAGAAAACAAATAGCAACATGAGATTTGCGAAATAAATTAAATAAGGTTAAGTATCTTAGGTCTCAAACTCACTACGAAATTTGAAATTCCATTAAAATTCAATTTAAACAGCGCCTGATAAAACAAAAGATTGAATAAAATTAAATCAAAAATTGCTGAACTTTGACGAGACTATTTTGTCTGTCAAACTAAACGATGTTTATTTATTTTGAGCTGAGCGCAATATGGAATACTGATTTCGATTTTTGTCGGAAAATCAAAACCAAAATCGAGTTTAAAACTGAATGAGCAATTTGGGAAATTCTAATTAAAAATAGTCATTTGACTAATCTGCAAAAGGACACACATCCAAGAGCTAATTAAGCCGCATCAAGTTCAGCGAAGCGCATTTGTTGCCATACATTTTAAACATGGTTGAAAGTTGCTTGTTTGTCCTTTAATTAACGCAACTTCTGCGCTTCAGCTGATGCTGCCACTGCTGCCTCTAATGCTGCCTCTGCTGCCTCTAATGCTGCCTCTGCTTCCTCTGCTGCTGTCTCTGCTGCTGCTGCTGCAGCTGCGCTCGTTTGTTATTTATGCTGTGTCTCCTCGCTTCCTGTTGACTTAAACGAACATCGTATTTGTGGCATAAAGTACAATTTGCGCACTGAAAAACGATAGGAAACCCAAAAAGGGGAAAAGGGCAAAGGGAAACAAGCTTAGTGAATATATATGTGTGCTGAAATAAACGAGCAGAGCGCAAAAACAAACATGTAACACATTTGACCCTTTTTTGCATATTATCAAAATGTGCACGCACACACACAAACACACACACACACACACACACAGCTGCCTCGCTCTGCCTATCTCTGTTCCTAATATTGGTTACATATTAAATCGACTGTCAAACGGAGTGAAAACGGCTGTCGTTTGGCTTTTTATTGCTATTTGAATTTATCATACCAATTTAGGCAAACACAAAAATTTTAAATGTAAAGTGCTCACTCTCAATTAAATCCAACTAAAATATGTCCAACTAACGCATATTTTCAAAATGCTTTCCACAACGGAAAATATTTATTTTCATTTTGATTTTGTCAAATAATTGCAGTGAAATTGGTTTTGGAAAAACTTCTCTTTTATCGCGATGCAATTTAAAATGGCTGAGAAGGGTATAATGAGTGTGTGTAAAATTATGTAACGGGTAAAACATATATATTGCTGAGCAACAAGAAAAGTCGAGTGGATATAGCTAATTCCGTTTATCTATTTAGATTAAGTTTATTTAGAGAATATCGATATACATCTATTTACCTTTTCTCAACATTTTCTTCTTCATTTTAAACTGCACAAATTTAATCAACATCGAATAAGACAACATATTGTTCTCATTATATAATATTTTAAGTTATCTCGTAGTCGAGCTCACTCGACTGCCGCGTTCATATTTGTTTTCGGCTGTGTGTGCATTGGCATCATTTTTGGCTGTCCTTATTTTAAGAACTTAATGCGCTTAAAACATTTGGACACAATTTTCACAATCAAATCGAAAACTGTGACCCGGCGTTGACCCTTTTCTGCACTTTTGCGACCCGCATTGTGCGTTGTCAGCGTCAAATGCCGAGCTTAGCAGCAGCTTGACCGCATTTGAAAAGGACCCCGACTGCAGGGTGCTCCAGCTCGTTGCTCCACTTGCCGCAGGCCGGTTACACCCCCCGCCCCAAAATTTACACAAGTTTTGGGGCATTTGTAAGCTGTGCTTATTATTGTGCCATGGCTACTTTTTTGCTTTTGTCTTAAGAGCTGCTTGCTGCGAGCTGCGTGTTTTTATCGCCTGCCATTAACGACTTCAACTATTTGCAGCTGTGCATAAGAAACAGAATCATTTCGCAGCATTTTTGTTGCTTCCATTCTTGCCGCACACTTCTAGTGTTTATTATTTTTATTTTTATTTTTTTTGCCTGTTTTTTTTTTGTACTTTTCTTATTTTTATCTGAGCGCGCAGCATCGTAAAAATAGAAATAAAAATAAAAATATTTATGTAGCTCTACGGTTTCGGTTTACGCTTTATGGGCGCGCTCTCTCCATTTCGGCAGCATTGGTTATTAAAGGGCAGACGGAACAACAACAACAAAAAATTTTTGAAAATTGGCTAGGAAGCTCAAGAATTTACCGCTTACCAAGGACGCACACAGATTTCAGGCGGCACACGCACCAGAGTGGCTCGAAGAGTTGTAGCTGGAATGGGGGCGCCAAAGTCAGATGCAGGACTCTGTCCCTTGATTAATTCCAATACATTGAATTTGTGTATAGACAATGGCATGTTTCGCATGTAAATCCGATTAAAATTCCAAACACGTTTCCTGCGTTTCCCTTCTACCTTCTGCCGCCTGCCGCCTGTCTATACGGTCATTACAAATCTTAAAGCTCTCTGCGATGCCAAAAATTTAAGGCCTTTCACAGCTCACAATCTGTTGCCCCAGGCATTCGTATACCCTATACACATATATCGAAATTGGGTATATACAGGCAAAAGATATAGAAACAAATTTTAAATTTTAAGTAAGTTGTTGATCAACACCAATATTATAAGCAACTGCAACTTAAGTTTATTCTTTATTTTGTAGCATCTTTTTAGACATTATCAAAAGTAAAAAAGTAACAAAAATGTGTGTAATTTATTATGTTACTTATCTACTTTTTTTTATTAAAATATTAAATTCTTATATACACTACTCCACTTCACTACTTTCATTGCCTTCTCATTTATGAAAAATTTATGATTTTACTTATATTTTAATTCATTTTTAGTTTCACAACTTTCAACTTTATTTATACTTTTTTTACAATTCTTTTAATCGCAGCTGTTCATGGTTGAAAAATAAGCTGAAAAAATTAGTTTAATTTCTTGCATTGTTTCTTATAATTAGAAATTATATTTTTTTTTCAATTTTATTAATAGCAATATTTAAAAATAAACAGTTCACTTCTTGAAAATCTTTGCAACATAATTAAAAGTTAAGGTAAACTTATTGTTTTCAATTATTGTTCATTGCTTGGGAAATATTTAAAAAACTCTTAGGAAACTGATTTATGAAGATGAAAAGTGTAAGTAAATATCAAACTTGATGTGGAAATCTTTGTAGTCAAGCAATTGCCGCAAATAAGTCTTAAAGTTGTTCAGTTGTGTAGTTGCCACCGAGTGAGGCAGACACAAAAGAGGATAATGAATTTAAATCCCGGCAGGCAGAAGCAGAAGTAACGATGCCAAATAATTTGCTTTCCACATTGACAATAATTAACGGCTGGCAAATTCAGCTTATGAATATGTTTTTTGACTCATAGCAAAACGTGGCTAGAATGGCGCATTTTTATTTATGAGCTGTCAAAGACAACTCAACTCAAAGATGACTGCAAATTAAACGCGAAATTTGCTTTTCACTTATCATTTTGTTGAATTTGTGGCATGCTTTTGGCAGCTGTTTGGAATTTGTGTAAACGGACGCAGTTTTAGCTGAGAAATTCTTTGCATATTTAATATTTGAAGCTCTTCTTACATTGTGGCGTTAATAATTAAAATGCACAATTTGAATAACAGCAGTATTTCTGGTGTCTGTTCAAAAGTTTGCATTCTTAATTTAATTAAATATTTTTTAGAACAATTAAGTGTAGTTTATATAAAACATTTGAATGTTATTTTGTAAACTGTTTTTGCAATTCAAATATAACTTTCAACGGACTCAAGTTGATTTTAAGTTATTTATTTATTTTAATTAAGTTTATTTTCCTTCCGTTGCCAAGCAGCAAATTTTTGTTACTTAGTAGAAAATTTAAACAAAATTCAGTTTTTGCGCTCGCAAAATGCTGTAAATTTTTTAGATTTTGTGGTGCCACCTCCTGAATCGATCACTCTTCCGCTATCTCACACACACTCTCTCTCTCTCTTTCTCTCTCTCTCTGTTTTTCTGCTTTGAGCCAAAAATGCATTTACGACGCGTCCATTGAAGCCAGAAAATTAAAATGGCATAAGTTGGAAGTGAGAACGTGACATTGACATTTTCCAGGATGTGCGAAAGTGCAGGATGTGTGAAAGCAACGTTGTCATTACAAAATTTCCAAGGCAGCTGGGCAGAGAAAATGATGCGGTTTTTACAGGTGACTTGTGTATGGAGTTCCAATAGGGCAGCAGGGGAAAGGGGAAGGGAAAATGCTTAAGCTTAAAATGTTTGAAATTTTTTCATATTAAATTTTTTAAGTGTCAATCGCTTTGACGCTGCACAGGCATTATTAAAAGCACTTTAACATTTTTTGAATATCCCTTTCTACTTCCCTTCCTCTCTCTTACTCTATCTCTCTCTCTCTCTCTCTCCCACTATTTTTGTTAACTTAATGCAAGACATGATATCCTGACTGCTTGTCATAATAATAAAAAGAATGCCAATTTGTTTTATGGCTGACATTTAAAGCTTAGCTTTAATATTCGTTTGAAGTTGATTTTTATCGCAAGCTGCTTGTTTTCGTCCTTATTTATTTGCTCCACATGTGCCTGGCACCAGACGATTTCAATCCTTCTCTGTCCTCTGTCCAACGATATATTCACAAATACACATGCATATTTGCATATGCGTTGCGGAGCATTTAAACCTGTATTTGTTGGCCCATACAAAGTAGATAACAATTCGATTATATTCTGATATATTCAAATATATTTTACGATAACGTCAAAAGCAAAGCCAATCAAATGTGATCCATTGTAAGCAGCAGCTTAGCAGGAATGTTACTTTCAATTGGAAACGTAGTATCGAAATATGTATATGTATGTATATATATAAAATAGTTTTGATATATTAATAGATGCCATATCCATGATGGCCACATGTCCACAGAGCAGCCTTGAAGTCACATTATGCGGCAAGTAAATATATAGCACCTAGAAATTGTGTGGCCAAGACGTGCACAAATGTATGTGCTGTGGGAACAACACATGACGCAGCTTTTGGACATTTTCTGGCTTACATTAAAGCCATAAATCAAAAGTGGCCCATTCAGCCAACATGCACAAACAGCAGCAGCAGCAGGAGTCAAGAAACTTCGATTTCTATTCCCTTTTTTGCCAGTGATTTATGAGTCTAACAAACAAAAAGATGAACTGACAGACTGAGAGATAGAGAGAAAGAGATAGACTGAGAGAAAGAGAGAGTGAGAGATGTGAGAAAGTTGTTGGCTATTTGCTCAATGTGACTTTTAAAGCGACTGCATAATTTATGATTTATTTATGTTGCATATTTGATTTGCCTTCAGTTCGTCCATTTGTCGCACATTAATTTTTCATAGCTGCCCTGCCAAATGTTGGTGGTCTTCTTTTTTTCAGCCTAAAACAAAGTTGTTTTTCTGGCCAACATTTCAAAAGTTTATCTTTTCATGTGACACGGTAAATGCATTAACATTAACGCTTTTTATGGTTTAGGCAGAGAAAATTTCGAAACATCACTCAATTTTGTATGAATTATTTAATCTAAAACTTAGAAAAAATGTTTCTTATTATGAAAATTACCTCTTCCTCTCGCTTGCACACACAAACTCGCAACTTATACGGAATTAATTAAAACTTTTTTTGTCACATTTGCTGGAGCACCCACGATAACTTACTGATGTCAAGTAGAAAATAAATATTTCAAAGAAAAAATATTGGATGACAAGTTCAAGTTTAATTTGCTCTGCATGCAAATTAATGCGTAGTTCCACGCCCCCTCTCCGCCCGTCAGTCTGCCACGCAATGTCGCCCTACAGGCGCGGTAAAAACCAAACATAATTTGAATTATTGATTGGCAAGCCAACCAAGCATAGTGCGTTTCGTCAAGACAGCCCCAAAACAATGTCTAAATTTGTGTCATGCCACAAGGATGCCATGCCCACCAAAAAAAACCGCCCACTATGGGCGGTTACCACCTACCATAACGCCACACCTATTTGTATATATGAACTTTATGCAAAAATTGCTTTTCAGCCAATTTCGTTTTATAAAATTTTCGCCTTGCTACAAAAGAAGAAAAAAAATAAATAAAAGAAAAAAATATGTATTTGCCCTTCCCCCCGTCGCAGGGCCTCAGGCTTTGTCTTTGTTGAGCTTTGGTGTTGCTGTTGCTGCTGTTGTCGTACTTCGCTTCCGGCTGTTATCAGCAATCGACACTCCACTGCGCTTCCTTCGTTCTCATTTGTATAAACTTGCTTTCTCTCAGAACTCTTAGTGTTCGCGCTTTATATTTCTTTGGTTGTCTCTTTTCTGGGTGCGGTGTTAATGTAATTTTGTTAGCGGGGGGTGTGGGAAGCGGACTAACCACCCCCCTCTTACCCACACCACAAGCAATAATATTTTCAACGCTTTGTTTGAACTTCAACTCAGCTGTGCTTCAGGGCATTGCTGCCTTGTCCACACACCTCCGCCGTCTGGCCTGCGTGGGGGGGTGTTGACTTTATTGAACCATTTTTGGTAAACTTGATTGACTTATTGTTGTTGCCACACTTTTTTGCCTTTGCTGCTTATTTATCGTTGCCCTGTTTCGCTGCATGAATTCATCGCTGTGGATGGCCAACAGGCAAACGACTAAGCCCAGTTTTTTCGCTTTTTCTTAGCGCCTGATATAAGTCAATTTTGAATGTCAATAAAATGGAAATTTTATAATTTTCCCATGAGTTACTCAAGATACACACACACACACCGATGCATAGTTCCTTCGCCATAAAACCGCTGCATCCACACTCGACTCCACACCATTCCTGCCACGCTTTTGCGGCTTCAACTTAATGAGATTTTATTTATTGGCTCTCGATAGCAGCCGCAGCGGCAGCGCAGACTGAAGACTGAAGACAATGTTGCTGCCACTGCCACTGATGCTGCTGTTGGTGTTGCCACACCCATATGCCCTAAGTGCTTTATTAATGCTTTTTATGGTCGCTTAGGTAAATGTCGCTGACATCAGCTGCACACACATATATATACATATATATATATATATATATGTATATATATCTATGCACTGCCAGATATCAATCTGTCGTGCTCAAGTGGCAAATGCTAAATAGATCGCTGTCAAGTCTTGACTCGTTGCAATTAAAGCCAACTCAACTCACACTTGTAAATTGAGTACGCTTGCCTCTTATGCTCGCACTTCTAGCCATTCATTTACTGATTTTTCTGATAAAGCATATCTAAATTAAAAACGCAAAAAAAAAAAAAATAAAACCAGCGAGATAAATTTCCATAATTTAAAATCATATTAAACCCCTGCTCTTCATGCGTCTATTTCATTTCAATAGTTAATTAAGCCAAATTGCAAGAGGCAGCTTTTATTGTTCGTTGTTGCCAGCAAGTATTCAATTTCCTTATTAATTAAAACTCATTTTTATCAGCATTTTGCCGCTTGTAATGGGAACACCACACCAAAATGCAGCCCCTCCCCCCGAGCAACTGTTTAATCTTACCTGAGCTGTGCTTAAATTTAAACTACATGTGCACATGCTCAAACAAAGCAAATATGCACTATACATATGTATATATATATATATATATATATATATATAAATAAAACTGTTTTTATTTGTATGCTAGTTAGGAAAATCCCGTAGCTGCAGTTGGTCAGTTAAGCTGACAGCCTAATGAAAAAAAATATATAAATAAAACATGCAAAAAGAGGGCAGAAAAAAAGAAGCAGAAAGAAATGTGTAAAAATAAAATGCATATACGGTAAAAAAAAAGTTCAAAGCGTGTGATTGTTATTAGTTTCACGCTTTTCCCTGTTTGCCATTTTTTTTTTTTTTGCCGTTTGCTCTTTGGCCTCTGCGCAAATATGCCAGAGGCAAACTAATCGATGCCAAAAGGTTTGCCCCTCCTAAATGATAATAAAGAAAGACAGAAAGAAAAAAAGAAAGAGAAAGAGAAAAAAAGAGACAGCAGGCAGACGCAGGCTCATAAATAACAATCCATCAAGTTCAACTTGACAAAAGTGTTGCCCGTCAGCAGGTCTATGTGTCGACTACGGGTTAGCAATTCAATAAACCTCCCCTGGCTGGCTGGCTAGTGGCCAACACATAATACATAGTCAATCACCGAGTCTGGCCTCTCACTGGCCCAAAGCAAATACCGCCGGCTTTACTACGCTGACTGTTTATTTGCTGGCTGCAAAACGGAAAATCTTTAAATTCAGAGCATATTTTATGCATGGCACATTCAATAAAGCAGTGCGACAATAATTGTGCATTCGATGAATAAAATTGTAAGAGTTTTTTTTATTAACATCCTTTCACAAATATTTTTTATATATTTTTTTATGACACATAAATGTGAGTAGAATAAAGCCAAAATATATCATTTAATTAATATTTTTCTGACTATAAAAAGCTTTTGCAGTTTAATTTGTATATGATATGTCCAAATATGTCCAAATAAATTGGTCACAGACAAAAATTTAAATCAAGTTCAAATACCGTCAATATTTTTTTTATTAGCACAAATATGAAAAAATGACAGTTCTAGCCACGCCTATTAACTTGCAGACTGGAGTCACCATTTGAGTCTTAGTGCTACCATTTTCAGATACTACTCCGGTTTCCGGACGAGATAAGAATGTTTTTACGGATGCATTGAGTACAGTCAGAAAAAATATTTATTACCAAAAGGCTCTGATCTGTTGATGTAACTCATCACTCAATTTAACATACCAAAACAAAGTGCACTTTTTAAACTTCGAGTATGTTTTTTTTTGCGGTGGGTGCAGAGTGGCAACTGTATATTTTTGCCAACTGTATATTTTTTCTTTATGCCATTATAACTATTTTAATGAAGTCTTTTATGGCGGATGCACAGCTGGCAACGTTGGTTTTTCTACCCGTTGCCAATGCTGCAACGGATACGTTTTTTGGGTTTGCTTTTTGGATCCGTGACTACAACAAAAAAAAGAGCCATTTGCAGAGCTTCAGCTATAACGGTTACGTTAACGGTAACGGTAACGGCAGCTGTAACAGAAATTGAATAGCACAAAAGCGGAAATTGCCATTTGAGTGATTTTAAATTACACACAATACTCTTGGCAAATATGTACATGTGTTGGCCGCTTAAGGGATTTGGTGTTGTGCTAATGGGGACACATCTTTGGCAAGCTGCAACAATTATCAACGACTTCCTTTTGTTGCAAACCCAATATTGCACAGTACACTCGAATGTGGTATTAAAAAGTTTTGCCACTCGCTTCGAATATTGCATTTGGTATTCAGTATAAGCTTCTAAGTTTCGTTGAAGCTTTAAAACCAATTTTCATTTCGTTGCAGAAAAAATGTTATTAAAGAACACATGAAAATGAAATTGTTGAAATTACAAAAAGACAAAAACGTAAAGAATTTAATGTCTCTTAAAGATGTTGCAAATTCAGTGTTTACTCGTCCACTTGGCATTCGTTGAGTATGCTCTGTCAAACACTCCGCGATAAACTTAATTTTATTATTCAAAATTTGAGACAACTCGTAAAAAAGTTTTGATGTGACGTATAAGTAAGTATCTTGTTTCTTGTTTCATGTCACATGTGTCACTTTTGACTCGCGCTGCACATAAAAAAAGGCAGACAAACTGACATTTTACAACAAATTACTTACATAAGCAAGCACTAATTATTTACGATCTTTAGGCTAACAAAGAATTACATTGTTATCGTAAAAAGTTAATATGGCATTTACGTGCCTCTCACTCAGACTTCGCATGTTGCCATATCAAATTTATGCACTTGGGCATCATGCAACAACAGCCACAGTAGCACGAACAGCAGCCACAACAACACACACACAACACACACTTCAAGCCGTGTAACACTTTATTATTACCAACATTTTCAGGGGCCAACACTTTGCACCTAATTCCATCTGCTTCCGCTGGGGGCAAGTAGAATGAGCTTGAATTAGACGCCAACTCATATTGCACCCAATCGTTTTTTTTTTGTTGGTTTTTTTTTTTGTTTTGCCCCACGCAATTACAGGGTCCTCTAGGGGGCACTTCAAAAATTTATGGGCATTGATATAGCTCAATTCAAACTCGGGTTGGTCATTGTGGAATACACTCAGCACTTCAGGCAGCAAAACTCGAGTGCTTTCCAAATGTTAAAGTGCTTCTTGTGGAATGTTTAGAATCTGAATCTGAGTTTAACGAATAATCATAAAATTATAGGTTTATTTCTCTCTAACCTGTAGAAAAGCAATGATTTTTCAGTATTTTTGGAAAAGTTTTTAAGCTTATTTTAAAGGCTTTACTGTGAATTGCTTGTTGGGCTGATGAACATAATAATTTATTCTGAATTCAATTTTAAATATCCGGATTACATTTGTTTTATTTTAGAGAAATTTCTCCATTTCCTACATGCTTTAAAATTTATGTAAACTTGTTTAACTTCTTTACACAATTTTAGTTTATATTAATATGTTGGTAAATGCAAGTGGCAACATAAAAGTACCGCAAGTGTTTTTCACTAGCCACTTTCCGGTTTCCTGCCTCGAAAGCCAGCTGCCACCTAAGCTGTATAGTTTGTTAGCCTGGTCAGTGAACTGCATAAATAAGCCAACACCATTTTAAACCTGGTCTGGCCTCTGGTCCTAAAATTCTTCTAGGTACTTTGTTGCATGTCAAGAGCCATTAAATAAACTAACTGCTTCTGATTTATGTTGACTGTCCAGAGTCAGCGGGCATGTTTGGATTTAATTATGACCCGGCAGGTTAGGTGCAACAGCTAAAATAACAATGATTCAATTTCCGCAAACGGAAGTTGGCCAAAAGCATGTTTTATATGATTTGCATGTTAAGTTTTAGAAACGCACGAAATTTACATGGAAATGTAAAATTCTGGGACAGAACTTGTTGGCCAATTTATTTACATAAGATGTTCTTAGGCTTGTCAGTTTCAAAAAAAGGCTAAAAGACTTCATTGGCGCAATGCAAATGCATAGGGAAAACTTAACTTTCCTAGCTGTGGATGTGTAAATCCGGAGCATGACATGCCAGGTCCACCTTCCCAGCAATTGTTACAACTAAAAAAAAATAGCAATGCAACCTTAACTTTCCCGGGTGTGGATGTGTAAATCCGGAACATGACAGTTCAGGTCAGCCGTATATGCAAATGTAACAAATAAATGGCAATGGTATTGGCCAATTTATACAAAAAGTTTTCAATGCTGGTCATATTTTGGTTAAAACAGAGTCGAAAAGAAATTCAAATTTTATTGCCAAAAGTGATCCAATTTCATGTGGACTTTTAACTCTTAAAAAGTCTCTTAGATTCGATTCTTCATACAGACTCGGCTTTTGAGCCTGGTCAACAAAATATATAATATGAGGTCGGAATTGCGTTCTTCAGCATATTACATAGTTTCGCATAAATTCAATTTGAAATGAAATATAAAATTAACAAATTAATTAAAAAGCTATTTCAAATGCATTCAAAATTTCCTGGTTTGAACATTAAATAAATTAGTAGCTTTTGTATAAAACAATGAAAATTAAATTTATATTTATAGGAAATTGTACTCACTATTAAATATAATTTATGAATCTATTATGCTATACAGAGGAATTCAGGGAAGCGGGGCGTGGCTGCCACATTACTGTTACATCTGCTTCCGCATGGAAAACTGTTTATTGTTTCACCAGACTTTAGTAATGATTATTTGAAGCTCTAGTGAATTTAGTTTGTCATTTCTCTAATTGAAGACACAAGACATGCATACACTTTATATTAAATAATATAAATATCTGTTAGAATATACAACTCAATTGAATAATTCACAGAAATGACTGGGCCTGCATGTTGCCAATTGGAATAGTGCAGCCAGATTATGTTGCCCCATCGAGTCGAGTAATGTAAAGTTTGCTTTCATGTGTGTAAATTTGAGTTGAGAGCCAATATACCACCTTAATTTGTCACACCAGCAAACAAACTGATGCCATCTAGTGTTGGTGTTGGCAAACAGAGATTTGCCGAGTTTGCTGGCCAAAACGAGCAGCTTCTCGTTGGGAAAGTAAACATGAAATAGATTATTTACAGCGCCATGCACATCGATTTAAGCAAACAGAATGCCACACATTCTGCTGCCATTCAAGCTTTGATCCAACAACTCTAATTTCCGAACACACACACACACACACACACACACACAGAGAATGCACAAGTGCCATAAAAAATGTCAGAAGTGTGAACTGGCTCTGATAAGCGTGGGGAGCGAAACTTTTGTCGCTTGTCAAAAGAAAAATTGTTTATGGCTCAGACGAATGCACAAATGAAATTGTGCAAGCAAGATTGACGACATGTGGCAGTAAATACTGATGGGAGTCAGCTGCCACCAGGCTAACACCAGCTGCCCCATGTTGCCCACTCGCTGCCAATGTTGGCCATTTGCAGAAGTTGCCCAGTTACGCAGTTGCCACTTTCTCAGTTGCCAGCTGACTGAACTGACTGGCAAATAGTCTTGGCTTATATGTGTAGCAATGCGTAAAAGCAGCTGAGAAGCTTTAATTTACTGACTCGCAAGCAAATAGCTCTATTCTAGTTTTAGCCATGATTAATAGTCACAGTGCCAACCAACTGTGAGTTTCCATTTAAAGTTTGTTCTATCGGAAAATCAACGATTCGATGTAAATAAATAAAATTTTAATTTAAATAAATGAAATCAAATCGAATTGCATGTTAAATTTGGTTATAGAAACTGCATCAATAACGTTTAACTAGCTGCAATAAAAATAAAATGAATTTAATTGATTGATGAACAGAAAATTCAATTTTTTGTATGAAATTCGAATCATATCTTTTTGGACTGCCAACCAGTTGCTGCAAATAAATTGATTTAATTTGTGTGCATGTGAAACCAAAATAATCATAACCAAAAAACATAAAATATAAAAAGCAATTCCAGAATGTTGCATTCTTAAGACAAGTATAAATAACTATAAATAGTTACAACATGGCTAACTCAGCATAGGAATTCAATTAGCCAAATGGCCAAAAGCCATTGCATATAACGGACTAAAGACGTTCTCCGAATTCCAGTAGCGAGACTAATGCATGCCAAATGCGTACAAATGTTGGCTATGCAAAAATGCCAACTATTTGCCATTTGGCTAAATTCAACAACAAATTCAGCTCCATCTTAGCCAGTCGCATCAATAATTCAGTGGACGTCTGTGTCGCTGTCTGAGCCAGTCTCTTTGTGCCTGGTTTGTTAGGCGCGGTCAGCCACAGTGTTTGCTAAAAGTGTGTGACCGGGGCTGCCTGTTTGGCTGTTTCCATTTTTGTTTGCTTTTTGGGGGGGTTTTTTTTTGTTGGCATTGAGCAAACTGTCGTCCAAATTGACGCGCCAAAAACTGGACAAATGGCCCTCAAACATGGTAAACGCCAAAACAGTGGCAAACGAGGCCTGTTTCAGAATTAAGGCTGAAGTTGCCAACTGCCTGTGTGTGTGCTGGGGCCAACAATTCAGACCCTAACAACTTAAAGCCCACATAAATGAATTATGAAAATTTTGTAAATTTTTGGTTACTTGTAACTTTGTTAAGTTAATGCGTTTATTTAGCGTGCACAATTTAATTATAAGAATGTCTCATATTTCAGTAAAATAAGATGCTGTCAGCACTTTTAAAATATACTTCAAACTATGCAAAGCGCATGTCAATTAATAAAAAGTTTAAAATAACTTAAAGTATTCAATTGTTATTCAATTTAAATTTGTATTTGCAAATATGCAACGCATTTAAATATATGTAAATGTCTAATTAGCGCTTCTAGCTAAATAGCCAACTTTATTTAAAAGAGTATAAAATTTTCAGTGTGTCTAAAATAGGCTTTATTTCATGTTATAAATGTAATAATTGCGAATTAAATTACAAGTTTTGAGTCGTTATTAATTTCAATCGCTTGAAGGTAGTTTAAGTTTTAATTAAATAGTATGTTTCCATTATAAGGATGTGCTCAGAGTTGATAACTTGTTTCATCTATTTAAATGATGTTTAGTTAACTAAACTATTCAAATAACAAAAAATTAATTTGTACCTCAATATTATCGAAATGGCCAAATGACATTTGATTGAGTTCGGACAGTTTGCAGCTGTCATGTGAAAGAAAGCAATTTGCTGCTAAATTGTTGCGCCTGTCGGTTTCCTGCCACGTGGTCTGCTCCTGCTCCTTGTGGCACCCCTAATCCCCAAGCTCCCTACGCACCTATCTGCTCGACACGTGTGTGAAAAAGCGTGTATGTGTGTGTGTGTGGGAGTGTGCATAATCATTATGTGTTTTTATCTGGCTTTGACATTGCGCGTTGCTCAATTTTGTTAATACATTTTGCTTAATTACTTGCAACATAAATACCACTGATTGCTTTTCATTGTTTGCTAGCTTATTGAATTTGTCATGCATTTGACACATCTCTGGAAAATATTGTTTTTATTTCGCTCAGACAAAAAAATTAATTTAATTATGATTAATTAACGCTGTCTTCATTTGTTGAGGAAATATTTAAACATGTTCGCTTGGCATAATTTAATTAAGTACTTTCACATTATTCGTGTAAAATGTTTTTTCTTTTGGATATTTCAAACTTTTATTTTACTAGAATTTCCGATTTACTTTTACATTCATCTCATGGCCAAAAATTGTATAATGAAGCACACGAAAATACACATTTTGTCTGTCTAACCACAGGAGAACCTGTTGTTTGAGCTGCGTGCCAAGACGGGATTATTAGCCGCATTTTGTGGCCCAAAGGCGCAAAGCGTTAAACACACGAAACCAATTACAATTCTTCCATTTTGTATGTGGCACATAACACGCATTATTTGGATGTGGGAAATGGGATGTGTGGCATGGGGTTTCGGGCCCAAGACGCTTGCCTGTATTTAGTCTGTCGGCACACAAATCTCAGGTATTTTGATAGCTAATAAACTTTGCCTTAAAGTATTTGGCTGCCAAAGTTTCTTTGGACCCTCGGTCCCGTCTCGAGCATATTTGTTTTAATATTAGTTGGCCTCGAGCATGCATGAAATGCGTATACCCAAAAATCTAAGGGTTGTTTACCTAGTTTAGCCACACACTCAACTCCAATAACATTCCCATTTCCCATTTCCAGCTCCTGATTCCGCTTCAGCTTCAGTTATTCTGGTCGGGATACGTGCTTTGAGCTACGCCCACATTGAGTAGAAATTTTTATGCGCCCAATATCAATAATTTCGTAGGTTTTATTGTTATTTGCGCATATTTTTATGTATTTACTGGGGCGTTCCACGGACTTAGCTCAAAGTGAAACCCAAGTCGAGGCTCAACTAAAATACGAGCAAAAAGTTGGCAGTTAGCAACGAAAGTTTTTAGATTGCGTCGCTTTGTTTAGGACAGAATAGGAAATGAAAGTGAAATTGAAATTGTTTTCTTTGGCCATATTTATGTTTACTGACCTTTATTAAAATGTCTCTAATAGCTTTGATGTGTGTCTCCCTGCTGCTGTGTGGCAAGCAAATGTCTGCCCCTCATTAATATGTCTCACATAATGAAATCACCAATTATTTTCGATGGCTTCACATTATTATTATTATGTTGCCAAGGAGTGTCCTGTTGAGTTTTAGCTTGTTTTTATTAATATAAACTTATTGTCCAACTTGTTTTTATTTCAATAAAATAGATGAGCATAATAGAAATTTATATTTGTTATCAATGAACTTTTAGCTAGAATTCTAAAAGATTTTTGGCATAGCTGATTTAGCTGATTTTTAATGAGAAAATTACTTCAATTTTCTTTCATTTATTGTTAGCTGAGATTTCATTCAATTCATGACATATTATTTCATTAAGATCGAATTAGAAATACTACACTTTTAATCTGAAATGCTCCCTCATATTGTTTCCATTAGATTACATTTCAGGGTATCTCAAATTTTGACTTAATTAAAGTCATCTTTTTTGGTTTCCAGATTTTGCATATTTTTTAAAGGGCCATTTTCATTTGATTATTCATTTAATTTTATTTGTTTCTCGGTTAACACAATGCTCTCATATTAGATGATATATTCAAATGTCCCACACACTCACACACACACACATACATCTCTGACACAGCTAATCAAATTAAAAAATGTTTGTGCAACTGTCAAAAGTGCCGTTGTTGCTGATTACCTGACATCCAAACATAACCAAGTGCGCTCAACTTACTCCGGGCATCGCAGAGCAGCTGCCAGTGTCGCCCACGATATTTCGGGCTACACCCCCCTTCCCTCCTTATGGAACCGCCTCGTTGGTTGTCACCCAAAATTTATCACAACGTGGCAGACATTTGTAACTGACGTACTCTGGCATAGAGAAACATTTTGATAGGTGATTTGCGGGGGGGTGTGGTGGGCAATTTGCATATCTCATATGTGTACACCTGTCAAAGTTATTCATATTTTAGACTCTCTGCAGCATTTTGGCTTTGTTTTTTACCTTTTTTTTCCTTGTTTTTTGTTTTTTTGTTTTTTTGTTACATGTGTTGCTATTAATTTTTTGCTCCGCCGCGTAGCAAATTGAAGACGTCGCCTAATCTGCATTACGGTGGCACGGTAGCAGATGTCAAACCATTAGCTGCAGGACGTTGACATACTTGTCCAGGTGTCAGCCTGCTCACAAGAATACACCAAAAGTATGATTGAATGTTATTTGATGTGAATTTCCAAAAAAAAATTGCCATTTATGTAAATGTCACAATTTGTTTTGCCTACTTAATGGCTGTCATCGAAATGATGAGGGAAGAGAGGAGTGGAAGTTGCCTTGTTACTCAAGTGTTGCAAATACAACTTTTGTGATTGCTGTTCAAAATGTATGATACTGTAGCGGAAAAATTCAATTCGAGTCAAGTTAATTGTGGTCCACTTGTGAAATGAAAATAAATCACTTAACAATATTTTCGTTTGATATACAATCTGCCGGAGCCGGGCTATTTTTAACGTATTCAATGGTTATTTTGTAATTTCTGCCTGGCTGAAATTGTAAGCCGGCCGGAGACTATATATGCAACAGTGGCAAGCGTGGCAAAAAGCAATCGGCTTGTCCTCGGGGCGTTAAAATAAATGCATAAATTACTGACTCTGCGCCACTTTTTTCTGCCACAGGCAACTTATCAGCGCAACGAGTGTTATTTTATGTCGTTATGCTGCTGCTTCTTCTTTTCAATAATTTTTTTTTTTTGGTTTTTTTTGTACATTTAATACGATATTGGTTTTTGAGAGGCCATCGTATCGACTGTTTGACCTTGAACCGGGCTTGGCACAAACACATTAAGTGGCAACTTATGCAAGTTTGTCTGCTATCGATGGAAATCAATTTGCAAAAGCTGAAGCAGAAGCTGAAATCCAACACGCAGACTCGCAGACCAAGAGGATACACAGGATACACAGGATGCCGGTCTGGCACGGCAGCCACGCGATACAAATTGGTCGCATTCAGAACTTGTCCCTGGCAAACTCAAATTATCTTTAAATCCGAGCCTGACAGTTCCCCTATTTTTCCAATGCATACGTTTTATGATTTCCATGTCCGTCTGCAAAAAAAGGGACAACACAAGTAAGCGAAATGCTCAATCAACTTAAGTTTTCCAACCTCCTGCCTCCTCCTCTCTCTTTTACCCTTAATCAAATAAGACAAAGGACACATCGCAATGACGAAATCTTGTCATTATACGGCAAACTCAAGAGCCGTGTAACCAAGGATAGAATAAGCCCAGATAAGACATCCTGAACTGAACATGCATACACTGTTATTTTTTATGCACTGAGTTTGTAATGGGACTATCCTAATTCCTTATGCAAACACACTTGTTCATCATTATCCTGCAGAAGTTTGCTTTTTCAGAGTTGTGCGACAAGAATAATTATTGAAACATCAATCTTGAAGTACATTTTAGAAATGAAAATAGAATATTTTTCGAATTCTTTGATAATTCTTCCTTAATTAAATAATTGTTCAGTTAAAAAATGGAAAACTATCACGTTTTTTTTTTTTGTTCTTCAAAATGTCTTCTAAGTTCTAAAAAGTGTCTTGACGTTAATTTGTTTAATTAAAATAGAACAATTCGAACGTATTGATAATTCATCCTTAATTAAATAATTATTTAGTGCAAACAAAAAACTATTACGTATTTTTGGGTCTATATAACTTCTTCTAAGTTCTAAGAAGTGTCTAAATAATTAAATTACGATATATGTATTGAGGTATCCAGTTGATAAATTCAAGAAAATTTTTTTTTATAATTTTCTCATTAAGTATTGAATGTTATTTTGTGACGTAGCAGCGGCTATCAAATGAAAGATCAATGAAAATTCTTGCAATTAATCAATTCAATCAATCCCATCCACTATTCATTAATACAAAAAGCATTTTCCCAATGATTATTTCTATGTGCAGCAGAGGGTTACCAATACAAGATTGATTTTATTGGAAAGGTAACTCAATTACCATTAATATCAGTAAAAAAAAAAAAAAAACACTGTGCAAACAGACAAGGAAAATAATGTTTATTCGGATGTTTTGTAGTTTTGGCTGTATTTGGCTAACCAAATTGAGCTATAAATATAACTAGCAAACTGAAACGCCTTTTTTCTACTGAAAATTTGTATAGACAGGGAAAGAGAAAAAGTGACAGAGATAGAGAGAGATAGAAATAGAGATAGAGAGCAACAAATGTAATCAAAATAAATAACGAGCGTGTAAGCAGCCTCCGGTGTCTATTAAGGGCAATAAAAGGAAAGCACCATTTGTTTAACGCAATCTCATTATTAGATGCGTCCCGAACCCAAAGCTGAAGCTGAAGCCGTAGGCACAGCTGCTGCAGCCATAAGCCGCTGGCATCCCTTCCAGGCAGGCAGGCAGGCAGGCAGGCGGCCCTGACAGTGACAAGTATTGAGGTCAGGGCACCCAACAAACCACTTTCCACAATTCAGCCCTTGGCATGATAATGCTGCTGATTATGCTGACGATAAGTAATTTCGTAAACTCCAAGTGCAGACTGAAGATGCCTCGTAAGCGGCGCTAATGTGCCCGTTGATTAGTCAGAGTCAAACTCGGAGACGGAGTCGGAGTCGGTGTCGGCGACGGAGTCAGAGTTGGTGTCGGCGACGGAATCGGAGTCAGAGTCGGTGTCAGAGTCGCAGTCGGAGTCTCCCTGATGATGTCTCCTGTTGGGGGTGGTCCTCTGACACCGACAAGCTCATTAAGCCGCCAACAATTTGATTAATCACCTCTTGCCACAGTTTTTTTAGTCTATTCTATTTTTTTTTTACGGCAGCTTGTAAAAAGTCGCATTTTTATTTCCATTTTGTGTGCTGCCTTCGCGAATAAATTTTATGCAAAAATGTTCATTTAACTAAGGAGAACTACGAAACAGAGGCAATAATTTTGATGAGCAGATTCCCAGCTTGTTATGGAGTTGACATTTATAAGTCGTCTTCTCTCCTATATATTGTCCGACTTTGGTTGCAATAATAATGCCAGTCAGATAGTCACATAAATATTTCAGCCATTTTAATGACAATGCAATGATAATAAATAAATAGATAACATAAATAATTTACTAATTAAAATAAATAAAATAAATAGTGAATTTATATAAATTAAATTAAATAACATAAATCTAGATGGAGCAGCAATCAACTTGTGTGTCTAAACCAAAAATGGAACTAAGATAGACAAAATCCAAAATTAATTAGCAAAAACAAACCAACAACAAATAAACAAAAAACATTAAGTCAAAGTTGAGGCAAACATGAAATTAGCATGTTTAAATCGGTTGTCTGTGCAAATTTGTGTTAATCTGCTTTTGGTGCTGGTCACGATAAGAGCTGTCAGTGCTGAGAAAGTAGTTATTGGTGATATATATGAAAAGTGGACAAGCAACGATGACCAACAACAACAACAACAACAACAACTGCAACAGCAGCAGCACCAGCAGTTGGAGGAGGAGCAAATGGAGCAAGACCAGCATCGACTGTTTCCGTCTCAACAGTTGGACAGCTACATAGCCAAAAGGAATTATCATCTTCATCATTATCAGCAGCAGCAGCAACAGCACCATCATCATCATCATGCACATCCGCAGCAGCAGCACCAGCATCGACTGCACCGTCAGAATTTGCATCCAAACCAGCCCATTCATCATGTCCGCAATCGCATTTTGAGGCGCAACCATTACAAGGCCCTCGAATTGGAAGAGCGCCAACAGCAGCTCGGCAAGCACTCCCACTGGCTGCACTCGACAATTGCCGCGCCCCCATCTTCAACAGCATTGCCCGACTATGTCAACGATGAAGATGAGGAGGAACTCGCCGTTGAGTTGCAACAGCAACAGCAACAGCAACACTGGCAACAGCAACTGCCACAGCTAAATGTTGGCCTGGAGAGCTATGCTGGCTATGCCAACATTGAGTTGCCCAACTCGGGGGCGCCACGCTCGGGCCGTCATCGGGGGCGTCATGTGACAACGCACACACACAGACACAACATGAATAACAACAACAACAACAACGATAATCATGTGAACAATGTGATGCTGCCACTGATCTCGGAGCTGGGTGGCAAATATTTGCGCTCCCTGCCCGACTCCATTGACTTCCTGCAGGATCGTCTTCTGTATGCCGCACAGCCGCAACGGCATTGGCCCGTCAAGCGGGAGGCCATTGTCGAGGGGCATGTCATTCTCGGCGGTCTGATGATGGTCCATTCGCGTGAGGACAGCATTACGTGTGGCCCCATCATGCCCCAGGGCGGCATCCAGGCGCTGGAGGCCATGCTGTACACCATCGATCGGATCAATGAGATGGCTTTGCTGCCCAATATAACGCTGGGTGCACACATTCTCGATGATTGCGATAAGGATTCGTATGGCTTGGAAATGGCTGTGGATTTCATAAAAGGTACATTTTATTTGTGTGGGCATCCGACTAAAGTCTGAAAATATGGCATCAATATAATTATTTTTTTTTACGGCACAAAAGCATATTTAATAATATAAATATTTTTCACAACTTGAATTAATTATCATTGCAGTAATTTGGATTCTTTGTGGCAGAATAATCAAAGCTGTCGCAATAACCATAAAATATAAATATCTTTTAATAGACAATTTATTTATTTATTGAAGCAATTAATGAAATGCAGAAAGAAGCATCGCAGTTAATATTTGCAAATTGTGTGTTTTTCCCAATCATTTTTGCCAGCTTTGTTTGTTATTTTTGTGCATTTATCACTTGGTTTCATTTGAACAAAGCTGAAGCAGAAATTCTTTGCCATTTTGCGATTAACTCAAGCGTCGAACGCTTTATTAACAAACAAAATTAATAAATAAATTATGCGATTTCTCAGCGGGGGCACAACGCGGCAACGCGGCAACTTGGCAACGCTTAAGCTCTCCGAGCGCTGTTCATGCGTCTAAACTAATATACATAATTCCCTTAAGACAAAACGGTGTCATTTATTGAGTTCCACACACACACACAACACACACACATGTGTGTAGAAAAAAGCAGGCAACTTAAGTCCCACGTGTCAATGTGAGCAAAAATTAAGAACGCTGCCAGAGAGCAAGTTGCAAGAAAGTTGGTGAGGTTCTTTCCCATGCCACATGGCCACATTCACATAAATATATATATATAAATATATATGTGTGTGTGTGTAAGTTGGTGCAAGTGCCTCAGTTGTGTCTGGCACTCTGCCACGGCACACATAAAAGGGACGCTTATTGCTTTTATCTGGCAACAAAGAGGCAGACGAGGCAGCGACAATGACATCGACATCGACAGGCACAACGATCTAAATCAATAGCGCCGCAAGATGTGGCAAGGCTTCAAGTGTTGCTGCTTGTTTATTGTGCTAGGCCTGAACACTTTCTAATCTCCATAATTTCATTATTTATGTGCGCGGCAAGGATTTATTTGAGGGACATGCCGCATTGACTAGCGTGCCACGCCGCCTTCTCTCATTCGCAAGTGACGTATGAAAAATATAATTTTCCAAGTCACTGAATTATATTGACAGGATTAAGCCAGCCACAAACTATGAGCTAAGACTCTCTACACTGTCTATAAACAACTAATGTAATTACAACAAAGCCATCAGCTTTATCTGGCTGAGCAAGTCTCCTGCCGATAGAGTTAATTAATTTGTATTTACGTAAAGCTGCCCCAAAATGTGGACGCTTCTGGCGGCGTTGGCTGATAAATGATAACTGATAACGGAGGCGTGGCAAGCTCATAATAATAAGCAACTTACACATTTGTATGGTCTGCCTGTTGACTTCCCTAAATTGAATCAAATTTAATTTAGATTAATTGAATCTGAGCGATAGAAAGGGGCGTCTCATGTTTCACTCTACAAAGCAATGTGAAACCAAAGATAAAAGTTAAATCTGTGCAACTGAAAATAAATTTAAAAAGTGTAAATTTAGCTCTGAGGTGTAATATAATATTCGTAATATAATATTTGTAATCAACCGAATGCTAATAATAATTTCTGCAGCAACGCCAACTAAGAAGTGTGGCTCAAATATCTGCTTCAATATCTTTCTATGTATTATTAAAAAAAAGGTTATATCCTGTGTAAACGATTGATATATAATAACCAAATATCCGCGGGGTATGCACAAATTCCGATTCGTTGGGCAATTTAAATAAGAGCTAGAAAACAGAATCAAAATAAACAGAAAAATATTGCTTTTTATTCGCATTTACTCTTTTTCTGGCATTTAAAATAAAATGTAATAACACACAATTAAAAGCACAAAAAAAAATAAAGAAAAAAATGGCGTTGGGGCGGAGTAGGTAACGGTTCAGTTTCCTGGTTGCACCGTTATTTCATTTTTTATCCACTTAATTGTGGGTTTCGCAGCGAACTATTCGCAGCAGCAAAAACTGGTTGAATTACACGTATAAAAAATAAAAGCAGCGTCAGAAAAACAAAACAAAATATGAAAGGATAATAAATAAAATTCTACATAAATTAAGCATCCTTAAAATCTTTGCAATTTTGTATGAAGCGAAAGTAAAATCGTTTTTATGAGTCTTGGAAAGATTGCTAAATCCGGCAAATGTTCCTACATTTTCAATGATTCTGTTTCAGCTAAGTGGTATTAAATATTTATGGTTAATTTAAACTTAAACCATTTAAGAACTTTAAGAAAGTACTGCAGTTTCCACTAAGCGTAAATCTAATTGATTTTTTTTGATTTGATTTTTTGCAGGTTCGATTAGCAACATTGACGATGCCGAATACCATTGCAACAAGACGCAAGTGCGCAAGGTGATTTCCGGCGTGGTTGGCGCCGCCTCCTCGGTGACATCCATACAGGTTGCCAATCTGCTGAGACTGTTCCGGATACCGCAGGTGGGTCAACCCATATGAAGCATATGTAACATATCTGTGACAAAACCATTTTTGTTGCTGGCCAAAAACTTTTTACAGCTGTGTATTTTGGCATCTGCATTTTTTTTGGGGTTTCATTGGAGTATTGAAAAGTTTTGTGTGTCTGTAATTAAAAACTGAACAAAAAAATTATAGCGTGTTGTAGAGCTTCGAAATTAGTTTTAGTAGCTGCACGTGATACAAAACTCTGTTGGCTCCATAAGGCAAAACAAATTAGACAAAGTGCAGCTGCTGCACAGTATCAAATGTCTTTCAAGGCTTCCCTTTCAGCCTAGAGCACTCCCAATCTCTCTTTTTGTTAAGTGATTCATTCGCCCAAAATGTCACGTCGCTTTGGAAAACTGAGCAGCAGCCACAGCGCTGCCACTACGTGCCCCACCCATCCCAAAGTCAATATGCCCCATTAGGTCGCAAGCAGGGCTGGGGGGATAAAAACAGGGCTGCAAGTATGCCATAAAACGCACACGCAACCGGAAAATCACTGCAGCAACTGAAACACGGACCAGATTTTAATCAAGTTTAAGCATATGATTGCAATTTAGTACCAGTTGATGGTTTATAGGCTACACTAAGATACAGAAAAATTAAAGAATATAGACTGTTTGCTTTAATCAAGCACGATTTGTTCTAAATAATCTAATTAACAAGTAAATTAAATACCTGTTCGACAATCAACAAAATTATAATGAGACAATAATTAATTGAAGAAAGTTTGTCCATAAATTCTTCATTAATAAAGCAAAACAAATGAATTTTGCTTTGGTTTTTCTGCGAACAGAAAACCAGACTTCACTTTTGCTATTTGCAGAGACCACATTGAAATTTTAACTGCTTGAGCAAGTTTCCGCGAATTGCGACAGTTGGCTGAGCATTCCTAGAATTCTGTTCCATTATCCACCTCGCAGACTGTGCAAACACTTGTCGTCGCCCCAAAACTTGTTGAAATGGCAACATTAAAAGAGGGGTAGTTGGAGGCGGAGGCGGAGGCTGTGTTGCAAGAGCGCATTCAAAATGATAATGATACTTAATTAGAAATCAAGCTGTTAGCTAAATGCCTGAAACTTTCGAGCAGCTCACTCGACACACTCGCAGCAAGGATGTCATCGGCGAATAGGAGTTGCCCTTACATAATCAGTTGCAATTGGAACGACATTTGCTTTGGCTTCTATTGCCACACCCCCCTTCCCCTCACAAAATGCCTAAGTGTGTTACAAACGCCGGCTTCGCTAATGTGTTAGGTGTGAAATTGGATTTTAATGACTTTGGGGTTTTCCCTCCCCTCGCAGCGGAAAACTTCCATTTAGCATGGGGTGTCAAAGGTTTGCTGATTGCTTGTCGTGAACTTTGACTTTGATATTGGTGCATTTAGCATTTTGCAACGGACTTGTAGTTGGTTGCCTGCACAGCCTTGCAACGTGTGGCAAACACATCAAGTTGCAAAGCTGACAGCCGCAGAACGGAAGCAAAATAAAACACGACGAAAACTAAATTTACTGAAAATGCACATTAACAGAAAATGAAACTAAAATTCAATTTATTGAGCACCTGCGGCAAAATTAAGGAATACTTTCAAGTCATATTATGTTTACCCATGAGAGGAAGTAATTAAATTTAAATTACTGTCTATTTATTTTGCATTTACTTAGACATATTTCGAATCTTCTGCAAATATAAATATTTATTCTTAAATCTCACATATGTATTCTGAGAAATTATAAGCATTGCTTAAGCAAAATACGCCCGTTCAAATATTTATTTTTATATCATTGTATATCATTTTATATTATGTCATTTTAAGCTGTCAACAATCTCACTCAAATAAACTGCGTGGCTTTAATAAAGTGCACACAAAGCCAGTTTCCACAGCAGGTGTAGTTTTTCTTATACTCTATATTGGTTTTGGCCTTCAATGTCAGTCATTCTGACTGATTATCTGTTTAACTACCATTACAGCCATAGACCTTAATCCTTTGTGTCTACCATAAACGTTAAAATCGATAGTCGAAAAAATATTTAGATGGATAGAAAACTATTCTTAAAATAAAAAATAAAACTTTCACTTCCACAAGTAAGTTTTTCAACTAAGAACAGCTTGAATATTTTTTGGCAAAAGAGTATTCTGTAGTCGGTTAACTTTTTTTTTATAGAATTTGAATTTCGCTGTCATCTTCAAATTTCAACATGTGCATTTGTTCATTTTTCATTTTGTTGTGTGCAGGTCTCATATTTCTCCACTAGTCCGGAGCTGAGCAACAAGCAGCGCTTTGAATACTTCTCCCGCACAATCCCCTCCGACCACTACCAGGTGAAGGCCATGGTTGAGATTGTGAAGAGCATGGGTTGGACCTATGTCTCGATTATCTACGAGGAGAGTAACTATGGCATCAAGGTGAGTGCAACGTCGACAACAAATTGCAATATTTAGAAAAAAGGCTGTTTATTTTTTTCTCATTTTCACTTCATCACATTTTGTAAAATTATATTTCCAAGGCGCTTTTCGTCACCTTCTTTAAATTTATATTGAAATTTGCAAGAGTTTAAGTTCTCAAGCGATTCTGATATCAGCACGACACTTTTGTTTATATATATAAAATCGCGTGTTTGGAGACAGTTTCTATTTAAAGGTTTTCATTCGTCTTGGATTTTCTTTATTTCCCTAAAGAGACATTCTGTGTTTGCATTGTTTTGTTTATATTTATGGACTTGCGGGTGGAACACCACTTATGCGCCGGATGTGGCACGACTCAACCTATACTAAAGTAATTTTTCCCATTTCCTCGTGCAGGCATTTGAGGAACTGGAAGAGCTGTTAGCACGCCACAACATTTGTATAGCCATTAAGGAGAAGCTCGTCAAGGATTCGGGAGTGGCTGAGGATATTGCATATGATAACATTGTGCAGAAATTGCTGACGAAACCGCGTGCTCGAGGTAAGTGCAATGCAAATGCAAAACAAGACATGCAACTGGGACACATCAGAATAAAATCTGAAACCGATTTAGAATTGCACAATTAATGTGTGATCAGCTAGAAGATATGCTGTATTCGCTACACTCACTTAAAAAATTAAGTGAAAAATACTTAATTTGTTTATGCTATTTGTGTACTATTTTTTAATACACTTTACTTTACTTAATGCCTTTGGCTGTCTCTTGCATACGCCTGCTCCATCTGCACCATCAACATTTTAATTATTTTATTAAGAGTGCAGTGTAAATTAAAATTTTAATTGAAATGTCAGCGGATAGCAATCAAAAGTCAACACCAACATTCGCAGTGCAGCGTTGCATGAATTCTGATTTTTTTTTCCGCTGCACAACAGGCTTTCCTCAACAATGTGACAAATAAAATGGAAAAAACCACACTTGTATGGAGAACTTTTTTTATTGTTTCCTGTGCGTGTAAGGAGTATTTTATAAATGTAATCGTACATAAATTAACAAAAAAATAAAAACCAAAAGATATTTGCATGAGAGTGTTGGAAATTTTCCCACTCTTCAAATATTATTTTGTATACAGATGCAAAGTGCATCTTGCAGTCCAGCAATCCCCACTGCCGAGATTCGAATAGTCAAGTTTTCGCAAAGTCAATTTACAAACATTTCGTAAGTAAATGTAACTTTCCTGGCAGGAAATTAAAATGTTACGTTGAGCGACTTTACAAATGACAAAATAAACTTTGAAGCACCCATGGAAAATGTGCTGGACTCCATTGGGAGCTGTGCTCCCTGCTGAACACGATAAATTTATAATTTACGTGCAAATTGCGAAAACATGTAGAGAATATTTGACTTGCAGTTGTCAGCTCAGTTAACCTGTATTCACTACCTCTGTATTTTTAAATTAAGAACTAAAAATCAACAAATTCTTATTGAGTATGTAAAAAAAAAATAATAGCATTTTATGCATATTTAAAGTTGTTTTTACCGAAAAATTGCTTAACAAGTCGAACTAAATTTGCATTCAACTCAATTGAGGTTAATAAAAAGGCAGAAAGTCGAATAACAAAAGGATATTCAATAAGTGGAATATATCCGACAATAAAAATCACTTCAGCTTCAATAAAGTCAATCAAAAGAACGGCAATTAAACACAAAATGTAAATTAAGCCAACAAATGTAAACAATATCGAGAGCAAATGAAAACCGCAAATAGCCAAGATAAAAACAAACGTTTAAACTGAATACAAAAGTTTTTTTTTTTTTTTGCTTTATTGCCGAAGCTTAATTCATTAAATAAGCAGACAGATCGAGTTGCTGTGGAACCATTGATACTTTGAGAGCCTGTTCAAAATACAAAAAAAAAAAATATGCAAGAAAATCTTGTTGGACGAGCAGCCAGCCAGGCAAGCCACTTAACACTCTTTGTCTTTAGGTAATGACGGACCAAGATGGCCAAAATGTGTCCATTTTATTGACGCATGACAGTGGTGGAGCTCCTGAGCAGCTGAGTCCCTTGACAATGTTACTTTCTTTGTTATTACTTTCATTGTTATGGACAAACAAACTACTTCCCCCGTTTCCCCCTTTTCACTCTGTACACTCGGCCAACTGCAGTTGTCATTTCTTATCAGCAACAGTGGCCTTAACCATCATCATCATCATCATCATCATTCCCGACCTTATTCCCACTCCCACAGACCACCAGACCACTCTCTCTCTGCCCTTTTCGCATTGATGCTTTTGTTTCGCGCCATCATTGCTCCCGGCTGGTCCTGGTTCTTGGCTTGGTTCCAGCTTCTGCTTACTATGGAAAACTTATCGATTGGCTTTTGTGCTGAGCTGAAAGTTAAGCGAAACTTAATCAGCCGCAGCAACAACAGCTGCACACAGAATACAAAATACAAAATACAGAAAACGAGTAGAGAAAATGGCATCTTTGAGCGCTTCCATTCGATTTACACTCAAGCAATTTCTTTGTTCTATGTGACTGGGCAGCTAAGAGCTTCGAAAGATGGGCGTTGTCCAGGCTGTTAGAAGGTACTTCACCATTTCCAGCTACATCTGCCAGAAAGCCAATATTTTACCTACTTATTTCATAGCCACTAAAAATGGTTCATAATTTGCAGAGCTAAAATTAAAGTTACAAATCAAATAAATATGAAGTACCTAAATGCAATTTGAAAATGAAAGCAATAATAAATAATGGATATAATTTATATGCAAAATAGTTTAACATTTATTGCAAGAATTAGGTAGTCAGAGTTAGACAGTATACAAAAAGCTCAATCCCGATGGTATTTGAAATATGTAAAATAAAAGAAAAGTGTTAAGCTGAAAGCATACTGAAAGTCAAGTTTATGGATTTAGTCTATTGCAAAAAACAACCAAATATCTAGTGAATAAAAATCGAAATCTTTTACCGCATTTTAGTTTTTCTAAGCAAAGACTTTAAATCCAACGTTCAACTTTCTGCAAATATTGATTTGCTTTTCAAATGTTTCACTGTACTTTTTGCCAACAGCGAAACGAAAAAAATTCAAGTACTGTGTGACCAAGATAACAGAATGTATTTTGCGGTAAAAAGCAAAAACATGTCAACGTAAAAAACCTTCATGTGGGGTCACACCCAGTGGACACATTAGATGGCAAACTCTACCCACGCTGCCAATTGGCAGTTGCAGTTACACTTTGATGTGTAATTTTTCAAATGTTGAACCAGAACTGGATGCTTGAAAAATTATGTAAAATTACAGCGAAAATACTTTCCAATTTCGATCAATCACTGGGAATGGAACTGATGGTAAATGGCGTCAAATCACAATAAATAATGATTGCACTGGTAACCCTTTTTTTTGCTCCTGATAAAGGTGACTCTTATACGGACGCTAGTGTAGCCAGTCAATTTTTTTTTAACGACTGCTGATGGCGCATTTATGCAAATCAGCTGCCGGCGCCGCGCCCAGATGCCAATGTTATTGGCCCAAACAATTTATCGAGACGACTGCGTCAGCTGGAGTTCAATCTTTGGCCGTGTCGCCCCACTGATTAATGATATATATGTTCGATTTGGGGAATGGTAATTATTTTTAATATATTTCTCCTTGGCAGCCTGTGACTGGCGTTTGATTAATATTTGCAAATCAATGCGAATTTTACATACATTTCGTGTACCTGAAGGCAATAAAATAAAATATTCAAGTGACGTGAATGCTCGACCAAAAAAGTTCCCTTTAAAAATCTATTTAAAAATCACTTACAATTTCAAATAAAATTGCTTACAATTATATAGACTTGAAAGCCTAATATTTTAATAATAAATATATTTTTTCATAGCCTTTATAAATTTGTTTACTGGAAGTCAATTTGAATGGATTCGTTTTTAATTTTGTGTACCACTGGGATTTGAATAAAAGGTTTTATTTCCCTTGCGTTTTTTTTAACGGTTTATCATGATAGACATCAAAAAGTTTTGGCAATAAAGTATTGTAAGTGCTTAGAGGACCAAGTTGAGGTTCCTTGAGTCACTTTTTTACGAGTTCAACGTGTCGAACTGATGAATTGTGCATAAACCAAAAATAAATCAAAAACCATTCACCATTTTTAAGCTGAAATAAAATTCAGTTAAATTAAAAATTGTCGGCTATTTGGCATAAACCAAAAATAAATCAAAAACCATTCACCATTTTTAAGCTGAAATAAAATTCAGTTAAATTAAAAATTGTCGGCTATTTGGCATAAGCAAAAAATTAAATCAAAAACCATTCACCATTTTTAAACTGAAATAAAATTCAGTTAAATTTTAAATTGTCTGGTTATTTCTGGTTGTTTTAAAGCAACGATTATATTTAATATTTAAACGTTAAGTAAGCAAAAGATGCCGCAATGCGTTGGCTCCCTTCGCCCCCTTTGAGCCGCACTGAAAATGCAATTTACCATCAATTTGCTGTTGAAAGAGGTCAGCGTAAATTGAAATTCCGCTTGCAACAAATAATTGCAAATTGTCACTTACGAAAAACCGACAACTGATGCGAATTTTCCTACTCAATATTTAATGTAAACACAAATCATTTTTGCATTTTCTCCCCTCTATCTGCATGCATCAAATTCAAAAATTGGATTTTGAAAATGAATACAAATGAAATGAAAATCGAAAACGTTGAACAGGCGCCATCATTTTTGGTTCGGATCAGGAAGTGCGGCAAGTGATGCGGGCAGTGAGGCGTTCCAATGCAACAGGCGCCTTCTCCTGGATTGGCTCCGATGGGTGGAGTGCACGAAATCTCGTTTCGGACGATTATGAACCGGAGGCAAGTGTGGCATGAAATAATTTTCCACATTTAGAACTAATCGCGTTTCGTAAATTATGAGCACAAATGTGCGGAAAAGTGTGATTAATGAATCTCGTTGGGCAACATTGTTGATGTGTCACGCCCACAGATGAGTGATGCGAGGCGTACATAGAAGTGACTACAACAACAACAACTAAAACTACAAATTAATAAATGAAAGCAGCACAGACAACACACAGAATGTGGTTACTATGATGAATTATGGTTTAATTGAAATAAATTGTGTGTGCTTCCCGGCCACTGGGTGGGGCTGGGCAGCAAATTAATTTGAAACCATAGCAATCCCAACTCCCAAAAACTGTGTAAACGTAAATTAATTACGCATACGCATCGTTGGCGCCCAAGTATTCATTTCCAACTTTGTTTGTTCTCTCTCTACCAGGTTGAGGGCACATTGTCCGTGCAACCGCAGGCAAATCCAGTGCGCGGTTTCGAGGAATATTTTCTTAACCTGACCGTGGAGAATAACCAGCGCAATCCCTGGTTTGTGGGTACGTCAAATGTATAAATGCACTTT
Source organism: Drosophila multiciliata (assembly GCA_037043605.1). NCBI lineage: Eukaryota > Metazoa > Arthropoda > Insecta > Diptera > Drosophilidae > Drosophila > Drosophila multiciliata. Next base: position 12,159,975 of record JBAMBF010000589.1, read on the forward strand.
GCACCCTCCCCCCTTCCCTCTTTTGGGCATGCCTGAGGCGCTTTTGTTAACTGGTAACTGCACTGTTATTATAGAATTCTGGGAAGACCATTTTCAATGCCGTTACCCGGGCAGCACAAGCACGCCGTACAATAACTACACACGCATCTGCACCACCAAGGAGCGCCTCTCCCGCCAGAACACCGACTTTGAGGATCAATTGCAGTTCGTTAGTGACGCGGTTATGGCATTTGCATATGCCCTAAGGTAAACTGCTCCCACAGTCAATCGACAAGTTTGGTTTGTAATTGCTTAAATCTTTGCAGGGACATGCACCACGATTTGTGCGGCGGTCTTCCTTCACTCTGCGATGCGATGAAGCCCACGAAAGGAGCCGATTTACTCAAGTATTTACGTAAAGTCGAATTTAAGGGTAAGTTGTGTAAACATCAAGGAGGGTGAAAGAGTTTATTGGGTTTATTTTTCACTATTCCTTAAATATTAGAAGTTTATTTTTTAAATAGATAAAATATGTTACTTTTGTTGACAAACATATTGTGATTTTCCCCAGCTATTTATTAAATTATTATTTATTAAATTGCCAGCTTTCTAGAAGATATTCAAAATGCAAATAATTTGATGACTGCTCAAAAGCTGGTCTATTAAATCTTATTCAAAAACTATATCAGCTACTAATCGTAATGAACTGAAGTTGGATTATAAATAAATTACAATCTGAGCAGGGAATATATGAGTTTTAAAATGAATTATTCAAGTGACTGCTAAAATATTGATCTAAAGTTTTGTGGGATAAGTTGCATACGGATTTTCTGCTTTTTGTTTCGGTGTCGCAAGTGTTGCGCAAATAATTTAAGTGGTTATATCCATTGCGAAGGGGAAGTTGAAGGACCCCAGCTCCCTGTACCCCTGCCCTATCCTAGACCAGGTCCTGGTGATAGTCAATGCTGTGCCCACAATGCGCATTGGCCATGCTCTCGAGTGGAAAATTGACTTGCTTGTCATCGTCATTGAACTCAATTTGAAATTCAATAAATTATACAAGAAGGAACAGGCCAGGCCAGGCCAGCAGGCAATCGGCAACTGGCAACAGGCAACAGGCAACTGGCAGACTGATGCCAAACGCGCAAATTGTCAATTTTCTGATAAGCAGCCTGCTCGCTTGGAGCCTGGAGTCCTTGGTCCTGGGTCCTGGGACTGTGGGTCCTTTTCATGGTTCTGCGCGTCGGGCCGTAAATGTATTTAACCCCGAGCATCTTTCATTGTGCAGGCCTCAGCGGCGATGATTTTCGCTTCGATGGCAATGGAGACGGACCCGCCCGCTACAACATCATCCACTTTAAGCAATCTGTGGCGGGTCAGTACCGCTGGGTCAAGGTGGGCGAGTACTACGAAGGCGAGCTGCGCCTCAACATGTCCGGTAAGTGGCTGCGTTCCACAGGTGCACCTCAACAGCTGCATAAATCATAATATAAATCTAAATATCTGTTTCCACTTTTTTGCTTTTTCATTTATTTATGATAGAGGTAAAGTTCAAACTGTTGCATCCAAAGCCACCGGAATCCGTTTGCAGTTTGGACTGTGAGCGTGGCCAGGCGAAGAGATACGTCGAGGGCGAGAGCTGTTGCTGGCACTGTTTCAATTGTACAACTTATCAAGTAAGTGAAAAAAACCTCCCTTCCTCCCCACTTGCCACAACAACCATTGAATTGATGCATTGTGTTGTGTGTCGACTGGACTGACTTCAGCACAAGTGGAACCAAGACTTGCCGCAAAAAGTGGCGCATGTTTCGTAATTTATTTGCAAGGCTTTTGTCCTGATTGAAATCTAACACAGTGTGGCAAAGAATAGAATAAAAAAATGTCCAGCAGGACAGCAGAAAATATATAAAATTAAAATAAAATCTGTGCCATATTTTTTGGAATTGAAAATCCAGCTGCGTCCATCATTCATTTAATTTGACCTGTCCGCAAGAATAACCAATGAAATTGAAGAACATCGAAAACCATTTGAAAATTGATTTTATTTTGATTAAGTATTTAATAGTGTAAGTCTTCTGTAAAATTCCCATTAATTTATTTACTTGTGTAACCTACAAATTAGATTTAATTAAATTAAATGGTTCATGATTTGGGAAGCAAATTTTTATAAAAAAAATTGTTCAGCGTTAGTAAATTTTGAAAAGTAAAAACGATTAAAGACAGTTTAAAAGTAAGACTGAAAGATAAACAATTTACTAAGGCTGTGAAGTAAGATTATATAAAAATATATATATATCATATAATATATATCTTTTATTCAAAGCAAGCACATAAAATCAAATTGAAAATCTAGCTGCGTCCATCATTCATTTAATTTGACCTGTCCGCAAGAATAACCAATGAACTGAAGAACATGCTCCGAAAACCATTTGAATATTGATTTTTTTTTGGTTAAGTATTTAACAGTGTTGTAAATCTTTAATTTATTTGTGTGACTTACAAATTAAATGTAAATAAATTAAATGCTTCTCAGATGCTAGAAAAGCACATTTCTATCAAAAATGGTTTGGCGTTAGTAAATTTGAAATGTGAAAACGTTTAGAAGGCAGATTAAAAGTGAGACTGGAAAAGAAGAAAAATTATTCTACCCATTTAAGTTAATTGTTTTGAGACTTTATAATATACATTTCAGGTTAGACACTTTAAACACATGTTATAAAGTTTTCAATTTTAAGCGTAAATTAATTTTTTTTTAATAGTGGGAACATGTTAAACAAATCGCGTGTTGAACATTTTTACTACTAAATTACTGCTTTATCTGAACAATCATTTATTACAATTCGTTGCGTGTTTTGCAAAGATTTGCTCTGCGACCATCAATTACATTTTGTTTTTTATCTTTTTGTGTGAATTGTTTCGCAGATACGGCATCCGGTGGATGAGACGCACTGTCTGGTGTGCCAGCTGGGCACGCTGCCCGACGCCCACAAGCAGTATTGTGTGCCCATACCGGAGGTGTACCTGAGACCGGAGTCGGCTTGGGCCATTGGAGCGATGGCGTTCAGTGCAACAGGCATATTGATAACTCTCTTTGTAGTTGGAGTGTTCGTCAGGTGGGTTTTTGTGTGTGATGTGCATTTGATGTGGTTTGTTTGATCTTCGAATGCAAAGTTTTCCCGTTGTGTTTTTTGGGGGCAATTAAAAAGTTGAATTTTGGATGTGCAGTTTCATTTAATTGGCACATGCCAAGTTCAGAATGGTGCCTGTTCCAATGCTCTGTTTCTCTATTCCTCTATTCCAGACACAACGAGACGCCCATTGTGCGGGCTTCGGGGCGTGAGCTGAGCTACATATTATTGGCTGGCATTTTTATGTGCTATGGCGTGACCTTTGCCCTCGTCCTTAAACCAACGAATATTGTCTGCGCCATTCAGCGGTAAGCGATTGTTGCACATTTCTGACCTTCAATTGAACCGTATTTTGGTTGCAGCTTTGGCGTTGGTTTCTGCTTTACGGTTGTTTATGCCGCACTCCTAACCAAAACAAATCGCATCGCCCGCATCTTTAAAGCTGGCAAACAATCCGCAAAGCGTCCCTCATTCATCAGCCCCAAATCTCAGTTGGTGATTTGTACGTGTCTGGTCAGCGTCCAGGTAAGCAAAATGTTCAGCAAAAATGCTCACTTTATTTATTTAATTATCTATGCGAATTTATATTTATTTTCTCATTTTTTTTTGGCTGATGCGCTCTTATTGCAGATACTCATTAATGGTGTTTGGATGGTAATTGCGCCATCACATGCCATGCATCATTATCCGACACGCGAGGATAATCTGCTGGTGTGCGACTCCTACATAGACGCCTCCTACATGATTGCGTTCTCGTATCCCATTGTCCTGATTGTGATATGCACCGTTTATGCGGTGCTCACCCGCAAGATTCCGGAGGCATTCAATGAATCAAAGCATATCGGTGAGTTCCCGCCTAATCACAGTACTCATTTTTAATGTACCTGCTAATGTTACCTATTAATACTATTAAACGTGAGGTGTTTCTAAAAAAATACTTAATTTTTATACCCGTCAAAATTCGAGCTTTAAAATGCCGTCAAAATTTGTTGAAGAAAATGTTAATTTAATGATTGAAAAGTAAAGTTTGGGTACAAAATATCAATTAGAATGAAAGTATAACCAAATCATGAATTGCAATTTGAGTGAGATATGATTAAAGTGTAATCAGCTTTGGATTTATGGATGACTCATTTAATTGGATTTCATTCCAGGCTTCACCATGTACACCACCTGCGTCATCTGGCTGGCCTTTGTGCCACTATATTTTGGGACTGCCAATCACGTGCCGCTGCGTATAACGAGCATGTCCGTAACCATAAGCCTCTCCGCCAGCGTAACGATTGCCTGCCTCTTCTCCCCCAAGGTAAGTGAACCGGAGATTATCAATTTATGCCGTGTCTGGTGAGTTCGCGAATTGATTGCCAGTCTCTGTCTGACTCTTAATTGCCATTATTTTCATATTAATAATTGAGTCATGCTGTGATCTTTCGCTGATTACAATTACTTTGCGATTTGATCCATAATATTTAATGCTTTGGCTCATCTTGGTGCTTTAATAGCGCAGAGTCAGCAAAGTGCAATGTGCCCCACGCTTATTTGCCACAACATTTTTTTAATAACGCTTCATTATTGGCCATTAAGTTGCGGCAAACTGCAAGTCAAGCTTAATTTATCCAGCAATTTATTGTCATACCAAAGGGACCAAGTCTTGGGCTAGGAGTGGGTGGGAGTGGCGGACTGGTTGGGATTGCTGATGGCCCGTTGTCTGCACAGAGGGAACATAAAAGTTTACCAACATTCTACTTGGACAGTTTCAAGATTTACAACTTGCTTGGCTTGCAGGCAGAGCTGCTCCAAATTGTAGCATTGAGTTGACAACTTTAAGTTTTGGCCAAAAAATGTACAACAATTGTGTAAAGATGTTTGCAACCAGCGAACTGCTTGTGCCACGAATGAATCTGTGCACAAGACAATAAATAACAATATGATCAACTGGAATGCAAGTATGAGTTGCAAGCTTGAAGGGATTGCAATTTCCCAGAAGCCAACATTTTAAATGAGTGAAGTTGAGAATTTGTAACTTTTTTCAACACGAACCTAGACCAAAAATCGGTTTATAAATTTTTAATGTAATATTTTTGCAGTGGTTTTTGGAAATCAGTTTAGTTTTAACGAAGTCTTGGCGGCTAAAAAAGTATATTTAAATGTGAACTAAAAAAAAAAACAGTTGACTCTAAACTTATCAGAATAAATATAACAAGTTATCACTTTAAATATTTAATTCAGCTGTTCAATAAAAGTGAATTTTCGGAATAGCTAAAAAGCTGATTCTCAATTTAATTGTATTTAATTTCATTCGTGTTGCCAAAAACGTTGAATTTTTCTCTACTGAATTTAAAAATTAATTTAAATTATACGTAATAATGGCTCAAAAATTCAAGATTTATTTACAATTAAGCTGGATGATTAAGTTAATTGCAGTAGCAATGAAAATTCAATTTTTAAGGTATCCTTATTCAGTAAAAGTAAGCTAGTATTATGTAACATTTACACGTCTTGCATACAAGAAATTTTGGTAGAAACATTGTGTTAACAATGCTTTTGGTCTGCAACAATTTCCAACTAGTTATTATAAAATGTTTCTGGATTACAGCAAACGATAAATACTAAGCAAAGTTGCTTAAACTAAGCCACACAACAGGAGTAAAACACACACTGCTATCCCATGTCACATAATGCATACTTTGCACACACACCCACACACATACACACATAAAATAAATAAACACACACTCGCACCTGACGGCCATAAACACCTCAGGCCATAAAAATGCAATTTAGTATTTGCTGTTTTACCAACTACAAAAGGAGCTACAAACAAATAGCCAGATACAATGCAAACGGGGATCAACGAACCAAGGCAACAGCTCGTAGATCCCTTTGACTATGGTGGTGGGTGGGGCGTAACACACACACACACACACTCACTCTCACACACAGGTAAAACTAGAAAGCAACTGCTTTGTCAGTAATATTTTTGCTTTGACTGGTGCTCTTCCTGTGTGCCGTGTTCCGTTGTTTGTTTGTGTTGAAGGAACAACAATAACAAAAAACCGTGCCAAATGGTAAAGAACGTCAGGCCAGGACGGAAATGGTGGCGCATTACGTTAGCACAACTTCAAGAGTCTAACGTAACGTATAATTGTGGCCAACACGCCGCACAGCGCTTTGACATTTTAATGGCCCAGAATTTCTGACCGTTGCCTTAGTGTCAGTGGCCTTTTGGTAATAATTACCGCACAGCCGGAAAATACAAGAAATTTGCTAATGGCAACCAGCAGTTTGTGGGCGTGTCGCAATAAATACCGACCGTACACTGGGGCGTATGATTAATGAATGAACCAAGTAATTTTTGCTTGAGCTTTTGTCTGAAGCTAATTTCAATTGTAACTGTTTTGCGACCCTTTTGACTATCTCTTTCCCACTCTATATCGCTATCCCTATCTATTTTTTTTCAGCTGTATATAATTCTGGTGCGTCCTGAGCGTAATGTGCGGCAAAGCATGATGCCGCCACGCTGTGGCAACATGCATCGCACTGCTGGCACTGGCCCCTCCTCAATGATGGCAGCAGCTGTTGTTACCGCCGCTACGTGTGCCCAGGAGGAGAAATTACAGAAACATATTACACCCACGGAAACAGGTAGGTGATTCTTTAACTTTTTCGTAGAGGTACATTTAATTAGCTATGCAAATAAGCGAGAAAATTGAAATAGCATTTCTGATTTGCCCAAAAACTATGCATGGAATTCTCATTGCAGAGCACTCGGTCAAGGCGAAAAAATTGTGCGAAATGGCCACACAGACAATTGCATTATCTAGCATTTTTGCATCCCTGGACTGCAATGCGTACAATCAAATTCCGTATGCTGATCAGTATGTGCCGGCAGCAACAGCGACCACAGCAGCCACAGAGCCAACCGATGAGCAGGTGGTGGCCAATAATAATAAAATCAATCAGCAGCATCATTGCCAGGCGAATGATGTTGCTGCTGTTGCTGCCACCCCCAACAGCAAGCCCAATGCCAGCAGCCCAGTTGCCGCAAGCACAACAATTGCAGCAGCAACAGTAGCAGCAGCGGCAGCGGCAGCAGCAGCAACCACTGCGGCAGTGGCAGCAGTCACAGTTAGCGTAACGGATACTGCTGTCTGCCCGGCGGAAGTTGTTGCCACGGCGACGTCAAACGGAAGCAGCAGACGAGCGCCAGTGTTGCAAACAAATTTATAGCTAAACGCGCAGCAACTGCAACAGCAACTGCTGAAGGAGCAGCAACGGCAGCAACAGCAGCAACAACAGCAACATGACTTGACCAATCCCTTGGAGGCAGATCAACCGGCTGCCGCTGAGGCAACCGCAACCAACAACAATGGCAGCGATGTTGCAAGTGTTGGCAGCAACAGCGGCAGCACCGCAACGATAGGCAACGGAAGCAACAAGAAACGCGCTGCGATACCAGTTTAAGCTAAACAAATAATAATAAAATTGTATCAATAGATAGAAATATTTAAAAATACATATTTATGTCTGAAGTGTCGTTTGTCGATTGCCAACTCTTTAATTGTCGTTTGCATATAAAAATTAGTTATTTCCGTAATTTATAAGTAGCATTCTAAATGATAAATTTGCAACTAAATAAAATAATTCTATTGCGCGATCAAATAATAATCAAATACAGGTGTCCAGTTATAGGTTAATTAATTGTTATTGAAATTGTTAATAGAAATACACACTTAATTTTTTGTCAGAGACAGAGACAGGTAATATGGCTGGGTACAGTTAATATGGGAATTATAATATTTATTAATTATTTATTAATTGTTTCCATATATTTGTAACCAGTACTGATTAGCTAAACCTTTCTGCGCCATCTAGAACAAATATTTATACAGTGTTGCAAGCAACCATTTTGCAACTTGAGCCCCAACGAAATGTCAAAAATAATTGTCAGCCATATTTAATAGAATTAAAATTGTGAAATGGTTTTTAATGTTTTATCTTTAAGCTTAACTAGTTTTAGTGTGTGTGTGTGGTTTGGTTGCAGTCGCAGCAATGTTTACCAGAAAAAAATGAAAAATGTGATATAATTTCAAAAATGTGTGTTTTCTAAAACCGAAACCAAAACAAAAAAAATAATCTTGTATTTGCTAACTGTTAGGATAAGTTGTAAACTTCTAGTTGATAAAATGAAATCAGCGCACTCGAGTCTATTTTTGGTGTGTGATTAAGTATGTTATAAGAGGGGTTGCATGCAGCGCATATGCAACACATGCAACACATGCCACACATGCTACACACGCTACCGCAGCCCCCTTGCAACGTCTTAACAATTGCATTTATTGTGTTGTCTGAGCCCAGCAACATGGTAGATTTAATTGTTAAACAAATTAAATTCAGCATAGAAATGCCGTCAAAGGCCAACATTTTAATTGTAAGTTTGCAAGTTGTATATACACTTAAAATAATCTAGCTGTAAGTTCTTTTCCGTATTCATTATTATTCATGTTATTAAAGTGCTGCAGTTTAGCATTTCTACCAAGAATTAAGAAAAAAAAACTCACTTATAACAAATTCAAATTTGCTTAACTTAAGAGGTGATAAAGAAAGAAACACGCAAATAAATTTAATTCAAAGTTAAGTCAAATATTTAAAGTCTAGCCAATTTATAAGAGTTTAACTGTTAGCAAAATGCATGTGTATTAACTAATTGGTGTGTAATAAATGTATTTAAGTTACAAGCAAAAAAAAAAAACAAAAATGCATATGAAATACAAGCCATATTTATACATATATATATATAAATATATATATAACTAAATGTCTCGAAAAAATATTACTTTAAAATATATTGCGTAAAAAATATATATATATAAATAAATGTACATTATAAACTACTAAATGTTGTTGGGTATATATATGTTTGGTATATATATTTACGAAAACTTACAAAGTATTGAATAAAAAAACTATCAATAAAAATAATAACTAATTTCAATAATTGTGCTTTATTTCATGATTAAAACTGGGGCTTTCCTGGAAAGCATTTTTTCCCTATCTTTCGTGGCACTTCTGGTCCAGCTGGCTTTCAGGGAAATTAGCTATTTGGACTAATTCGATTTTCAGATGAGATTGCTCCAACTTGGATTCACTGGCAGCAGCCAAAAGCAGTAAAATTCTTGGACGCGATTTGTGCCATTTATCCATTGAAAGGGGTGAATTGAATTAAATCTCTTTCAAAGAAGTTCGAATTCGAATTTGCAATCGACAGACATGTTTTGCAGCCACAGATTAATTAAAACTACTCTATTAATTTAATTAAAATATAAAGGTAGATGAGCGCTATTCAAGGATTGATTGACACAGAGAGCCAGGCGGGGGAGTGGGTTCACCATTGGAGACTTGGCAGGAGATATTACAGCTTCCTCGTGATGCAATTTAGTTGACCTTCAGAGTCAAAAAAGGAAATTGGATTTATTTAAAAATTGCGCAGTTTGTCCTGTTGTTGTCAGCCAAATCAAAGTTGTAATTATTATTTAATCAGCAATTTGACCTTATTTAAAAGTAGGAAATTATATAGTTTCCGATAAGCTTTTAATTGTCCAAGCTAGCAATGCAGCACAGGTGATGCACTATCTATATATATATATACATATATACTCATATATGTATATATCTATGAGTATATTTTATAAATCATATAGATAATTTATCAACAAGAAAATTTATCACAGGAACGATAAGAAATCAGCAGAGGAATTTTAAAGGAATTGATTTAAAATTAGTAAAGTAGAAAATCATATTAAAGATGCATACCAAAAAAGATTAAAAAATTAAAATAATGAAGATAAACTTCTAGGGATATCGATTGGCAATTTGAGAGTATATAATATTCGGTTTTCATACAGACTTACTTGACGCACCCATTTTCATTATGCACTTCACGCTCTGAGTGTAATCTGCTCGAGTGGATGACAAATTCCTTGGCCACTTGAGGAACGCTTATCATTTAAGACTAGTTAAGCTGGCCAGATTTCGACGCGTAGCTGGCTGACTGGCTGTATAAAAGTCGGATTGTCAACCGACCATAAGTCATTAATTAAAATGCAATCCCTGCAATTGCTCATTCCAGTGTGCTGTTTGGCACTCCTTGGCCAGGCATGCCAGGACACAGAAACAACAGCAACAACGGGCACCAAGGATTGGTGGCAAACTGCGCAGTTCTATCAAATATATCCACGTTCCTTCATGGACTCTGATGGCGATGGCATTGGCGATCTAAATGGCATCACCAGCAAGCTGCAGTATCTCAAGGATTTGGGCGTAACGGCTGCTTGGCTCTCGCCCATTTTCAAATCTCCGATGGTGGACTTTGGCTACGACATCTCCGACTTCTACGACATACAGCCGGAGTATGGCACCATGGATGATTTTCGTGGGCTCATTAAGAAGGCCAACGAATTGGGTCTTAAGATTATTCTCGACTTTGTGCCCAATCATTCGAGTGATGAGAACGAATGGTTCAAGAAGTCCGTGAAGCGGGAAAAGGGCTACGAGGATTATTATATGTGGCACGATGGTAAATTGAATAAGGAGACTGGCAAACGGGAGCCACCATCCAATTGGCTGCAGGGGTTCAGGGGCAGCGCCTGGCAATGGGTTGAGGAACGTCAGCAATACTATCTGCATCAGTTTGCTGTTCAGCAGCCGGATCTGAACTATCGCAATCCTGATGTTGTGGCTCAGATGAAGCGAGTGTTGCGCTATTGGATGAACGAGGGAGTCGCTGGATTCAGATGCGATGCAGTCCCGGTGCTCTTCGAGGTGGAGGCAGATGCGAACGGACAGTATCCGGATGAGGAGCTGAGCGGAGTGACTGATGATGAGGATGACCGTGCCTATCTAAAGATTGACTTCATTGAGAACCAGCCCGAAACCATTGATATGACCTATCAGTGGCGCACAGTGATGGACGATCATCAGCGCATCTTCGGCGGGGATACAAGGGTGCTGCTGATTGAGACCTATGCTCCGCCTGAGTACACAATGCAGTTCTACGGCAATCGCTCCGTGGAGGGAGCGCATCTGCCTTTCAATTTCAATCTGATTACGGAGACACAGAAGAAAGGTGTCTCGGCCAGTTCCATTAAGACAGCTGTGGACAACTGGCTGCTGACGATGCCAGCGGCTCGCACTGCCAACTGGGTAATTGGCAATCACGACCAGCGCAGGGCGGCCAGTCGTTATGGCGTCGCCAATCTGGATGCCATGAATATGATAGTCATGATTCTGCCCGGTGCCAGTGTTACCTATCAGGGTGAGGAGCTGGGCATGACTGATGGCTGGATGAGCTGGGCAGAGACTCAGGATCCCGCTGCTTGCAATTCCAACGCAGAGATCTATGAAAAGTTTTCACGTGATCCTTCTCGCACACCCTTCCACTGGACAAGTGGCACCAATGCGGGTTTCTCCACAGCATCCAAGACTTGGCTGCCACTCGCCGATGACTACAAAACGACTAATGTGGCGACGGAATCGGCAGCAACTCGCTCCCATCTGAAGATCTACAAATCGCTGGTTAAGCTGCGTAGGAGCTCGAAGACTCTACAGAATGGTGCCACCAAATATGGTGTGCTCAATGAGAACGTGTTTGTGGTCAAGCGGTAAGTTTGGAATACTAACTGTAACATATCAAAGTTAAACCTTCTATAACTCTTTCATTTATCTGATAAATAACTATTTTGGGCGTTGTTTTATTACAGCTCTTTTTCTGGCTCGCCCCGAATCGTGCTTGTGGCTAACTTGGGCAGCAGCAGCATCACCATTAATCTGGCCCAGTTTGATGCCACTTTGCCCACACATTTGACTCTGAAAATACGCAGTTTGAACTCCAGCAAGACAGAAGGGTAAGTTTTTTATTGGCGTTTTGGTAATCCTAACTGATTTGCGTATACTTTGCAGGGCTCTGTTTGAAACGAATGTTCTGCACTTGGCTGCTGGGGAGGCACTGGTCTTAAGCGACAGTTGAATGCAATAAAGTTTTCTCACTTGAACTTATTTTTTATGTCGATCCAATTAAATTTACTATCTCACTTTCAAAAAGTTTCAGCACAGCTCAGGCATTTTAGGGGTGTTGTGGCTCAAAGCAAGTATGCCGACTCTTGTATAAATAAATAAATAAACAAACAAATCGACAAACAAACCACTCAGTCCACAACACACAAACCTTCGCAAACACACACACACACACATAAATACACACACTCTCACATGCACTCAGATAGGCTGAAGTGCCCGGCCACCTTATGTAATTTCCCGGCAAGACGCGGGGGGGGTCTGCAACGGAACTCGCCATTTAAAGTGTTTACACACAAATTAAAGTCAAGCTATTTGAATTTATTTTTTATGTTTTTTTGTGTTTGGTACTTTGTGTTTTACATGATTTGCTGAAAGAGAAACAGCGACCGAAAAGCAAAGTATGCGTAACCAAAAGTAAATACAGATACAAATGGGGGCCTATATGCCCCAACAGAAGTCGACCTTTAGCGTCCCCTCCTGTCCCATCACGACCCCTCATGTCCCATCCCGTCCCGTTCCTGGTCCGCCTTTGAAGTCACTAAGCCTTGAACGAGGGTTGCTTGATATATTTGTTTAAAAAAATCAAAGATTATTTACAAAATTACAGTAAAGACTTATCGTTCTATAAATCGCATTATCATTCATATATATAGCCAGTATGTATATAATTAGAGTTGTGTATTTGAATTGTAGACATCTATAGATTCGCCAAACTCTAGAATAATGTAATTAACCCTTACTGGCCTCTACTTGTATTGTTTAGGCTTCTGAAAGTGAAATTTCAATTAAGCTACAGATAATTAAATTCCGATTTCACGTGTTATTTTGTATCTGGCAGCCATGCAAGACACCAACACAACCCCAAAACATAATTCAGGCTGCCACAATATACATGTGTTGCAAAGAGTCAAGAGTTAGAACACAGTTTGGGAAAACAACAATCATTAAAACACGCAGCTGGTCGAATTCCCTTTAAGCACCTTTTCGGATTTTATGACTTTAATAAAATAACTACTTAGACAAAATTATTTTCCCTTTGAATTTAATGAAAGCGCACAATTAAATAGCCCTCAACGTTGTCGAGATAATATTAATTATTTTGCAAAAATAGCCTAAGCGCTTGCTTAATGTGCAACGCCTGAGCAATTAAAAAAGTTGTAAAAGTACACAAAAATAAAGTTAACAATAAACAAAAACTTCATGTTTATTGCAGACTGTTTAAATCAGAGAGTTCAGGCACCCGAGACACAGATTGGGTTGCTGCATTGGCTAATAAAAGGGAAAAGTGTTGCATGCTTTTAGGGGTCAATAGATAATTGAACTATATTAAAAGTTTTGGGAGCATAATTGCAACAGATTTAAGTAATATTAACTTAAGTATCAGCTACGTCGATTCATCTTATTTCATTAATTGACCTTATTTCATATTCATATTATTTAAGTGCAATCAATCGATTATACAGACTGTTTAATCATAATCTTAATTAGTATTCAACTTTTCTGCGAATATGCAAATAAAATTGAATGGCAAATGTCATGCTTAATCTTAATTATGCTAATATTAATATTAACCTTTTCAAAAATTATGAAATGATTACGAAAAAGTCATGATTTAGCTAAAATGTCAAACTGGACTTTAAATGTAAACGTAAAAAAAAACGTACTTTAATTCTTTGGCTCGCAGCACAAAACTGCAGCAGTGGCAACTGAACTCTTTTATCTTTCAACCCCTTTCAGTTGACATTAAATGTCATCGTTTTGGCCACAGATAAGTTGGAAGCGTATAAATTAGCCCACAAACCCATCTCTCAACGATGCCCAGCGGTTAGGAGCCATGGCAGAAAGTTGAGTGACTCTCGCTTTTGGCTGGACGCTGATTAAACAAAAAGTATTAGCCACAGTGAATGCACTCCAAATAGCTGAAGCTTAAGCTTAATAATATTATTATAATTATACAAAATTTATTGACTTGATGAGTCTTTCAATCCGTGATAAAATTGTTAAGTTTGCTGTTTTTAAATGGCAGTTACAAATTATTTGAAAATATTGTTGTGCGCCGTAATATGTTTGCCTTGCTGGGATTAAAGCCACATAAATTCAAATACAACGATTCATTGAAAGGTTAAAGTGAGTTCCAAAAGCCAACCTGACCAAAAACCCGTACGTGATACGCATAGAGCAGATCAAAAAGGATAAAAAAAAACGGACGAGGCTCGTTAGCAACTTAATAATAACAACGGCAACATCAGCCACTAAAGAGCGGCCTAGGAAAAATCCGAAAAAAGTAGAAATGCCAAATGCAGGTGAGGCGCACTCAAATATTAAGCATACGCCGCTTGTGCAAACAAAAATTAATATGCAAACGTTGTTGTGGCTGAAATACATTTACTAAATGTGCCTCCGCCAGCCTTTTGCTTACAAAATTACAACGGCTCAAAGGACGAGGTAAAAGTTTTCGGCTGGCTTTCATCGTAAATCTTCAAAAAGCGTCTTAAACTTAATAAGTGCGCTGATTTTTTTAAGCGTCTTCTGTCTTCTCGAAATTAACTTCATTATCCGCTCAGAAAATAAAATGGACAAAGGCCCGCAAACGAGTCAAATGGAAGGCAACAACCTGGCTTCTTCTTGCGGATTTCGTATGTTTACAGGATGGATTCTTCATTTATATTTATTTGAATTTATTTTTTTTTTATTTTTGTTATGTTTCAGGTCACGTAGGCGTGTTTGTGGCTTGTGGAATGTGTCTGCGACCCTTTTAATGGGTTGTTGAGTCACGCGGCCATTTGCAAGACTTTCTAAGTCGCTTTATCGCAGACTGCTAATTTTTTCAATTATTACCACAAGATTAATATATGAATTAAAAAATATTTCTTTTGTTATCAAAATATATATTTATATATGGCCTTGGATTTAAAATTCTGATAAACAGCTTAAGCCGAGACCAGCATATTTTTTTCTCTTCATTTTGTACTTTTACGCAGCTAGTTTTGATTTGTGCTATTTGTGGCACTCATTACACAATTAATTAATCTAGAATTAATAAAAATAATTATATTTTTTTACTGGCTAAGCCCTTAATTCGTGCTCTGTAAATAAACTTTATAGAAAAAACGTTCAACATTCTAAAATTTTTGCATATTTTCATTTTAGAATGCACATTTTGGTTCACAACTATTTTTAGCTTGCAAGCAGCCATTTAGCGCTCACCATTTTTGAATAAAATAGGTTTTTATATATATATACACATATATATATATTTTCTTTTTTTTTGTAATTTGTTTTTTTGTGGCATGATTTTGATGGTATCCTTGTAGCGTAGTTGGGGGAAGTGCGGGCAGAGAGTAGCCTCGAGGTGAAAACTCATAATAATTTCACTTCACATTTTATGAGTAAATTAAAAGCCAACCCCCGACCACCCCCCCCCCCCCCTTGTCTGGATGTCGTTTGCCAGTCTGGTCGTGTCTCTGCCCACACTGGGACAGCCGGCGGAGGGCAACGTCAACAAAGGCAACTTGGCGGAAACAGCGAGTCGAAGGTGTTTCTGCTGCAACATACTGCGTATGCGTGATTTGTGTATTTTATCAATCACGTCTAATGGAATTTCTTTTCTGCTTTTGCGGCCAAACACTTAAGGCGGACAAAGTTCCCTAATATTTCATAATAACTTTCATGCTAAAATTGAAAAGTTTTCCAATATTTGTTTGACAATGAATTCTGCGCAGGAGAGAAAAATCACACACACACACACACAAACACACATACATATAAGAGTATATATATATATATTCATATTAAGTTTGTTTTTTCTTATGACAAGGCAAATAATTTGAAGTACTCCTAAACAGATTCCGCAATCAGAGCCGCGTATGGCTGCAATGTTAGGTTGCTCAATGTGACGCCATCGCTGTAAGCGGAACAGAAGAGGAAGTCATAAATTGCGTCACTGATTAGCGAATGGATTTGTTGACTTACCCAACATTGGCCTTGGCCTGCGGATTGAGCAGCTTGATCTTGTAACTGCCCGAGGCATAAAGTGCGCTGGCCACATCAATGCCACTGATCGTGGTGTCCAGCACATTGGCCACCAGCACATAGCTGGGCTGTCCACTCAGCGATCTCTTGATGGCCAACACATTATCATTGATGGCCGCATATCTGGTTGCACCGTATTGCAACGTCTTCAGCTGACGCAGCTGCACCATCTGTTTGTACAGCTTGAGGTGACTCGAGTCGGCGGCACTCTCTGTTGCCACATTGACTGTAACAAAGTTGGGATTGATGGGCAGCCATGTGTTGCTGCTGGTGGAGAAGCCCGCATTTGACTCGCTGCTCCAGTGGAAGGGTGTCCTCGCCGGATCTCGCGTGAACTGCTCGTAAATCTCCGAATTTGAATTGCAGGCAGCCGGATCACGTGTATCCTCCCAGCTAATGTCCAAGTCAGTCATGCCCAGCTCCTCGCCCTGATACGTAATACTCACGCCGGGCAGAAACATCTGCAGCATGTTCATCAAATCGATCCGCTGCTCTCCATAACGGCTGCCCACGCGGCGCTGATCGTGATTGCCCATCTGCAAAGGAACATTCGAAGCATATTGAATCACTTCCTTTACCAGTTTAATTAATCTTTGAATACCCACCACCCAATTGGCTGTCTCTCCGGCTGGCATCTGGCTCAGCCAGCTATTGATGATCTTCACAAATCCGAATGCATTCATTTGGGTGTTGTTCTTGTCCCCTTCGCCGCCCACAATGAACTGAAAGTTGAATGGTATCTGGGCGCCCTTTGTGGTGCGGTTGCCATAGAATTGCATGACGTAGTCCAGGCCTGAATAGGTCTCCACCATGATGATACGAGTATCGCCGCCATGGACACGCTGGTAATCGTCGAGCAGTTGACGCCACTGATAGACCATGTCCACGGTTTCGGGCAGATCCTGTGTGTAGATGTGCTTCAGGTAGGACGAATCATCTGGATCATTTGTATAGCCGCTCAGTGGCTCGTCCGGATAACGGCCCGTCGCGTCGGGCAGCGCCTCAAAACACCAGGGCACGGCATCAATGCGAAAGCCGGCCACGCCCCGATCCAACCAGTAGGTGAGAACCCGTTTCATTTGGGCGACCACCGCTGGATTGCGATAGTTGAGATCGGGCTGCTTGACAGCAAACTGATGTAGATAATATTGTCCTCGTTGCTCGATCCATTCCCAGGCGCTGCCTCGAAAGGCCTGCAGCCAATTGGATGGTGGCTGCCGCTTGCCAGTGGTGGCATTGACATACCCATCGTGCCACACATAGTAATCTTCGTAGCCCTTCTCCCGCCTAACGGACTTTTGGAACCAGACATTCTCATCGCTCGAATGATTGGGCACAAAGTCCAGGATAATCTTCAGTCCACGCTCCTTGGCTGCCGCAATCAGTTCATCAAAATCCTGCAGTGTGCCATACTCCGCCTGAATGTCATAGAAGTCGGCAATATCATAGCCAAAATCAGCCATGGGTGAGGTGAAAATGGGCGAGAGCCAAGTGGCCGTCACGCCCAGTTCCTTGAGATAGTCCAGCTTGGAGATGATGCCCTGCAGATCACCAATGCCATCGCCATTGGAGTCCTTAAAGGAGCGCGGATAGATCTGATAAAACTGCGCCACCTGCCACCAATCTCGAGTGCCGCTTGCTCGCTCCAGATCCACAGCAGCTGCCTGGCTGCTCCGCCAGAGCAGAACCAATCCGAGCAGCGTGACTAACCACTTGTCTAAATATTCCATGACTGACTAGCGAATGCATTGGGAAGCGCCTTATATACGAGGCACACACAAAGTGATAAGCATTGTTTACAAGTATTTATTTTATTAATCTTTCTGAGTATATTAATTAAATATAAACAAATTCAGGTACCCATTGAGTGTCAATTTATACTCAGATGGAGCACCACTAGAGCTAAGAGCAAATAAATACCAAAAACTGGTAAGTGACGTAGTTGTCCACTTGTTGTGCTCCTCACAATCAGCGCCATCTTGGGACGCAATGGCACTGAGCTGGCATCGATGATCTCTCTATAAATGTTAAGATCTCGTCAGTTTATATATATATATATGTATATAAAACATATGTAGAAAAATGAGGTATTATGTTGCGATAACAAATCGATAGTTTAACCAATTCCAATCTCATTTTCCATTACTTACCCATCTTGCAATTTGAAGCCGCCTGTGACGAGCACCACTTCTATTTTGCCTGACACATCACTGAAGCTCTGCGTAAGATTGACTGTCACAACGTCATCGAAGATGTTCAGCAGTGTCAAATAGATAAAGTCATCCTTAACATAGCTAAACAAATACATAAGGAATAAGTTAAAATGGATTTGGGCCACTGAAAACCACTTAACACGCACCGCTTAACGCCGAGAACAGCATTATGCAAAGCCTTCACCTCGGTTTGGCCCAGTTGCAGGGCTTTCGTCTCCTTTCTCAGATGCATCAGGCGCTTGTAGATGTTGAGGTGACTGTCGGGCTGCTCTCGTTCATGTTCTACGTTGACCTGCTTGTAATCGTTGGCAATGGGCAGCCAAGTTTTGGTGGCATTGCTGAAGCCTGCATCAGTTTGGGCATTCCACTGGAAGGGTGTGCGTTCCGGATCGCGTGAGAAGCGCTCATAGATGCTGGCATTGGTGTTGCAGGCCGAGGGGTCCTGGGTGTCCTTCCACGATATCCACACGTTTGTCATGCCCAGCTCTTCACCCTGGTAGGTCACACTGGCACCCGGCAATGTTGCTATTAGCATATTCATCATGTTCACGCGATCGGCGCCCAGACGCGAACCCACCCGCGACTGATCATGGTTGCCCAGCTGTAAATAATGAGATCAGTGTTAACTAAGGCAGGATTCAGGACATGTCTCATGCTTACCACCCAGTTGGCAGTGCGACCCTCTGGCATATGCTGCAGCCACTTGTTAATCGTTCGGGCATAGTCCTCCGCATTTGACTTGTTTGAGATTTCGGTTATCAGCAGAAAGTTGAACGGCAGCTGAGCACCATCCACGGTTGCATTGCCATAATACTGCATCACAATATCGATGGGTGAATAGGTCTCGGCGAGCAGAATGCGCTCGTCGCCGTCATGGAACTCATTGAGTACGGCACGCCACTCGTACACCATCGCTATCGTCTCCGGCTGGTCGACAGTGTAAATGTGCTGCAGATAGCTGTAGTCATCGGGATCAATGGCCCCATTGTTGCGCGGTTCATCGGGAAACTGACCCTTAGCATCAGGCGCTATCTCGTACAGACTGGGCACAGCATCTATGCGAAAGCCGGACACACCCTTTGCCAACCAGAAGCGCAAAACATTCTGACGGACAACATTTTGAGAACGATTAATGCCAAGATCTTGCGGAGATCAGTCACAATAACTAAGCTCACCTTCATTGCCTCTCGGACTTTGGGATTTCGATAGTTAAGATCCGGCTGCTTCTTGAGAAACTGATGCAAATAATACTCTTTGCGAGTCTCGTGCCATTTCCAGGCGGATCCGCGAAAGACGCTCAGCCAATTGCTGGGCGGCTGGCGAGTGCCGTTTACCGATCGCCCGGGATGCCACACGTAGAAGTCCTTGTAGTACTCCTCACCAGCCACCGATCGCTTGAACCAGTCGCACTCATCGCTCGAGTGATTTGGCACAAAGTCCAATATGATCTTCATGTCCAGTTCCTTGGCAACCTTCATCAGTCGCTCAAAATCGGACATGGTGCCAAAAATTGGCGCTATCTCCGTGAAGTTGGCAATATCGTAGCCAAAGTCCGCCATCGGCGATGTGAAAATGGGCGAGAGCCAAGTGGCCGCAATACCCAATTCCTTTAGATAAGGCAGATGTGCCGCAATTCCTGAAATTGCCAAGTTTTTTTTTTGTCTCTGCTCACAATTTGATTTTAATTTTTGCTTACCGTTAAGATCACCCACGCCATCGCCGTTGCTGTCTTTAAATGACCTTGGATAGATTTGATAGAAGGCGCCGGCTTGCCACCACTTGGGCTCATCAATATGCTGCTCCCCAAAGCTTGCATGGTAGTTGGGAAATGGCTGGCCCAACGACGCTCCAATTAACTGCAGCATCAGCAGCCCCAGCAAAGTCCCCATGCGGTTTAGCATCTTTTTATTTCTTTTTCCCCTTCGTTGCTCGCCTTTAGTATTTACTAAGCTCTCGCTGCTGCGACTGAACGGGACAAGCAACAAGAGATGACTGTGAATCAAATGTGAAACACTCGCGTGGATCACGCAATTTTTTCCGCTCTCTTCACGTGCAGCTCTCTGGCACCTCAACGCATTTATTTTTAGCAAACGATGCTAATCTGAAGAGCAGACAAGTATAGAGAGTGAGAGCGAGAGAGAGAGAGAGCGCAAGCAAATAAACAAATGTAGCACTCAAACATATGAACAGTGCTTGCAAATATATATATATATATTTCCCTTTTGTTACTCTCCTTCTGTGTGGATAAGCTGTCGCTGCTGGAACTGAACGGGACAAACAAAAAGAGATGACTGTTGAATCAAATGAGAAGCA
This sequence comes from Drosophila multiciliata, assembly GCA_037043605.1. Lineage (NCBI taxonomy): Eukaryota > Metazoa > Arthropoda > Insecta > Diptera > Drosophilidae > Drosophila > Drosophila multiciliata. Next base: position 12,180,715 of record JBAMBF010000589.1, read on the forward strand.
GATAAACAAATTTGGCACTCGACCATTTGAACAGTGCCTGCAAATAGTTGACATACGCCACAACATTTACTAATTATATATCTATATATATATATATATATATAACACTGTATAAATATGTATACAAATATTAGTTATATTTACACATAATATTTTGTCACTGCATGTTGTCGGACAGCCGGAAATTGATTTGATTATTATACATACATATGCTTACTTAAATACGTATGTTAAAAACTTGTATGTTTGTATAATGAGTTGACAGAGATAAGAACATAAAATTAGCACTGTCGATTTATTGTTTGTTATTATAGATAATATTAATAAATAACTTTAGTGCAAATTGTATATTAATTTCATGTCAATTAAATGCTTTCAAATCAAATTCTATACAAAATGCATATGTATTCTGATATGCACTCAATTTTAAGACTTTATATATATATATATATATGCTGATAAGGTGTATAACCTTGTATAAATTAACACTTTTTTCACAAAAGAATCGCATCAAGATAAAATGCATTTGATTTTTATTATAATACAAAACGCTCTGTTTTGGCTCATTGTGTGGTTCTGGAGCGGAGTACAATGGTCTCGTAGGGCATCAAGGTGACACTGCCAGCGGAGACGTTGTCGCCCAGCTTCTTGATGGACTTGCGGGTTACCAGGGCGTACTGGAAGTCATTCGGCAGTCCTCGGAAGACATCGTGCAAATTCACATTCTCAATATTGTCGAAAATATTGAAGAGTGAAATGTAAATGTAATTTCCATTCAGATGGCTGCGAAGTGATTAATGAGGATAGTAATTAGGGGAAAGATTGGGATACCTGTATGGGTACTTCACTTACCGCTTGTTGGCCAAGACATATTTGCTGACCGCCTTGATTTCGGCGTCACCCTCCTGGATGGTTGGCTCCTTGCGCAGCTGCTGCAGTTTCTTGAAGACATTCAGATGGCTGAGCGGAGCACCGCGCTCCGTCTGCACATTGCGCTGGGCATAGTCCTGGCCAACTGGCAGCCATGTAGTGCTGCCCGTGGTGAAGCCAGCCAATTTGCCATTGGTCCAGTGCATGGGTGTCCTGGCCGGATCACGTGACATGGCCATATAGTTCTCCTCATAGCCATTGCATGCCTGTGGATCTACCGTATCCTTCCACGAGACATAGCCGTCCAGCATGCCGATCTCCTCGCCCTGATAGGTGATACTGCATCCGGGCAGTGTCAGCAGCAGAACATTAAACAGATCAACACGTTCGGCACCAAATCGGGAGCCAACACGGTTCTTATCGTGATTGCCAATCTGTGCGCCGTATCGGTGGCAATTGATTATCGTTAACAATTCGTCACAAGGTCTAATGGGGTGTTAACTTACCACCCAGTTGGCGCTCTTGCCGTCCGGCATCAGCGATAGCCAGTGGTTAATCAAGTACTCGTAGTGATAGGCATCGGAATCTTTGTGCAGATTAGTTATCAGCTGGAAATTGAAGGGTATCTGTGCTCCCTCCGCCGTCGAGTTGCCATAGTAGTGCATCACAATCTCAATTGGCGACCAGGTCTCCACCATGAGTATGCTACAATGACAAAGCTCATTACATAAATTGCATAGCTTTCGCTTGGGCTTATAAATTTCAAGTACCCCGGAAAAGAGTACATTTTTTCCCAGTCAGCACTTTCAAGTGGACTTACCGCTCTTCACCGCCGTTGTCCGCCTGGAACTGTTCCAGAATCTGACGCCATTCGTACACCAAATGCGGCGTCTCGGGCTGATCCACCGTATAAATCTTGTGGGTGTAGCCGTACTCATCTGGATCGTTGGTCCAGTCGTTGCGGGGCTCATCGGGATAGTTGCCATTTTCATCAGCATCAATCTCGAAGGCGTGATAGATGGCATCCACACGGAAGCCATCGACGCCTTTCTCCAGCCAGAAGCGGAGCACATCGTTCATCTCCTCGCGGACGACGGGGTTGCGGAAATTGAAATCGGGTTGCTTCTTGTGGAATTGATGCAGATAGTACTCCTGACGACCCTCGTGCCACTCCCAGGCGGAGCCACGGAACACGCTCACCCAGTTGCTGGGCGGTCTGCGTACGCCATTTACAACGAATCCTGGATGCCAGATGTAGTAATCCTTGTACTTCTCCTCGCCGGCAGCGGATCGTATGAACCAGTCGCACTCATCACTCGAGTGATTGGGCACAAAATCAAGGATGATCTTCACATTGAGCTGCTTGGCACGCGACACCATGTTCTCAAAGTCCTCCATTGAGCCAAAGAGGGGATCCACCTGCTTAAAGTCGGATATGTCATATCCAAAGTCAGCCATAGGTGAAAGCAAGAACGGCGACAGCCATGTCGCCGTAACTCCGATCTCCTTGAGGTATTCCAACTTCTCGGTAACCCCATTCAGATCGCCAATGCCATTTGCATTGCTGTCTTTGAAGGAGCGCGGATAGATTTGATAGAATGAGGCTGTCTTCCACCAGGGTGCAGTGGCACTGACGGCCAAGAAGCCGAATCCCACTAAAACGACAATACCCAACCAAGTGGTCATGTTGAACTAAAAGAGTGGCAAGGTCCATCCAACTCTTATATGGCCTCAACTGCGATAAAAACAATTTCCGAATCTAAATTGCATAACATATGGAATCAATTGCTTATCGGTTACCCTCCTCCACTGGTGGCCAATTTTATGAATTTATTGACTTAGATTTCATATGGCATTGTTTCGCCTAACCACCCATAAAAAACATTAAGTACAATTTTTGGCAACAAAGTGTTAAGAAATTCTTAGTTCATTAAGATTAAGAAAAGGTTATCAAATTTCACAAATATATTTTTGTCTTGCACAAATCGATTTTCAGATCATTTCAATAAATTGACAAGGCTTACATAGATTTAGGAAATCCATAGGAAAATACGTAAAAGTCTATTTTGGATAAATTATATCTATATATTTCTTACTGTTCCTATCTGACTTGGCAATTTATGGCAAATTATGTAAATGCTTAAATTACACCCATATCATAAATTGATAAATAGTTCCTGATCATGGCCAGGGTCGTAACTTTTATGAAATGCCGAAATATAATTGTGGTTTATCTGTCGCATGATCTAGAAACGTGAAACGATAATAGCGATAACATAAGGCTCCCATAAATCCCCATTGCGTAGTTTGTGTATTACCCTAAAGACACTAATGCAACTTGAACAAGCTTCGGTCATAAAGTATTACTAACTGGTGCCCCAATTCTAATCAGGGTCCGATAGCTTCCAATGTGGTTGGTTTATCTCGTCCTTACCTTATCACTTATCAGTGTGGGACGTCATTTTGAGGGAGTGCATAAATAGAGGCCGTAGTTAATCCGGTGCCGCAAACGCCACTCCGACAACATGTTGGCAAAAGCTCTCACATTGTGCTGCCTGGTGGCGCTGGCACTGCCAACTTTGGCTGAGCAGGGTTGGTGGCGCACGGCACAGTTCTATCAGATCTATCCACGCTCCTTCAAGGATAGCGATGGCAATGGCATTGGTGACCTGAAGGGTAAGTGGGAATTTCCCATGTGGTGCAACACAGGTTTCATTTTACATTTACAATTTTTACTTCGTGTTAGGTATTACGCAACAGCTGACGCATCTGAAAGAGATTGGTATTACGGCCACATGGCTGTCGCCGATTTTCACGTCGCCCATGGCTGACTTTGGATATGATGTGGCCAATTTTTTTGAAATTGATAAGACCTTTGGCACCATGGAGGATTTCGAGGAACTCGTGCAGAAAGCCAAACAGCTGAATATTAAAATTATTTTGGACTTTGTGCCAAATCATTCGAGTGATGAGTGCGACTGGTTCATCCGATCGGCAGCTGGCGAGGAGGAATACAAGGACTTCTATGTGTGGCACACTGGCAAGGTGGTCAATGGAATTAGACAGCCACCAACGAATTGGATTAGCGTGTTCCGTGGCTCGCAGTGGACCTGGCATGAGGGTCGTCAGGCCTACTATCTGCATCAGTTCCATGCCAAGCAGCCGGATCTGAACTACCGCAATCCCAAGGTTGTTGAGGCCATGAAGGATGTGCTCCGCTTCTGGCTGCGCAAGGGTGCCTATGGCTTCCGCATCGATGCCGTGCCCCATGTCTTTGAAGTCGCACCCGATCGCAATGGCAACTGGCCCGATGAGCCGCGCAATCAACATGTCAGCGATCCACAGGATTACGCCTACTTGGATCATTTGTATACAACAAATCAGCCCGAGACCATTGAGTTGGTCTATGAATTCCGTGAGTTGCTTGAGGAGATGGATCAGGAGCTGGGTGGCGACGATCGTGTCCTCCTAACCGAGGCCTATGCCCCACTGGACGTCCTTATGCAGTACTACGGCAACGGCACCCACAAGGGTTCCCAGATCCCCTTTAACTTTGAGCTCCTCGCCAATGTTAACTACTTCTCGAATGCGTTCGATTACTCGCAGCTGATCCACAATTGGCTGGACAACATGCCTGCTGGCCAAGTGGCCAACTGGGTGCTGGGTAATCATGATCAGAGTCGAATTGGTTCGCGACTCGGCGCAGATCGCGTCGATGCCGCCAATGTGCTGCTGCTGCTGCTGCCTGGCATTAGTGTGACCTATCAGGGCGAGGAGCTGGGCATGCTGAATGTGTTCATCAGCTGGGAGGACACCGTCGATCCACAGGCATGCCAGTCCAACGAGCAGGAGTTTGAGCGCCTCACACGCGATCCCGTTCGCACGCCATTCCAGTGGAACGATGAGCCGAACGCTGGCTTCACCACTGGTCCAACCACCTGGCTGCCCGTCGCAAGTGACTACAAGCTGGTCAATGTGAAGCGGGAGCGCGGCATCGCACTCAGTCATCTGAATGTCTACAAGCAGCTGCGTGCTCTGCGAGATGAGCCCACCATTAGGAATGGTGATGTCACCGTCAAACCCATTGGTCCCAATGTGCTCACCTTCAAACGGTTCGTTGCAGATCAGTTCGATTAGGACATTATTTCTGAAACTGATTTCCTTATGTCTATTCGCAGCTCTCTGGCTGGCCACAAGTCGTACATAGTCGTTTGGAATCTGAACGATGATGTGGAAACGGTTAACCTAGACTCCGCCTTCGTCAATCTGAGCACCCAGCTCCGCTACGTGGTTGTCACCAACAAAAGTGTGCGACGCACCAAGTAAGTGACAACTTCAGCAAAATGCACTAATCAAATTTGTAAATTAAATTTATGTTTTTTTCTCATTTTTGTAGTGATTTGACCCATGCCAATTCAGTGCTCCTGATGCCCAAAGAAGTCATCGTTCTAAGCACTGTTTAATCAGCTGGTTTCTCATTTTATTAAGTTCATTTGTGTTCGTTGATTAATGCAATGATTAAACAATTAAATGTATCATATAAAATAAAATAAAAAAAAATTATTCTTTTTTATATATTTATATATATAATAACATGTTGTAATTATTCCTTATCAACTTGTTGAGTTTGGTTTGATAAGCCACCTCGTTTTAATTAGAATTACCCAAAACTTTGACATTCGCCTGATTAAGTTGGAAATACCCCAAATTCGACATTCGCCTGATAAAGTTGCAAATGAAAATTGTGCTATTAAAATATTGATATTTAGTTTTAACCTTTAAATAAATTATTACACATAGTAGCTCAACTGTTTTTAATTGATTAAGATTTTGAAAATGACTAAATTCCAACTTGTGCCTCAGCCCAGCCAGCGTAGTACGATGGCTTCATATGGCATCAGTATAATCCTCTCCCTCAAATCAACAGTCTCTCTACAAAAAAAGGAAAAAAAAAAGAATTTTATAATCCACACTTGAAGTAAATGGGACTCAAACTTACCCAATTCTGTGCACGGAGTAGGACGTAACAAGTACATATTCAAATACTCTATCCGACAGAGCATCGATAATTTCCATGCTGTTGCCCATGTTGACCAGAATGCGGTATTCCTCATTATGATTATTGGTGCTGCGGATTGGAATGTGTCATTCAAAAAACAATTTCTTGGAATTGCTTTGCTTGACGCTTACCGCACAATCTGGAGGACCTGTTCGGTGATTGCCGTGTAGGAGAAGCCATCTTTCTTCTTGAACGCCCTAAAAGCGGAGGAGCTCTTCAGCTTCTGCAGACCCTTGAATATCTGCAATGAGGAACGTGCCACGCCCCTTTCCGTTTTCACGTTGTAACGCTTGAAGTCGATGGCAACTGGCAGCCATGTTTTGTTGGCCATGGAAAAATCAGCATTTGCAGCTGGAGACCATTGCATGGGCGTACGCTCCCCATCCCGTCCATCGCATGAGATTTCTGTGCACTCGGTCTGCACATTGGACATGCCGATCTCCTCCCCGTAGTAGGTAACCGAGGCACCGGGCAAAGCGTTCGCAATCACATTGACCAGATCCACTTTATGTGCACCCATCCGATCAGCCACACGCGGGTTGTCGTGGTTGCCCACTACCCAATTGGCAGTCTGGTGATTCGTCCACATGGTCTGCATCCAATAATCAATAGCACCTACCATGTCCTTGGCCGTTGAGAAGCCGTTGAGATACATCAGGTTAAAGTTCATTGGTATTTGGGCGCCCTGCCGCTCGCCATTGCCAAAGAGTTGGCTCAGCGTTTCCACCGAAGTGTACGCCTCTGCCAGGAGGACACGTGTGTCGCCGCCATTCTCTGCTTGATATTTCAGCAAGTAATCCCTCCATTCGTACATTAGCTGCACCGTTTCAGGTTGATCCTTGGTGTAGATGTGATCATGATAGAGATAGCCATCGGGATTGTCACTCCAGCCACTGATCGGCTCGTCAGGGTAGCTGCCATTGGCATAGCGACGCTCGTAAATGTGGGGCACGGCATCGATGCGGAAACCATCGACTCCCCGATCCAACCAGAAGCGAAGCACGTCCAGCATATGCTCGCGCACCATGGGATTAGTGAAGTTTAGATCCGGCTGTTTCACCTGAAACTGGTGCATGAAGTACTGCTGTCGCGTCTCATGCCAGGTCCACTGTGATCCACTGAAAACGCTCACCCAATTGCTGGGTGGTTCGCGTTCACCCGTCACCGCATTCACCTTGCCATCGTCCCACACATAGAAGTCATCGTAGCCATCGAGGCGATGCACAGATTTGTGGAACCACTCGCACTCATCGCTCGAGTGATTCGGCACAAAGTCCAGTATAATCTTCAGGTTCAGTTTCTTGGCCTCCACCATCAGGGCATCAAAATCAACCATTGTGCCAAAGATCTTATCAATCTTCGTAAAGTTCGATATATCATAGCCAAAATCGGACATGGGCGACTCGAAAATTGGCGACAGCCAAGTGGCTGTGATGCCAATTTCCTTCAGATACGCCAGTCGCTGGGTGATGCCATTCAAATCGCCAACGCCATCGCCATTGGAGTCCTGAAAGGATCGCGGGTAGATCTGATACAGCGACGCATCCTCCCACCAATCGATTTCATTGGCGCCAATTGCGGCACCCACCAACAGGGCTGCGAGCAGACCCAGTCCCAGAAGTAGTCGCGTTAACATGTCGCCACCGTTTGAGTGCGGCCCAATCAGTTGGCTAATAACAATTGCCAGTTTCGCATGTTGCGATTATAATTCAGTCGATAAGGCCAACTATTCTCATATACGATATACGACACGCGCTAATTGCAAAGTTCTGTTATATGGCTTGCCACACAGTTATTGGCATTTTTTTCAAAGATTACCCGAGTTTTTCAAGTGTGTTTTTACACCCTGCTGTAAATGGCAAAATGAGTTTATTGATTAAATGCAAACAGAAACATAAAAACTATTTTTTGCCAAAAACACTATTTCCACGAAATCAGCAATAAAATGAAGATTAAATTTAATTAAATTAATTTAAAAGTTGATCAAATGCAACCAGAAACACAAAATCTATTTTTACCGAATTAAGATTAATATGAGAACTGTAATTTAAATAAATTAATTTTAAAGTTGATTAAATGCAAACAGAAAAACAAAATCTATTTTTACCAATACACCATTTCCATGAAATTAGCAATAAAATTAAGATTAATATGAGAACTGTAATTTAAATTAATTAATTTTAAAGTACCCAATTCTGCATGAATTATTTCATCTCAGTCTTTAATTAAGTTTCAACTGCATTACAAGGTATCACTTAGTCGTTCAGTCTTCTCCAGAACCAACATTTTTTTATGATATGATTTTTATGTGATCCGAACATAACATTCTAAATCTAATCTTTATTTACGGAACATTTTAGGGAAAGTGTATTATCTCGAAATATTTTCTACGGCAAATCAATTAAAAAGAAATTCATTAGTCATATTTATAGGTTGTAACTAATAAATTTTGTACCTAATAACAATGTTATATATAGTAATTATTTTTTTTTATATGAAATTATGCTAAAAAAAAAACTTGCAATATTTTGTCGCTGATCGATTTAGAGTAAATTTCCGTGATTGAGAATAAGCAATTGTATTACAGAATTGTTGTGTTAGTTTTATAGGTATTTTTAGCTATTTAATGAACCGTAATAATAAAGTCTCATTATTCTCAACACAATGAAATTCAATTTCATAAACATGTCATTCTGGCCACTTGACAGCTGTGGCAAATGTGAGCGAGTGCTCACTTGCCGGTTTTAATAATGCTTGACTTTATTCTGACAGTAATTTTGGCCGTTTTTTAATAACTTGATGTGCTTTCAAATAAATGACATTGCCAAAAGTACACATTTACAGACTAATGGCTGTAATTAAATGTGGATTTGTGGATAAGTTGTAACCATCAATTTATACTAAGTTTAAATATGCTTTACATCTCCCTCATCAGCTTAATTAGCATTATTAATAAGAGTTAGTAAAAAAGAATTATTTAAGATAGATACGAATCTAGTTTGTACAGCAAAAGGCAAGTCTGATTATACAAAAAAGATGTTTAAAAAAAAAATAATATAATCACATTAAAGAAACCAAATGTCAACAGCTGAAAATAATCTTAAAATCATATAGATTAAATTTTATTGTTCACTTGTTAATTCTATAATTTATTTTAGAGGCAAATCAGGCGATATTAAAATAATTAAACCGGATCTTTCTTTATCACAAATCATATTGAATCACAATTTTTTCATTTTGGTATTTACATTATACTGATAAATGGGGACAGCCAAAATGTGTGAGACTAGTAACAATATTTGATTGATGTGTTAAATTATTAATACTATTTAATTGAAATTTTAATTTAATTCAGAACAATATTTGACATGTTTATAAACCCAACAATTTATAGGCTTTTGTTTTTAACATAATTCAACAGATTTTGGGGGCTCATTTTGTTTTACAACCAAAGCGAGTTTTGGGATGCGGGATTAAACCCGTTTGATCGTATAGCCTCTGATGCACTCTGACATTATTCTGAATAAGTAAGTTATTCATTTAGGTATAGAACTTGATTTGGCATTTAAGCCACATAATGAAGGGGATGCAATGGGAAGAAGTCATAAAAAAAACACGATTTATATTGATCAGCATCCAATCTCGGAATGGTATAAAAGAAAGCAGCTGGTCAGAGTGGATCATCAGTCAACGTTTGTTCTGTACGCACCACAACTGCAACTCCTTCAATTTAAAATGTTTAAAATCGTGAGTTAATCGTTGATGGAAGTAAGTAACGATAATTATATCGGCAATCTGTATGATTTTCAGGTGATGATCTGCGCTGTTATCGGCCTGGTGGCTGCTGGTGGTGATGATGAGCATAGCTCACACGCTGAGGTCGTGAAACGCACAGATGATATCCGCCCCGACGGATTCGATTCTAGCCTTGAGACCTCAAACCACATTGTTCGCGAAGAGCACGGCGATGAGCATGGCAACATCCACGGCCATTTCTCCTGGATCTCCCCCAAGGGAGAACAGGTCTCAACCGATTACATTGCAAATGAGAAGGGCTACCAGCCAACGGGAACCCACGTTCACAAGGAAATCGAGCACGCCGTTGCCCGCCTAGTTGAGAATGCTCATGCCCCCCAGGAGCACCACGGCAGCCACCATTAAAACAATGTTAGCCGCTTGGACTCGACCATGGAATGTACAACGGACTAGCCTTAAAATAATTTAATATTGTCTTCACATCTGAAGAATGTGTATTTTAAACAAATATAATAAATATATTTTTGCAATGAATGCTGGTTTTGTTTACAAATATCTCACAAGTTACATGGATCTATAAATCTTCGAAAATTTAATAATATTTTAACGATAATTTTTTTTTCTGATAATCTCTGTCCACATCTAAGTTCTTAAATCAGTTCAGCATTTCTTAATTACCTGAAACAATCTACTTATCTATATAAAATATGTTGCTATAAAATTCGTATATATCATTTTCAATATTGATTCGGCCTAACTAGAAAATAATTGTCATTCGAGATTATCACATTAAATTAGCTAACGGGTTTAGTTAGAGAAAAGTGAATTTAATATATGAATGACATATATCAAAATAGATATATGTTAAAATTCGTATACTTATTATTCTTTGATGTAGCACACTGAACTGCATTTTGTTGATGACATTTGCAAGGTTATCAAATGTCGATGACAAATTGTGTGCGTGTTATCAGAATTTATTGTTAGCGAGTTTATCGGTTACCTTCCAATGAATCCCCCTTTGGAGGTAAACTTCTTTAATTTCGAGTATGCTTTTAAATTTCGCATACTTCCTATCAGATGATTATTATTGCAAAACTGACTAATGCCCGATGCACTTCAGTTGCTGTAATAACAACAGAAAAAGCCAAATCAACTGCAAATTTTCCACAATCGAAATTCGCTATTTTAAAATTGCATTGTCTGATTTGTGATTATAAACAATAACATTCGAAAGAGGTATTATTATACTTAGTATGGTTGCTCATGGAACTATGCGATCAGGTTGTTTGTTTAACAATTGAAATATCCACTCCATGTGTTTTTGCCCACTCAATGGGCCTGGTCTTATCGGGCCCCATAAAAGGCCCCAGTCAGTTGTGAGTTGAAACAAATTCATTCAGTATGCGATTTGTAACAGTCGTTGCGATCCTGTCTGTGGGACTGGGCATCTGCTGTGCCACTGAGTGGTGGGAGAGTGGAAACTATTATCAGATTTATCCGCGCTCATTTCGCGACTCCGATGGAGATGGGATTGGAGATCTGAATGGCGTTACAGAGAAACTGCAGTTCCTCAAGGATATCGGTTTCACGGCCGCTTGGCTGTCACCCATTTTCAAGTCACCAATGGTTGATTTTGGCTATGACATTGCCGACTTTTATCAGATCCATCCGGAGTACGGCACCATGGCGGACTTTGAGCGTATGATTGCACGCGCCAAAGAGGTCGGAATTCGGATCATATTGGACTTTGTGCCCAATCACTCGAGTGATGAGAACGAATGGTTCATTAAGTCGGTAAACGGAGATCCGAAGTACAAAGACTATTACGTCTGGCACGATGGCAAAATCAATGAGGAGACTGGCGAACGTGAGCCACCGAACAATTGGAATTCAGAGTTTCGGTTCAGCGCCTGGGAATGGAACGAGGTCAGGGAACAGTATTATCTGCATCAATTTGCGAAGGCACAGCCGGATCTCAACTATCGCAATCCCGTTGTGGTGAATGAGATGAAGAACGTGATCAGGTTTTGGCTGGCCAAGGGAATTGCTGGTTTTCGAATCGATGCGATTCCATATCTATTTGAAATCGATCTGGATCGCTACAATCAATATCCAGATGAGCCCCTCTCCAACGACAACAACTGCCTCGATGCCGACGATCACTGCTACACGAAGCACATCTACACCCAGGACCAGCCCGAGACTTTCGATATGATCTACCAGTGGCGCGAGGTGGTCGATGAGTTCCGCAAAGAGCACGGCGGAGAGCAGCGCATTCTCATGACTGAGGCCTACACCAGCTTCGATAATATGCTCAAATTCTACGGCGATGGCATTCGCAATGGCTCGCAAATTCCGTTCAATTTTGACTTCCTATCGAATATTAACAACGCCTCAAAGGCCACAGACTATGTGGAGCACATTGAGAAGTGGCTGAACGCCATGCCACCTGGTGTCTACGCCAATTGGGTGCTGGGCAATCATGACAACAAGCGTGTCGCCTCACGTTTTGGCGTGCAGCGTACGGATCTTATGAACATCCTGCTGCAGACGTTGCCCGGCCATGCAGTCACCTACAATGGCGAGGAGCTCGGCATGACGGATGTGTTCATCAGCTGGGACGATACTGTGGATCCGCAAGCATGTAACTCTGATCCGGAGCACTACTATGATCGGTCTCGTGATCCAGCACGCTCACCATATCAGTGGGATGCATCCCCAATGGCGGGTAAGTACAGAGAAACTGCATTGTCATCCATTGCATTATATTTTTGGTAATCCACTTAGGATTCACCAGTGCTGATCACACCTGGCTGCCAGTCTCGAATGACTATAAGACGAACAATGCTCTGCAGCAGCTGCGGGCCCCACAATCGCATCTGCAAATCTTCAAGACTCTGGTGCGTCTCAGGCAGGAGCCCTCTTTCCGTGCTGGTGCCCTGAAGATTCAGGCTCTCGATGATGATGTCTTTGTCTACTCGCGGTATTTCACTTGTGCCCCTTCTAAGTATTCACTCAATGCAACCTTGTCTCTATCTCTCTTCCAGCAAAAAGGTAGGAAGTGATCTATATGTGGTCGTGGTTAATCTGGGAGGTAGTAACAAAACTATTGACCTAACCAAGTACTTCAGCTTGGGCGCCACTGCGGAGGTCATAACCAGCTCGTTGCAATCGCAGCACATCAATGGTGATATCATTAAGGCCAACGCGTTTGTGGCCAACGGCTTTGTGGCCACAGTTTTAGTTGCCATCTAAAAAGTTTTTAGCCGGACTAAGTAACTGTAAATTTAATCAACATTTAATCAAAATAAACCATTTAATCAAAATAAACATATGAGAAAAACCTGTGAAACTATTTCCTTTCACGCAACCGCAGATGTAGGCCATTCTCGGACTTGAGGGTCAGAACGGCGGACAGGATCGGATCGTATTTGTGACCCTGAGACTCCTTTTTCTCTTTTTCTGCCTTCGGCAGGCCCAAGTAAGTATTCAAGTAGCCATCCTTGGAAACAAGCTCATCCACAGCGGGCAGCACCTCAAATGCTCGCACAATCTTCGAAATCACAGTCTTCAGCTCCAACAGAGCAAACTTCTGTCCAACACAGTTGCGTGGACCGGCGCTGAAGGGAACATATTCAAAGGGACCCGGCTTCTGCAGCTCGAAGCGTTCTGGATTGAAGCGATGTGGCTCCTTGAAAGTGCGCTCATCATAGCCCAACATGATCAGAGCTAGATTCACTGTGGTGCCCTTTGGCACAATGGTGCCATCTATCAACAGAGATGAGGGAAGAGCACTTTGATGGTTGTCTTTCTACTGAAAGCATTTCTCAAACTCACGTATATCGTAATCCTTATCTGTGTAGCGGCCAATGAAGGGCACACTGGGATAGACTCGTTGCGCCTCCTTTATAAACAGATCCAAGTACTTCATCTCGGCGATTTCCTGAAAGGTGGCATCCCGATGCAGTTCATTGCCCATCACAGTGCGCTGTTCCTCGTATAGCTTCCGCTTGGGTTGAAGATGAAAAACGTTAGTCAAGTTTTAGGCATTCACTTAAAGAATGCTCACCTGCTCTTCCGGAAATCTGGATAGTATATAGACGGCGAAACCTATACCCGATGTAGTCGTATCGTGACCCTCAAACATAAATGTTGATACCTCCTCATAGATCTCCTGCTGGTTCAGCGGACGACCGTCAATAGTAGACGAGAGCAGTGTGTCCAGAAAAGCCTTCTTTTTGCGGATGAACTCATCGCCATCAGTTTTCTTAGCAGACCCATCACGATGTGTTTCGATTCGCTTCTCAATGACTTCGTTGGCGAAGTCCTGTAAGATTTTGAGGGTCTTTGCATAGTCAGCGTAGCTGGGTGCCAGACGATAAAGCCACTTGTTTCGCTTGAGGGGATCATATGCTCGGAGATTGATGTTGTAGCACATGCTGAAAGCATAAGGACAACTTTCAGTGTAATCTCAACAATTGATTCGAAAAGAAACTCACTCTTTGAAAGCCTTAACAACGTTGACAGTGTCCCGCTTTTCAATTGCATTTACTTCCACGCCCATCGCTGTGCTGCAGATGATATCCAGGGTTAGATAATGGGATTCATTCTGAAAATCGATAATATTGTCGCCAGCTGATATCTTTTTGAGGTGCTTGATAAATGTGGTTGAGCACTCGTTCATAACTTGATGAAAATCTTGCAGTATATTGAAATGGAATGAGGGAGTTATCATTTTCCGATGTTTATGCCATTTTCTGCCGTTGCTCGTCAGCAATCCATCGCCAAGCCAGGGATGCAACATATCATATATATCTGATTTTTGGATCAAAGTATTGCTTGTCAGTATCACCTTAAAATGAACAAATCCATATCTAAAATATGTATGTATAAATATATATTTTTTTGCTTATAACTTACCTCCATGTGTTTTGGATTGCAAACTATAATATTGGCATAGTAGCTAACCCATAATCGGAAGTTATCCTTGCCATATATATGCCACCATTCAAAGAAGTTGTTCAAAATTTCTAAATAAAAAAAATACAGAATTTAATTAAAACGAAGCTAACACAACATTTTAAACCAATTAAATGAGCATTAAAAGGTTATAAGTTTGGGATATGTTGAACAAATTTAAACATGAAAAGTTTATAAGATCGGAGAATGGGTCAAAAAGCTCTGAAGGGGCACAGTATATCTAAAAGGTCGCTGTGAATGTACCCCTAATTATAGTAATAATGCGATCGGAGAAGTTTTCCTCAAAAATAAAATAATCATTGCTTAAACAGATTGTAAAATCATAATAATAATAATAAACATAACAATAACTGATTCAAACTTAACACTGGCCTTATCTTGCACTGACCAAACACAAGATAACAAAAAATATATTTGTAACAAGATCGGCCGAAATTGTTAAAGGAAAATAGTAAACAGCCGTTGCCCAAACACTACAAAATTAACATATAATTTAAATGTTTATTTTTGTTGCCAATGCATAAGTGACTTATCTCGAATGGTATTTAAACTGATAAACTAAAACTGATAACACAATTTGGGAAAAGGCAATTAGCCAGTATAATCATCCAATTTTGCTATTCAAAAACAAAAGTAAAGTAAAGTTACCTGGCGGATTGTTTCCAAATTGATGGGCATTGCCGAGCAATGGCAGAGTCGACGGACCCTTGATTTTATTAAGCAAGCGTTTTTTGCGGGCAAACTTGAGCTCAACATAAATCCACAATAGAAGCGGCAGTGCCAAAATCACATACAAAAATAACCACATGATACGAGCACAACACGCAAACACGAAATCTTATCAAAACGAAAACTCGATCTTGTCCGGTTTGCTCCGATCACGCCAAGCCAAAAAATTGGAGTGCAACGAAATGAGAGGACGCTCAACTAAAATACGAAACATTTTGATTAAAGTAATTTCTGGTTTTAGCGAGTCACAATGAGTCAACAAAACAAACAATCAGATAGCGAAATAGAGGGAGACGGGTAGATTGGGAGTTCAAGAGTCAAAAGATTATTAAATACATCTGCAATTCTTATAAAAAGTATTTTATTTATAATTAAAAACAATTTCGAATATGTTTATGAAATCTATAAATAATCTACAAAACAAAGTAAATTTAAGACTTACTAAAAGCTTAAACTCAACACTCTCTTTGCAACGCATCGGAACCGCTCTCTTAAATCTGAAGAGTAATCCTAAATCGTATTCGCAGAAAATCACATATATACAGAAATTCGGAATATGTGCAAATTAATAAATTATTTGATGGAAATTTTAAGAAACGTGCCTTTCATTAAGCAAATTAAGAACGGCTGACGGCAATTAGACCTGTGTTGCCAGAACTCCGGAACTTTTATTTTTTAGCTTTAGATTTACTCTAATTCAAGTATTGCTTCGAAATCAACATTCTGAATTTATGTGGCTTAATTATGCGCGATTTATCATCCTGCAATTATATGTACCTGAACTTTTCTATTATATATTCAGATTTACTCTAATTCAAGTATTGCTTTGAAATCAACATTCTGAATTAATGTGGCTTAATTATGCGTGACTTTTCATCCTGCAACTATATTTACTGAGGAAATAAGGCAGATGAATATATTTAAAGTTTAAGCAAGGTGTGTTTGAAAAATTAATCGCTACAAAAGAGGTTTGTTGTTTACAGTTTTAAACCATTTTTGGACAACATTTAAGAGTTATGCGTTTTAGTGTCCACTCTTAATTAGCATTGGAAGAGATTTTTGTGTAGTCGCTATTTTTGAGGAAGCCCAAAAGTATACAAAATTGTGCGGAATTTAGTTAGTACTGCTATATTTGTTTACTTAAATTTAGTTATCCATATATCTAATTATGTATTTATTTAATAGTTGCAATATTAGATATAATCGAAGCTTGATATACGATTTATGAAATCTGCTTTGCTTTAAGTATTTTTAACTATAATACTTTTCTGAAGAAATAAAATTATAATAATTCAATATTATGTTTAAATTTATTTTGAATTGTTGTTTTTGGCGTGCCCAAGATAGTTCTCCCAATTGTTATTTTTCTTATTGATTCAATTTTAATAAGATTATCAGCAGTTAACATTCCAATATATTTTGGCCACAGTAAATCTATAAATAGTTGCAAAAATGAAATCATTTGTCAATAATGCAAACCAAACAAACTGATTAGACCAATCAGACTAATTATGGGGTTTTAATGCGCGTTGCACTTTAGACTAACACGTCATAATTATGAGTTGGTAGTGTCAATTAAACCAATAATTACGTAATTACTACAAATTAACAACAGACACTTCTTTGCGGAAAATCTACGCCGGCAATTTATGTCAGTTGTAATTAGCTGGTGATAATTACGAGCTTCAATTAAAGCTGGACACTTTGTACATAGAGTAGTAATAGCCAGATAAGCTACTGATTAAGCTATCGCTCTTTTGGCCATATAACATTTGGCTGAAGAATATCGGATGTTTGGCGATCAGTTAGCAAAGCATTCGCAAATTGATTAGACCGTGAAAAGAGAGTCTTTAATTTTAAAAGTCCCAAGGATATATCGAAAGATGTTTCTGATTGCGGCTTTAATACTCTTGGCCACCTTTTTGGTGTTCAAGGGTGTCAGGATATTCAATTACCTAGATCACATGGCTGGTATTATGGAAATGATACCGGGTCCAACGCCATATCCCTTTGTGGGTAATCTCTTTCAGTTTGGACTGAAGCCAGCCGGTAAGCAAAGTAAAATTAACTTGCAGCCTATATTTATGCACTATTTCGCAGTGTGAAAAGAAATGCGGAATAAGAATGCAAACTAAACCAGAAAATATCATTTTTGTGCATTTTGCTGCCATTTCTTTTGCCAGATAAATGTAAACTGCGTTTTTATATGCAAATTGTAAAAAATATTAAAATACCCAGATAAATTACTGCTGCATTCTTGTTTTGTTATTTTCTTGCCAACATTTTTTGTCATTTTCATCAGATTTTGTTCGCTTGCGCTTTGGACCCTTGAGCCATGGCTTGGTCCCCATGCAAATCAGGCGTCCGTGTACCATTTTGTTGAATATTTTTTGTGTTGTCTCCCTGAACGTGCTTGCCCAAAAGTAATCTTTCCAAATGCACAATAGACGGAATTCGAAACGATGCACAAGAATGGATAGCATTGCCATGTTTCGATATGGCCAGGAGACTCTTTTTGTGTGGGGGACACGCCTTTTTTTTGTCTGGCTGTGCGAGTGTTGCGCATTTTATGCATCCTTGTTGCATATCCTATTGCCATTACTATCATCCTTGTTTGATTTTTGTCTTAGTGCGGTTTAATGGATACTTGATGCAGTCATTGTCTGAATGCAGCTCTTGCTCATCTCTTGCTTTACTATTTTGCTTGGCTTGACTTGTACTCATTATGGATTAAAGTAACATTTGCAAGCAGCCAAACCCCCTCATTTGGGATCCTTCGGGCAAGGATTTGCATTTTGCATTCTGCTGTCAGAGCCTGCTGGCAATTAAGCTGTTCACTGCAATATTAAATGTAAACTGCAATTTGAAATGTTGCAATGCTTTCGTAGTCGAGGTTTAAACTTGCCTTTTACTTCACAATTAGCCTGCATTTAAGGTGGAATTTAATAATCCTTTTCAAGATTTAAGTGCTGTGTAAAAAAAAGCATAGATTATCCTGTTATTTTATAAAATAATAAAATATTTACTAGCTTGTACTTTTCCTCTCAGAGTATCCCAAAAAGGTATTACAATATTGTCGGAAATATGATTTTCAAGGCTTCCGTTCTTTGGTGTTCCTGCAGTATCACATAATGCTCAGCGATCCGGCAGAAATTCAGGTAAGTGGAGAATTGTGGAGTTATAATAAATAACAATTGTTAATGCTCTTTCTCAGAACATGTTGTCCAGTTCATCATTGCTGTACAAGGAGCACTTGTATTCATTTCTACGGCCCTGGTTGGGCGATGGCCTGCTCACCAGTTCGGGTGCCCGCTGGCTAAAGCATCAGCAGATCTATGTGCCCGCCTTTGAGCGGAATGCCATTGAGGGATACTTACGGGTGGTGCATCGAACCGGCGATAGGTTTGTGCAGAAGCTGAGACAACAGGCAGATGCTTCAGAGCCTTTTGATGCCCAGGAATTGGTCGCCAATTGTACTTTGGATATTGTGTGTGGTAGGTGGTTGGCTTGTTGCTCCTTCCTCCTTGCTTATTACTTGTTGGCTGGCGGACATCCTGTTACGAAACTTTCGGCATTTGTCATACACATTTTATATGTTTTTGTAAATTCTTACGACGCGACGAAGGCAGCCCGGTGCACCCGTATATTTCCGTAATTTATTGCTTCCATTTTATAAATATGATTTATAGCAAGGAAAATTGCTACAAGTGGCAGAGATTGTGTGCAGTGGAAAAGCATTACAGGTTATGAAATATGGCGAGCTCCGGTTCGTATATTTTGTATAATTTTTAAATAAGGTATATCAACTGTGAAGCAATGTGAAATATGGGCAAGAACAAAAATTTTAAATATTAAATCAAAATAAAATATTTTCGATAGCCTTAAATGAAACACTCCTTCAAAACGGATGTTAGCAGCAGTTTCAGAGAATTATTATTATTATTTACTATTGATTTATATATATTTATATCCAATATAGAAAACGCAACAGGAAATGCCTGCAGTTCACTCAACGAGAAGCCTTCAGATTTTCATAGTGCCATCAAAGAGTAAGTTCCAGTTGAGAACCATAAGAAAAAACATTCTCAATTCCCTTACATGATTAAACAGCCTTTGCGATGTCGTCCAGAAGCGAACTTTCAGCATAGTGAAGCGCTTCGATGCACTTTTCCGATTGACTCCATACTACATGAAGCAGCGACGAGCGCTCGAATTGCTCCGGAATGAAATACGGCGGGTAAGCAAATAAAATAAAAGTTGATGTGACTTTAAACTCAGAGTTAAATTCCTGGGCCAGATAATAACTCAACGGCAGGAAGACTTGGCCAAAATGAAGGAGAATAAAAATGAAGTGGAACTGAGCCATAAACCCTTCATTGATGTGTTGCTGGCCGCCAAGCTCGATGGACGTACATTGAATGAGTGCGAGATTATCGAAGAGTTGTCCACATTTATATTTACAGTAAGTTGAGCATATATATATATTCCAGATAACAGTTGGAGTAAATCTCTTTTCCCACTAGGGTCACGACCCCGTTGCCTCTGCGATATCCTTTACAATCTACACGCTCTCTCGCCACCCCGAGATACAGCGGAAGGTGTTTGATGAGCAACAGCGCATATTTGGCAAGGATCTAACTGGGGAATCAGACATAGCCCGGCTGCAGCAAATGCACTATTTGGAGCTGGTTATACGGGAAACCCTCCGTCTTTATCCGTCGGTGCCGCTGATCGCGCGTACCAATCGCAAAGCCATAGAAATAAGTAAGTAATTCAGAAATCCCTTTTTGCTAATAGACTACAAATAATTATTCGTCTTAGATGGCACAAAGGTTGCCAAGGACACCACTGTCATCATGTGTCTGATTGCCATGGGATACAACGAGCGCTACTTTGACGAACCCTGTGTTTTTCGACCGGAACGCTTCGAGGAGACCAACTCGAACAGTGACATTGAAGCATTCAAGAGTGTGCCGTTTAGTGCCGGGCCCAGGCGTTGCATTGGTAAGTGCAGTTTTTGGCTAACAAATCCCACAACACTCCAGCTAATCACGCCCACAACTAAATTGCATTGTAGCCCAAAAGTTCGCCATGTATCAGGTGCAGGCGCTGCTCTCTCTGCTGGTGCGGAACTTTGAAATTCTACCAGCCGTGGATAATCTGCCACCAGGTATCAATGACCACTCGCGCGTGGATTGTGTGCCGCAGAGCGAATACGATCCGGTGTTGAACATTCGGGTAACACTCAAATCAGAGAACGGCATTCAAATCAGGCTAAAACAGCGCACAGGAATGCAATAAATTAATATTCAGCTCCGACAATAATTTATTACAATTAGTTACTAGATGCCCTCAGGCAGGGAGCATTGCCAAATAATTAATAAATATTAATTAAATAAAATATTGTATGTAATATATATTGGAAATGTAAACAGCAAAATATAACCAGTTGCTTTACATTAAGTAAATACCATTAAAAATATTTAGGCCAAACTTGTGTATTTTAATTGAATGATAAATTATTTACATGTTTGGTACTATTTAATATATATATATATATATATATATATATATATATATATATTAAATAATGCCAAATTCGTAATTTGCAACCTTCTTTTAATTATTTTACAGATAACAAGACGTAAAACCTAAAAGCTTATTTTATATAATTCCTCTGTTTCTTCAAGAGCGCGAGAATATTCTTCGAGAACTGAAGTTGGTGATGAGGGCGATGTGATTTATTATCCTTTGTATTTTTTTTAGCTTGTTTCTGGCTGCAAAGTGGACTTGCTGATATTCAACTCTGAAACTTTATTTTCAGAAGGAACAGCTAGTACTGCAATTGGAGTCAATGATTCTAAAAATTCGAAGAAAAAAATACACTGAAAATTATCCCCGATTAATGTACCCATAATTTTTGAATTCAGTTCGATTGAGGTCAGGGTTATTTTAGTGTGATATGTCTTTCGCAAAACTTTACCCAAAGAAGGTATTTATCCACAGCATTTATGGCTGCATCGTTGTAAGCATCTCGTCTATTATATTCCACTCTTAGCAACATATGTTTTTGAGTGTTTTGCAAAAAACAAACATGCAATTTTAAGCCACATAGTGCCGCTCCAAAACACATAACGGATTCCATGTCCGTATTTTACACGTCCGTATTCAAAATGCGGAACATGTTGGCAAACAATAGAGAGATGCATATATGCATTTCCCCCATTTTGTTTACACTTTTATCTACTGCAAACAATGGAAAAATCATACATATAAAGCTGCTATTTAAGCATACGAAGTCAAGGTTACTTTGGCTTCCGCACTATTTTCTTCAAGGATAAAAGAGAGCTAAAGACAGAGATATGCCAGCCATATTTATAGTACAGAAATTATTTCCCAACGAAATCTGCGTTTAAATTATTTTCGTTGCAAAGTAGGAAAATCAGTTAATCAATAAATTGACAAAAATTTGCATTACAATTTCCAGTTCGTAAATTGCAGATGTTATGAGTTCCACGAACAAATAAACGCGCTTATGCCACATTTGAGTGTGGCAAGTGGCAACAGAGAAAGCCTGAATCGTTTGTCTGAATTGTTCTGGCACAGTTTCAATTTCGCACTTTGCTCCTCTGCTTATTTGCCACAAATCACTGATGCATACCATATATTGCAGTACAAGCAAACACACACACACACACACCCAGGTTACATGCCTAGATACACACTTGCTCGCTGTGCTTGTGTATGTGCGAGTAAGTATGTGTGTGTGTAAAAACTCAATTAAATGTCATCAAGTAAGCACAAGACCTAAAACAAATAATGCAATTAGATGAAAGCATTTATCATAACAAGCATTTTTCTTCTGTTATTTTAATTGCTGAACTTTGTGTTTATTTATATCATAATTTTAATGACTGATGATGAGCTCAAGCGAATGTAGATGTGGATTGCTGTATTGAAGTCTTAAATGAGTTGCCGTTTGGATTGTCCCACCGAATGTGCCCAGATCCGTTTTTAGCACTCTCAGCTGCCTCACCGGCGGCTGATTGGCATACGGCGCTTCTGCACTCACTTGCTGAACTTGAGGCCAACTTTACGAGGCAGATAAACAGAAAGAAAGACATTATTCAATTTGCTGGATTTGCAATCGCATTCTCACCGCTGCGTGGGTTTTTCATCTTGTTGGGCTTTTTGCGCACCTCCGGTTGATTGATGCCACCGCTATTGCTGGTGCCCGGTCCGTGTGTATCCACCTGCATGCTCTCATCGCTGTCGGAGGCCTGGCTCTTGAGCACTTTCTTCAAACTGATAAGCTAGTCAATTTGGGGAAGTAAAACTCGTTTAGCACTAGATTAGTAGACTCTGTTTGACAGCAGACTCACCTCCTGCTCGATGCGCTCCTTGTTATAGAGTCGTTTGGCCTTCTCGCTATTCGCATACTTAATCTGCATATCGATGCAGTTGGAGACCCCATCACAGGAGTTAACCCAGGCTTGCAGGGTTTCCACTATCTTGCCCGTATAACCAGGCGGTATGTCCCGTCCTTGTGCATAATCCACTTCCAGAATGCGAGTGTTTTGAAATAGTTTGCCATGAATAATATCTGCAAAGATGATAAAGAATATAACATTTATATTTATTAGCCTTAAACGATTCATGATTAAATTTTGTAGCCGAATGTGCAGCTTTTTCTGATACATGCAAATGATTTACACACTCCACAGATTTTGCACAAGCTTGATTAATTAACTTGGCTGAACACAGAGTTTTTCGACAAAAAAAAAATGCATTCTAGGTTTGCCTGCAGCAATTCAGTTTCAGTCTCATTGTGAAAAATACAATGAGTACTGAGTAAACCATTGAGAATAATTAGGGCCTTAACCAACTGGCCACTGAAGTCTGTGAGCGCAGTTCAAATTACATCCATATGTCCTTTATTCTCCTTTTTTAGTAAGGATCCAGCTTGCTTTGAAACGTGACTTGGGATTGTTTTGGTTAGCACGTAATTTTCTCTTCTCTCTGTTGTCTTAGAAGGTATAATCGACAAAGACTTTTAAGAAAACTCAAATGGCTTATAAGCAGTTTAAGATTTTACACAGCTTGGAAGGAATAAACTATTGAATCGTTCATAGATTTAGATTGTTATTTAAAACTATCTATAAAATAAAATCAATTAATACAGATTTACTTATGCCTCAAGTAATTACTCGAAAAGCTTGATATAAATCTCTACAACTAATTTCAATAATTGAAAAAAAGGTATACAAACGTTAAGGAAAATGGTATGTTTTGTATTATCAAACCGTTTTAAGTAGCTAAATTTATTGGCCAACTAATCAAATATCAATTAAACTGATATAAAATTGATAGAGCGAACACAAACAAAGGTTCGCTCAATAATAATAAAATAGTATCAATAACAATATTATAGTCGGAGTCCAACTGCAGTTTGTAAAATAATGAAAAACCCAATCGAATGATTAACTTTCATTTTAGATATTTAACGGATGCAAGAGCTTATCAGATTAGCCGCCCTCAGTGCTGCCCGGCAGCTCTACTCAATTACCAAAATTCCCTCTCGAAATGCTGCTGCTGCTGCTGCAGTTGGCAACAACAAAACTGACAACGAGCCAAATTCGTAATGAGTTGCCAGTTGTTGGAGCAGACTTTAGGGTTTTAAGTGCGCCTGGCCTGGTAACGATGGATTAGTTGCAATTCTCAATTGAACAATTTGGCAAAGGGTAAAATTTCTAAACTGTTGCAAACACCAGCGCCACATAAGGCCAACAACAACTGGCTTAAATGATAGCTAGACGACTGCCACAAACTTTTCGACACGGACAGCTGTCAAGGACGCATTCTAATTTGTTTTCCCTTATTTTTTTTTTTTTTTGTTTGTCCAAGTCAAAGCACAAGTTAAGAGCTTAAGCGCATTTTGCCATTGAATTAACGGCCACTTGGCCTTGAATACGACCAACTTTTGTCACAAATACGTCCTACACACACATGTGGGGGGGGGGGGCAGGAAAGTGGCTCAGACTCTGTGACTCTGTGCGTCAGACTGCCCCTCATCTTCCAAGCATTTAGTTTAATTAGCTTGAGCACTAGGAATTTTGATTGGATTTGCAGTCCTAGAAGTCTGCAACAATTGAAAAGACATGCTCTGACAACACACACACACACACACACACACCCACGACAAGCAGTAAGCCTACTCCCTACTAATAGGACTAGCTATATGTGGGCGTGGCAACCGCAAGTGTTGTAAAATTTTGTGGCATATTTGCTGTTGACATGTGTCTTGGTTTTACGGTTCGTGTGTTATGTGCGTGAGTGTGTGTGTGTGTGTGTGTGTGTGTGTGTGTGAGACAATGTGTTCGCTGTAAAGCTGAAAATTCAACGCCAAAACAATCAATCATTGTGTTCGCGTGCAAACCACACCCTCGAGGGACCTTCAAAATTCCGACTGTTGTCTGCTGTCTTTTGTCCGAGACAGAAAATCTGTTGATGGAGTTTCTGCGTTTTATTCGCATTGTACATTTTATATACTACAATTGTTAAAGCACACCTTAAAGCCAGTCAGCTATGGCAAATATAACTAATAAATTTCATGAAAACTAAAAGCATAAACAAAAGAAATTCCAAAATTCCATTAAAGCACAAATGGAGAATAGAAGTAAATCGAAATATATTTTATATAAGAATTACAAATGCAATTTAAGCACCATTATAAATCGTTTACTTATATGGCTTTAATAGGAATGGACAAATTTTTGCTAGTTTATTAATGGGAAAAGGACATCTGCAGAAATATTTATGCTGGTATTTATAGAATTACATTAGAAACTTTTCTATATTTTATAAACCATTTTACAAAAGGAAAAAAAGCAGAAGAATCTTAGAATACTAATTTGTAACGATAAATAACAAATATCTGATGTGGTACACATATAAAAAATACGCAGTGAGTTGCCAAATATTAGAAAAGGTCTGCGCTCAAATTGAAAAAATAAATAGACACAATCTTTAAAAATATAGTTTCTCTTTAGTAAGGAAAGTTATCCATTGCCCCAAAAGTATTATTGATATTTTCTACAATTCAAGGAGACTGGCAGACAAAGTCTGATATAATATATTCAATTATTTTTATGTTTAGTAAGCCAAATTCGACCATATTTGTGCGCATCTTAAGCAAATACAAATCTGCGGATTATGGAAAGATTACAGGCACCTGTCGCTGACAGCTCAGCTAAAGCAGACCCAATTTTCTTTTACTTTATTTTTTTAAATGAAAACTTATTAATTGAAAATTCTAAGCGCCGACAAGAGTGGACTGACAGGCAGAGTGACAGAGACATGGTAAGGATGCCGCCATGCAATAAGTTGAGCCATCAATATTAAGTCAGCAGGCAGCAGGCAGCAGGCAAACAACTATTGAAAACTTTTCACCTAAAACTGACAAAGTACTGGGCCAAATTCTCAACTCAATAGTCAAAACTTTCGCCCCACTCGCTTACAACAATGTGTGGCAGACACCTAAGAGTATGCTTCGCAAGGGCGCAGAGCAATCAGAAACAGTTGCACAACCAACCGATGAGATTTGGGCGTGGCTCATGGCCGTATCACACGCATCCTGTTGTCAGTCAAAGCAAACTGCACGATGCAAAAGCCACTGCAAGACAGCAACAACAAAAAAAAAAGAAAAACCCATCAAAACAAAAAATTTGAAATTCAAAAGAGAACACAAGATTCGAGCTTTATCCAATTTGCCAGAGATTTGTGTGTATATAGCACGCTCTTTTTTTATTAAAGTAAAGTTAAACAGCCAAATATGAAGTTAGTTTGGTAACGAAATCGCACTGATGCGATGATGGTTATAATCCTTCGGCATATTTAAACAACAAAGAAGCGCAGAGTCTGTAAGAAAGCTGTAGTCGAAAGAGCTTAACAGCTGCCATTTACAGTCGGACACCAAAATATACACTTTATGGAATGGGAGCAGCTTACTTCTTAAAGTTTCTGCAATGCACTGACACGCTGAATATTTATTAAAGTTGTATATATTTCATAGCCACAGTTGATGCTGTGTTTGGCCAATGCAACTTTTGTGTTGGTCTGGTTGTCTTGAAAAAAAGCATTACAGAGAAAAGAAAACAATGCAAAGGCATAAAAACAGTGACATCAGCTATAAGTTGAGCAGTTGATGCTACTGACAACGGACACATGCTTGAAATGTGTTGATGAGGGTTCAAAACGCCGGATACACAAATGCCAACCACAAGAAGCGTTCCACAATGTTTATATACATTTGGGTAACCAAATGTCAAAGGTGCTAAGCGGTTAAACAAGAACAATAAGCAAAACGCAAAGCTTAACCACTTAAATCAAGTTAAACGACTACGAAACATGTCAAAGTTTCTTTCAATATTTACCTAACTCTCAGACGTTCCAAGTATTGGCAAAAACAAAAGAACGCCAAAATCTTGACATATTTCATAATGTTAATAATTTAATGAAAATAACTTATAATTGAAAATGCTTACATTCTTGATAAACTGTCTTTAATCGATGCCTAATCAATTCCAAGTGTCAAACTCTTTTGGCTAAGTATTTCCAATAAATAAATGCTAAGCAATGAAAAGCTGAAATCAATCCATCTGGTCTTGGTCCGACTACAGCCCTTCAGAATTACCAAATTTCAATTATAAAACACATTTAATTACAGTAAGTAACTTGAGGCACAACAGCCACAGTCAGCAGGCACCAGTCTTCAGCAATCTCTGCCACCCCTCTGTCAAGACAAATGATGCTATAATGGGCCGCCGTGAAACGTGAGGCATTTCAAAGAGCAAACATTAACGGCACCCTCAGTGTGGCGCCACCCATAGCCCAAGTCTAATGCCAGCTTATTG
Organism: Drosophila multiciliata; assembly: GCA_037043605.1. Classification (NCBI taxonomy): domain Eukaryota; kingdom Metazoa; phylum Arthropoda; class Insecta; order Diptera; family Drosophilidae; genus Drosophila; species Drosophila multiciliata. Next base: position 12,208,024 of record JBAMBF010000589.1, read on the forward strand.
CTCTCCCCCCCACTTCACTCGCACGGTTTCAGATTGCGGCAACTAATGGTATGCATTGCTCTTCAGGCATCCTCCCAGATTGGTGCTCCTCTGTGTTGGCACTCGGATTCCAATCATAACATAAGTCTTGGACGCAGCCCCGTGGCTGTGGTGGGACTTTCACTTTGGATTTGCAAAGCAATTAAACAGGTTGTGTCTCGCACCTCACATTTATGAGGACACACTTAGTGCTGTCCAGAATTTGGAAAGGAGCCGTGGGCTACTGCGCCTGGAGCAAACAGTTGTCCCTCTATTTGCATAGTTGATTACTTCGATAATGGATGATAAGATTCTATTTGAGCGCTATTTGCTATATATGATACCCTGTAGTCAAACAAAGATTGTCTTCTGAAGAACAAGGCATATGCGACTCGATATATATTTCAATATAAACATTATTAAGAAACACAAATGATAATTTATTGGAACTTTGTCTCAGCAAACGTAATAAATAACCAATAAAAATCTTTACAACCTTTTAAAAAATGGACTCTTAATTTACAGTCATATTTTTGCAGAATTGAAGTTTTATAAACTTTATTTACGCTCGATTTACATTGCTTTAACTAACAAATAAAAAGAACCTTAAAATAATATATTCACTATCTGTAATTGATGGTGTATTCAAGTCGAGTACACTCGACTTATTTGCCGTCAGCACTTATCTCGTTAAATCGCATAGTTTAAGGCTTGTTAAGGTTTCTTGTTTTGTTTTGGATTTCGTAGAATTTTTGCTCGCGCAGGAGATTAATCTTAATAGCAATGTTTTAAGTGAAATATGTTTTGGCATCCAAAGAGATGTTTAATGCAAAGCAGCGAGAACACAAAATTTATAGCACGAATGGGAAAAATGCCAACTGGAACTTTTCAAAAATACTGGCCAAAAAAGCCGAATAACCAACAGCAAACGCGTTAAATTCCCAGCGAGTTTTCTAATCAATGTTGCATGTCCTACATATAGTTTCTGGTTGCGTTTAACTTGCGGCTCTTGCTTTTGTGCGGCACGCAAGTAAATGTACAAATTCACTGCAACATGGGCGGGGGCAGGGGGTAAAGAGAGAAGGGATAAAATGGTAGTCAAATAGTTTGCCCCTCGTAGTTAGAATGCTGCACGGGTTCAGGCAACAATTAATTAAAAATGGCAAAGAGTTGTTTCCGCGAAGAGATATATAAAAAAAAGAGGGGAAAGAGTCGAATGCCAACTATTTGGCTATAAAAGTATTCAGTGTAGACCAGCAAACAGCGCAGTTGCAGTTGCAGTTGCTTTATGTCCTGTTTTGGGGCTTAGGCTGAAACTTGTACAACTCGAGATAATACAACAGTTTTACATGCAAATAACATTTAAGCCAACAAAAATATTAAAGGCCATTTAGGTTAACTTTAAAACTGGTAGAAAACTGAATTTAATTTATATGAATTAAAATGAAATACTACAAATTAAAGTCTTTTGAAACTATTCATATACCAATTCTACCAACCACAATACAAATATATAAAGAGAAACGAAGAGTTAAATTAAATGTAAATTGTATTCAATTTAACTAGACACAATCTTAAAGATCAATAAACATTACTCATTCACATAAGATAGACAATAATAAAAGAACAACATATATAATAAAAATTACATTCTGCAATTTCGAGCACTTTTGCTCCCTTTATCTGTCCTTGCAATGGAATAACAAAGAACTTACCCGCATAGATAGCCTCAATGATGATGTCTTCCAGATGTCGGACATTATCGATTTCCAGTTCGTTCAGCAGCACAGCATAGGGAATGCTCTTGGTCTTAATGGCCAATGAAACGATGGTCAAGTGCTGCAATTTCTTTTGCATGGCTGGAGTCAGTTCGATGTAATCCTGCTGCTGGGCACGGAACTGTTTGTAGGTGCCATAGGCGAACAGATTCAGTGTGTTGTAGTACTTGGCATCTGGTCCCTCTTTGAGCTATAAGAACAATTCTTAGTGGGAGCACACAGTTAATAATATTAATTTACCTCTGTGACATTGGGCTCCGCAAGGAGTTCACCGAAAACAAAGACATTTGGTGCGTCCAAAACTTGTTTGATGACATCCAGAAGTGCGGCGCCAGTTGCGTTCTTGGCAAGCAGACAGAACTGCTGCAGGAATGTTTCCTTGTTACTGCTGGGCTCCTCTGTGCCAAGCAGCATGTCCTGTGTCATTTTCTTTATATTTATTTGTAATTGCGTTTAGTTTACTCTTTAATGTTTGACTGTCTACAATTGCACAGCTGCTCAGCTAGTTTAACAATATCGATAATAATACCGCACATCGATATATCTAACACGATGATTAAGCCAATATTTATACTATCGATATGTAAACATCGTCAGCAGTGTGTCTACTGTCTGGCAAAAAGCTGACGGCTACAACACAAGGGTCTAGATGCGCGCGCAAGATTTGAAATTTATTTATGTTGAAAATTTGGGAATGTTCGTAAAATTTCATTCAAATGCTGATAAATATGGAACACAATGTCGCTGGATGGTGCAGTAGAACTGCTTAAACCTCTTATAACTTTATTTTGTCTCTAAATATTGTCTACATGTATATTATATTACATTTTGTAAATTAACTACAGCATATTTTTCACATTTTCATGTAATACGTATTTATTACAGACTATTTCCCTTATGGCCTCAAACTGTATCAAGCCCATAATGCTTCTACTTTAAAAAAAAAAACACTTTGTAACCCCCCGCAACAAGTTACACATCCACCAACCAATTCCTCCAACATTCTTTTGGGAGCGCTTGCAAGAATGCCGGCGGCAATCTGAAAAATGTTCCCACCGTCGACTTTAAACTTTTTGTGTGTCTTGCTACTTTGGCCACACTTATTGTTATTTGCCAAGTCTGCAAAAGAAAAAAAAAAATATATATATATATATATATATATGTATAGAAACAAAAAGGTGCAGGTCAAAGTTGGAAACCCTTTATAATGCGCCGCCGTCTGTGGGGCTTTTGGGATTCACCAGCTCATCGATTATGAAAAGTTAAGCAAGTCGAATATATACATACATACATGCACTCATACAAATACATAGATGAAAAGGAAAGGTCAATTGCCCGGGGGACGATCTGTGGGAGCCCCCAACCCGAACTCAAATCTAAAGCGCTTAAATGCTGAACGCGTATTTTGTTGCACTCTTTTATTTTTGTTTGGCAGTTGCCACATGCAGCTTGTGTCAACAAAAAGGGTGCGTGCGTTTGAAATTTTGTTTGTTGTTGGTAGTATTTGGCTAAAAACAATATGCGTATATGCAACCAAATTGAAATGGCCTGAGCCTTGGGCTATGATTTTATTTGGGTTTTATAGTGGCGAATGCCTTGTCGAATGGCTGCCAACAACTGTTTCCGCTTTGCCAGTTTATCGCATATTCGGGATGTGTGCAATGAATTTGTAATTTGTTCGATGTGATTCCCAAAGAAACTAATCAAAATATTTACAGTAATTTAAAAGAGCATTTTGCAAATTGACTTTTATTTGGTTTCCGTTTAGGATTTGACACGCACAATTTACGTGTGTCACAGTGAACCAAAGAGAAAGGGGCAGAAAGAACTTGTCATCTCGAAAAAAAAAACATTTTATTTTGTAATTCTTACTCAGTTTTATTGCAACGTCATTAATTTGACGCAAAATGACGCAGTTCGTTTCCGTTCCGACATTCAAACAGATTCCACAGCAGGGAGAGTGGCAGAGGGGCAGTGACGTGCGCTGCGTTTGACATCTGTTAAAGTTAGTTGAATGCTGGTTAAATTTGTTCAACGTCAGCAAACAATATTGAAATTAACGTACGGAGTATGTAATTTAGGTTAACATATGGTTTTTAAAAGCTCGTTACAGTTCTTTTTGATCTCGATAAGCCGCAAGATGCAACCGTGTATTCAACTGTGTCATTTGCTTAATGCTATGCATTATTTATTTATTTATTATTATATTATATTTATATTTATATTTATATTTATATATTTATATTTATATTTATTATATGTACATATGTACATATAATAAATACAAATACAATATAATAATAAATAACAGAAATTGTTGCAACAACATTTCTTAGTCTGCAACAAAAAGGTCACATTATTAAATAACTTTCAAATACTCGACGCTAAACAAGAAGTGCTCGCAATATGCCACGAAGTAGGGGAAGTCAACTGTTATACAGCATTAGTATGACAGTGTACTAAAAGTGCCTCGGTGCCTCTGTCTCCCCTATCCGACAATAAACGTTGACATTGACTTATCAATTTTATCAGCACAAAGGCAACTGACGATTGGATAGGGTATGGCAGGAGGGGGAAGGGGCTTGACCTTGTCCTTTAGCTGCGCGCTGCTCATTAGGACTAGAATTACTTTGTGTGTGTGTTGGCATTTGTTTAGCTCCGTTTGTGGTTTATTATTGTGCTGTTTGTGATTGTTGTTGCTGCTATTGCCTATCGACACGAATGACCAAAACTTTTGTCAAAACATACATATAATTAACATAGAATTATCCACTCGAAGAAAATGGCAACAACAATTTGTGCTTAAAGACTCGATAATTAGTATTTAGATCAAACAAACTTTCATTGCATTGGTCGTGTTTTCAGCTTTTACTTACTTTTTTGCAAAAGTTCTGCTCGAGAAACTAACTTAATCACATCGAAGTTGTTACAAATGAAATTCTGAAAAATGTATAAGTCAAGTGCTCGTAATGTCAAAGTTTATATGCTTTCTGTAGAATTTCTCAGTTCGCAATGCAATAAAGTAAAAAGGTTGTGGAATGTATAAAGTTCAAATCATCATTTTTATTCGTGTGTTTTTCTCGTTTTTTGTGATATAAAATGATTTCATTTATGTGCAAAGACTTTCCAATCAAGACTTTTGCTAAGCAGCAGAAGAATTTATGTTATTTAAAGTAATAATAAGAGAGAAATCGAAAGCATATATTGAAATTTTTTTCTATTTTGCTTGCTTGCCGATGTAAAATTATCGCCAATTCTTAGCGATCTTTGCAATCATCGGAGTTACTTCGCGCGCTTAGCTTTTAATATCGATTAACAGAGTTGCTTCTGGTAACGGCATGTTAATTAACAATATGGCCGCTATGTTTACATAAGTAAAGTATTATTCGAATTACTTGTATTGATGATTGGAAAATGGATAAAAATATTTAATTATCTTAACAAATAAACGCAAGCTACACTTATATCAAGCATCGCTTTTCACACAACTCAACAATCTCAATTGACAGTGGAAAGAGAAAAGTGTTGAATATCCAAACATCAAATCCAGCCAACGAAATGCAATTAAACAGAAACCGCCGAGTTTCAATTTCCCACATGCTGGCTGTCAACAATCACAAAGAATTTCATTCTAGCACAAATCTCAACTTGTTATGCAAAATCCAAATAAGGCAATAACTCCTACTACGAAAACAGCAAGCACAGAAAGCAAAAACTATGACATCTATCATCCCATCTGCAAATGCCAATTCATCGCTCACACATACACACATATACATACATATATGTATATATAATTTTGTATATATAGATGTATTAATGTATATATGTGCAAGTCAGTCAGGCGTCGCATATGATTATAACAAATTCGTTTATTCTGCTGTCCCAGGGGAAAATCAACAGAAAATATAAATTGATCGATGGACATCGTCAGTGATGACACTTCCGAGTTAAGTGTGTGTTCGAGTGTGTGTTTAATGTGTGCGATTTCGGTTTATAAATACTTTTCTCGAAGTGCCACATTAGAATGTGCAAATGTTTGTGCAATTAAGGTATAAACGCGATATTTAAATAGTTGTTTACTAAACTAAAAATAATGATTTATGTTATTATTATTGGGCTTCAAATCTCTTCCATTTATCCTAATTCCTCCCGAAATATGATAATATTTGTCTGTTTGAGCGTTTCTATATCCTTGGAGCTTAAGACATGTTTCCCAAGGATACCACATTTTCGTCTGTCTAAAGCCATCTGCTATGACAAGCTTTAAGGATTATTTTCAGTAACACAAACTTGACAAAGTTCGCAACTGATAATTTAAAATTTAGAATTTGTTTCAACAATTTATGTTAACTATAATTGATAATAAACGGTTTAAATATATAATCATATTGACGTCTAGCATTAAAATATTGAATTTTAGTTTCTTTGCTCTAAGGCTTTAACTTGCTAATAAAATATTTGCTTTAGTTTGGACAAGCTGTCATCAGACAAAATCGATTTGCAAATTAAACTTGAAATATTCCATTCATTTTCCACTTGCTGACTTTTGGATGATTTTCCTACAAATCGGCTTGGCTTTTGATAAACGCTCTAAGCTGCTTTTGTGCTCTAATCAGTACTTAAACATTTCAACATAATCGGGGATGGGATATGATGATGATGATGCTTGCTGCCTGCCCCTGCTGCCTGCTGCCTGCTCCTGCTGCCTGCTGCCTGCTCCAGCTGCCTGCTCCTGTTGCCTGCTCCTGCTGCCTGCTCCAGCTGCCTGCTCCTGTTGCCTTCTCCGTGAGTTGTTGTTACCCTCAGCAACAGGCCGAGACTCGCCTTGTGTGCTATCAATTTCAATCTGCATTGCCTATTTTTAGGTGGCCTAACAAAGTTGATAAGCACAACACAAATGTTTGCCACTGCTACCTGGCTAAGAAATCATGTTCAACGCTCGTGTTTGTTGCCCTTAGGATCAAGCCAAAGGCAGAGCTCTCCTCATACGTCAAGCAATCCCGCCCACAGAAGGATATGAAAATTGATGAATGCTTGGCATGATTTGTCCCAGTGCAGATTAAGTCCCCCCCTTTAAAAACAGACAACAACTCGACGCACAACAGCAAACATAGCTTAGAAGCTCCACAAGTGAAATGAAAACAGAATAGTCTAAAAACCGACATGTGCCGAGGCTAGACACAAAACCCCCCATAAAACCTCCACTGTTTACCAGCAAAAAAAAAAATAAGGAAAAAAATACAAAGTAGAAAGTCGAAAAAAAACCTATCAAAACAAACGATAATGTTCCTGTGGCTATGGCATTGATGATGTGCACAACGGATGGATGATAAGGATGTCGGCATGTGAATGAGCTCCAATGCCACTTTAATGAAACGCGAAGACCTTCTGTCTGCCCCTCTCACACCCCCGCACCAACCGTCCCGCCCCATTCTTTAGCCTCATGTGGATAATGTGCTGATTGCCTCATCGGATAGCGGAAGAGCACTTGGAATGGAAGATGTTTGGGGCAAACGGAAGTGAAAGCAAGTCAATTGGTCACCAAACAATAAAATAAAGCGGAAATTGACCAAATTCGTAGTAGCACCTACAATGGAGTCCCGTTATTTTAGCACATACGTGTGTAATACAAAAGTACTCACTTAATTCACATATAAAATAAATTAAAGCACGTTTACCAAAATAGTTAAATGATTTTCGGAATGGCAATCGTAGTCAGAAAGCGAAAGGGAATCAGTCAGATTGGTAAAAAACATATCAATTAAGAAATTCCCATTTTTGACAGCAACTGTTGAACTCAGATAAAAGATAATTTGAAATCAGCGATTAAATATATATATAAATTCTAGTATTAAATGACAAGCTTCACTTCACAAAGGAAGTTTATTATACAATAAAATTTAAATGCAGTATTTTAATTTGTTCTGCAAATAAATTAAAGCATTAACTGTCACTAAATAGATTTTATTGACTACTATTTTTGTGTGAACTTTTCTTGGCTATAAGTGACACAATTAACGGTAATTAGCTCTCAGCAATCTGTTCGATTTAATGGAAAGATTCATTAAATATGCAAAATCTTTTGTTGATTCCGACTTAAATGCAATTCCATTCTATATGTGAGGCGGAAACTTCCCATTTTCTCTTTTTTACATTTTCATGTATTATATATTCTTCATTTCAGAGATTGCCAATTAGTTCATTAGCCAGGCGAACGCAATGTGTTGAATGCTTTTTGGGGGCTTTGAGTCAAATTAAGATGGCTAACAAAAGATGCGAGGCATTTGGGCAATTCAATTGGCCTTCGAATTGGAATTGGCAGTGGCATTCGTCTTCTTTTCATTATGTTTAAGGTACTTGTAATCCTACACCGAACTTAGATGCCATCCCATAAGGTGCCCCCCCCCCCACCAACCCCGGCCAAGGACACAGCGACGCCATTTTGTTTTCACTTTGAATGGTTGCCCGGCCAGGCAGCAGTTGTTAACGCAGCTGTTGTTAGCTGTTTGTTGTTTGTTGTTAGCTGTTGCTTTTGTTGGCGGCATTTGTATTGACAAATTTATTTATTAACATTCAAGTTCATTAAACCTTAATATTTGGTCCGGCTGCCACTCCATGGCTTTCACACGCTCCGCTGAGTTTCACAGCAGCAGTAACCAACCGCCCAACCGCCCAATCGCCCAACCGCCCAATCGCCCAAACCAGCCACCCATTTTCCCCTCCACATCCTTGCCCCATATAATTCACATGCCGCATAAATCACTTTGGCTCTCGATTCTAACCGCCGGCATTTTGTTTGCACCTCGCCTGTCGCACCCCCACGCACCGCCCCTACGACTTTCAGATTGTTCATGTGAGTGGTCCAAATAAAAATTTCTGTGGCAAGAAATAGTTTTAAAGCTCACCAAATTTTTTCATTTGCCGCAGAAGCGCCTACGATGGAAATAATATATATCCCTTTACAGATCTGAAAACTTTTGCAACTAATCCAAAAAGATTTGTTGAATAAAGCTGACTCCATTTTTTTTCGGCGAAAAACTTATTGCTTTAGTTGCGTGTGAAAATTTACAAAACATAAAAAACATATTGTTTTTTATCAATAAAATTTTACAAATAAATATTGCTATACTTCCCAAAGTTTTGGATGAGAATTACTATAAAAATATCAATTGCTTTTCACACATAAACATTTTTTTTTACCAACTAAATCGGTCATAAAAAATTTGTGTGTGTTCAACAATATTTCATACTTATATATTTGAAATTTTTCTATTTATATTTATGCAATAAATTATCACTTAATATTTATCATCAGTTATGGAAACCATAAACCAAAAAAATTCTTTAAAAAATTCATATATACTTCAACCTGCTTAATAAGTGCAACAAATTGTGGGTAAAATAATTTGGGTGCCACTTTCATTATGTTTGTTAAACGCAGAATGTTTGCTTATGTTCAGCACTGACAAATTTATGTATATATATATATATATATATATATATATATATATTGGTTTATATTTTCGTATTTTTTATAACTTTTCCCATCGCGTGAACATCCCACGTATATTTTGTCAATATTTGCCTGCGCATGTAAAAAAAAGGCAGCTGGCACCTTTTGGCAACGGTGTAAATTGTGGCTTAAAGCGCCGTTGCCTCAGTGAGAACACGCGCCATTTTTGGCAAGTTGCTGCTTTTTTTTAACTGGCTGTATTTTCCTTTTGACGTTGATCGATGAATTTGGCTTTAAAGTTTTGTTGGGCGTGTTGAAGTGTGAAAACTTATTGCCAGATTATTTATTGAATTTGCACGCATCGATTTGCCATAATGGATTTGGTTGTTGCACGCACTCAACCACATTTAATGGGATCCTAATTGATAAAACAAGTTTTGCGGTTGCATTGTTTCACATTTTCCACACAATTCAGTTATAAATGTTTGGCACATGCCACACAAATTAATTGCAACTATTTAGTTTGTGTGTTGAATGTGCTCCGAAATATTTTAAATGTCTTTACTTAATTACACAATTATATCCAATAAAATAGCCAAAAGCGAAATTATCCATTTGTTGTCACCTGCATGTTCAAAATTCCACATCAATTAGGAGCAAAACATTGTGGCAGATTTATATATATATATATATATTATGTGTATACTGATTAAATTGCAATTTAGCTCATCTTTGGGCAGTTCTCAGCCCACATTTATTTTAGTGCAATTTAGATTAAAATCAAAATAGGTTTTGTTATTCGGATATGCCAATTGTTTAAGCAGATGTTTGCTGCTTATTTCATATGTAAATTTGAATATCCTTTAAACAATTAACTAATATGATATATCAAGTTATATTTTTATATATATTCAGTCAATCAATCTTTGCTAGTTTTTCTACATTTGCTTCTCTGCGGAATAATGACAATTAATTTCAATTTCATCGATTGACAGTTTTGATTTGTTTTTGAGCTGCAAATGAATTCATTTCATTGGTAAATATTAAATTAAATCACTAATTTCTACGAATTAATATTATTTAAATAATTACGGGAAAAAATGTTGTTCTGGGTATTTTTTTTTTAGCCTACAAATTTTTGCATTTTAATTAAAATCTACATTTAAATTCATTTTAAGTTAAATAATGCTCGAAATTCATTAAATGCTTTTATTCAATTTGTTTACTTATGTAGCAGTGTTTAGACTTTTAATTAACAATTGTAAACGGATGTTGAAAAAAAAAAGAATTATTTTTATGCTAACTAGTTTTGCTTATATATAAATATTTTCTGATACAATATTCAAATTATTTGTTTCATGTTTCGTGAGTACAGCTGCATTTTGAGGTACTTTTCATCCTGCTCATTGAATTTTAGCAATGTAAAATTAATTAAATCATCCCGTTTGTTTGTATATGTATGTGTTTCCCTTGTACCACAGTTAGATTCTTTGGCGCTTGCTGCCAGTTGCTGCTGCTGCTGCTGCTGTTGCAGCTGCACTTACAAATGGTTCATCATTAATTAAAGGCAACGTGGAGTTGTGCGTTGTCAGCGGTTGCTAGTTTACTTGTCAAAGAAACTATCTCCATCATGTCATCAATTAGCGTTTGTGACCATCCCATTCATTTCAGTCACTGCTATGCCGCACGTTGCAGTTGCAGCTAAAATTACGGCACTTTTTTCAATATTTTCTGCCGAAGTTCCACATTCGAAAATGTTGTAGAATATATCTAAAAAAGTGTCTGATAAATTAAACATATTGGAATAAGGTTTTACTTAAACTAAAATTTACCTGCCCAAAATGTTGCAAAATAAACGAATATTGATTTCGTGCCACAATTTCTTGCCTCTGAATAAGTCTTAAAATATTTGATTTAACAGCTGTAAACAACTGCTGCTTACAGTCAAATTTTTAACATTGTCCCAAATAAGGGTTTGTGTATTGACTAGTGAAAGCTGTTTGCCAGCTGTCCGCTGTGGAACTTATGTTAAGACTGGTTTCAGTTTAGCAAACGTTTAGCAACATATCAACTATAATTAAATGAACATGTTAATTAAATAATTAAGCACTCGTTATGCATGTCAACTCCTTAGATCAAAACCAGTAATTACTTTATTAAAGTGTAACTTCCATTTAGTTCACTCCTTGTGCGGTCATTTTATGAGTATTGATTAATTAGTTAAATGAAGAAAAAAGATTTAATGTTGTTTTTGTGTGTCATAAAATCAACATTGTCAAATCGAGTGAAAACATTATTTTGGCGGGCTTCATGCGAACTATTTTGCTTAAGTCAACATTTTTGCAGCTGAAGCAATAAATACGATTTGTTTTGATTTCTCAGAATATTTAATGTTTTTAATGCTTCACCTGACAATTGATTAATGAATTGCGAATAATTTTGTGAATGAACGTTTGTGAAACTGAAATATAACAATTCACCAATTGAGAATGAAATTGCAATAGTTTGATTGCACTATTCATGCAAATGATTATCATTTTTTATACAGTTTATAAAATAATTGACTACAAGCAAGGTTAAATGGCATTTTTATGCGTACTCGGATATAAATTTTATAGTTTAAACAGCAAAGATATTTTAGCTGAAAATCACGAAAAATTTAAAACAACTTAAAGACTTTAACTATTATTAAATTTGAAAGACTAAACAAAAATATTAAAGTAAAGTGAATTTAAATCAAGTCAATTAAATTGTTTCAGTTGCTGACACAATTTAGAAAAAATACACACAAATAAATATAAAAGTCAAGCAAAACGCACACACAAAATATATATATATATATAAATAGCGACGACCTTCAAGTGGATTTATGGCAATAAAATCAGAGCTGTAAATTCAATGCGTACAAAACCAAATGCAAAATCACAATTCGCAAAGTGTTTCAAGTGAAAGGTGTTCGCGAGCTGACAGATATTAAAGAACGCAGAGCTTAGCCAAAACACCTAACAGGGAAGGGGGGTGGGAGGGGAGGGGGAGTGTGGTGATCGGAAGTCATTCATGTTTGGTTTTGGATTTGGCTTTGAACATATAAGCGGATTATGCAAAACGAGGCAAGCAACGTGTGAAATCGCAGCATCATTTTATCAGTGCATATTGCGTGCTGGACTTTTTCATTTTGTCTCTTTGCCAGTTGGCCATATGTACAGCACCAGCTCAAAAGCAAAAAAAGCAACAAAAGCAACAACAAAAACATCAACAGCAGCAACAATAACAATAACAAAACTAGAAACGCAGTCAGAAAGAAAACAGATCAAAAACTTTAAACAAAACCAGTTTCGAGTCAACTGACGCATCGGCAAATAATTGGGGAAATACCTAGAAAAAACAAACAAAATGTTGGCTTAAAGCAAAACTTAAATCGTTCTGCCACTTGCCTGCGTCATTTTGACCCGTTTATTAAGTTTAACTCGTAATTAAGTGTTGCGAATAAAATGTTCAAGTTTTTGCATGTTTCTTATTTAAATATGGGAATTTTTTTGCGTGTTTTTCAACAAATGTGAGTTATTATATATGTTTATGTATATATATGTGTATATAAATATGTATATTTTGTGCAACATGTGATTAATTATTGCTGACGGACATAATTTTAACTAATGTTTGCAATAAAGCAAATTTTTTAATAATTTTGACAGACAATTTTAGAAAAAATATACATAAATTTTAGTTCTAAATAAAAAATTGAATAAGGTAAAAATTCTTTCAGTGTTGGTTTGCTTGTCAATATTTTTTGTTATGTTTTGCTATCTCAAACAGAATTTCTTATCTTTTTCTACTTTTATCAACTAATTATTGAACTTAGTTCAGGTTGAGTAAAGAATTTCCGTCTCAATTTTCAATACAAAGTTATTTGAATTCTTCCTCCTTATTTTTGTTTATCATTTTTTTTTTACTTATGTAAAATTGATATATGTATATCGATAAGTGTCTCCAACTAAAAAATTATAGATAGGGAAATGTAAATCACAGTTTGTCAAAACAATTTAGACATAATCCAAATTTTATATATATTTGCGCGTTGTTTAAACTTGTTTGAAATGTTTTTGACTTTTGACTGTTTTCGAACGGGTTTGAGAGAGTGAGAGAGACTTGTTGTGGTGTGCCAAGTAAACCACAGGGCGTATGAGTAATGAAGTGTGAACAATTTCTGAGAGTTTAACCTTCAGTGGCGCCACAGATGCTCAGCAACGTCAAGTGCAACCCTTGGCTAACCGCAGATTGTGGCCAGCATCAGCTGATTGAGTGCGGCATGCTGCTGACCAAGCTCTTGAGGTGCCACGCCCCAGCCCCAGCCACAGCCACACACCCCATAAGGTCAAAGGCGTCACGATGCTGCTGCAGGTGATTGCAATAAAACAATGTTAAAATAAAAATAAGCCAAGTAATGCTTAAGTTGAGTCGATTGAGCAAGTGGGAACACGATTTAAATTTAAGGTTTTAGCACAAACCAAAACCTGTCTCAATCTGCTCGCTGGCTGGCTGACTGACTGGCTGGTTGGCTGCCCCCACATTCCCCTCTTCCAAAGTCTCATGTCTCATTTATTTCCATGTCATTTCATATTTAGAAGTTTGCCGCCTTCAGATTTCAGTTCAGTTTTATTGGCGCACCACAACGGAACACATTTCGAAACGGAGCTCGGGAACTCGGTTTGACTATTTCAATAATATCTCGCAGAGTGCTATCTTTTAGTTATTTATAGAGCACATACTACAGTGTACTGTTATACAGGTAAAAATGTATATTATTTTACTGAACGCAGACAATTTAAATGCAAATTGTAGACACGCAGTGTTTAAGCAGAAAATAATTCATTGCGGGTGAAGTGAATTTATGCATTGCCTCAATTTGTGAAGGGGAAATATCAAGTATACGCAGCGAGTGTGAAAAAGAAAATTGCATTAATTAAGCATACGCAGCTGAGAGTCCATTCAATAATAATAATAAGAAGAGAAAACTGCAAAAATGCGTGCAATCAAAAGAAGACACAAATTCCGAATATTCTACTTGAATTTTAATGATAAAAAAAGGGCGACTTTTTTATGGAATATCAAGTTTATAAAATGAGCGTGTTTTATTGTTTAATTCATTTCCAGTTTTGATTAACATTTTTGTCTGAGATCTTGCGACGCCTTCATGAAACCAATTTCAATTTGCATAAAGCAAAGATTACCTTAAGTGTTATTTATTGTTATTATTGTTGGCATCTGAATCAGAATATGGAAAATATGAAAATTAATATGGAAATTCAATGAAATGTATATAATTTTAAAGTGTTTTATTTTATTCCAATTCATACAATTATTTTGTATAGTCTTACCTAACTTGGTGATTTGCCCTTTTACAAATAATTATTATAAATGCCTCATCTTATCTGATTTGACAATATTGCATTACATCAAAGATGGATGATTTTTTCTATTTAATTAAATTCATATGGTTTTTTTTTTTTTGGCGAGTATTCAACTTTTATCCAATTTTCCGATAGCATTTGTCTTGGTCAAACATTTTTACCAACGACGCTCGCAGACGCTGTGAAGCAGAAGTTTATTGATGTTGAGAGAAGACAGAGAAAAGTCAGAGAAGGTAGAGAAAAGAGAAACAATTTTATGATAATAGAAATGTGCGTTGGCGTTGTGGCAAGCCTGACCACATTGATTGCTTTCAACCTCGAACTGTATTAAATTCTGTGGCACAAAAAAAAACAAAAGTTTCCAAGTTCAAAGTTTTGTGTTGGTGTTTTAAGCGTCAAAATGCTGGTAAATAATTGCGATTAATTTAGAAAATTTGGCAATCAATTTAAGTGGACAACTTCAGTTTGTTGACTCGCAATTGTATAAGTAAGAAATGACAAAAAAGAAAAAGACAAAACACTTTAAGTAAACGAATAAGTCAAGCTGCAAACTGAAGCCTTTTAAGTTCAAATTTAACTTGATATTTTTGTTGATTTTCTACAAATGCGGTTAATGCGGTTAACAAATGGCATTTTTAAATGGAAATAGTTTTGCTGAGTATTTGAAGCTTGATTTATAGCTCATTTAAATTTGACCAACGTATTTTATTAAGCGTTTTAAGATTGGTGTTTTTTTGTTAACGAGTTTCCATAAATTCCGTTAAGTGGAAAAACTTTTGTTGGACTTGAGGAATTTGTTTAAAAAGAGCATTTAAACCTTGACTTGAAGTCTGATTTAAAGCCTAATTTAAAGCAAGTTTTTGAGTCGAATTTATTGAGTCGAACAGCTGATGCTGCAAGCACATTTCTGGACCCAACATTGCCCAAGTTGAGTTTCGTTTTGTATTCTACTTTTGCTTTTTCTTTTTCTTTTTCTACGCGAATCTCATTTAAATTCGGAACGGAAACACAAAGTGTGATTTGTTGCGCTGCGTTGCAAGAATATCACGCACAGAAGCTGCACAAGTGGCAGGTGACTACTGGCAGCTGGCTGTTGGCGGGTGGTGGCAACATTGCCCTTCCAGCATTTATTACACTGCACTGCCCTCCCCTTATCCACATCGGGTAGCAGTGTCATCAGATTTGTTGCGTGCAGCATGTGCCACACGTTAATGTTAATATTAAGTTACGCGCTTGCCACACGCAAATATGGCAACATATTTTCCAATCACTATTGGAATTTGTGTCACGAAACCAATTCTGATATGCGGCAAGGCAGCTAAAAAAAAAGAGTGTTAACTATTTTACAAACAATTATCATATTCACAAAGAGGATTAATACAATTAAAAAAAATAACCTGCACAAAAAAAGTATGTTTATTTCATATTTAAAAAAAACCTCTGTTTAATAACAATATTCAATATTACAGTTATGTACAGTACACATAAAAAAACGATGTGGAAAGTTAGATATATAATTTTATAAATATATATTTTCTGATTAAAATGTTGCTTTACACTTGGCTCCAATTTTAGAACTCTACTAAAACTATTTAAGTATGCCGAAATTGTCTGGCAAATTGTAGTAATTTGTCAACTTTAGTTTTAAAACTCTACTAAAACTATTTAAATATGCAGAAACTGTGTCTGGCAATTTGTAGTAATTTGTCAACTTTAGTGTTATATATATTTTTAATGTTTCATATCTGTTCTATCTAGCATACCCCCTACTACTACTAACTACCCCTTACCCCACCATTGCAATGTGTGCAGCTTTTGCTGCTCATTTGCCATTAATAACACTTTGCATGTGATGCCGCAGCCATTGAGGGTTTCAGTTTTTGCAGTTTACACAATTTCAGCTTATGGCTCAATGATTGTAGCCATAGACTAGATTGCATCAGCTCGGCTAACACAATATATATATATATGTATATCGATATCATAAATTCCATTTAGTTGATATTCGCACGCTCTGCGAGGCAATCAAATGAAAGTTGTGGCTTGTGCTTTGCATATTTATCGCCAATTATAAAATTGTTCAATTTCTGATTACCAGCTGCTTAGCTGATTAGCCATTCAAATATATTTTAGTTTGAGCCCTACAATAAGCAGGGAGTAAGCCATATTTATTAGTTTGCATTGCAATTAGCAGCAACAATTCGAAAATTTTACAATTAGCCATGGCCTTTGGCAATAAACTTATTTTCTTTAATTGCTCGCTGAAATGCTAAACAATAGTTTGCAAAAATCAATAACTGAACAATTGCTGTGGAAAAGGGGGGATTTGAAATGTTGGCACAGGTCAGGTCAGCTCAGCTCAGCTGGCTCAAAGTGAAAGGAAATCTGTATAATTAAGCAGCGAAATCTATTATTGAATTCAACAGTATTTGATATGCTGACTAATTAGCTGGGCTACAATAATTTTGCATTTATTATTCAAAACTGAAAGGTGAATTATGCAAGTCGTGTTTGACAATAATAAATTTTATTTCCTATGCAGATTGCATTTTTAAGCTAGACACAGGGCAGAACATAGTTTATAAATATATATTAATAATTTATTAATATTAGTAATAATTAAAAAATTTAAAAATATATTAATAATTTATTAATATTAATAAGTTTAATATATATTATATAGTCTGACAAATTGACAAATAAATTACACAAAATCTTGCTGGCAATTTGCTAAGTGCGACTTAAGGCCAACATCTAATGCCAATTTTCACACAATATACAAAGAGCATATTTTGAATGCAATTAAAGTGCTATATTTTAGAAACAATAAGAAACTAGTTGGAAATTACCACAATGGACATTTGCACTGATGGTTTTCATGCTGCAGTTATATATTGCATTGCAATAACTCAGCTCTCACTCAGCCAGCTGAGTATTTAGCGAGAGGACATAAAGAGCACCAAAGCGGAAATACTCTGCAAATAAAAAAAAAAAACTACTACCGGGCACTTTAGCAAGTGCAAACACGCAAGTGAGACTAACACGCTGCTTATATATATATATATATATATATATATATATATATGTCTTTGCTGATGTACATATCAATGTTGGCTGCCACAAGACATACTTCCAACCCCTACCCCTATCCCTCCCCAACCACACTCGCATCTCGCCAAGCAGAAACCCTTTTCAGGCACCACGCATAAAAAAAAAAAAAAAAAATCTGAAGACGACAAAATGCAACTAAGCAAATATTTGCAGAAGAAATTGCACTTGCCACATGAAATGCCACGGCTTAAGCAGTGTTTAGCAGTTAACGTCGGCAGTTTTAAGTGTTTTATTATTTTAATTACCACATAGCTGCCAAGCGTCTAGTGTGCAGCACTTTTAGCGAAAACTATTTCACCTACGTTTAGCCAGGTTATTTACGGCCTATTTAGCAAAGCTTTGTGCTGCACAAGTAATAAAGTTGGAATATAAGTTTTCGTACACACAGCACAAATCTATTGCATCTAATTTAAATTTATTAACAATAAATGCCACTGAAAGTGTTTATTTTAATCTGTAATTTTCCCTTGAAAATCTGTGCATGCCACGCATGCTTTCATTTGAGTGTGCAACAATTTTAAAGTAGAAACATTACTCAACTACAACATTCTTACTTGATTTGCATTGATGAACAGAATTCGTGAATGAGTGATTAATTGGCCATCGCAATCAATATTGGTATGCACTTCTGGCCCAGTTTAGTTTCGCATCTGGGAGAACCATTCAATTTGGTTTTTGAAATTGCATTTGGAATTTTTATCGTTTCCACTCGCTTCGAAATGTTGAACATTATAAAACTCAACTGCAATTGCATCCGAAGGCATTTGATTTCCAATTTTGTATCGTTGGCAGTTCCGTTTCCGGTTGCCTCTTGGCTTATTGTGCACGTCTCACGTCAGCGTTTTAAACTTTGATTACGCTTTGTTGCCAGTTTTACCGTTGCTTCCAAATCTTGACAAATGAGTTGTGGGAGCAAAATGGCACAAAGCATGCTGCATACTCACCACGGAAGTGCAGCATACTTTGTTGCAACTATCTCAGTGCAACTATCTCAAAACTTAAGTTTTACCTTGTGGCAGTGTCATAATTTTACAATTGGCAAAACCACACATTTTGCTGAAAAATGTTTACGTTTAGAGAGACCAGAAAATGTGTGGAATTAGATAACAAATATAATTAAAATAAGAAAGACTTTTGCAGGGAATATTTGAGACATTAAAGCTTAAGAGAGCTAGAGATGGGGAAACTATGCTCCTAGTTTCACTAGGAAGAGAAAAGTTAACAGGGAGAGAAAAATTAACAACCTAAGATTAATTAAAAGTAGCCTGCTGAAGTACAATAAGGGAAAGAAACTGCTATTTTATTGAATTATTAAAATAATCATTAAACGGTATTAAAATTTAAAAAAAAAAATTAAAAATAATGAAGAATTAGTTGTGTATAATAATATAAATAATAAATCAATTTAGATAGTTACCTCATTAAGATGAATAAGTCTAGTTTTAGCTGTTATCAGTTTTGATAACAAAAAGTTGGAGAGCTATTGAACTGAAGCTGTTAAATTCTCTTATGCTGTTCGCGCACTTAACATGCTGTGAGAGTAAGGGAAATTTTAACAGCAGCTGCTGAGTTAACAGCGCCAGCAACTGTTAAGGCTGGAATTGAGAGCAGATAATAACAACAATATTGAAATTAAAATGTCCCAAGGAAACTCGCACTGATTGCAATACTTAATAAATAAGTAGTTTTTTTTTGGCAATGAATCTTTTTATCTTTGTTATTATTCGCATTTTTATTTTTATTGGCCCTCGAATTTTCGTTGGCATTTGCATCACATTTTGTATTTATTTTTTTTCTATTTCTACGTTTTTTATTTGGTTATGGACAAATTCCGCCAAAGATTGACGGGCCTATAAAAACCGAATGTGTGTTAAGTAACTTGGCTTGTAGCACGCAAGAGGCTTTGGAGATAAACATAAAAATGCTTATATAGGTTCTGATTACATTATAAATTTATGGTTGACTGGGCTGAGACGACACTGAACGTGGCCTTTAACTCCAAACAAAATGCCAGCATTGATTTCCACGCGAGACGACAGCAGCTTCAAGTGTTCCCATAAAATTGTCACATATCCTTGGCTCCGGCCAATTTGCAGCACTCACTTTAGGGGCGGCATGGCTCATTAGGAAACGTCAAAAAAATAAAATATAAAACATTAGCCAAATTATCGCGTACTCAAAGCAACAATAAAAGTTTCAGCCAGAGCGCTTATAAGCCTGTGAAATACTTTGGCTACTCGACTCAGGCACAGTGGGTAAAAATTATGGCAGATACTTGTCAAGACTGGATTTTATAAATTGTCTCTCATTATATAGATTTGCGTGAGAAACTAATTTTGGCCATATTGCATATCTTTGAATGGAGAAATAAGGAAACATATTTTCAAATCCGTCTTGTCGGAGTTATTCGCTTTCATCTGAGCTGAAATAGCTCAAAGTTGCAGCAGATTTATGCTTTCTCTTCTGTGGCATTAATATTGCATTAATTTTTCTTAAGCGTCTACCGAAACCCCCTTTTTTTAGTTCTTATTTTTTGCTTAACTTTATAGTCAACTTTTTTGGGTAGCCATTGTTGCAAAGTTACGGGGCGAGACAGCAGTGGAAGAGAATCAGGTGCGAAGAAGTGGGTCTGTCATGGCTCCCTGCCTGGTTAGGACACAAAGTAAGTTTTCATGACAGGGTACATTTTATTTTCTTCAGCTTTTGCATTTTATGCTTTCCTTCTTTTTTTTTGGAAAGTGCACAAAAAAGTGTGCATTGTTCTGCACCCACTGCAGATATGCTTAAGTATCTTTTGATTAGTCATATTAAGGACTCTCCTTTGGGAGTGCTGCACAAGCCACACTGTTGGTCTAGCCTCAACAATCTCAATGGGGAATAAGCCACATTGCCACAAATCAAACCAAATCGACTTGAAAATCTCTGTTGATTGCCGTTTGCAATTGCAAATGCCAATTTAAACTACTCTTTTTTTTATATACTCCTATTTATCTTGAGGATTTGTCTTCAATTTTGTTTGAAACTTAGTTTGATTTTTATCTTTTCTATTAATTTAAAGCAATTATAAATTATACGTATACGTAACATTTAATCTATTCATTTAAAGCAACTATGCATTATACGTATACGTAATATTTATCCGATTAAAGAGTAGCATTTTGGCAAACATTTTCAGCTATTCTATGCCAAAATGTTATTGCCGAGTTATTTACGACTGTTAGAATATTGCATCCGTACCCCTCTCAATTTCTTTCCATCCCTCCCCTCTCTCTGTCTCTGTGTTTATCACATTCTACATTCCAGTTTGCCACATCTTTGAAAATATTTTCAAATGCAAGTGGCGGAATAGTAGGCAAAATTGATAGGAGTTTAATTAGGGGCAAATTTTAAAGCAAATGTCGAAAACTAAAGTTCACACATTCTGACACACACACACCCACTCACACACATGCGTACACACAAACATTTCGAATAGTGTTGACTGCTTTTGGGTGCTGCTGCAAATTTGATGGCCGCCAATCAGTTGGTCAAGCAAAACTGATTTGATGATGTATTCGACTCATTTCTGTTTGTGTTTGTGTGTGTGTGGGTGTGTGTGTGTGTGTTTGGCTTGTGCATGAATGAATGAGTGTTAAGCGAGCATAAACAAATATATAACAGGCATGACAGATCTAAAGTTAATTACGGGCATTATTGCTTCTCAACTCGACATGTGCTGCTAAGTGCCAACTTATGGGCATAATTACCGCCCCTTTGCCAGCCTACAATTTCTATTTTCCCGGCATGTGCCACAAGTCGAACTATATACACATAATATATATATATATATGCTCAAATTGTGTGTTTGGTTTTGCTTTAAGTTTGACAGTGATTGATTAGCCGCCTTTTTTGCTGAACTAAGACGAAATTCAGTTTGTCTCAAGAAATCGAATGGGTAATCAAAGCAAACTTGATGCAAATAGCAATCACAAGTGCATGAAATTGTCCAAAGTGCACAGCATGAAATTCAAATGGAAACCCAAGCTGCTCCCCATTTATTCCATATAAACGATATCAGTTTGGATTCAAGAGCAGAATGCGAGTGCCTCTCCACACCCAAAAAGCAAAAAAACCAAAAAAAAGTTGGTCATGTTGGTGGTAATAATTTAATAAAATTACTGTAGGGGCGCCACATAAAAAGCAAACATAAAGCAAATACCCAAAAATTATTGTTATCGGGCCCAAACACACTCACACACAGCCAGACTCAACGGCTGGACGCCATTTTATGGCAGCAAAGAGGCTCAAACTGGGTTCCAGTTGCCAAGTTTCATTGTTTCATGAGCATAAAGAGAGTGGGAGAGGAAATTGCTGTCATATTTGTCTCCCTTTTGTGATTAAGCCTGATTTTCATTTAGTTGATGGACAAGATGCCCAGCTTGTTGAACCCCCCTCCCCAACCCCTCCCTTCCAGGCAAATTGTATGTCTGCCTCGCGTGAGCTGTCAACAAACCATAAAAAGTTTTATTTATTTTAATGGTGTCTCGTGGCTTCAATTTTGCTGGCAAACTCCAGATGGTTCTGCCCCTGTGTGTGTGTATATGTGTGAGTGTGTTTGTGTGTGTGTGTGTGTATAGAGTGTGCTGAGTGAATTTATACTTTCAATTCGTTTTATGCTTAGCATGCTGCTCTTTCACTGATAACGCAGCAACTTACATCTTAAACACGAGTAGCCAATTTATAAGGAGTTCGCTTCAGTATTCCTGGAAAGCTCGATAATTTCAATATTGGAATCATTTTTGGAATGGAAGTTCAAACTCTATTTTAATATTTGATTTTTTTATTTAGCATAAATTCGACTAATTCAAACAAGTTGTTTTAATCATAAATGTCCAAGAACTGTTAAATATTATTGGCCTTGCTGATCTTATCTCTTTTGACCAATTTGAATTCAATATAAAATATTTATAAATACAAATTTAAAAGGAATATTTTGCCACCTGCTGTCATTTCCAAATATGCCAAGTGCTAAAAAATATTGCTTGATTTTGCTGTTACTTCGATGTTTCCGAGATGAATGCATAAGTAATTTATCAGACTAAATGTGGTAGATTCATAATTTATGTGGTATTTTTTAACCTATATTTGTGATTAAGTGCACTTCTCGATACCAATTGGTATGCAGGCAGGACAAACGTTCAACACTGCGTATGATTAATGTGTGCAATTGTTAACGGCGTTTTGTGTGTTGGGGAAATGGATCGTAAAAGTGATTTAGGAATTGAGCCTGTGTCCCAGTTGATTGCCTATCAAGAGTTTTGAAATTGTTGGGCGCCTCTACGTGTTTTCTCAATTTAAAGATTAATTGAACTTTTGTGCAAGTGCTCTCAAAATTGAAGCAATTAATATTTGTTGCTGTCACGCCCCAAGGTATTTTGAAGCAATTTCGCTTGATTATTTAACCCTCTTATCGCCGTGCCAAAAAATCTACGAAACAATTCGCTAAGTAAGCGATGGCTGCCACCAAAAGTATCTCAGCTCAATTGTGGGCGGAAAGTGGGAGGTGGAAGGACTTTGTGAGTACATTAAATCAAAATCATTGCCCCAAGTGGGTGGCCCAACCAAACCTCAAAGGTGCTAAATTTGCAGCAAAGTGTCGTTGGCATCGCGAACTCAAATGCAAACAAGTCGTGCCAAGCATTCAGACTTTGCCAAGCACACACACCCCCCAATCCCCAATCCCCGTTTACCCGCTCCATTTCCACTTCATGGTGTATGTGTGTGTGTGTGTTTTTCGGGCATCCCTTCAGTGTGTGGGCGTAGACAGGCATAAATTTGCACTGAGCTTCGAGCACAACGTGCCGTTTGGCATTGCCTAAAAGATTAAAGGCGGCATTCGACTCAGCAGACATCCTTGTCCTTGCTGCACGCTGTGGCATGGGTAAGCCAAAACACCCGTTTCCAAATTTTATATGGCTTTCGTTTAAAAAAAGGGGTTGGACACAACGCCTGCATTTTGGTATTTGCCAAACATGAGCTGCTACTAAACTTTTGACTTTGATAAATCTCAAACCCATTTGAAATACTCTCAAGTGCACGGACTGAATGACAATTTACAACTCACATATAAATCCAATTGACTCTCGACTCGTTTATGCTAGCTAATATACCCCGCCAGTTGTTTAGGGCAAGGGGAGGATCGAGGTGAGTCTCGACAAGTGTGTTGTTTTTTCTTATTGAAAATGTAGCCGTGTTGCCCGGAATGCCAACAACTTGGCTGATACAAATCGGATATTCAGTTTAAAGTGGCAAGTCCATCACTAAATTGATAGGTAAAAAAGGATATTCGGATTTAAAAATACAGCCAATTCTTGTCACATTTTCCTTACTGAGTTCAGATTGCAAAAACCCTATACAAAAGAATTTATTGCAATCAGTAACAACCAAAAACAATACAAATATGAAACTAATTGAAAGAAAATATATTTTAATATATATGCAGTCAATAAATAATGAATAATAAAATATATACAAACTCAAATAAAAGTGGACAGTTTAATTAATTGGATTTCATTGTATTCTACTTCTGTATTACATTTAATTATTTAAAAATGATGTGTGCAAAATAATACCTAAATTCCCCTTTTAAAACCCACTTTTCAGTTGATCAGCAATATGGTCTACCCAAACGACATATCGGAAGCGCATCACGAGGAGCTGGCACTGGACACAAATGGTAATTCAGGCGCTGGAACTGTTGCAGCCGTCAGCATAAGTGGGGATGGCAAGGGAGCACAGAGTCAACGTCAGTATGAGCCGAGAGAGCGTTTCATAATTACCAAAAATGTGGTTGTCATTGGTCTGGCATTCATGATACACTTTACGGCCTTCCATGGCACATCGAATCTGCAGAGCTCGGTGAATGCGGACAAGGCACTGGGCACAACCACACTGGCCGTCATCTATGGCTCACTCATCTTGTCCAACATATTTTTACCCATGACAGTGATTAGGTGAGTAACTAAATCGCTCCATAAAATGCGTAAATAATCACAATTAAGTCTATATAAAACGCACAGTTTATAAATAGAGCGTTATTAATTTAATGCGAACAATGTGTGGCCATAAATAGTTTGATATAGATAAAGCTGTTTAAATGAAAATGTGTCAGTGTTGTCATAATATTAATGTCTAATCGATATTGGCTTAAAGTCTAGCTAAAAGTCAAAGAACTTTTTTGGTACTAATATGCAGACACTTTAATGGCTTCCATAATGTGCCTATTAAAACTTTTGTGCAACCAAAAAACGGTTGCCTGTTTTAATTTTTGATAAACATCTCATTGTCAAATAATTGCTGCCATTGCTCCATCGGGGTGTGTTGCCATAAATTGTTGGCGTTACCATAAATGTCTGCAATTGAGTGGCATTTTTATGCCGATTTTATGCAGATGTGACAGTCAAAAGGCAGTCAAAGTCGGCTCTTAATACTTTGAGCCGATGCCCTGAAATGTTTGACTGCTAAATGTCAACGGGGAGAGACCTTTAGATTAGGGTTTCTGTCCTCTTGCTATGCTGCTCATCGCTCATATACCCCCCCCCCCCTCATTTGGTTGGGGTTCCGCCCTTATTTTTCGGTGTCTTGTTTTGGATAGCTGCCAACCAACTTGCTCCGGCTGACATTTAAACAAATCGCTAATTTATAGCAAGCCTAGAATTCCCTCTCATTCCCTCTCACTTTCTCTATCTCTCTCTCTCTCTCTCTTGGTCGAATAAACACAAAGTTTTTTTCAGGATTTTCCGACCCGTTTGACTTATTCCAGGCACGTGCTGTGCTCTTCAAGCCGATGCTCCTAAAGCAGCTGCTTTAATCAGTTAACTCGATTTATTTAGATTTATGGCCGACCTTGAGTCGGCCACTGGGCCATAAAAACAAGCGGCTTAACACAAAGCATTTGTCACTTTCTCTAATCAACAGTTGGTTCGGCTGCCGTCTGACCATGGCCCTGGCCCTGTTCGCCTATATGCCCTACATAGCTGCCCAGTTCTATCCGCGCTTCGAGACGCTCATTCCGGCTGCTCTAATGGTGGGCTTTGGTGGCGGACCACTCTGGTGTGCCAAGTGCACATATTTGTCCACAGTTTCGGAGGCATTGACCCAGGTGCGTGGCAATAAATCGCGGAAGGATGTCAATACGGTCAAGTTCTTTGGCCTCTTCTTCATATTCTACCAAATGGCCCAAGTGTGGGGCAATCTCATCTCGTCGTCGGTGCTCACACTCAGCGCAACGACAACGCCAGCCAACGAGAGCCTTGAAGTGGAGCCACTTGAGGCGAGCATAAGTCGAGTGGGTGAATTGTGTGGTGCTCGCTTCTGTCCAGGCATTGGCGCGGAAGTCAATCCTAATCTGGTGCCACCAGCGCCCGAACAAATTCAGCTGCTCAACTCCATATTCCTCACGTGCATGGCTGGCGCTGTCATCATGATGATCTTTGGCGTTAGTTCCCTGAAGCGGTAAGATTAAACTACTACTAAAGTATAAATTTGAACATAATATTTTTGCTTAGAAGTTGCAAATTTAAAATTGAGTTTATCTTTATTAACTACTAGAATTTTCTTATGAATAGATATGGCGTCAAGCGCGGCGATACTGGCGATGGCATATCTGGACTGAAGCTGTTGACTGTTACCATTAATCTGCTGCGCAAACGCCGCCAGATACTCATGCTGCCCATTACCATGTTTATTGGACTCGAGGAAGCCTTTTTGGCCGTTGACTTTACACGCGTGAGTAAAAAATAAAAACTTTTAAGCTGCGTTCGAAACTTGACTAAATTTCACCACCACTTGAAACTTACCACAGTCGTTTGTTGCCTGCGGCTGGGGCATATCGAAGATTGGCTTTGCTATGATTTGCTTTGGCGTTGCGAATGCGATTGCCGCCGGCATTGCTGGTGCTTTGGTGGAGCGAATTGGACGTGTCACACTGGCTGCCATTTGTGCGGTAATAAATCTCTGCCTGTTGTCCTACATGTACAGCTGGGAGGCGCGCGAGGGTGATTATCTCAGCTATTGCGCCTTTGCGGCCGTTTGGGGTATCTGCGACGGCATCTGGCTGGTTGTTGTCAATGGTAAGCTTAACTTTAGAATGCTTTGACACCGACTTTAATTTGCTTGGCTTACAGCGTTTTATGGCATCCTGTTTCCCAACCACCTGATTGCCGCTTATAGCAACTTCCGTTTGTGGGAGAGCACCGGTTCGGTTATCGGCTATGTCATCAGCTCGCAATTGTGCACTTCCACCAAGCTAACAATTCTAATGGCTGTCATGATTGTTGGCTGCATCGGGTAAAGATAATAATATTATAATTTAAATGCATATTTCAATAGCATTGTTCTATTTTCATAGATATGGTCTGATCGAGTATCGTGTGTGGCAAAAGCAAAAGAATCTGGAGGCCATGTTGAGTGATTGAATTTCTGAATCTCTGCCATTTTAATCTTACCTGATGTGATATTGCCAGCCTACACTAAGAGCAATTAAGAACAATTTAACTAGTATTAAAAAAATAGTTGATTATTTTTTTTACTACTAAAAAATTTCCATTTAAAAATTAAAATATAAGTATATTTCGACTTTTCAAATAAAACGCAGCGTTTTCATATTTTTAATTGATTTTTTTTTATTACAATTATTTTAATATTTGTTCAGTTTTTCATGATTTTGTTTCTTTCCTTTGTGTACCATTTGAATTTTGTAATTGAAATATTTATTTTTATATATGTGTTTTGTTTTTTTTTTGTTTTTTTTTCTTGCCATCGTTATAAGTTGCTACATAAATTTGCTTATTCTAAATTAGTGCGCTGCCATACATTTTAGTTGGTTTACATTTATTTTGTTAAAGGTTGAGGGACTTGGGGGTCTTTGATGGCCAAATGAGAATCGTTAATTGCTAGAGTTTATAATTTGTTAATAAATTGTTTAAATAAAATACACATTAGTATACACGTTATATTATAATATAGCCAGCGCATTAAATGCAATTAATTTTAGATCAGCGCTTAAAATTTATAAAGAAATTCCATTTTTTTCTTTGCCATTTTGGTTTTTGCGCTTTTGCCATACAAATTGTTTAAATGTAAAACTCGTTTAAATATGAATTTGTTATACATATATTTTCAGTTTTTTTTTCGTGTTTTCTTTTTTGTTTTTTGTTTTGTATTTTGTATTTCGTATTTTAAATTTTTGGAATGGCACATCAATATCATAAAATGGGCCCTAAAAACTGCCTATATACTTTAGACTACTTTTAGGCTATTTGGGATATGATTAATATTACTCGTAATGTTATGCGTAAATAGTATTAATTTTTTAGATGGGGGAGCTCAGATGTTTGGGCTTGGAGTGTGGCTAGGAAGGGGGAGGAGAGGGGCATTTTGCTGACATTTATTGTAAATGCTATGACACACCTTTTTACATTACATGGCCTAAATGCTAAACGCTAAGTGTTTAAAACTATCACAAAATACACACAAACTATATACAGTATGTAGCACGTGCCCCACCTAAACCATGCCCTTGGACATCATGCGAACGGTGTTTTTGAGTGCCTGCCGCTTGTTGCAGAACCAAATGCGAATCACTTCGCGCTCGTAGCCAAGTTGATGGGCCAGCCCAGTAATTTCCGTGCCTGCAAAGGAAAATACATACAAAAATTAATATATATATGTATGTATATACAGATATAGATTGATATATATATTTGTCAACTGAAAGTTACCACTCACCCGAAGGATGCGTATTGCGCTCAAAGTGCGCATTCAGCAGCTCGAGGGCCTGCGGGGTGAACGAGGTGCGACGCTTTCGCTTCTTTGACGGCTCCACGCCAATATAGTCTGTCAGATGGTTCTGGCCCGATTTATACCGATTCCAGTGACTTTAAATAGAGTAAAAAAATGTAGGTCAGTTTTGGTTTGGTCTTTTTGTTTGTGGAAAACGGCGTGTGGAACTGCCTCCATACTCTCACCTCTCTTCGGCCTCCTTCATCCAGCGCTCCAGCACTGGCTTGATTTTCTGTGCACTCTTTGGTGTTATATCCAGTTTCTCGAACCTATATATATATATATATAGAGAGAGAGTATCTTAGTATTATGTGACTACTGACTCTCACTCTCTCAGTCTCAGTCTGTATGCGCTAGTTTAACGTAAAAGAAACGTAACTAAAGTGCCAGGACATTGTCAAGTAGCATACTTTTTAATCGCTTTGGTTTTTGATTGCCAAAAAAATATACAAAATTTGCTAAAAAATTGCTCATTGGCAATGCCCTGGCCAATTTAATTGGGAGTTGTTTTATTTTATTTTTAATATTTTTTTTTTTTGGAAAAGCGCATACTTATAACATAAAAATGAAACTAACGAAAACGTTTAATAAAAATGAGCTCTTTTGCACTTTAGTTAAGTTTCTTTCGCACACACATACAAACACAACTGCACACACACACACACACACAAGTACACACACACACACACACACACACATACATGTTCTGTTGTTGCGTCGACAGCTGAGCGGCATACATCTGCGCAGCGAGTGCACTGCTTGCATTTTGGCATTTGACATTTCGCATTTGACATTTGGCATTTGACATTTGATGTTTTTTTTGGGGGTGTTCGACGCAGTCGCAGCGTGGAGAGCGAGTGAAACAGTAGTAGTAGTTGTAGTAGTAGTAGTGTGAGAAGGAGAGACAGTTGGCGATTTAAAAATAAACAAATAAAATAAATAAAATTAATTTTGCATTTTTGTTTTTTTTTCTTTCTTTTTTTTTTGTCACTTGTTAAAAACATTTAACTAATTAAGCATTATATTCGATAAATTAATAGCATTAGAATATATATTTATTTTTGATTCTCTTTTATTTATAACTTGTTCAAAATGTCCTGGCACTCTAAGAACTGTTCCAGAAATTATTATAAAACATATTCAAATGAAAGCGTTCTAAACCGAAATCAATTCAAATGCAAATATTGTTTTTTTTTTTGGAAATTAAAATAATATAAATATCCTATTGTCTTTTTACTTTATTAGATTTTGTCGTTTGATTTCCAGATAAATTATAAAAAATACAGTAGTATATTGAAGAAACCAAAATGATTTATAGTATATTTTTTTTTTAAGAATATTTAAATCTCTTGCCATTTGAAAAAATACATACATAATATATACATAATATATATGAAAAATCCTAACACGGATTAAAACTAATATCAAAACACTAAGCCGGAATACGATCTTCTATTTTATAAGAATCATTATAAAATTATTACTGTTTTAATTTATTTTTTACTAAGAAGGAGCTTAAATAATTTAAGTATTAGGTTACTTTAATTTATGTGTAGAAATACAATGAAATATTTTTAGAAACACTTTTTTTCTTTAGATTGTTAAAGCTATTTCTGATATTTTCGCTAGAGGTATATTGAGTATAAATATGGTTTGATGGCACAATTCGTGTCATCCGTTCATAGCTCACCTGCAAATGGCACTTTGGCTGTACGCTGGCCCCTCTGTCACCGATAGGGCCTGGCCCACCTGGGTCTGGGTGAGGCCCAGCGAGAGGCGTCTCAATTTGAATGCCTTGGCAAACTCCTTGATCTCATCCAGGTCGATGCCGTCGACCACGTTGGTGGTGGCCTGATTGATGGTGGGTTCATCTGTGGAATACGTTAAGAGGGTTAAAGTCAACAAGAGTTTAGCTTAACGGTACTTAAGTGGTAAGCTATTATCGGAAGGGAAAATGAAGAAACCGTTGCCCTCTCGCTCTCTCTCTCTCTCTCTCTCTCTCTGTGTGTGTATTTATCTGTTTATGTGTCCTTATGTCTGTCTGACTGCCAGTCGGACAGTCAGTTAGCAGTTAACGGTCTCGGTTCCAGGTAATAACTGTCAATGCGAAATGACGACACAAATTGCCGTCAATTCGCGTCGCGTCAAGTCGAGTCGCTTCTCTTAATTGCAGTTAATTGCGGTAATTGCGAAATATTATTAGAGTGTCGCAGGTAAATTGATAAAACTAATTTGCCACAACGGTTGAGGCAGTTGTGGCAGTTGTGCCTCAACTAGCTGAGGGGCACTTGTAGTACTTGTAATTATTGCCATGTCAGTTGGCTCTTGTTATGCCTGTCTAATAGGTAAAACTAGCAAACTTAGCGCTCAACTTGATCTGCTTAATTTGTTAGCAGCTGTTGCTGCTCGACACGCACAGAAATTTGATTTATTTATTAATGATATGCAAGCCGACAACAAGGAGACAACAAGGAGACAAGGATTCCTTACAGCGCAGACACCAACGGCAGCAGCAGCCAAAACCAAAGTCATTCACTTCACTGTAACTGCAGTCCCGGCGCTTTAGCGGTAATTAAGATGCACACCCCGCCCCACAACCCCCCACACAAACACTCTCTCAGCACTCGCCCCACTTTTAGCCTGGTCTGAATCCTTGCCACGCCATAACTTGGGCTGCTCCTGCTGCTGCTGTGTTGTTTGTTTGGCCTGGCTTTGGAGGAGTGAAATATGTCATTAAATACGAAAACATCTTAAGTTTTTGTATGCATCAATTAGTAGTAATTAAGCTGCATATTGTCTGCAATTTGTATGCGATGCGACACTAGAGAGCTGCCATCAAGTACGAAGTAGCAGGCAGCATGCAGCATGCAGCAAGTAGCAAGTAACCAAAGCCAGCAACCAGCAACTGAGCCAAACGATCCACCAATGCAATTGAGACTAGGCAAACGCCACGTTCTAAACCAGTTAGCTGATGGTTTTGGCCGATAGCTGAGAGCTGCTAGCTGAGAGATGATGCCTCTACTTGGGGCATCTTGTTGTGCTGATTGCATTTTTAATGCATTCAAAGTTTCAATTAAGCCGAACCCAACACACACACATATACATTTTTCTAGTGAGCATATCATTAATTGAACTGAACAGAGTCTGCTCTGAATAAAGGCGGCTATAATCAGAAACGATTTAAGCTGAAAATATACCTAGAATAAGCTGAGCAGGGCAAAAAGTAATCAATAGTTTTAATTTTGAGTAGCATAAATATTTAATATGTTTTTTTTATTAATTATACTCTCAAGATAATTTTTAAATTAATCTAATAAAATTATGCAGTGCCTGAATTATGCGCGAATTAAGAAATTAAATCTTTTTCCAAAGTAAAAAATAAAGAATTTCGTTGAAAAGGATTGGAATTGAATTAAGGGTTGGCACAGCAAAATAATCTAAATATTTGGCTATCACAATTAGTGAGGATATTCCAGAGCCACACACACACACACACACATAGAGACACACACACTAATGATGTAAAACTGAATAAAAACAGAGTTAGAATTAAGGCACGTCAAAATTTAAGTGGCAGTTAAAAAAAAACTCAATTCGAGTTTGCTGTTGTTGCTTAGTGATTTGATATGCCAAGAGTTGGCCTAAAAAAAAAATCATGGAGGACTATGAGTGATATATATACATATGCATTCAAATAGACACTTTCAAATCAGGATCCAGTCATTTGATGGCAACTTTTTCAAACATTAATTAAGCCAGTTCAAAAAGCACATGTGAAACTTTTGTGTGCGATTTTAAGTAAAAAACAAAACCCAAACAAGTTGAAGAGATTTCGCACAATTTGCAAGTTGTGCGATGGGAATAGGGGGGAATATCTATCTATCTATTTAGTAGTTGCCTACTGCGAGTCATCAAGTGTGCAAAAGTTTTGCTGTGCATTTACACGACTTCTCAGGACTCTGGATTCATAATTGATGCAGCCGCGAGCTGCTCCACGACTCGACTCGCCTCGACTCGACTCCAGCTAAAGATTTTTGGCAAAAGTTGAAAGATGTCAGCCGTAAGTGTTGGCCAAATTAGCAGCAGCGTTGAAGCTGTCACGCGGCGCAGACAGTGTCGACAACTAAAAAGGATCCTAACTGCCAAGGACGAGGAGCCGTCGGAAGGAGTTTGACTAAGCTGCAGCAAATGCAGACATTTAATCTAAGCAATATTTAGACAATTTTTAGTAGTATTTAAAGTTAAATAATTAAATAAAATTAACAATTTTAAATAACTTAACATTTAGGCCAAAGTTTCCTTTGACCTAGCTTAAACTAGCTAATTAGTTAGGTAAGAAAAGAGTCGATCTTTACTCACTCGGTGAATCCATGAGCAGGTCGTTGTCGTTGTCATTGTCATTGGGCGACAGGTGCGGCGGTTCGCTGCGGGATGAGGGGCTCAGCTTGAGGGGCTGCATGAGAGAAACACCCGATGTGGATGGCATCGGCAGGGGTGAATCGTCGCGCGGCGAGGCGGATGAGGCACGCGTCGCTGTCGCAGTTGGCGGGCCTAAGGATTTCGTGATGGTCAACTCGCCATTTGAGGCACTGAGTCTGCAAGAGTTGTGGAATTAGTAGACTGCTGGATGACCACTTGGCCAGTGCTTACCTATTGATGCTGCTAAGTACGTTGCTCGCGGAACTGGCGGCAACAGCTGCCGCTGTGCAGTTGTTAACTCCGCCAGAGACGCCACTGGAACCGCCGCTCAAACTTGGTCCATTGCCCAGATAGTCGCGTTCCAGTCGAGGCGAGGTGCCCATGTTGAGGACATGCACCGGTGGCGAGTGGGTGCGAAACAGTGGAGATGAGTAGCCTCTTTCATTGCCACCGCCTGGTGGAACTGTCGCCGATGAATTGGGCGTCAAACGGCCCGAGGGATTGTTCCCAGAACCCCTTTCGTGTGGCATAAGATGAACTGATCCGCCACTTGATCCGCTCAGCCCGGTGCTGGCTCTCGTCGCCGTCGCTGTTGGCGTGTGCGAGCGTCTCTCGAGGCGCTCGTGATGCTGGCTGAGATTCATGCCTGCGCCGCGTCCCGGACTGTGCTTGGGTGAGCTGCCACTGCGCAGATTGTGTCCGAAATGGTGGCGAGCCAGAGCCGAAGCCGAGGGCGGCAAGGCTGGCGGGGAGACGCTGCTGCTGCCCCTGCTCAGCTCCAACGGCTTCAGTTCCAGTTGCGGGGCCGTCAGCTCATCGGGATGGCGCAAACTGATTTGCGGATGTGACGAAGACTGGCTGACCGCCGACGAGCCTGTCGTGCCATGCAGATGATGATGATGATGCAGATGCGTCTGCGTCTCGGGCTTGATGTGCAGCTGCTGCTGCAGCAGAAATGCAGCCGCGGGCGGCGGTGGCGGTGGTGGCTGCTTGCTCGGCAGCGCCGGACTGCCCACAGTGGGGGAGCCACTCGGCGGCGTTCGTTCCGCCGAGCGTCTCAAGTCGGCGGCAAGGTGGGCATGTGGCAAGTGACTCGCTGCTGCGGCGGCTGCTGCTGCTGCGGCCAGCTGTTGTTGCTGCTGCTCCCGCTGCTGCTGCTGATGGTTGGCAGCGGCGGCGGCAAACAGCTCCGGATGCAGTGCCGTCAACAACTGTTGCACGCCCGTCGAGAACAGATTGGGCTTCAGTAAATTCGTGGGTGTTTGCGCCAATTGTGGCAAGGCCGGCGCATGCTGCATGGCAGCCAACGGTGGCGCTAACAATTCTCGCTGTTGTTCGCGTTGTTGTTCACGTTGCTGTTGCTGCTGTTGCTGCTGTTGTTGCTGTTGCTGCTGTTGCTGATAGCTGGCAAAGGCGCCAAATGCGTTGGGTAGAAACTGTTCGCTGGTGGGTATCTGTGGACTCACCGGAATGGTGAGAATGGTCTGAACAGCAATGCCTAAAAGAGCATTAAGAAATAAAAAAGTTTGTTTTAGAAAGTAGAATAATTTTTTTATAGAATAAAATAGATTTTTTCTGATTAAAAACTAGGCAAAGTTTAATTTCTACAGAGAGAACAGGCTTCCAATCAGGCAGTATCGGGAGGTGGTAATGATTGCCACTTGCTGTTCAAATTTCTCACTCATTAAAAGGGTTCATAACAATAATTTATTTTTTTAAGATAAGCTGACTCAATTAAAAGAAGATTTTTAATGACTTTGTCAAACTCCCTTTAAATAAATATAAATTCCTAAAGGCCTAAAAGAGCATTAAATAATAAAATAAGTTTTGTTAAAAAAAGTAGAATAATTTTAGTACAAGTAAAGCTGCAACTCAGAAACGAAGAAAGACAAAGGAGACTACGGAGCTGGGAAGAATCACCAGGACTCCAACAGGCCAAATGTCTTTTGGGCGGCTATAATCATAAACGATTTAAGCAAGTAATATCCATGGATAGGAATAGGCTAAGGATACTTGTCGGTCTACTGACAGGACATTGTAGACTAAAAAGCCTCCTGTGCAAAATGGGTATCTATAGTAACAATCAGTGTAGGTTTTGTGAAGTCGAGGAGAAGTGCTCAACTCTCATCCTAACAGAATGTATCGCCCTAGCCAGGAAAAGATGCAGCATCCTAGGGATGCATGTCAATGACATCAAAGACTCATTAAAGATCCTGGCATTAGTTCAGAAACTGGGATTTATGGAGCTTATAGCTCGCTCAGAAGGGTGCACAATAGATCTATTAGGTCGCAGGGCACAAGATCCCAATTTAATAAAATAAAAATAAATGGTATAAATAAAACAGATTTAATTCTGATTGAAAACTAGGCTAATTTAGATAAGAGTGACTTCTACAGAAAATACAGCCTGCTTCTGGTCTGATTTCCAATCAGCCAATATTCGTAGATGGTAATGATTGCCACTTGCTGGCCAAAATTCTCCCTCTCTAACAGGCTACATAAGGTTCCTCAATTAATAGTAGATTTGAGCCGTATTTGTTAAGCTTCATTTAAATAAATATAAATTAAATTTCTTTATTTTTATAGCTGAAAAAATCAATAAAACAACTTATTAAATCTCAAACATAACAAATAATTCATTGGGTTCGGAATTTATAATCTGTTAAGAACGGAACACGGTTAAATCTGCGCAAAAGTCGAGGAAATTAGGAGCAGAATAATCGCTTTAGCTTTGGCTTTAATAACCAAGGACTTTGGCTGCGGCCTGGGGCAAAGTCAAGTGAAGTCAACTATGTTATTGATACCCCAGCAGCTAAAAACTAATCCCGAGCACACAATGTGCATGTGTGTGGGTGGTTATTTGTTTTGCACCCACCTTGCGCTGTTGGGATGAGCAGCTGGGCACCCTGGACGCCCTGCACCAGCTGGCCGGAGGCGAGTATCAGTTGCGGCATTTGGGCGCTCGCCGGCGGCGCTTGGAGCGCTGGCGGTGGCGATGCGGTCGCCGCAGCCAAAACATTCGCCAGCGTCGTCGCGTTGAGGGGATGGGCGTGGGGTGAGCTGCTGCTGCTGGGATTATCCTGTGGCTGTTGGCTGGACGAGTTGCCGGGGGCTGAGCTGTTGCTGTTGTTGCTGCTGTTGTTGCTATTACCCTTTGACGTCTTGTGCTTGTTGTTGCCATTGTGGCAGCTGCTGTTGTTGTTGTTGTTGCTGGGCGAGGCACTTGCTGCCGTCGCCGCCGCAGCAGCAGCTGCTGCCGATGTTGAAGTGACTCCGCCAACTGCCCCAACTGCTGCTGCTGCTGCTGCTGTGGCTGTTGTTGCTGCCATTGCCTCAGCGCCAACGCTCAAATTCAATGGTGAGTTAAACACGGAGGCGGCTAATCCCTGAAGACTTGCTAGTGCTGCTGCCGTCGCCGGATGATGATGGGAATGATGTGAATGTGAATGTGTGTGTGCATGTGGATGTTGCTGTTGTTGTTGCTGCTGCTGCTGATGTTGCTGTTGTTGCTGGTGTTGCTGCTGCTGATGTTGCTGCTGCTGCTGCTGCTGTTGCAGCGTAGCCAAATTTTGTAATTTTTGCAAATTTATCATGTCTTGCACTGAGAAGATAAACGAGAAAAAGCATACGGAAAATGTTGTCATTAGTTTTTGGGTTGAGCCAGTTAGCCAAATTAGTAGAAAATTTCACCATCGTTGGTTTTGGGGGGAAGTGTGGCAAAGCAGCCCTAAAGCTGCACAGCACTAATTGCTGCTTTACTTAACTGAGGGGGCCAAAAGTTTCAGTGTATTATTCAGAGACGGAAACTAGATGTTTAGAATACAAAAAGCATATAAAAAAAATAGTAACACAAATTAGATTTTTTTTCTAAAAAAATACCATAAGTCAAAAAAATACAAATAATTTTGAATTAAACTGAAAAACGAAAATTAATTAATTAATTTACCAAAGCTGAAATATTTAATTTTATATATTTTATCTCAACAATATTTAAATATATTTTTTGGTATTCCAACTGGTTCCGCCTCTGTTGTGAATAAATTGTTTTTTTTTTGGCTTTCGATATGTACTCACTAGTTCCATTTAGATGTGCTGCAAATGCCTTGGCCTGAGCCTGCTCCTCGCGACGCAGACGCATTGCCTCCGCCGTGGGATCATCTGCATCGTCCTCGTCCACATCGATTTGCATGGGCAATGGCGAGGCGGAGTTTGTGTCGCGCTGATGATGATTGGCCAGCGAGGCAGCCTTGGCGGCTAGATTCTTATAGAACTCCAATTCCTTGACATGATCCTTGGTGTCATAGCCTGAGTGGTTGGAGTGTGCCGGCGAGAGCAGCGTTGTCTCCAAATCATCCTCATTGCTATTTATGTGATTATGATGATGCTGCTGCTGCTGCTGCTGCGGCTGTTGATGATGCAGGAGGTGGTGTTGGTGGGCGTGGCTGCTACTGCTGGGCGAGTGGATTTTGTGGCAGCTAATCTCCTTGTCGTAGTCCTGCAATAAAAATAGAAAATTCCTGATTAACTAAAGTCTGATGGAAAGTTTGGCTTAAAGCTAAAAACAAATATTTAATGAGCAACTGCGTGTTTCCCCAAAATGATTCAATATTATGT
Source organism: Drosophila multiciliata (assembly GCA_037043605.1). NCBI lineage: Eukaryota > Metazoa > Arthropoda > Insecta > Diptera > Drosophilidae > Drosophila > Drosophila multiciliata. The sequence goes on from JBAMBF010000589.1 coordinate 12,245,652, forward strand.
TACATAAATCGGAGCCAATGTGAATTGAGAGCTGTGATTGCTTTTATTATTAAATTATATTTGCACATTTGGTAATTACATAATCCACAGTCAATTGTCAATTGTGTGGCCCATGGGGGGGGGGAGTGTGGGGGAGACGCCTATTGTGGCACACACACTGGGTTCCAAATGTTTGCTGATTGGATTATTATTTAAAGGACAGCCGCGGCATTTACTCGTATTACATTACATTTTGTCAGCTCAAAGAGAGATGAGTGTGTTGTTCATTTACATGTTGCAACACATATCACATATTCGCGAGTTAATAAGTTAATTTAATTTTTGCTGTAATTGTCAACGCACTTTTATTGTTTGACACTTATTGCGTTTCCTGTTGCTGCTGTTTTGCTTGCCGCTTGATTTATGCTAATTTAATTGGTTGCAATTTCAAATATGAGGGTAATAAATGCAACGAATTTAAATGATTTAGAAAAATAACACACATAAATAGATTGAATTAAGTGAATATCAAATGCTAAAGAACACTTTTAAAAACCCAAAATACGCCTTTAGTTGAGCTCTTAAATATGCAGCAAATTCGAATGTGAAACCTTTTTTTAAAGCAGCAACTTGCCCCGAGGTAAACAAAATGCCAATGGGGAAAAAAAAAATATTTATAAAAAAAATAAGGAAAAAGGAGAAAGGTAAACCAATATAATTATTGGCAATTAATGCTGGCGACGCTCTCCAAATGTGCTGCAAGCCATTCAGGAACAGACGCCAAAGCCAGTACCGTTTGCAGGAGGAAGGGGGTGGGGGGTGTGGTCCTACATTAATGCCAGGGCGTCGCAGCTGCCTAAGTGCAGGTTGCTGGCGTCTCCGGCGACGTGGGTCGCGACGTGCCCTGGCGAGAGCTTCAATTAAATTTTATTTGCATAGGAAATTAACATAATTGTAGTGCAAAATAACAACCCAAAACCAAAAATAAAATACAAAAACACAAACAGAAATAGAACGAATAGAAAATAAAGAAAAATAAAAAAAAAAACACCCAAGGAATACGGCAATAAAAATAAGCAGCGAACGTGACAGTATAGAAAAAAGTGTTAAATATGTTAGGAATAAATGCAAATACAAATTTTGCTGTCCACTGCGGTAATTAAATGAATTTTTATCGAAGTGTTAAATGCTCGGTGAACCAATACCGAAGTGAAATTAAATGAATTATTTGCTTGCAATGCGATTAAAGTTAACCGATAATGCTAGAAAAAAGACTTTTTGGAGTAAACCATATGTATAAAAATATTGTTAAAGTGAGAAATAGAACTTTCCTATTTAAGTACTTAGAAGTTGCAAAAAATTACTGAAAGGTCTTAAGGATAGTTTAATATGGCCAATATTAAAGTCATTTTGAAATAAATAAGTTAATATTTAATTTAATAACAATATAAATTTTAAGCCATAGCTCAAAAGTCTTTGAATTTAATAATTCTGAAATTAATAAGTTAGTAAGTAAGAGTAAGACACAATTTTTAAATTGTTTTGGAGTAATTTAAATTATAAAAATATTCCAGTTAAGCGCTTAGAAGTAAAAATGATTAGTAGCTTTTTTAAAGCTATTTTTTTAAAGCTAAATTTTACTGAAGGGGTTTACTTTATGGCACATATGAGCACCTCTTAATATGCCTAATCAAAGCTGGCAAACGTTGCATTCTATCAACTAAGAGACACTAAAAAGTTGCTTGTCCATCGATTACACAGTGGCAGCCATAAGTATGCAACATCATTTGCCATGTGCAAGGACATTAATTAAGCGCTTGATAAATTTCATTGCCGCGTGCTAAAATGACATTAAAAAATTGACATTTATTGGCACCCCGCAAGAGGTAAAAACAAACAGCGATAACTACTTAAGCAGCCAGAACAGCAAAATTCATTAAAAAAAAAAAACAAAAAAAAAAAGCACAACCAGCAGCAGTTGCAGGACACTCGATGGTTGCTGCCACCCGAGCGAGGACGTGCAAGTTAATGCCATTGAACAGCAAATCGAACTAAATTTATGACACACAGCAAATGGGAACAAAAATAAAAAAATGAAAAACTACAAAAAAAAAGAATAAAAAAGCACGGGAAAAATGAAAAGCAAGCAACGTAAATGTCCTGTGTGAAAGTCCTTTGTGCAAACAGGCGGCAAACAGACGGCAAACGCCGACGACGCTGACACTCACTATATGCCACACACACACACCCACACACACAGACAGTAAAGTAGTTGTTGCCGCTGGAACTGGAACTGGAACCGAACCTGAATCTGGGGCTGATGCACTGATGTGCAATGAATTAACTTTTCAACATATTTACACAGGCTCAATTCAATGGGTGGTAGCGAGCATAGTCGATAATTGTGTGGGAGAAGGGGGAGGAGCGGGTGGGACGGGCAATGCCGTGGTTTGACGCTCCGCCAGCGGCAGCCAAAGTTGCTGAACAAAACTGGGGCTTATAATGAGGCACTGACGCTGACTATTGTTGCAAGCCGTCGCAGTAGTTTCGCAAATGAGCGGAAATTAAAAACTGATTTAGCATGAAAACTGGCAGAATGCGGGAGGCAGTCAGATCTGGACATGAATGGATGAATGGATGTTACCTTGTGCGATTGAGAGATATCAAAAGGTGTGATTATTTATCATTAGGCCCAGATTTGAACTCATTACTAGAAAGTAAGTCAATTGCTTTAAATATGTTAGCTGAAATTTAATAAAGTCGCAGCAAGTCAAAGAAATCTTTGCTTAACTTCCGACTGCTGATATCAAATTTCTGCACTTAACTTAAATTTTTAATTTACAATATTTCTTATTTAAAATACTTATATTAATACTTAGCTAAAATTGCAGGCTTGTACGTCCTTGTAATTTTAATTTTCAATATAAGTTGCCATTAAAGAATAACTGACAAAATTGTTTAATAAATAATATCAAAATTGGATAAAATTATATCGATTTTATTATTGTATTCTACTACAAATTTATTGTGAATAAAGTATAAACATTTGCTTGCAACTATGCAACATTATTTTACACACAATGCAAACTGGTATCGCCTTACACAAATATCTCAGCCGGCAGTTTCGCCTCGACGCATGCAACACAAATGGCCACAAAAGGTAACGCGCCAAAATTTATTGCCATGCTACTTGTCTCTGTCCAACAGGGCTGGACAATGGCCGGCCAGGAGCTTGCCCTCAGCCCCACCCAGCCAGCAACAGACCTCGTCCCTCCCCCCCTCCGATATCATGCGAACACTTGAAGCTGCCGAACGATGAATGTGCAACAACTTTTACTTTTTTGTTTCTGCGATGCCGTCAAATGAAAATAAGTCGAAAAAATAGAAAATGAATTGAATTATTGCAAAGAGCGCGAGCTGCGTTGCCGACCAGATAAAAATGCGAAAGGGTCGCTCGTTTGGGTGTCGGGGGGTGTTTCTGGTAGGGGATGCTGGGCACTTGACAGCCCCAGTGATAAGCAAAATCCACGGCGCGAAATGGAAATGCGATGGCGGCAACGGCGACGGCGACGGCAACGGCGACGGCGACTGTGATGGAAAACGGCAGCTTTTGCTTTCTTCTTATTATGCGCCTGGCACTTTTCCCCCCGCCTGAGTATGAGTGTGCCTGTGTGTGTGTCTGCTTATGTGTGTTGAGCCTGTTGTGTTTCTTGTTTTGGACACCCTGTATTTGTGCATCTAAGCGGGTAGCTTGAACAAATCTTTTACTGACAACAGGTCAAGTTGCAAAATAAATAACAAATATTTTAAAAATAAATTTAACAATTTTAGCATTTAAATAAATTAATCAAACACTGCTAGATTAGATGACGAACTAAATTAGCTTAATTTATTTATTTATTCAGTATTTCATCAGTTGCTTTACAGGGTATCTCTATGCTCTATCTTTCCACTGTTTTTATGTTTATTCTTGCTTGTTTTGTTGCATGCTTTTGAGCGCGACGCCGAATGCGAAATTATAATTCACACATGCGACCAGGGCGTACAACTTGTGGCAGGGGTTTGAACCTGCCACCATTCTGGCATTACTCTTTGGGTGTCTGAGTGTTTTTTGGTATTTTTTTTGTTTTTTTGGTGGAGGGTGGTTGGTTGGTGGCTAGCAAGGTTTTGGTATGCTTGACCATTTGCAGGGTGCGTGTTCGTCGCCTGTTAAAAAATGCAATTGCCAAAAAGTAGCCAGCAAAAAGAAAGAAAGTAGAAGCAGCAGCAGCAGCGGCAGAGGCAGCAGCAGTGGCAGCAGCAGCGGTGGCAGCATCGAATGCGTTGTTTGTTTGCTTTAATTGCAAATGGCATTTTTTGGGGCGCGCGCGTTACAAGCTGACCAACAGCCACCCGGGAACAACCCAACCACCCCCACACCAGCCACCCCAGCCACCCCAGCCCCCAGTTCCAGTCCCGCTCAACGGAGTGGAAATGCATTTTGTAGGGGGGGGGTGAGAAAGGGCGAAAACAGGCTCATAAATTGTCGAAAAATATTTGACTTGTTCTATTTTTGGTCACCAGCGCCTGCTGCGGCCAGCAATATGCTATATTCTTGCTGGCCAGCTTACCACCCCAAACCCAACCTCTGCCTCTCCAGTCACCAGTCACCAATCCCCCATACCCCGCAGTCCATCGCTTTGTTCGTGTGCATGCAAACATTTTTGGTAGCAGCAACGGCTTCGGTCTCATCGGTAGCTGCCTGCACTTTTGCATATTTAATGCTTTGTTTAATGCAAATGTACATAATTTCATCATTGAGCATGCGTCTGTATTGCGTAAGTGCACATGTGTGTGTGTGTGTGTGTCTATGTGTTTGTTTGCATTTCTCTGTTTGTGTATAGTTTTCTTTTATTTCAACTTTTGCGCCCGTTAAGTCGCACAGAGAGATGTGAAAATATTTTTCAATTAATATTTATGTTGCTTTATTTGCCAGAATTGTTAATGTCCAAGCTCAAATTGCAACAATATGGCATCATAGTAAATGGCTTTGCACAATCCTACTGTCATTTTAGCATTTTGCGACAATTCCACTTTGCCTCGGGCTTAGGGTGCTGGTCAAGTTATTGGCAATGCCATTTCCATACTACTTGCTCAATCCAATGGAGTTCATTGAACTAAAGCTTGCTGTGATTGCAACCAAGAAGATGATTAAAATTGGTATCGTATATGTATATATATAATATAATATATAATATAATATATATATATACATATATATATAAACAATAGGTGCAACTTCTTTTGTATATAAAAATATTATTAAAAATTATAATAAATATCTCTATTTTAGAATATATGTTAAAAGTATTTGAAACACCTTCTGACCATTACATTATTTTTTAATTATAATTATTACTCGTATTTGGGTGCTTTCTGTACTGGTAAGATATATTCTGACCACTTTGAGCCAGTAGCTCTTCAATTAAATATAATTCCTGGACATCTTCATAAGTTGACGGTCTGCTGAGCTTAAGCCACATTTTCCTAGAAAACTATACCTTCTGCTGATTAAATTCCAATAAGAATTCCTCCACACATTAAAGATTAACCACAACATTTGAATCGCACCTCGCAGATCGCTTAGCGACTAAACAATCTGCATTGATGCGCAACTCCATTGACCAACTCCATTGACCTGCAGCATCAACTGGAGAGCAACCCGAAAAAAGGTTGACACAGAAGCAAAAAATAAATAAATAAATAAATGAATGAAAAAACAAAATTGAGAAACAAACAACAAAAAAATGTCGAGCCGCCATTTGCAATAGCCAAGCGATTTCTTGCACAATTTCCTCGGCACACACAGTGTGAATAAAAATGTAAGCCTCAGTTGCAGTCCCAAAACCAAATACGAATACAACGAAGTCGCAGCCGAAGCCCATTACTGATAGACCCCCCACTACCACTGCCTTACCCCCCGCCCCCTACCCCATACACAGTCCAATCAGCCACACACACAACAAACAAAAGTTGCAAACTGCAGACATTGCAATTTTCACGAGCATTTGACCGGTTCTCTATGTACAAGCACAGGCATATATAGCGCCTATATATATATGCATATAGGAAATGCAATGGTCGAGGGGTGGGGAGTCTGTTGGTTCGCAGTCGCAGCTGACAGTCGCATGGCGAATGGCCAAACGAAAACAAAAAAGCGTGCAAAACAACAGCGAAGCACAAAAACCAAAACAAAAATGTGTAAAAAATAACGGAGCAAAAGTGTGGAGAGAGCACATAAAAATGGAACAAAATGCAGGAGAGCCAAACAGACAAGAGAGAGAGAGAGAGAGAGAGTGAGTTGGAACTGTAGATTGCCTACTCATAGCCCCCCCTCCCCCTCCTCTTCGCTGTGCGGCAGTGGTCTAAAGGCCCATCAACGGCGACATCAATGGGCGCGCCACTCAATCAACCCCACGCTGCCTGTAAATTGTGAGCTGGGCTGTTTGGTGTTTGCCAAAGGGATGGGTTGGAGTGGGGCTGGCTGGCAGCTGCTGCTGCTGCTGCTGCTTGACAACAATGAAGGCCAAGTATTGTCCAGGGCAGCGCACATCCCAATCTCCCCCACGTTGCAGACCCAATTCTTTTTTTCCATCCTACTATTTTGCTGAGCACTTTTTTATGTGCCGCTTCATTTAATTTTTTTCGTTTCTTTCGCTCGCCCTTTCTCCATCTCTCTCTCTCTGTCTCTCCCTTTGGTGTTTACTTTTTTTTTTTTCTGTTGGCCATTTTTCATGTTGGCCTGAGCGCCGTGTTTGCCTGCTACAACTTTCTGACTGCTTGGTCGCTGGTCAGCCGCAGTTATTCTTGGGCCCCGCTCGACGCTTGCTGGTCAAATAAATGCAACTTTGGCAACACCCCCCCCCCCTCCCCCTATGCGCTCACTACTCCACTGCTTTTGGCCCTGTCCAGACTCAGGTTAACGGCAACGCCCTCTTCCGTTGCGTATGCAAAACTTTTGCTTGATTTTCACTTTTGGCAGCACTTTTCTTCTTTTCATTTTTTTTTTGCGTGCGCCTCAAAATAAAAGTAAAAGTTGCACACACACACACACATCCCCAACCCCTTCACATACATATATGTGCCACCTTTTGAGCCCACTCCTTTGACTGGTCAGTTGGTCTGCCTCAGTCCGTTTTGCGTTCCTTCCATTTTTGGCGTCTGTCGCGGCATTTATTGCCACGTTGCCTGCCCCGAGGGCCACTCCGTTTGACTCTGCTGCTCATTTACATCAAATTTTTAATTGGAATTGGTGCCAGCGAGAGTTGAGATTAAAAAGAACGTTTAAGGAGTGAGTGGAACACAATAAGCCAGAAGCGGCTTAGAAACATTGATTGGCTTTTTCTGCGCCTATTGCGACATTCATTCGCCATTCTCTTTTGGCTATTGTCAATTGCATATTACGCATACGCCGCGTGGTAGCAGCCAAGGAAGGAGTTCTTAGTCTAGGCTGGGAATTTTTATAGTTGAACTCGTATTTTCCTTTTTTATTCTTACTTTTTTATATAGTTTGCTGATTGATCAATTAATTTGATATTCCTATTTAATGTCTTTCATAGGAAACTTAATTTTTCATACATCATATTTTTTTGCTTGGCTGCCAAAAGTTATCTTCTTGATAGTAATTTATAGGCTTATAGAATTTTTGCCTTTCTTATGCTGATTTTTTTTTAAGTTATGATGGCTTCTTCATCTCCAAATCTGTGGACTATCTTTTGACTAAGCCTTGTTAGCTCTTTCATTCTTCTCTTATTAACTTTTTTCTGTTCTTCTTGCCTTTGTGTGCCTACTGCACAGTTTATTGCCTCAAATATAGTCACTACAGAGCACTACCCCTTTCCCCTGCATCCCTCCAGCTGCCCAATCCAACGCTCCACTTGGCTGCTGCTTTGTCACCTTTAGCGTTGGGCTGAACTTTTGCTACTCCTGCCACAGTCTCACTTGGTCTCACCCATTCCTCCTAGCACTTCAACCCCTGCCCGGCACCTCATGCGTTTTCTTCCCCAAACCCCCTTTGATTCCAGCCTGTTGTTTGCTTTTGCTATTTTTAACAATTTTTTCATATTTGTTTGATTTTTTTTTTTTAGCAATGTTCAACCGGAAGTCCAACCACCCCCGACTCCCTCTCAGATTTCGATGTTCCCCTGGGTCGCTGCTTGGCTACCGATATGTTTGTTGTTTGTCTGTCGCATTTTCTTTTACTTCTTGTTGTTTGTTGGTATTTTGGGCGATTTCGTTGTTGTTTTTATTGTTGCTGCAGATGCGGTTTTTTTTTTTATTTTAGACGCCTGTTGAGAAAACACAAAAGCTTTGCATTTTTATGCAATTGTTTTCTTCTCTTTACACACACACACACATGTATTATGGGTTGTGCCTGCGAGTGTAGGTGTGTGTGTGTGTGTGAGTGTGTGTGAGTGTGTGCTCTTTCTACGCTTTTCTCTACACTTCTCATTCGTTGCCGACGCTGCGTTTTTATCAAGAAAACGAAAAAGTAACGCTTGTTCGCCTGCTGCTGATTGGTCCTGTTACCCCTGCCACTTGCCACCGTGCCACATGTTGTGCGCTTTAGTACCCTTAGCAGCCCACATGTACCACAATGACAACAGCAGAAACATTTTTTGTTTTAGCCGTGGCGCAACACACCCATTTTATTGTCCATTGTCCTTGTCGCACGCTGCGGGGCAAGCGGAGCTCTGCGACTATTGAATCCACTCAGATCCACCGTTAGCCCCGCAATGTGTCCATCCAGCGATTGTCCATTAGCCTGGCCTGAGTGCATCCAAAAGAAATGCCGCTGCTGCTTCTGAACAGGTGAAAATATAAAGAACACTATTCGATATCGAATAGTTGGAATCATCCAATCGCTTGCCGTGGCATGAAAGAAGCCCTTGCAGCAATAAATAATAAATTTCATATATTTTCAACTGCAACATTTACTTGTACAGAAGACTTTTAGAAACTGGAATGCTTTTAATAAATTTAAGCTATAAATTTAAAAAAAAAAACGGGAGAGTTCGACACAATCCATGCCAAAAATAGATTAAGTTTTTGATCATAACTTGATTAATTCTTTTCTCAATTCTCAATATGTTTTTAAAAATATGGCTTTGATTGTTATCGAAATCGATATATTTGCATATACCCGAAATGTTGTAGTTATCGATTAAATTAAATTGAATTTGTATTTATGCCTGTCACATTATTTTCCATAACTTAAATAAATCTTCCGCCTTCTGCCTATCCAGGCATAAATTCCCTCTTCATATTTTAACACAAAATGATTTAAATTCCTTAATATAATTTAAATATTTTATTTTAATAATTTTATAATGAGGCACACATTTTTTGTTGCACTCACTAAACACTCTTTTGGGAGCACTCATAATTCTTGCATTTAATGTGGCTTAGACAATCCTTAAGTGTCTTTGCTGCCTCAACAATTGGTGGCTAACAAAATGTAATTACTTTGCGCTGCATACTTGCAACGTTTCTCATGCTACTTGAACATGTTACACTTTTCGCGTCCCCCCCACACCTTGCCTTGCTACAGCTGCCACACAACGCTGCAGCACTTTAAAATTAATATTCCTATTTTTCAATTACAACTGACACTTGTCTATGGCAGCCGGGCCCAAGCCACACCGTTCACACATCTCCCCCCATTCCCCCTATCCAACACATATGGCATAGAGCCTACCAAGAGACAGCCGCGTGAGTTGCAATTGTTGCTAGTCGGAGGACGTCGTCGTCGTCATCATCATCGTGGTGGATGTGGATGTGGATGTGGACGGCACACACCCAATGTAAAATGTCATTACCGTTGACATAAATGAATAGCTGCATTCATTGCATTTGGCAGTGTTGGCCCATTGTGTTAAAAAAAGGAGTAAAATAAACAAGATTAAAACCGCCAACAAGTGCCACGAACAGTTCTCAGTTTTATTGTAATTTGACATTAGCGATTAGTTAATTAAAGCCAAGTAGCTGACTGTTGGCCAGGTTAAGAATTCATATGGCACAAGTGTAAGCAAAAAGGCGATTTAATGATAAAACTGAATGCTAATAAGTGAAAGCCATAAGTAAATTATGACAATAATAAATCTTTATCTGAGTGGGTTTACTCATAATAATAATAATAATTAATCAACAAATCATTTTTTATTTATTTTACAATTAAATTTAGAAATACCTTTAATCATTTTTTTATCATATTTTACATATGGCCAACTCTCTAACTAATTGTGTAATACGAGCATTTTTCTTTTATATTGTGAGCCATTAGAGTTTAATTACTGATTCGTTGTTGAGCTGCAAATGAGCAAGTGATGGCCATCTAGCCCAAACCCACATCCACACTCCATCCAGTTCAACCCGGGGCCAGCAGCAGCAGCAGCATATGGAGAGAGCTCTGAACGTGCGCCTCATGTAACATTTCTAATTAAAATTTTGTACGCCAGCCCCCCGAAAAAAGGGTATTAACATATTTGCCATAACGTGGCCCATTTGGCTGCGTCTCCCCCCCTACTTCTACTATTTGTGTGGTCCTTCGTCTGTGTTATTTACAAGCACATTTGTCCCAAGCTGTTGGCCATTAGTTGGCATGCAATCGAGCAACTTGTCCGAAAACCATGAGCTGCCCAACGCAGCTCAACTAAGTAGCAAAAGTTCTATAACCAGATTTCCAATGCAAACACAGAGAGAGAGAGAGTAAGAGTGAGAGAGAGAGAGTGTGTTAGACAAGGAGAGGAATAGGTGGCGACATGCATGCATGCATGGGCGCCTAAGTAGCTGCGCTGTCTTCATTAAAAAGCGCCACCAAACCCACAACACACACACACGACCCAGAACCAGACCTAGACCCATGTAACGTTAGAAGTTGCAACTACAACAACAACAACAACAACAACAAATCGAGCTTCATTCCTAATTTAAATGCAAATGAGATTCATTTGCCAGTGCAAGAAAGAGAGAGACTGAGTAAGAGAGAGAGGGAGTGCTGCAACATTGGACAGGCCCATAACCCAGCGCTCGGTCAAAGTCGCACAGGAGCATTACCCATTACACCCAACACCAGCCAAGGAGGAGGTTAGGAGTCGCCTACCTTGGAGCTCAGCTTTTCTTTTGATGGGGTGTGTTGCACGCTGCCCTGCTGCCCGTTGTCCCCTGCCCACTGCCCGCTGTAGGAACATTTATGCAAGTAGCTTAAATGGCTGCAGAATGCGTTGCTTCGGCGAGATTTGTTGCATACATTAGGGCCGACTAACCGACTGGTGGCAACGCTTAGGCGCAACTTAAGCCCAACAATTTGAATGGGGCAGACACAGTCAGACACAGCCTGCGTCCTCGACGCTGTGGCAATCATCAGGCCTGCCACATCTCTCCCTCTCTGTGTCTCTCCTTGTGCCTGTGCCCTGTTCAGGTGTCTGCCTGCCACCCTCCCCGCAGACTGGCTGCAAATATAATCAGCCTGAAAATATGCTATGCTTTTTGGATTTCTTGATTAGTGCTGCTGCTGCCAGGCGGCGTTGCTTTTGGGGCACCTACGAATCTTTCGCACTCACTCACTCACATCATCATCTTCCCTCTCGCTTTAGCTGTTTTAGCCAACTAGCTCTGACTGGCAGTTGATTGTGCCTGAAATTGTGTCCATTGGCAGAGAGCATCAACGACTCTTAGAAATCATTTGAATTATTGTTCCACAATGAATGAAATGTGGTTTGCATTCGAAATTTACCTAAATCATTCACAAATCAACTAATTAATTAAAGTTTAATTCCTGCAAATAAATTGAAATCGATATTTATTCGCTTTTTATTCAGAGTTTTAAACTTAAACTTAAACTTGCAACTTCTGTGTCCAGTTATAAATACGTTGCGCATCACATAAAAAATAATAGCCTTTGTTTATATACTCATCTGTGTGTGTTATGTATCGATGTACATAGATATTTGTACATATGTACTTGAACAAATGTCTGTGAGTATAAGGATAAATTTATTACTCATGCGCCACGTTGCACAGAGCACCAATCAATATGCAAGCCATCAAATATTTAAACTAAAAGTGCAAAATAACAAAAATGGCTGCGAAATATAACACACAACATTAAAATACAAAACAAGTGTGTGTGTGTGTGTGTGTGGGTGTGTGTGCGAAAGAGATGCAGCTATCGAAATTTGTTGCTAGACACAATGACAAAGTCTTCTAATTGAGTGCAACGGCATGAGCGACAGACACAAAAACCCGAGAGAGAGAGTGAGAGAAAGAGAGACTATGTGTGTGTGTGTGAGTGAGCTAGACAAGTGGATAAAGACAAAATTCAAGGCAGCAGCTGTGAAGTATGCAACAAAACCTAAAAACCAAACCCTTCCTTTGTGGTTAAAATGCATTTGCAGTTATGAATATACACATACAAATATATATATATATATATATATATACATATATAAATACATATATATATATATTTGTCTATTCGTGTATATCTTGTTGATTTTTGAAATTATCAGGCTTGCAAGGCTTTGAGGAGTTTGAGTTTTTTCTGGCTCTGCCATTTGCTGGCCGTCTGCTTGTGGCCATTTTTTGAATGAATTATTAAATGCTTTGTAATTTATTTGATTGTGATTGTGTTTATTGCAATGTGTACAGTATGCACTTGTGTGTGTGAGTGTTAGTCATGTATTTATTGCACTTAACTGTTTAGGGTTACACACACACACACACATACAACTTGCTACATGCTACGTGCCACGTGCAGCCCTCGACACCACATCTAGTTCCATTGTTGAAATCTTATGCATTTGTAATGAATTTGAAATATTTTCGGTTGGATAAATGCATCGCCTCCTCTTCACTTGTCTCAGCCCCAAATGACAAGGTATTCCACTAGATGCGTGTCTGAGTGTCCATCTAGCTGCAATTTCTGGGTAGGCACCACACCACACCCAAGCACGAGTTTGCCTCTGTATTGGAGCTTGAATAATGCTTTGTTGTGTCAATTTATTGATCAATATTTTAGCTGAGGCGTTGCTTCCAGTGCAAATTACAAAATTGCATTTTGTTAGTCGATTCCACATTTAATTTGACGCAGTTCCAGCTATAACTAGCAATATCGATTCAGAATAATATATATATAAGCTTATAATTTTGAGTTCATTTTTTCTCTAGTTAATATCAGAATTTGTTAGAAATTGCAATTATTTATTTTGCAAAACTTGAAGTAACCAGTTCCACAACTGGAAATTACTTAAGCGAGTTAAGAACTCTGTCGCCATTTTGGTTGGCAATGTCAGACAGGATAGTTAGTACTGGGTGTGTGTGTGTGCGTGTGTGTGCTGACAAACATAATTAGATTGCATTACATAAGTGTTGCCTAGGCGGCCAGTGACTACAACTAGCCAACGACATCCAACGACAGATGCTCGGTCTTAGCTCTTAACCCTAACCCGAGGCAATTTCAATAAAATTCGGTGTTAGTCTGAGGGTGAACTAAAGCCCAAAAAGCAGTCAAATGTCTCAGACACAAACCACAGTGATGTCTCGTCCTGGCATTATGCCTTGTCCAACACACACACACACACGCACATAATGTACCCACCACCCTCTTTTGGGGCATGTGAGCTGTAGGATTTGGCCAAGGCAATGGCCTTTCAAAATTTTCGAATTTACGTAAATTTAACTTTCTTGAAATACACTTAACTGTAAAATTAATTATAAAAGGCAATTGTGTGTGCGTGTGTGTGTGTGTGTCTGGGCTTGTGTGTGTGTGTGTGCGTGTATAACATGCCGCACACCCACTTAAGTTTGTCTTGGTCTTTGGCCGAAAAGGTGTTGGCATGGAATTTGCATAACCAACGGAACGTCAATGTCTTCTGCATGCGATGTGTGTGTGTGTGTGTGTGTGTTTAAGCATGTACAGTTGTGCGCGTCGACATTTGCATACGACCACGTTGTGTACATGACCAACCTGTTTCTATGTATGCGAAAACACACTAATTAAATGTTGAAGGCAGTTTATATTGATGCCCCGCATGGCCAGCGGGCGGCGAATCAGAGTTCTGCATTGGGCATAAGGATGGGGCTGGAGCAGGTAAATGAGTACATATGTACATATGTGCTTTATATACCAGAGAGTACCCAAATGTATGTGTATGTGTGTGTGTGTGTGTGTGTGTGTTTGTTCGGCTTGCCTAAGAAAATCTATAGCCAAAGGGGGCTCAAACTCAAACCGCAACGAAATGTCTTCATTTTGCACATCAAACCAAATGCAGCCACACACACATTATCAGTTTATTGCATGTGTGTGTGTGTGTGTGTGTATATATATGTGTGTTTGCCAAGGATTTGTAATTACATTCGGCATCATTCGGACTTGTCTTTGTTGCCCCAGGCAGCATTAGCAGAACAGAACAGCATATTCAAGGTTTATGCAATCGAAATCATTTCATATGCAATTGAATAAATCTTTATCTATTTCTATAAATTATTACAAATAATTTAATTATGCAACTTAAAGCACTATATTCATATATTTAATGTACACATTTTGAATTTAACAAATTAAATGTGAATAATTAACAGTTCCAAGAAAAGGTTCTTGAAAATGTTTGAAGAATTCGCACAGCCAGCATTTTTCTGACTACAGATACAAATTTGCAATATTAAATATAAAAGTGGAATTATTGATTTATTTGTGTGCTATGAAGTAAATTAACTGAATGTGCTTTTAGCCAGGCTATTAAATGTTATACTCGGCTATTGCCTGTGGTTTTTGTTTAGCCTCCGCAATGGGTTCTGATTATGCATTATGCAATGCAATTATCAGTCTGACAGTTCGGTTAATGCCACAACTATATGGCTAACTAGCTGCGACTCAGACATGCCCCCCACACCCACTAACCCCTTGCCTGAGACAGAGCTGTGAGTAGAAGTGGGCGCCCGACACACGCCCAACAATGTGGCAGTGTCTTGAGGCACTGCCACCTGCCTGGTTTACACACGCAGACATTTTTAATTAAACGTAAAATTTTGCGCTATTGATTAGTTTCGAAAGAAACAACCGGAGAGTGGCAGGCGGGCGAGCATGTAAAATTGTGCAGACCTAGTTATTGCCAACGCATTAGTATTAGCGCCTCAAATGACGTGACTTACCCCTACGGTGGCTTAGAGGGGTGGGGGGAGCAAGGTGTAACTTACAATTTGGCTCGGCTGCCAACTGACACGCAAACAGAAAGGACTACGGACTGCAGGACTACAGGACTCCCGGACTACGGGCCTGTCATTGTTCACGTGCCAGGCCGCAGGCAGCGGCAGCGGGGGGAGAGTGTGTTGCAAGTTTTGGTTGCCAGTTTGGCGTCTTTTTAACACAATGACAGTTAATTAGATTGTAAGGCTAGGATATAAAGGGATATATATGCAAGTCGATTGTTGAGTTTACCATGCAGGTGCAATAGTTTTGTCAGCGAAACTTTCACGTCTACCTGTAAATGAGCCTAATTGACTTGGTTACGAAAGTGGTTAAGACAAGCCAGCTGGCTGTTAAGTGTGATTTCAAATTTATACGATTTCTATAAGTCAAATATATATCCCTATATATACAATATATATATAAAGTGTGTAGTAAAGTATATAAAAATTAATTATGTTATCTGTTTATTTATTTCTTTCATTTAATATCTGCAGACATTAATTAAAAACATATCATTTCTGCAGTTAATTGCTCAATTTAAGGCCACTGCAATTTTTGATTATAAAATCAATTTCATTGCTAGAAATTCTGCTTACTAAATTGTAGGGTTTCAACTAATGAAATCATTAAAATTGCTTACAGGCAACTTTACGAATGGAAAGCGGCAGGCAAACACACACACACATACACACACACACACAGTAACAGTGGCATGCAAAATTTATGTGGCTAGTTGAAACTATGTTTTGGCTACATATAATAAGCTCACACACACACACGCACACTCGCAGTCAGGATATACAAGGAAAGGACATTGCCTTGAGCCGGTCGAGAAAAACACAGACACAGTCAAAGTTGCGAGTGGCGCATTTAAAGGCAAAGATACCAAAACTACCCCCTTTACAATCCCCTCCACCTCCAGTGCCAAGTGCCTGCCGCGTGCGCTACTTAAACCCTTGCCCAAAACTATCCCCCCCACACCCAACTCCCTCTCTCCTTCTCTCAGTGTGGAGAAGGACAACGGCGGCCAGACATCGAAAACATGATTTTAGTGTTTTCAAATTTGAATTTTAAACAAGTCATAATATAATTTGGTTAAGCAGCAAATGCAAAAGCAAGGCGAAAGCCCAAAAACCGAAACCTCAAACCTCCAACCCCCTCAGACCCACCTTACAAGGCCCTTGTCTGTGTCCACTTGCCAGGCTTTAATCCGGCACAGAACCCGAACCATGCCCGTATAACCCAAACCCCAACCCAATCCCCAGCTAGAGAAAATTAGCTCAAGCTGAGGCCCCAGCTCATTTTTCGCATGGCGTTTTTCTTACAGCACAAAATTGTGAAATTTAAATTAGATAGAAAAGTATCTATATATAAATCTGAATATACAAGCTATATGCTTGTACAGTTACATTGTGGGTGTGCCAGCCAAAACTATCTCACACGGAATATTGTAATTTGCCTTCAACTAAAGACGTTAACGGATATTAGCAGCAAATCTATCCCCACGTCATTTGTAGTCCTTGACGCTGTCCTGCCGATAACTCTGCCCTCAGCTAATGGGGAATGGAAGCGCCTTTTGTTATCGAATATGCGCTGATTTTGTTTGAGCAGGGTTGATTAGCGAGTTTTTTAATTAATTGAGCAATTAGAGTTGGTAATTCAGCAAGCCAGCTAAAAGTGATAGTTACAAGAAATTTAAATGAATATTCTAAGAAATGTTTAAATGTGAAATACACTGTGCAACACACAAGCTTTAAATTTAAATGAGAAGAGAGAAGTTTATTAATAATAATTAAAATAAATTTATATTGAAATAATATTCCTATTAAGAGTGGCTTTTATTTCTAATTTGATATGTATTTTAGTGATTAATTAAAATAATATTTATTCTAGAGCAACACACAAGCTTTAAAGGAGAGTCTCGCCAAATGCTTATTTATTAAAAATAATTATAATAAATTTATATTGAAATAATATTATGCTTATTTATTAATAATAATTTTAATACTTTTATATTCAAATAATATTGCAATTAATTTTATAATCAATCTCTCTCTCATTTTAATTAGTTTAAGCTAACTTAAATTCATCATTTCGATTTCATCTTCAAGTCAACTCTAATTATGAAGTAGGCAACAACTTGCTCACAACGCTGTGCCTGGTCTTGGATTGATAGCTAAAAGGAATCAAGTATGTACCTATATACACATATATATATTTAAAATCATATAGTTGCATAGTGCTGTCTCTGTCGGAGTCACAGTCGGCGTCTACGTTGCCCTGGCTACACTTTAAATATGCTTCGATGGGCATTGAATGGAAATGGAATGTGGGCGTCGTAGTTTCAGGGCGTTGTTATCGTCAACTTGGTTTGCATACATTTTCCATTCTAATTTCTAATTATTTATATAATACATATATGTGTGTGTTTTTGTGCTTGTGTGCGAGTGTATGTGTGTAGTTGTAGCTGTCTGACCAGTTGGGTGGGCTCTGTCCTCGTCTGTCCCTGCCACACAGCCTGTTTGTCTGTGCGAATTAATTAAGTGTTTTCGTGCGCGGGCAAAATCCTTTTGCGGTTCAGTTGCCTCGTGTGCTGAGTAAAAGTTGTAAGGTTTAGCTAAGGAGAAGGCCAAGGAGAAGGCCAAGGAGAAGGCTAAGGCTAAGGCTGAGGCGGAGACTAAGGCTGGGTTGTTCTGTGCCCCACGTATGTGTGTTGTTTGTGGCATGTGAATGTGTTGAGGGAAAATCAATTATAAATTAAACATTTATTAAAGAGAGCAAAGCCTTTGCAGCATCAGCATCAGGAACAGCAACAGCTCCAGATCCGTCTCACTATGCCTATGCAAATAAAGCGCGGCATAAATAATGCGACATCATTATTTAGGCGGGTAGGCGAAACATATAGCTACGGATGCGACCAGAGAAAAGGCAAAACCAAAGATAGTACTACCAGGTAACTAAGGCAACCTTTTCAAAAACGAAACCAAACCAAATCAAGCCAAGCCAAGCCAAGGCAAACCATCCATCCATCCATCCATCAATTATGTTGAAGTCGAGCTTTGCCTTTTGGCAGCTGCTTAAATGTGATTCCACTCATTTCAATTGTGTGTTTCCAGCGGGTTGAAGGCTTGATTATGCACATGCATTTGGTCGACGCGCTCGTACATCAAACTCCAAACTGGAACTGGAAGTCGAACTCAAAATAAATGCGACCGGCATGCATACATGTATGTATCTGCATCTGCATGTATGTGTATCTGCAAGGGGGCATATGCTGATAGATGCTGAGCTTAACTGATTTGTGTGTATATATCTGCATTGGTAATTTGTTATAAAGCGACTTTAATATGGCACACAGTTCCCCCTTGATTTTCATTCCTTCACATCTGTGTTTTTTTCTCTGTTTTTATTGTAATTTTATTTTCAGATTTGGTTTATTTTACTTATTTTTTTGCATTTGCACATGCGCTGCAGAAACCTAAAATATGTTTTGCATATGAGATGAGAGAATTCGGTTTGCATTTACATTAAGAAGTAGTCCCAGAATCGAGAAGCTGAACAGATAAATAGAAACACAGGTTTTTGAAAGTTAACAGTTTTAGAGATCGACTCGGGATGGTAAAAATGAGGGAAAAATAAAAAAAATAAAAATAAAATAAAGTGGTCTCCGATATGTCTGTCATTAAAAAGCTAAATTTACTTTTATACTATGAGAAATTTAGTCATTGTCCGGGATACGAGCAAAGTGCTCACTTCAGAAATAACTTTTATCCATTTCAGAGTTTTGGTAAAAAAAAATAAATTGCTTATGTAAAATTCAAGGTATCTAAATTTGTAAAAGCTAAAAAAAAATGATGTTTTGTAAGTCAACAATTTGCCGCACCGGTTCCCTGCTGGCAAAACCACGATTTCTGGCGGAATCTTTACGATGCTATGCAAAGAAACACAAACCCTCTCCCATGTGTGGGAAACCAAAGCAGCAAGAGTCCTGCAAAGATGACCACCCCAAGCCACGTGGCATGAAGAATATAAGGAAAACATTTCCATTCTATGACCTGATCAAATTCAAAAAGGATTGCTGCCCCACGGATTGCCCGGAAAAGGACTTTCCCAGCTTTGATGAGTGCTTTTACAAAGAGTCGGACAAGAACAAGCGCAAATACCAAGTCACGTGGGTGGACTGTCCTCCGATGGCAATCAAGCCCAAGAAGCTCTGTTGCCATACCACAACACGGCGTCCTCCGTTTACACGTCGAGCACCAAAATTCAGGCCACCCACTGCCTGCAAGACGTTCCAGTGCCCGGACCCTCTGCTCGAATGTCCAAGGCTCAAAATTAAGGGCTGTAGGCCGGTCGCTGCCAGCGTCAAATGCCATTTGATTCGTGGTCCCAGTGACTGTTCCAAGATCAAGGCACCATATCCTGCCTTCTCTGAATGTGCTCGCCCGAAGCCGCGCAGGATGAAGAGAACCGAGTGCCAATGCTGGGATGAGATACCCATGTGCGACCTGTACAGGGTGGTGAACAGGCGTATCAACAGTGGCACTACGAACATGAATCCATGCTATAGGCCGAAATAATAACCGGTTTTGCTGGAAGCTTCCAGGATAACAAATATAATCCACATGGAGTTAAATTGTCATTTCCAAATTGATCATATATATATCATATACTCGTATATAAATGTGATTCAATTGATATGTTTCTTTAATAAACTAAGACACGATTGTGCTTACAAATCATAATACGTATATTTCAGTCAACATGGGGTCATGATATATATATCTCCTCATTGGAAATCACTTCTTTTGTTAATAGGGTTTTTAACACTGGACTCTGTAAACTATTCCCATACTTATCCAAATTGATTCTCAAAATACAGAAAGTGCATTTTAGAGGAAGTTACTTTGGCCCCTTGTTATTTAGATTTAATTTATATTTATAAGTAACCTTTCCCTGTCCATTGTTAAATTTCTAACTATATTAAGCCTAGCAGTTTTGAAGCCCTGTTTTGAGTCCATTTAGTAAATCTTAGTTTTGATGAATGTGAATTTATGTATTTTTATAGGCAATGCTTTAATTAAGTAACAATATTCTTAATATCAATCTGGTGAAATTCTTTCAATGTGTTGATATTTGGGTGTCCTTTTAGATTCTAAGCGTTACTTTGCCAAGCATATTTCTTTTACCTGCCTTGGTTGGTATTTTTAGTACAAAACGTAAGGAATTAATTCATGTGGACCATCGAAAGTTATATATTTATTGCAGTTAATCAATCAGTCTTTTCAATCAGTTTGAACGAGCGACCAGCGAACTTTGACCAATAATCGTAAAATAAAAAAATCTAAGTAGTATTTAAATAGAATCTGAAAGTTAGGACACTGATTGCAATTTATTATATTCTCTTCCCAAAGTGTTGTCGCAAATTTGTACTACTATCCACATTAAAACTGTTTTTCTCAAATCTTAGTAGGCTTGTGTGAACATATTTCGATTTTTCAGGCAGATACTAAAGTTTGATTTCTAGGAATGTTAGTCTTCAAACAGCTTTGGTAGAAACAACAATAGAAAAATAAAAATTTTCGGCATAAACAAAAATCTAAATTACAAAGAATTTTTTTCTACTCGGCATTCCAAAATTTATTTAAAAATTCAATTCAGAAAATGTCCGGAATACTTTCTATTGGCAAACTCAATGGCATTCGCGCCGTAACTCCAATATGCCGTTATTTGAGCAATGGATCAAATTCAAGATCCATGCATGTGAGATTCCCTGTTGGAGAACTGCTTGGGCGCAAACGGATGGAAGAGAGATCTTTTGCTAATGGAAAACAAAAGATAGATTTACTCTGTCATAAGCAAAAGGAAGAGAAGTCATCCAATGTGAATGGATTGATCTTTTCACATAAGCACAAGGAAGAAAAACCCGCTAATTTCAATGGGCAGATTTCCTGTAGCAAGCAGAAGGAAGTAATGCCCTCCTTTGTGAATGGATTGATCTCTTCCCATAAGCACAAGGAAGAAAAACCCGGCAATTTCGATGGAGAGATATTCTGTCATAAGCAAAAGGAAGAGAAGCCCGGCAGTGTGAATGGCGAAATCGTATCCCATAAGCACAAGGAAGAAAAACCCGCTAATTTCAATGAGCAGAAGGAAGTAATGCCCTCCTATGTGAATGGATTGATCTCTTCCCGTAAGCACAAGGAAGAAAAACCCGGCAATTTCGATGGAGAGATATTCTGTCATAAGCAAAAGGAAGAGAAGCCCGGCAATGTGAATGGATTGATCTCTTCCCATAAGCACAAGGAAGAAAAACCCGCTAATTTCAATGAGCAGATTTCCTGTAGCGAGCAGAAGGAATTAATGCCCTCCTATGTGAATGGATTGATCTCTTCCCATAAGCACAAGGAAGAAAAACCCGCTAATTTCAATGGGCAGATTTCCTGTAGCAAGCAGAAGGAAGTAATGCCCTCCTTTGTGAATGGATTGATCTCTTCCCATAAGCACAAGGAAGAAAAACCCGGCAATTTCGATGGAGAGATATTCTGTCATAAGCAAAAGGAAGAGAAGCCCGGCAGTGTGAATGGCGAAATCGTATCCCATAAGCACAAGGAAGAAAAACCCGCTAATTTCAATGAGCAGAAGGAAGTAATGCCCTCCTATGTGAATGGATTGATCTCTTCCCGTAAGCACAAGGAAGAAAAACCCGGCAATTTCGATGGAGAGATATTCTGTCATAAGCAAAAGCAAGAGAAGCCCGGCAATGTGAATGGATTGATCTCTTCCCATAAGCACAAGGAAGAAAAACCCGCTAATTTCAATGAGCAGATTTCCTGTAGCAAGCAGAAGGAAGTAATGCCCTCCTATGTGAATGGATTGATCTCTTCCCATAAGCACAAGGAAGAAAAACCCGCTAATTTCAATGGGCAGATTTCCTGTAGCAAGCAGAAGGAAGTAATGCCCTCCTACGTGAATGGATTGATCTCTTCCCATAAGCACAAGGAAGAAAAACCCGGCAATTTCGATGGAGAGATATTCTGTCATAAGCAAAAGGAAGAGAAGCCCGGCAGTGTGAATGGATTGATCTCTTCCCATAAGCACAAGGAAGAAAAACCCGGCAATTTCGATGGAGAGATATTCTGTCATAAGCAAAAGGAAGAGAAGCCCGGCAGTGTGAATGGCGAAATCGTATCCCATAAGCACAATGAAAAAAAACCTGTTAATTTCAATGGAGAGATTTCCTGTAGCAAGCAGAAGGAAGTAATGCCCTCCTTTGTGAATGGATTGATCTCTTCCCATAAGCACAAGGAAGAAAAACCCGCTAATTTGAATGAGCAGATTTCCTGTAGCAAGCAGAAGGAAGTAATGCCCTCCTATGTGAATGAATTGATCTCTTCCCATAAGCACAAGGAAGAAAAACCCGGCAATTTCGATGGAGAGATATTCTGTCATAAACAAAAGGAAGAGAAGCCCAGCAGTGTGAATTGCGAAATCGTATCCCATAAGCACAAGGAAGAAAAACCCGCTAATTTCAATGAGCAGATTTCCTGTAGCAAGCAGAAGGAAGTAATGCCCTCCTATGTGAATGGATTGATCTCTTCCCATAAGCACAAGGAAGAAAAACCTGTTAATTTCAATGGAGAGATTTCCTGTAGCAAGCAGAAGGAAGTAATGCCCTCCTACGTGAATGGATTGATCTCTTCCCATAAGCACAAGGAAGAAAAACCCGGCAATTTCGATGGAGAGATATTCTGTCATAAGCAAAAGGAAGAGAAGCCCGGCAGTGTGAATGGCGAAATCGTATCCCATAAGCATAAAGAAGAAAAACCCATAGTACTGCTTGAGAGGATCTTCTGCAGAAAGCAAATGCAAGAACATCCGCAAGGATCTTTTGCAGGAGTCTTCAGTACCAACCAAAAGCCAGAGAAGCCCATTGCTTTTAATGACGAGGTGCCCTTAAAAGCAGCTTCCAGCTTAAAAAACTAAATTGTAAAATTCGATTGGATTTTTTCATTTAATGCATAAATTAATAAATTATTAAATAATATTGTTCAGTTGTTTCATTTGGTATGTTTTGGGGTATTGAAGGGCTCATTCGAGAATATTGATTGATTGATTGATCCCAAATGTCAAGAGTTAGTTTGCTTTAGTATATATCTCTCATTGATTTTGGGGCATGCATCATCGCCTAATGGAAAATGTTCATTTCAATCCAACCTCAGCAGATACTATACAACTAATTTGCAAATGTTATTAGACTGGTCTCAGAGTATTTCTCATTCATTACGATCAATTGCATCTGTTAAAGATTCATATTTTTACTAGTCTTTAATATTATATAATATCAATTTAGATCGGTGTGTGTGTATGAGAAGATCGGAGTGGTTCTGAATAAAGTAAAGTGAGCTGAAGTGTTTTACAAAGAAAGACCAATTCTTTTTGACTGCCCCAAAAGAAAATAAGGTTTTTGATCTTAGGAGGCAGTTTTTCAAAAATTTCAGTTAACATATATTTTACACACCCTAGAATCATAGTATTTTTGGTTGTCGATACAGACCTTTCGTAATTACTAAATTTTTTTTTTCAGATTTTTGTAAAATTTTTTAAATTTCAAGTTACAAATTTAAAAAAAATTTTTTTCGCTGAACATTTGCAAAATGCTTTCGGCGCCATGTCGATCATTAAACTTAAATTCGCTTGTAGGCGTTAACCGGGTTATATCCGGACTGCGAAATTATGGAACCAAGTGTGGAAAAGCATCCGCGTCGAAGTGTGGATCTATAATAAACGACAAATGTGGAACAACGCGTCCGACGGTATTCCATGTTGCCAAGCCGCCGACCAAAAAGCCAAAACTGGTCTCAATGTGGAAAATAAAGGACTGTGAGCCTGATCTTTGTGTTTTGGACCTCCGCTACGATATGAAGTATTATAAAATATCGGATAAGAGAAAACGAAAATATCAGGTAACATGGAACGAATGCCCGCGTCTCCTAATTAAGCCGAAAAAAGTCTGCGTCTACGAAAAAATGATACGACCAAAGATCAAGCGTCGCAAGCGGGTAGCCGTCGCTGCAGCAACTAGCAAAAAGGGTGCCAAAATTGGAAAATGTGTTTATATTAAAGCGCCTTGCTGCAAAGTTGGACGCCGTCCACCAAAGTGCAAGAGTGCATTCCCCAGTCTTGGCAACTGTGAGAAACGCGAGACGCCCTATCCCAGTTATTCCGAGTGCAGAAGGGATTCCGTGGTACCGTTGCCGCCGGTCGAGTGCCGCTGCTTAGACCTTCCTTCCCTTTGTGATGCCTGGGCAGTCTTACGGCGACGTGTATCCAGGGGGCAAAAACCAGCTAAAAAGTGCGGCGAAGCCTAGGCTACAATCGATATAATCGATTGATACTCAACTCAAAATGGGAGCGAACTTGTATAACTAAATTTAACGAATTTTGGCCAACAATCCAGCAGAGCAAATCAGAAATACAAATTAAAAAATTAAATTGATAGGCATTGAATCATTTGAAAATGAGTTAACTTTAATAAAAGATTTTATAATGTTCAATAATGCTTTTGAATCTTATTTCTTGAGTTGTCTGCTAATATTATTTCCAATGCTCTAGAATCAATCGCATTTATTTGCATAAAATTGCTGTTTTAGTAAGATTGCTGAGTAATATTATTCAATTAATTTAATATATACATATATCTTAGATATAGTCAATCGCAATGGTTTGTGAGTAAAAATAAAAAATGGATATATAGCATATATATGTTAAATCAGGACCATGACCATTCCTTCGCTACCTGAAACAGTAATTTAAATTTTGCTTTGCATTCGAGGAATTTTTCGATTCACATTGAAAACAAAGTAGCCCTCGTTTTTTTAAGCACTTGCTCTCTAAATATAGTTTTCAAAATCTCATTTCAATTTAAAACAACTACAGAAGTTTACATTTTTTTTCTTATATTTTTGAACATTTTGAGAAAATTTTACAGAGTAACCAAATTCTATAATCGAATCATGCAAAGCTCAAATCGTTTATGTAAAATTTTAATTAACCCTAAACGTGGCGTCCACTTGGCTGCCAATTCCAATATCCTAGAGAATAGCTGCTGGGAGCTGCGCAAACAAGCGACGGCTCGACGCAGTGCCGATCAGCTGATCTATCGACTACGCTTAACGAATCACATTAAGGTGACCGGCCTGGGCGTGGCAGACAAGACGAATCATGACACCAGGGGTACCATGGTGGTACCCCACCAAGGGGCAGTTCGAAAGCGATTTGATCAAGCGTACTACAAGCCGAAAACACTTAAGGAACGCATTTACAATCGCACTTGGTCCGATTTCAAGGGATGGGACGACCTCAAATCATATGAATATATTTCCAAGACTACCCAGGCACAACCCAATCGCAGGAGAAGCTTCAATAAGCAAGTTGTGCCTCTGAAGATGCTCAAAAGGGATGCGATGCTTCAAAAAACTAAGATCAAAAAATTAAACAGTACGAAACCCGGTTTTGTCACCCAAGATCACAACCATCAATCCTCTCCAAGTGCATTCTCTTTACTTAGTAATACCTATTGATGTAAACCAGTTATTTAAATAAAATAAATCCAGTTATGTGTAAATTTAGAAAAATCTACGTTTTAGAATGTTTTGTCAGCTTCTTAACAAAATAATCCGATGTGTTTGTTGATGGGTTTGGCAAAAACATAAATGGAACATGATTAAATTGCTTCTTACTAAAATTCTATGTATATATATATATATATATATATATATATATATATATAGATGAAACAATGCTTTCGAAAGCTTGCATCACTTTAGCCTAGACTTTTACTTGGCATAATCAACGAGGCCCTGAAAATAACATTCATTTTACAGCAGACTTTCTGGGTTTTCACCAGAACAAAAAAAAAAGCTGAAGCTTTTCAGTTTCCATAAAATTTCTAAATTCATTTTGTGTCTGCAAAACAAATTAAGTTTTTTTCTCTTTTAAAATTTTTTGTCGAAATTCAAGATGCAGTTTTTGAAAAGGAGCTTGACTCAGCTACAGCACATCCTCAATGTGTCTCATTGTCAACATGGCTCTGGGCAGATTCTTACAGGCATCAGCTCAACAAGCTTGATCACATCGAAGCGTTGTTTGGACACGTTGTACGGTGCAGAGTCTTGCGAGGATTGTGTACAATCCTATTATATTCCGCCGGCCCGCAAAGGCCTTAAGGGAATGAAGAAGCCCAATCCATTCAAGAACAAGTTCCCCTGCTGGCAATCTGTACGCCGCACGGAGTTCAAATGCCGCACCGATCCAAATCTTATGATAGATGCCTTTATCGATTGGAAAAAGAAATGCCTTCAGGATCCCTGTGCAACTGATGTGCCTCGCGCCGATCTGATGTATTACAAGCCAACCGACAAGCTGAGGCGCCGATACAGGCGCACCTGGTGCAAGTGCGTCATGAAGCGGCGAGCAATTAAAATGAAGTGTTACCACAAACCGATATCATTTAAGCGTCGCAAGCATAAACTTTTCGTGGTTAAGAAATCCACCTGTGAAAGGAATGAACGGAATCCATGTGCTCCAAAACTAAAACTTCGCACATGCCGGCCAATGATAAAAACGGATTGTCCACGTCTAACAATGCCCTTCTGTAAGCCAAGCGTTGTCCCGCCCTCATGCAGGACAGCTGCCCGACCACGTAGCAAGTGTCGGAAGCGTCTGACCAAGTACCCGTCATTCTCCGAGTGCCTTACAGGTCCTTTGCCATCGGCGCCACCTGTCGAGTGCAATTGCCTCCTCAGACCATCCATGTGCAGTGTTTGGGAATATTACCGCAACAAGAAATCTTAGGCGAATTATTTAACCAACACGACTCCCGACAAAATCCATTAATAAATCAACAACAATGACAAAGCAGCATTTAATTATTCATATTATCCACTGTTCACCATTTGAAATTATTAAAATCGAGTCTTGCTGAATATTGTTGGCTTTCTGTTGCCAATTGGTATATTATTTAAATGTTTAAGAATTTATGTTCTTATCGGGAATTAACATGGCATTTTCGGATGTCTAAGAATGAGTGAATCTTGGTAGCTAATTATTTCGAAGAGATTATGCATTTCTATAACGGGGGTTATAACAGAATTCTGTTGAGTGCTTCTGGTATTCTATTAATGAGACTACAATAAGTTATAGATTCTTAAGTACTGCACAAAATAAAATATCAATATCCGCACACGTTCGATATCGATATTTTTTTTTTAAGCTTACTAAAATTTATTGTATTTTATTCCTTATTTTGACAAAGAATTTTTCAAATTTGTACAAAATTAAAAATATAAAATGCTTCTAAGACAATGTTTACCATCTCAGCTCTGGCGAACTTTGGCGTTCCCAAACATATTGGCTTACTCCTCCAAACAAGGCTATCACAGGAGCAACTATGAGGGAAGACCTGGTAAATGTGTCCAGATGCGCGACAAACAAACGACTAAAGGCCTGACGAAGTATATCCATAGCAATCCCAATGAATCACCAAGCCGTACTGATGCGAACTTGTGGAATGATTATTCAGAACAATTGATGCGAATAAGGATAAGAGTCGGATAAGAGTCGGCGATATCAGCGCACTTGGCCCGAGTGTGCAATGATTTATCAGCAGCCAAAGAAAACATGTTGCTTTGACAGGGAATATTATGTGCCCAGCAGACGTCGCCCGAGATCGCCTCCAGCTCCACCTCTAACTGCCACCCAGAAGCATGCCATTGAGGAAAGGAGCAGAAGGCTCAGCATTTGCAAACGGTTACGTGCACCATATCCATGCTTTTCGGATAGAAGACCGGGTGTATCGTCCAAATGAATGCCGCAAAGTTTTCAGCTCAAAATATTTAACATAACAAATTCCAATTGCTGATGCTGCTTTGGTGTACAGCAGTCCAAGGGAACAGTCTGGAGCACCATTGATTGCTCCGGAGCAGAGACATCAATCAGTCCAACTTCTGCTCCGGAGCAATCAATGCTGCCTCAAATAAAAGATTATATTTGGAAATTTATGTATATCTAAATTTAAAAAAGCATTTAGCTATATTAATTAACCATTCTGAAATTATTGTCAAATTATTGATTAATTTTTATGATAATCTAAATTACAACAACAAACAAAAATGTTGGTTTCAAATTTTGTTTGCCGCCTTAAAAAATTGTTTAAAACGTTTAAAACTATATTGAATAAATAGCTTGAACTTTCCTAAGCAATATAGTTTAAGCCGATTTAACGCATTGAATTGAGGGGCATCAATAAGGTCCAAAACGAAGCCGGTTAACATCGCAGATGCTCATCGCCTGGGAACAACGGCATTCGCGCGGACGTTCCATGAGAACAGCTGGCTCCTTGCGATCGCATTCGGAATAGCTGGGAAAGGGACACTTGATCTTCTTACAAATGGTGCGCTGCCGATCACGTTGACATCTGCCCGGAACGCGGGCTGTTCGACAGTTGGGCATCGTGATGCGTTGGCAATCCGTCGACATTTTGCTGCCACATTCCTTGCCCTTCTTTCCATGTGCCGACGAGCAGCCGGTGGATGAAAAGCGGGGCAGGCAGCGGCGTGGTATTTCGGGCGGAATGGCATCGCACCAGCAGCAAATACGTTTTGGCACCATTCGTGGACAGCATTCCGACCAGGTGCGCTGGACCCGCCGGCACTTGTCCGAGGGACGATAGTACATTGCGTCGAAGGGCACATCTGGGCACTTGGAGCAGCACTCGGGTGGATAGTTCCACATTGTATGCTCAACGGGCTTGTCTTTCTTTAGCTTTGGCCACATGAAGACGAACTCTTTGGACTTTAGCTTGATGTGCCTCTCTGGTGGATCTGTTCGGCTGCACGATCGCTTCGAACGCGGTTGGCACATTTCGTCCTCCATTTCCGAGCACTCATCATGGTTCGAGGGTGGCTTACTGCTGCCAAAGCACTTTACGTTGGCTAAATAAAATGGCTTGCATTTCGAAAAGCTGTTGAGACTCTTGACCAGATTTCTTAGCATTGAGCTCATCGAATAATTTTGAATTTTGAATTCCAAAGTTATGCCCAAAAAATGTAAAAAAAATTTATTGAAATGACTTAGGAAAGTCGATTGATCCCTTTAGCCAGGCTAACTAGTATTAACCTTATGTTGGAAATATAAAATCTAATAAAATTGCAATAAATTTGGTTTTCTTTAATAATTTTATGGTGCAGCAGCGCTGATCTTCTGCCACAATCGACTGCAGTTTCTGCACAAAGCTAAATGTGGCAATGTGATAAAACTACACTCGATGGTTGCAGAAGCAAGCTGCTGCAAGAATACAAGAAAAAACCAAGAAGACACCTATTAGCATTTTGGACACATTGTTGGATTGTTCAATTTTAGCAATAGAGCACTGGCAAATTGACCAAGGGCCTGGGCACGAGCCTTATCTGCAGCTAATTTCTCAAAAGAATTCATCTGGAATTGACTGTTATCGACGTGGCACATGCGAGTGGCATTCAACAGCTTCGATGTTGATTGTTGTCCGATTTTTGTCCGTTGCAAAGTGAAATCATATTTGTTGTCCAGAGATTTGGTCTTCTCCAGAAGCGGCAATTGAAATTGATTTTTTGCCAACGACTGCCATAGAAATTGCTTGCGATTCGCGGCGGAGGCCATTTGAACTGTGGGCGATGAGATGTTTGGCTTAATCGCTTCCACTGGCATGTTGCAACGCAAGTTGCAACGCAAGTTGCACGTTTGGGCTTTGGAGTAGCGTGTCAGGAACTTGGTCAGGCGCTCCGCACAGATGCTTGCCACAATCGAGGTGCCGGCCATTACTATGATGATTCCGTTGCTGTTTGTTAAAGATTTATTGAAAATGGATTTTGGAAAATTTTTAATATTTTTCAAAAAAAAAATTCTTCAACCGAATTGTAATTGTGATATGTGAATGAATCTAAAATCGATGCAGCTCATACAAAAACATATACAAAAATGAAGTATTCGTTTTTTTAAAATATTTATTTCAAAAAAGCCTATTGAATATGAAAGTTTTCTGGATATTGGCCATTTTACCGTTTTATTTTAATCAATTTACTGGCTTAAAGTCCAAGCAATGACAGTGAACAGCAAACGGTTAACAACAAGCTGCACATGTTTAGATTTAATTGAACATTTAGCCAAATTAAAATACATTTTATTACGCAGTCCGGAGACAAAGTCTTGCAAAGAAATGCAAAACGAAACAAAACGCGCGCCCAATCAGCCAAAACTCACCAAAAAGGCCAACAGACAACCGGAGACAGGGACACAGACAGAGAGACAGGGATTCAGACAGCGCTGCTGCTGACAGAGAGCTCCAATCTCAAGTCTTTTGGCCTGGCTAAGGCACGCATCGGATTATTTTGGCTTTTCGGCTGTGAATTGTTGCAGTTTTTTTTTTCTTTACCACTATTCGAATATTTGGCACAGTTTCGCAGGCATTTGAGACGGAACTGCGAGCCAAGTGCCCAAATGGCCAAATGATACGCCAACAAACTGGTTTTTGCAGCGTGCGGCTGCAGCAGCGGGGGGACGACTCGAAAGTCAGCTAACATGCGTTCTGCAATTGTTTAATAGCCTAATTAAAATGTGCGCAAGGAACAGGTTAAGCGCCTGGAAAGCACATGCAAAAGCGCCAGCTGCCAACATTGATTTGGCCAGTCACAGCGTGTGACAGCTGACGAATCGCAGTTGCAGTCGCAGTCGCCGTCGCCGTCGCAGTCACTGTCAATGTGAAGCGGGTGGTTTGTCACTGCTTGTGACTCTGCTCCATCTCTCTCCCTCACACACACTCTCTTTATCGTCTTGTTGCTATCTGTTTTTCTTTTTTCTTTTCTCTATTTTCTTTCTTTTTTTTTTTGTTTGCAATTACATTTGGTTGTTAATTGCATTATGCATATTTATGGACGGGCCCATAGTTAGAGAGACTCGACACAATGCGGCTCATTAGCATACATCAGCGCGTTAAGCGCAGAATGAGTGTGAGTGTGAGTGAGAGGGAGTGTGTGTGTGAATGTGAGTTTAAGTGTGAGTGCAGATGAGCACGAGTCTGAATGAGTTATAACGGCTCGCACTGTCTGCCAGTGAGTGCCAGCATCATCATCCTCATCCATGTTTCTCGCTCTCTTCGTCTCTCACTAATTTAAATTAAAATATGAAAAATACTAGAGGCGACAAGGAGCTGCAGCCACAATATATATATATACATATACAAATATATAAATTTGTATATGTGCATGTGTGAGTATGTGTGAAAATCAAATCTAAAATAGCTGCCGGACATAACGTAATCAAATTGTGAATGTGGCCAGTTGTCTAAAGCACAAGTTTTGCATATTTCTATGAACTGTTTTTGTGGAATTTTAAAGAGTTTCATTCGTCTTTTCTTCATTAATAGTTAGCAGTGTTTAAGCCAATAATATTATAAAATAAATTTTTCACTTTTTATTAAAATTGCGAAAATGTATAATAATAATTTCTCTAAGTTTGTTAAGCTATCAATTAAAGTTTAAAGCAGTGCATAAGCCAAAATATAAATATTAAATATATTTTTCGCTTTTTATTAAGAGTGAGTAAATATATAATAATAATTTCTCTAAGTTTATTAAGTTATCAATTAAAGTTTAAAGCAGTTCATAAACCAAAATATAAATATTAAACATATTTTTCGCTTTTATTAAGAGTGAGTAAATATATAATATTAATTTCTTTAAGTGTGTTAAGTTATCAATTTAAAGTTTCACATTTTGTTTAAAATTATTGAAATGTATTCTAGGCAAAGTGTAGTAATAATTCTGATTCTTATGGCTTAAGTTTATATGTATATTTCTTGTGTTACAATTAAGATTAAATGAAAATATTTCAAGTGTTCGTTTTGCAGCAGTCCAAATGCAATTTTCCCTGTCTAAGCAGCTTCAATCAGTACTTAAGCCTATGCCTCTTTCACACTCTCCCACATGCTACCACCAACGCACAGACAACACCACACCACCCCGCAACACACACTCTCCCGCACACACGCACACACATATACAATTTTCTTGGCTGCTAAGATGTGTCCAAATAGAAGTATTTATGCGTGCTCCTCAGTATAAGTATTTCCTGTGTGTGAGGGTTTCCAATATCCACCGAGTGCCCTTTGCTGAGCGCCTGCTACCACGCAGAGCAACGACGAGAGAGAGACAGAGAGAGTGAGAAAGGGAGAGAGAGAGAGCGAGCGTAGGAGAGCGAACAGCAATAAGAATGCACGAAATGGCCAGAACTACTTGCAACGCTCATGGAAGGAAAGTCGCGGCTAATGGCCGTAATAAATAAATATGCCATTAACCCACTTGGAAAGCGGACGCAAAGTCATTTCTACATGCAAAAATATGTGGAAATATTAGGCGGCATTTGTATATCAATATGTGGCAGCGGCAAACTTTCTAATCGCACAATAATTGCAGGCAAAAAAAAGGAGAATAAGTTGCTGCTGCAGCTGCCACGGCAAGCAATAATTAAATGTTGCCGCTGCAGCATGTTGCCAAACAACAATGGTAGGCATGTTGCCAAGCCCCACAACAGCTGACTGCGTGATCTTGTGCTCATTCAAGCCATAAATCAACAGATTGATAATTATTTCAAATATGATTAACAAACAAGAAATATGCTCTATAATTGATAAACAACTGAAAAATGCATAAAGAAAACTTTATCAAAAATTACGTATTGAATCAAGGTTGTAATTTTCCCACACGCTCATTTGCGTTCACACCTCGGCAACATGTTGCCCAAGCTAAGTGCTTGGCAACATATTATTGGCGATTGCCCGCGTCCACATTAATTTATATGTTGTGATTAGGGGCAGTCGCCAAAGAGTTTGTTCGTCGGCTGGCAATTTGCAAAACTTTGACCAAATAAAATTTATTATAATGACAGTCGCACGACATTTTATAATTAAGTCAAATTGTTGGTCAGCCAAAAGACCGGTTGTTCAGGCCAGCCATTTGGCCATTTGGCTGATCTGGCTGATGGATGTGACTGCTGCTGCTACTCCGTATATGCCCATTGGTCTATCTGGTTGATCTGCGTCGATACATAAACTCCGTTCACTCCAATCCCAATTAGGTCATCCCTAATATCCAGACAAGCCCGCGCACCCCTCTCCATGACTAATAGTTGGGCAGGCAATTCAACGAATTGGAGCGATACGTAACAAGGACTCGCTGAGGGGTCGTGCGACAGCATTAATTGAAATAATTACATATTAAGTGCATTAATTATATTTTTATTTTTTTTTTCGCTCGCATTTTGGTAGCCACATGCAAAGAGAGCGACGCGCCTGAAAGTCGCCTGCGCCTTTTTCTCCGCAATTATTAATTTAAAGCATTCGCGACTCCGCTGGGTATCCACGTAGGATATGGCCACAATTAGTTGTGGTTGTTGTTGTTGTTGCCGCAGGCCGTTGTAGGCACGCAGCAGTAACAACAGCCATTGCTCGTGCAACTTGCAACTCGTTTTGTTATTGCTTAGGTCATAATTATTAACGTGAAATCATAATTAAAAATGTATTTAGCCGACTTTTTAAATGCGATTAGATACTCGTCGGGGCGACGACTCCGCGAAGCCAAAGGACCTGTCAGCTAGTTAATAAATTTACCAGCACAGTGGAGCTCATACTTTAGGAAAGCTAGTTTCATTAAATCTTATTAAGTGCCAATTATTTGAGTTCTGCAATTTGCTGAGAGATTTTATGTGGATGTCAACTTTAAAAGAGCTGACATTAAAAATGCAATTGAGAAAAATAGTTGCCAATTGGCAAGCATTATCCCTTCATTACTTTAGCTTTAAACAGATTTTTAGAAATTAAATTTAAAAGTATATTTTCTTGCTGTGAGGCCCTAATAAAATCCCTGCTGAACACATTAATTTAATGCCCATCCGATTCATTCAAATAACTTTATTACTTTATTTAATTGCTGGCAAATAATAATAAAAAATAATTATTAACTAGAACGCAATTGTTTATCACTAATTGACAATAGTAGGTTTTGTGGCACCCTGTATTAAATATGGAGGGCAACATGTAATTAGACTTTTGGTTAATTGCAACTAATGTGCATTTCAAAGCGAAGACTTTTCAATAGATATCGTTACTAACTATTGTTGTTGTTGTGCTCTTTTTTATTATTGTCAATGCCAATTAAGTGAAATTTATGTGCTTCAATAAATGATGAGTGCCACAGCTGACATATGCGCAGTGTCAGAGTCAACAAGCCAAAAACACAGCACAGCAAACTTTTCTTGCCCAAGGATAAAATGAAAAAAAAAAAAAAAAAACGTGGCGTTGGCTTTTGGGGAACGACACATGTCGCTAAGGTAAAATAGTTATTAGTGAATATACACATTGCATATATGTCGAGGCAAAATATTTGAATAGAAGACACATGACGCTGAAGCGCCACGTTGCCTGAAACCCCAACTCCCACTCCCACCCACAGTGCCACCCACAGTGCCACCGCCACCTCAGAACTTGCACAACCACCCAACGGCATTGTACGAACTAATAAAACAATTGATGTGCTGCCACAACCACTATAGAAAGAGGTCGCAACCGAATGAAGCACGGGACAACCCACAACAGTTGACTGCAATAATTATTCAAACAAATTTCGCTTGGCGCCATCCAAAAGAGAGGTGGCAACCTGCAGCCGGCGCGGAGTCGGGAGTGGCGAGTGGCAGCAATGTCGTCGCCAGGCTGTGGCCGCTGTTGACCCAGCCAAACTGAGTGGATGGATGACTATTATTGCGCACAAGTTAACCTGTTTTAGTAATTAATTTGGGTATTGTATGTTTTAATTAGTTGGCGCGCAACAGCAGCAGCAGCAGCCGCAGCAACAAAGACAGCAGCCAACAGATGTTGGCCAACAAATTGCCAAAGTATAGTCTATAATTTTATTAACATGAGTACATAAAGCATTTAGTAAAGGAAAAGTTAACTCAAAGAGGTATTAAAATTATTTTAATATTAGAGTTTAGTTTAAAACAAAAACCGGGTACTAAATAAAAAGCAAGCTAATATTTAACTGCTTTGCTAAACTAAATATAAATAATATTTATATAAATATTTTACTTATGTGTATATGATTTTTTTTATTAAATAAACTATGCGCACAAAAAATAAAAAAGCAAAAATAAACTTAATGCGATTTCCTTTAATTGATAAACTTTAGTTTTCTCTAACAAAAAAATATAAGTAATAAGAATAAAATAAATTAAGAAAAAAATAAATGCCGCATTAATCACTTCTTGAATCAATTATAAAGTAAAACTTTGTTAAAATACGTTTTATGATAATTTTCTCTATTTTGCTTTAATGTCCATACTGGAAGATTTATGTACATAAGATAAAAATAAATAAATAATTTATATATATTTATATATATATTTATTTGCTTTTCTCTGTGCTGCATTTGCTCATTTCCCGATTTCCTGCCTGCCGCCCAACTTGAGTCATTAAGCAAACAAAAGCAGCATGTTTGTTGCCCCATTCGCATTGCCATTGTTAGTGTGCTTCTCCTGACCAGTGACCAGGGGCCACACCCAAGACAAACAGAGGAAAAAATTATGCATTTTCCTTTTGTGAATTTAGTTAGCCATCTGCGGAGTGCATCTATGAAAACGGCAACTCCAGCCAGCCAGTTGGCCGGCTCATAATAAACGAATTAGCGCCTTCGGCTAAATGGCCAAAGAATGCGCCTTTATTGCAATTATCGAGTTCGAGTTTCAGTTTGAGTTTCAGTTTGAGTTCCAACTGCAACCTCGACTTTGGCTCTTTCTTTCTTTTTTTTTTTTTGTGACTGGGTTCTCCGCTGGGACTGGGACTGTTCGTTGCATGGCTGGCTTGAATAAACAACTGAGCTT
This sequence comes from Drosophila multiciliata, assembly GCA_037043605.1. Classification (NCBI taxonomy): domain Eukaryota; kingdom Metazoa; phylum Arthropoda; class Insecta; order Diptera; family Drosophilidae; genus Drosophila; species Drosophila multiciliata. The sequence goes on from JBAMBF010000589.1 coordinate 12,281,821, forward strand.
AGTTCCCTTCCTTGCCCCTTGCCACGTTTGGGCCACGAATAATCACATAAAATATTAATGCTGGCTTAAGACCAGCTACATTTCGCTCATGGCCAATTTCTTTTGGGGCCACAAATGCAGCACTAACAAATAGAAAAATTATCGCAATTGTGGCATCTTTTTTATGCTTAGTTTAGTATGGGTTTTTGGCTTATTGTTGTTGCTGTTTTGTGGGTTTTACCTTATGCCAAAACGAGTGTGCATTTAATTTGTGACGCAGACGTGGTACACTTCAAAAAAATTATGGGTAATAATTGCAATCGAATACGAATACAATTTATAAATATTTATATAAACGTAGTTAATCCCAATTTTATGTTATAAAATGTGTTATATATTTTTTTTTTATTTACTTAATTATGTTTTCCATTTTCTATTTTATTTTAGGCAGTTTTTAAAATTAATTTATAATTTTCTTATTAAAATATTAAAAAAAAAAGGAATTTAGTTACAAAATACAATAAAATTCAAGTTTAAAGTCTTTTAAGCAAACCATCTTCGATGGAAATATTGTTGCAGTGTTGTTTTCGTTTTGACCAAATTGTCCCGCTGATGCATAAAACATCAATGAACGCAATGGTCAAAGTGGTGCCACGTACGACTCCAACGAGCGAGGCTGAAAGAAGCGCAAACTAAATGCTAAAAACAACAACAAACAGACAACAACCAACAACCAACAGCAATAACAAAAACAAAAACACGCAGCAGTACCAAACAATAAAAGCAACAAATATTGTGCCTTTTGGCAACGTTTTTCATGCGCCAACAGCAGCAGCAAAAGACAACAACAACAACAATAGCAACAACAACATGCAACAACAACTTGCAACGGGTATTCCATAGCCATAGTCATACTCATAGTCGAACTCGTACTCGTTCAAACATGGTCATAATCACGCGTTAAATTAATGAGTTTAAATGCTATTTTTGGCCTTAACTATTGCTGGCACACACAAACACACACACACACACACACACACACACAGATAGAGAGACACATCGAGGGGCATTTAATTGAGTGTAGCAAAGTTGAACCAACATCGTTGGTTCTCTGCCACTCTGCCGCTCGGTTGCAAATTATGAGCGTCCCGCCAAGTTCAGGCTCAAAACGAGGCGCATGCGCAACAAGCAACGTGCAACGAGCAACTGGCAAGTTGCAACTGGCTGCTTGCAACCGGCTCCACTCCACAAATATTAAATTTATTTTAATGCGCACGCTTCCCTAGTCTGTCCCACTTCATCCCCCCATTCCCCGCACAGCATCTACCCATGGCCAGTGGGCATAAGTATTGTTGTTCCTGCCTTGATTTTCACCGACTCAGCTTGTCACGGAGACTTTTATGATTACAACTCCGCGCCTAATGCATTATTAAGCACAACTATTTACACGGCCCAAAAGGCCAACTATTCTAACTTAGCCCAGTTAGCCTACTTGCTAATAAAGTTGAACTGTTTTCTGTAATATTTATCTAAACTATTTGTATAAGTGAAATTTTGAAAAACCAAAAATCCAAACCAATATAAATATTTCATTAACAAAAGAGCAATTTTTAGAGTTCTACATATTTATTTAATAAGAAATTTGATTTTTATGTTATTTACAAATTTTAGAAAAGTTTAATAAACTAAGAAAAACTAAATTCTGAATTTTAGAAATACTTTTCCATTTTAAAAATATATTTTGATTTTTTTTCTGAGTGGTGATTTTTTTTTTTGACTTTTACAAATTTTAGAAAAATTTACTAAATTAAGATAAAATAAATTCTGAATTTTAGAAATACTTTTCCATTTAAAAATATTTATTGATTTTTTTTCTGAGTGCATTTAGCAAGTTTCTGCTGAGACTTTAGGTCAGCTCAATGCGCAGATGTGTGCATAACTTTACACTTAGATACAGATACAGATATAGCTACAGATACCGTTATGTGTGTGTAGAAACAGAGGAAGCCAGAAGTAACAAAGCTGCGTTTCAGGTAGCAGCTGGCAATATGAGACTATGCAAAGGTTAATTATGTTGATTTTGTAGAAATACTGAGCTGGCAAAGAGCAACCAAATAGATATATGGGCAAACTAAGAGTTCAACTGGTAAACGACCCAAAAATCGAGACAACTGAATTTATTACATGCCAACAACGAAAACCATTGTCAACAGTTTTGTGTAAAAATCATTATACAGTTAATCTTTATGTTGCTAATACTAAAAAAAACCAACAAAAAGATTTTAACTGAAATTGCAGTTAAAGTCTCTCGAAAGAATCAATTAAATATTCATATAATCTTATCTACTATATCGGAGCTTGTCAGATTCCGAGTTTAGACACCAAAAAACTTGCTTTTCGATATAAGAATAAAGCTCATTTCCGGTATTAATCGCCAGGTGGCGTTTGCTTGCAACACCCAAGCTGCAACAAGTTAGCTCCAGCATCGCTTAACACAATTTAAAGCACAACAAGCAACAACTACAATGAGAACCACATCACGCAACTTCAAAATCCACAACAACAACAATGATGAAAATATGTCGACAACATCAGCAACATTGTAAATAATTTTTTAATGCCCAACATAATTAAGATGAAGGCAATTTGCCATTTGTTGTTTTTTTGCGTAAATGAAATGAAATTAAGGCGACTCAAAAAACACACAGCACGCTGCAAAAAGGGGCGCTGTGAATGAAAAAAAAAAAACATTCATCTTGCCACATAATATTGCCTCTCAGTGCAGTGCTTGATGATTATTGGCAGTTCGTGGACATGCATAAGTACAACTTGCATTATAATTAATTTATAATTAAATACGCTGCCAATTCCAAGTTGCATGCAGCTGACGGCTCGACCGCAACAAAAACTTAAGCCAGCAGCAGCAGCAACTGCAACAACTGCAACTGCAACAACAACAACAACAATCATCCGACACACAAATTGCTTTGTAATTTATTTGCAATTAATTTTGAATTAATAAAAGAAAAAATAATACTAAAGAAAAAACCACAAATTGTCCGCATGGAATTTGGGTCTTGTCTTCAGTTGCACTTACACTTGAGACTGGCAACATATCCACATAAATACTGACTTTTTTTTTTGAGTGGAGAGAAGTGGCGGGGGGCGGATGGCAGTCGCAGAGCCTGTCAAATGTCAGCCATGTGAAAGCGATGGTGAAGGCGTGTCGAATGTGGGATTTGAGCTGGGAACCTGCTGCAATTGGCAGGAAAACGGCTTGAAACGGCTACCAAAAGTAAGTTGGCAAGATTAATTAACTTTTTGCGAGATAACCAAATTGATTGATAAAAGTTATTCACGCAACTAGATTTATTGATTGATTAGTCAATCAACCTATCCTAAAAACAATTTAATCAGCGATTTGCAAATGATAAATAATTGAAAGATAAATTTGTTAAAAATAGATTTTTTTTTCTGCTAGCAAACAGATATTATTTAATATGCAAATTTAAATATTAAAATATTTATATTGAGCACAAATTTAAACGGAGTTTGAAACTAGGAATTTTTAATAATTTCTGGGGAGAATCTGTTGAGTTTCAATAAAGTTTCTGCAGTTCCCAAAGGAAATTTCTTTTTTTCAGTGCTCTGTAATAAATGATGATCGAAAATACTGTGTTTAAATTTAAATTTAAATGCAGTACTTATCGTGCTGCTCACTCACCTCATTTGCAGTCAATTTTCGCTTTACTTCACGGTCATAAAAAATGTAGCAGAGAACATTCTTTTTAATAAGCAATTATTGTCTGCTCCTTTTAAAAACGTTGACGCGTTGAGCATTTTAACTAATTACAAACGATTTACATGCCAAGCAACTATGGCACTTGGGCAGAGACGGAGGGAGAGCGGGGGGGCTATATAGATACAGAGAACTGGGCCCAGAACCAGGCCAGGCCTCCGGTTCACTTGTGGATAATCCCGCTTTAAATATTTGCAACATTTAAAGTAAATGCAGAAACCGGTTGGCAGTTTAGCTGCCAGTTGTTGCATTGTTGCATTGTGCTCTTGTGCCGATCATCGTGATGATGACGTTGCAGATATGAATGCGAGTACAGGCTAACACACACACACATACACTCGCACACCCACCCAGCAGGGGCAGAGAAGAAGAAGAAGAGAGGCAGGCAACAAGCACATCAAATCCGCTTGGCACGCAGGTAACCACGCTGCTTGTCAAACGTGGAAGCCACCGATCAGCAAAGAGGCATCCTCATTGCACATGCGCAGCATGTGCCCCGCAAATAACCGCAGTGCAACACTGAATGTGTGAGTGTGAGTGCGAGTGCGAATGTGAATGCGAATACGGAGTACCAGTTCGAGTACTTTAGCCTGTTGTAATTAGCGAGTTAAGACTGTAAATTAGAGTACATTTGTGCTTTCACCAGAGCCCGATCGGACCGGGCCAAGCCAGGCCATTAGACGGCTGCAGTTGCCGTCTGTCTGTGACTCATGCAACGGGCTATTTGCCGCCTTGGCCTCAAAAAACCAGCCGTCAAATTGCGTAGCCATTGGGCTGCTTGCCTGCCCCGCTCATAATTAGCTGTAATATATTGTGGACTGCACCCAGCACAGCTTCCCCAGTTGCTGACTGCCACAAATACCCTAACTGAAAGTTTATCAAATATGTTTTTAAAACTGAATAATAAATCTACAAATTTAACTAAAATGTAATGCAATTCCTGATTTAATATAATTAATTATTAATTTTGATTAAAAATTTAATTTATTATTATTATAAATATCTCAAAAATGTCCTTGAAAGTGTAGACAATTTTCGTTGTTTTTGTGGCTTGTTCAATTTGCAGCTCATTTTTTTACTGTGGCCTTTAATTCGATCTTTATAGCACCTGGATTTTCTTGTTTCCAGTCGCCAATATAAATTTATTTCTTTTTTTTTTTTTTCTTAAGTGTGTGTTGTGCTGATTATTTTGCGCTTATTATTTGCAGTTGTTGTTGTTGTTGTTGCTGTCGTTTATTTTTTTTTTTTGTTTAATTTTCAATGTATGTTGTTGTTTTTGTTGCCACTGCTGTTGTCTTTGTTGTGCGTGTGTGTGTGTGTGTGTGTGTGTATGTTGGCCCAGTCGATTACTCATTTGACTGCATGAACATAAATTTTATGCACTTTTTTGATTGCTTTATTTTTATTAATTGCTTTTAACAACATTTTGTTTGGCGTTTTGAGCATTACAGCTCGCTTTTTAGTTGCATGGGTGGCACGGGGAGACGGGGGGCATGTGAATCGCATGAGAGGGTGTCACTGGCTGTGTGTGCGTGTTGTGTGTGACTGAATGCGGACAGAGACAAAGCGACCAAAGCCAAAATGCGGTCATTGATATCATTTCAAATGCGTTTTTATTCCCATTATCGAGCGTGACATGGCCATCGAAAAGTGCTCTAATTGAGTATAATTTTATAATTTGATTTTTCTTTGAACATAGAATTTATAGCTTAAATTATTGCTATGCGCTTAGCAAAATGGATTGTTGACAAGAAGATACCCTGCAATTAGCACAAATATTACTTTCTTTAATATGCACACATTTATTTTTTGGCACTTTTTCTTATTATAATTTTTATGTGCAGATCATGGAAAAAGAAATGAATTTGTTTTAAAGAGGATGTTTGGCATGATTATTGATTTTATGGCTGGTTAAAGAGGTTCTTCAAGTGGAGCACATTCGACTTTGGCACTCTTATTTCCAAGGCGCAACAATCGACATATCAAATATTCTCTCCTAAGAAAAAACTCAAATGATTTGCATTTCCAACTCTGTCACACTTTAGAAGTTTCAAGCGTTTTCAGTTTTTAAAATTCAGATTATCCATTCAACAGAAAATAAGCCCTTTTTGTGCTTGGCCCATAATTTGTTGAGTTTTACGAGCAGAGTAAAAACAACAATCGCCTTAGACGACAAATTAAACAAAAATAAACTTGAAAACCAAAGAACCCAAAACTCTGATCCAAAGCGATTCAGCTATCAACGGATCGGCGTCTTGTCTTAAAGTTGTTGTTGTTGTTGTTGCTGTTATTGTTGTTGTTGTTGTAGTGGTTCTGCTGATTCGCTGAGCAACTATGCGCCAGCAGGCACAAATCGAGCCCAAGCAAAGCCGTCGCGAACTGAGCCAACGAGGACATGCGAAATTTTTATTTATTGCTGACAATTGCACAAACTTTTTTTTCTGATCTCATTTTTTATTTTTTATTTTTTGTGTTCTTTTTTGTTGTTGTTGTTTTTGCTGCGCTCAGTTTTTATGGTCATTAAAATTGGGACAAATATTTGACCGAGTGTTGAGCGCTGTGGATATTGCTGCTGCTATTGTTGCTGCTATTGTTGTTGTTGTTGTATTTGGATTTCAGATTTTATTTTGTATTTTGTTTGGTTTGTTTGTTATTTTTATTTTTTTTTTTTTGTGCACGACATGACTCGAGCCTGCGGCGGTTCTATAACATTTTGTAGCGCAAAATGTTTGACGCCAAGTTTGCCCTTGACGCTTGTGTTGTGCCACAGTTGCAGGAATTGTCACAGTGGTCGTTCGTCGGCAACATTTTGCGGCAAGCTTGGCGATTTCATGATTAGCCATTCAGACGGTGCCGCAACTAATTAATGATCGCCGCAACGCTTGCATGCTAATTAAATGCAAACCAATTTAAGTATCCAACTAGAGATGGCCACGTGATCAAATTATTTGTCACGCCAATCACGTAAAAACCAAAGTGAGACAATTTGAAAACCATCGAGAATCTATCGAATTTAATAATCGATACACTCGTGAAAAATTCTCTACTTTTTTTTAGGTTCCCTTAAACAAATGCAAAATAAATATAAAAATTTATTTGTAACATTCTTGAAATACGATTTCAAATATAAAATTTATACATATTTTTATAATATATATTTTTTGATATATTTATTTTTTTAAGTATTATTTTATGTGCATTATTTTTTTATTTATTTTTTTTTTAATTATCACTCAAACAATTGCAAAATGGATATAAATTTATTTGTAATATACTTGAAGTATGATTTCAGTAATATATATTTAATATATGATATTATATATTTTTTGATATATTTATTTTTTAATTATTATTTTTTTTTTTTGTAAATTATCACTTAATTTTTTTTGAACGCAGTTGCTCAGATTAGTATTTGGAAATGAATTGAATTTGCATTTAGCGACTCACCGACTCGGTTTTGATGTTGAGCGCCAGCACATGCGACGAACTGTTGGAGGAGACAGATGGGGGCGATGCGGGCGTGGCACCGCCACATGGTGACTGCGCCGCAGCGGCCGCCGGTGAGCAGCGGCTGGACAACAAGGGGCTGGCCTCGCGCAACGGACTGGCGAGGCTGGCGACACCGATGCCAATGGTGCCGCTTTGGGAGTAGGGCGAATCGGGTGACTTGTTGGCATTTGTGGAGCTATTTGAGGGCACTATGGCCGCTGTGGTGCAGCTGGTTAAAGTGCTCGTCGACGAACTGGACGAGCTGGATGAGCATGACGAGGATGAGGATGATGAGCTGCTGCTGCTGTTGGCCTTGTTGCTGCTGCTGTTGTTGTTGTTGCTGGAATTATTGTTGTTGTTGTTGCTGTTGTTGTTGCTGTTGCTGTTGTTGCTGTTGTTACTGTTGCTGCCGGTGCAGATCAATGCTTGCATTTTGGTATTGATATTATTGTTGTTGCTGTTGTTATTGTTGTTGTTGCTGGTGGCGCTGTTGTTGTTGTTGTTGTTGACACTAGCACCTGGCATAATGTTGCTGCCATCGCAAAACTCTCGCTTCACAATGTTGCTGGCAGTGTTGCTGCTGCTGCTGTTGTTGCTGCTGCTGCCGGGCGTTGCCACAATAGCCGCCTCGCATGGCAGCACAGTGCCCAGCATCTTGTCTAGCTTATACTGTGACGTGGTGGATTCAGCGGCACCGACAGAGTCCTCGCAGCCCTCGGCCATGTCACTGATCCGCTCGCATTGTGTGCGCTGCCTGCAAAAAGACACAAAAGTTGGCAAAAATTAAGTCAGAAATTGCTTAGAAAAAAAGGTTAAAAAATAGGTAAATTTAGGTAATAATTAAGAGACTTTTTATTATTAATTTATTTACAGTAAATGTGTTTATATACAACTATCTCTGCAGTCTATATCTGAATATAGTTGACCCTTTTTACAAGTCAGAATTAATCTGATGTGCTATAAATACTCCAGTTTTAAAGCAGAGAAAAAAAGCTTAAAAAATATGTAAATTTTGGTAATAATTAAGAGACTTTATACTGTAATTTATTCTAATTAATTTACAGTATTTCTGATTATATACAACTATCTTTACAGTCTATATCTAAATATAGTTGTCATATTTCGTTAATTTTATATTAACTATCACAAGTGAGAATTTATCTGATGTGCTATAAAAACTCCAGTTTTAAAGCATAAACAAAACCTTAAAAATATAATAATTATCACGTTGACAACTTGAAAAAAAATTAACTTTTTATAATTTTGTTACTTTTTAAGTAGAAATGCGAATTATGTGTTTAAGAAATGCAGCAAATTTCAGCAGTTAATTGCCATTAAAATGCAGCCGGTTTTGGCAAACAACCCTTTTTCGGGGTATGTTTTTGGATATTTTGAACATTTTTGGCCAAATGGTGACTGTACCTCGCTGTGGCTCTGTCTTTTGCCTGCTTTTGGCTCATAATTTAGAATTTACATTTATCGAATATATTTCGTGCACTTAAAACTCATGCCCAGTCGCATTAATTTCATTAATTATCCCTGTTGCCATCCGGTTGACCACGGCAACAAGAGCAACAACAACAACAACAGCAACCAGAATAGCAACAAACAAATAACAAAAGGCAAACGGGAAGAATGCAGGGGTGGCATGTGAAAGGGGTGAAGTGGGGGGGCAAGCAGGAAGCGTCGCACACATGCCGCATAATTTTGCAAATGCAAAACGTTGCTTCGACTCCGACTGTGAGTTCGAGTCCTGTGCATGTCCTTGCAAGCCACGACGACGTCCCTGCGCTGGACAATGACTCTGGGCAGTGCAGAGCGGGGGAGACGGTGGAACGGGGGGAAGGAGGGAGGCGCTTCGCAAAGTAGCCACAGCTTATAGAGGGGGGTGGGGGTGGTTAGGACGAGGAGGAGTGTTCGTTTCGGACTGTCGTAATCGAAAATTTTACACCTACTCCGCATTATAATTTATATGCCTGGCGGGTGGCCTGGCCAAAAGTCTCCTTTTGAGAGTGAGTCACGTCTGGCAAGAAAGTTTGCGTTATGCCACACATAAAGGTATATATATATATAGTTATACATATATATATATATATGTACATAAATGCAAGAGTCTTTTGTGTGTGGCTGAGATCAAAGTACATATGAAATTTTGTTCATAAATTATGCAGAGATGTGTCTAAGATTTTAAGGATAAAAGATGTGGGCAACTTATGAGCGACTCCCGACTTAATGGCTGAATTGAGAATACTTGAATATTGCCTAGGGAAACATTAAATTAAGCAATACTACAATAATATGTTATAGACGAGAGAGTTGGAGTCAGAAATATGAATACAGAAAATGATTGCATTTTCCAATTATAAATTAAATATGAGAAAAGATTTGTTGCTTAATATAGATGAAATTTGTATAGTAAATCAAAAATATGTAAAGGTATTATATATCAATAAGAATTCTCTAATTTTCTAATCACTGCATTTTTTCTATCGGATATCTATTCTCAATAGTTATCGATAAATTGAATGGGTTCAGCCTATAAATGCCGTATCAATTCACATCAGACTCAATCTGAGCTAGATTTACAAAGATGCTGAAAAGAAATGCCTACAAAATAAACATTTAATTTAAACATTTCTTTTTTTTTAGGATTTTCCAAGCTATTCAAACTCATTTTCTTTTCATAAGCTGGACGGGTTTAGCTGCAAAAAGTCTGAGCCCCAAAAGGAGGCCAAAATGTAGGCATACAACAAAATGTTAGCCAAATCATTTGCTTATATACCTTGACAATTCTCTCAAAAACACACACACACACACACACACAGACAGAGAGAAGCAATTGTACAATGTGTTTTGTACACAGAGAGGCGCCTGGTCGAAAATTGAACACTAAATGCGAAGAAGGGCCTCGATTCTGGACGAGTGTTGTTTCTGTCTTCGACTTCGACATTTGGCCAAGTACACAAAATGGGCGTTGATTTTAATGCATAATGCAAGTGAAATGTGTGTTTGTGTGTGTGTCGATGTTGTTGTTGTTGTTGTTGTTGCTGTTGTTGCTGTTGCACAACTATGCAGGCAACTCGCCTACGAATGTCTGCAGTTGTAATAATGCAAAGCCACCATGACCAATGCAACAGCAAACAGCAACAACAACAACAACAACAACAGCAGGCATGCGAAGCAGCTGCCCTCAGAGGGGGGAGGTGGTGTTGGAGTCGTAGTCGTAGTCGTAGCTGGTGTCAGAATGGGTAGTCTGAGTCGGAATCGGAGTCGGCAGCCGGCAGCAGTCAACGAACGCACTTTTCCGGCCACGTCGCCGACATCGTTGGTCATAATGAGCCACAATCAGAGGGAGTTGGGTGGCGCTGGTGGTGGTGGATTGGGCGAGGACGAGCACGAGAAGGAGAAGGAGAACGAGAACGATGCCTTGCAAGTTGTGTGCAGGACATGTAATGCCTGAGTCAGGGCAGCAGACGTTGTTGTGTTGTAGATTTTGGACAGGAAGTGGACAGCAACCCGACCAGGAGCAGGAGCAGTAGCAGGAGCAGGAGTAGTAGGAGCAGGAGTAGGAGCAGGAGCAGCAGCAGTAGCAGCAGCGGAGCAGAGTAGGAGTAATAATTAATTTTGTACATTGCATGCAAATGTCTGGGCGATGGCCGTAACCAAGTGGTTGGTTGGTTGGTGCTGTGCTGGCTGGGGGCATGTGGCATATGCATAAGCAGCAAACAAAGCAAAAACACGAATGCAACACAGCAACAGCAACAAAATAATAATATGAAAAGCAGCGAGAGGGGGGGGGGGGGGAAGGTGCAGCTACTTCAAGAACTAACCAGGATTCGCATGGTCTATGAAGAAAATGCCAAAAGAAATGCAGCTTTAAGTTTGTGTGTGTGTGTATGCGTGTGTGTGTGTGTGTGTGTGAGTGTGTGCCTGTGTGTGTGAGAGTGTGTGCCTGTGTGTGTGCGTGTGTGTGCGTGTGTGTGTGTGCGTGTGTATCACATTGAGATGTGATCTTTTCAAGCGAGTTGGCCAACAATTGTTGCCTGCCTGCTGCTTGCCTCCTGCCTGCCTGCACCTTTGCAACATGTTGTGAAAGTTCGTCGTAAACATTGGCAAATTGCAGCGACAAAATGTGCCAGCCAAATTAAGTACAATTTGTGCATATTAAAAGTCTGTCTAAATTGCACAGGCGAGCGGCAAACATGCAGCCGCATGCAACCGAGCTTCCTGGCAGCAGCAAAGTTGCAGCAACTGAAACTCCTCTGCCTCGCCTCTGCCTCGCCACTGCTGCAAATCTAATCAATAACCGACAAACTGGTAGAATTTCGTGTAGCACACTAAATAGCACGATTAATTATCGCTATGGCCAGCCAGCTATAATTCAAATCAAGCGCTTGAGTCGATTTTTTTTTTTTTTTTTTTTGTTTTTTAATGTAGCAGCAACAACATGCAACATCTGCAACATGCGCTGGCCTATCGCATATAACGCATTACAGAAACCGGTCTAATTATACTCATTTTGCTGCTGCCGCAACGCAAGCTTGCAACATGTTGCTGCCGCTGCCGCAGTAAAAATCTAGCTATAAATTGCAATCTCCATTCAACTTTCTATTGGTAAAAATTTATCATTTGAGACACTTAACCGGGCAATGTCTTGGTCAACGTTTTGTCATGCCTCATGCCACACGACGTTGCTTGGCTTGGCAATTCGTAGCCAATATTCAAATTAATAAAATCATCAATAATTTTTGCATAGCTGCCGCATGCTGCTGAACATGTTGGTTGCTGCCGCAACAACAACAACAACTTGTTGTTGTAATTAATAGTCAAACTTAATTGTAGCACATTCTGCCAACCATTCGGAGAGGTATCTGCCTCAAATGTGGCACAAAGCAATTTTTGATTAGAAAACTTCGCGTCCGGCTGCAATTTATGCAAGAGGCAGAATTTAATTGCTGTCGGATTTGTAATTAGCACAGAATGCATATTAAATGCAAAATAGGCGACTGCTTTAAGGAAGTGAATTTTGCCAAGGAGGGGGGGTCAGTTGAAGTGGCAGCGACGGAGGGGGATGGGAATCCGCAAAGTGTTGCAACTTTTTTGGCAGCTTAACTTTTCGAGTGCCAGCCTGCAAAAATAATCAATAATGCGCCTCATGCCACAGCGGGGGGTGGCCAGCACAACATTAAGTCATTCAGTTAAAATTATTTATGCAACATTTACTTACGCACACACCCACACACACCTACACACACACGCACACACTACAACACAAACATGAGCTAAAAAGTTTTCTGGTTGAGTTTGCATTGTTTTTAGGGTTGTTGTTGTCGGGGATGTTCATGCACTCATACGTGTGTGTGTGTGAGTGTGTGTGTTTATGTGTGTGTGTGTGTGTGTAAACGTGCAATTTTCTTAAAAATTACACACGATTACACATGAAATACAACCGTGAAGGTGGCACATTATGTAAGCCAGATAGAACCAACTGTGGGCTTTCTGGGGAGGGGAGGGGGGTAAGTTGCACAAACAGGCGATGGTAATGAAGGAACAGCAGCAGCAAGGCACAAATAGTTTTTCAAATTAAGCCAAGTCATTAAAGCTTCGAGGGTGCATTAATAATCGGATTACTTTCAGTGGAAAACTACTTAAAACAAGCAGAAAGAAAAAAGAAATTGTACACAAAATGTGAATTAATGTAATGTTTTTTATTAAACTAATCTATTTTATTTATGGCCATATTTTAATTAGATTATTAAAGTTGCAAATGTGAATAAAGTTGAAAGTTTAAATGATAATTTTTACAATTAAATCAACTGTATTAAACGGCAAATGCATTTGGAGAATCTTTTATAAAATGCTGTGTAGAAACTCGTTTGCTCCTATCGACTGATAGATCAGACAGAGTAAATAACCCTAGGCCATTATTAAATACATATCACGAGTCATTACATATATATTACATACGTGATCCAGTGGGCCAAATGCAAATCGACCCTCAGTTAATGTTAACAAAATGCAATTGCAATCCGGTCAGTGGACTTTTTAGCTAGGTGTTTTTTGTTGTTGTTGTTGTATTTACTTGATTTTATGTATACTATTTTTTTCTCTCTGTTGTTGTTGTGTGTGTTTTTGTTTTTTTTTTCTTTTGTCGACTCTTCCACTCAAATCATTAAAAATAATAATAATAAAATTTGCGTGATTCAAACCAGGCACGCACTAGGCGATGCCAATAACAATACCAGAGGCGTACTCAATAAAACAATAACAACAACAACAACAACAACAATAACAACAACATTGAAAACAATAAACATGTGCAAGCTGAACAGTCAAACGCCCCCAGAGAGGGGGTTAGAGAGAGACGCCCAGCGGAAAGGAAGTCAAAGTCATGGCAGGCCGAGCAGCGGAGGCGGGGCCCAAGTCAGCCAGACCAGACCAGACCGGCAGCAGGATGAGGCTAAAAAGCAGCCCTCTTATAGCGTGAGTCCTACACACACCACACACACATCACACACACCCGTTGTCCTTAATGCGCCTCGTAATGAGTTATTCGCATTTTGTATTTGCATTAAAAAACGAGCCTCTCCCTTACCAAAACCCGCCCACATTTGGCAATTTTAATTCATTTAGAAGCGAAATAATGAGAAAAAAAAAGAAAAAAATATAAAAGAATGCAAGCTTTACAAATGACATGTGGACTTTTGATATACCCTGTGAGAACTGAAGTTGGCTAAAAGTCAGCATTGACTTAGGCACAATTTAAGCAGAAATTCATTTTTTATGCTGACAAATAATGTTTCAAATTGAAATAATAATATATTTATTTAAAATATTTATGATTTCTCTAGGAATCAGTAAAAACTCAATTCAATAAATCTGACAACAAAATAAATTCTGTAATTGAAAAAATCATAATTCTTTACCTCAATAAATCTAAATTTTTCAATTTACTGTCAGTCGCCGGAGTTGAACATTTTTACTCCAGCTGGGAAGGCATGGGCAGAAAATTGCATGTCCCATTCGTGTTGCAGTTGTATAATAATAAGTATTGAAGGGCTGGACGGAGGGGAGGAAGGTGTAACTGAACGACTACTGACTGCAACACGAATCGCACACGACATCAGAGAGAGAGAAAGAGAGAAACACAAAACATAATTTTGCTAAATTAGCGAAAAACAAAAGAAATGGCATGTGGGATTGTGGGCGGGGTTCTACATACATATATATATAGATATATATTTTTTTTTTGTTATGAGAAGGGTCCCGGCCAGAAAAAACTCCCCAATTGAGCACGCACCAAAATCGTTTGCCCAGAGCTGCGTTTTCAGCACCGGCTTAGGGCGCCATAATCAACGTCTAAATATTTGACAAAAAAAAGCGAAAAAGAGAAAAAAAAAAAAAAAGTGGGTACTTGTGGAACCTGCTGCTGTTGCTACTGCTGCATTTGGTGCCGGGCAACGGCCAACTAATTATAAAAAATTTTTGCAACCCCTTTCGAAATTGTGCCAAAACCCTTTTGCGAATTGCATGTGGCCAGATCTCGTGAGGGTCTGAGGCCAAGTCCGGGGTAAGTGATTGTGTACGTGCTCATTATGGAAATTTCTTTCTATTTTTTTGTATTTTTTTTTTTTGTTTTTTTTATTGTTGTTGCTCTGGCGTTGCAAAATTAATGCAAATGCCGACTGACATGCTCGGATCGCAGCACTCCATATTTGGGCAGTGTGGGCCGTTAATGACAGACATGGGAAAGGGGAGGGGAAATTGTACAAGTCGTTGGTAGTCGCAGCTGGGCGAGGGGGGGAGGGGGGCGCTGCACAAAGGTTTTATTGGAGCTTTGGCACAGACGATACGCGATTATAATTAGAATTTAGCCGCGGGGCATAAATAGAGCGTGGCATGGGGCAAATATTCAAGGGTTGCTCTCTTGTCTCGCTCCCTCACTTTCGCAAGGGGGTTGTAAAGTGATTTTCGGGTTGATTGCGAGGACCACTGGCATGAAAGTGTTCGGGTAATCGAATTGCAAACCGATTAACTGGCCAACGCTTTTCGAGGCAGATGTGCAGCAGCAGTTGAAGTTGAGCAAAAATCTCAAAAGACACGTTGACTTCAGCCGAGAGCCACAATTCTAACTAGGTTTGAGTCATTGGCAATAACAAAAAAAAAATAAATAAATTCAAGGTTCAATTAAAAAAATGAACTGTGATCGATTAACGATAATTATATATTAAAATTACAATTATAATTTACATACTAACTGTATGTGTGAGCAATTGTATATGTTTTGTGCGCCTTTAATGAGCCGCACACACACTGGCACACACACTGGCACACACACTGGCACACACACTGGCACACACACTGTAACACACACTGTCACACACACACATAAGATTTATAGTGTGCAGAGACAAGCGACGTTTTTAATACATTCACAGAGCAAAAGTAGCATTTGAAATGGCGTCTTTAAATCGCTTAATAAGCCACGATTAAGTAGGGCATTAAAAGGGGCGTTGAAAAGGGGGCAAACATCTCAACTGAATAGTGGCAGCACTTGGCAACGCTGCTCATATCGTATTGTCAAGAGCTGTAATTATAATTAACTTCCTCTGGCACCTGTGCCAAACAGGTGCAAGGGAGACCGCAACAAATGCAGTTACCAACTGCTACCAACTGACTGCATTTATTATACCCTAAACCCCATTAAATAAAACTATAAAAATAGAAAATAAAATATATTAATTTACTTGAGCAAAATCAGCAAACGAATCCAACTCAGAGACGATTAGTTCTATTGGAAAGATCGGGTTTTGAAGCTGTATTCAGAGTATCCCCTAGTCGAGCGCTCTCGACTAGTTCATTCTTGCTTGTTTGCTATATTTGTTGTTGTTGTTGCGCTAGCAATTATTTGTTATTTATTTATTATAAGTATTTATTTACGTTTTTTTTTTTCGCTTAATGCTCGCAGCGCTAATTAAAATCAACTTAATGCATGGCCTGCCCGCTACAGAACAATGACTTCAATGACATACATCTGCATATATATATATATATATATGTATATACATAAATGCCATTAGGGCCGCCCCCAAGCCTGCCCCCACTACAGAAACTTATGGCGCTTGCGGCACATACCACTAACCCCTTTTCCTCAAGTACCTCATGATTTATAACAGGTTGCACTTTTCTCTACAAAGTAGTAAAATTGCAAATACCCTGTAAACATATATAAGCAGTTTTAATGAAGAGATACTAATTAAAAAAAACTCTATCTAAACTTGATGTTAATTTCAAGTTTAATTCGAATTTTTCATATAATTCTATCGATAATCTAAAGCTAAATTTGAAGTATCTGTTAGACTAGTCCATGTGGCACATGGGGCATGACTCACATAGCGTTGTCATTTGTTTATGTGGTAAGCCGGACATAATCACTAACCGTAAATTGAGTGGCATGTAAGCAGATTAAAAGTCGATTCCGCTGTGGCATTTAATTAAGCTTTGAGCAGCCACTGGGCAAAGTGAGAGCTTGGAAAATTGAAGTGCCATCTGTGCTAAGGGAAATTATGAAAATTACTTGCCAAGAATATGGCAAATAAATTCGTTTCACATTTTGAACCCACATGCAAATTCCCTAGATATATATATATATATATATTTCTCAACTGGAGCAGCTGGCTAATGTTGTGAAATTTTTGATTCCAATTGAAATAAATTTCTATTAATATTTTTAATTGTTTGTTAAGCGAAAAAAATTGCAACAGAAGTCACAAATTGGCGAAATGTTCTAAGAAGAAAGCGAGAAAGCGAGAAAGCAACAGCAAAATCGTTATATTCGTTAATTGAGATTTGACCTGATGATATAGTAAAATGAGCACAACAACAACAGCAACAATCAAAAACAACAACAACAACAACAATGACAGAATAAAATTGACGTCAACGAAAAATGTCGCCAGAAAGAAATGCGCTGTGAAAGTGTGTTAATTAATTGAACAAGGAGCAGACTGAAATGAACTATCCAAAAGGGGGGTATGCAGGGTTACTGGGAGGGAATCATTTGTGCATGACAAGTGTTGGAAAGTGCCCAAAGTACGCAGCTGGCTTAAGAGTATAACTAACTAGACTGAAACATTTAAAGAAAGCAGGCAATTTGAAATGTTGCAAAAAATGCAGCAAAGAATTATTAAAATTAACGATTCTAAGTTAAGAAGAAGACAACTAAACTTAAGTGTTGTAAAATGCCTGTAGCGAGCAGTAAATTTTTATAAGATAGCAAAATTAAGCTTCTTTTAAATATATTCTGATCGTTCAACAAGTACAGCAAAATCACTTTAAATATTTCATAAAAAAAATATAATTTTTGTTTAATCTTGTAATCCACTTAAGGCGCACTTTGCCACATATTTGAGTGGCATACTAAATGTGGCATGAGAGAATGTCTCAGACAGGCTAATTGAATGCCGTTTTGCTGTTATATAAAGACCTATAACTAGATGCCGGAATATGCGCTGCACAATTCCTTGCGGCGCCCCATACCCAAATATAAATACCAACAAAATTAGCCCACAAAACGCCCCAATACTTGCAACACACAGACACTGCGCACCAAAAGTATGCAGCCATCGTACATTTGAGACGGTTAACGTCGTCGTCACACTCTCCTATAATTTGCGCACATAGTGGCAACAACAACTGCAACAGCAACTGCTGCAACAGCTGCAACAACAACAGCAAAACAGCAAACAGCTAAAATCAAATGGCACGCATGAAATTAAAGTTTAAGCGCGCAAAAAATTTATATGTATGACGCCGTGTGCCAATTAATGTAAATTACGCGACGTCGACGACAGCAACGGCAACGGCAACGACAACAGCAACAGCAATAACAACAGCAACAGCAATGGCAATAACAACAGCAGCGGCAGCAACACGACACCAACACCAACAGCGACACCAAGCAGCAAGCGACGCCCAGCTCTGCCGCGCGCGATCTGGCAACGCCGTGGGGGCACGCATGCGTGCGTCTAACTGTCTCGCTTGCACCATGGCTGAGGGCAATTTTGAAAGTGCGCGCGCTCAAAAAATTAGTGGCTACAAAACACTGTGTAAATGATTATTAAATGCGACAATTTGTGGCCGCAGTCGACGCAGGTACAGTCTCCGGTCTACGGTCTCCAGTCTACGGTCTGCCATCTCCCGTCTCCGGTTTCCCGTCTTTGGTCTCCGCGGAGGCTCATTAAGTGCGTGACGGCCCCAACTTATGCATAAATGCATGAGCCCCACTTGCAGCAAATGGCAACAACAAAACCACAGAGTCAACTGTACCAAAAGCGCAATGACTTTCTAATGGTTACCTTTTTCAAAATCCAATAATAACCCATAAACATAATAATTTATTTAAGAATGTGTGGGCAATTTAATGTTCAAATTAAGCTTAAGTTTTTGAAGGTGCGAAATTAATTGGCAATACTCCATTGAGCAGAAAAGTAACTGATTTAATGAAGCATATAAAATAAAGCGGCTCAAATTAAAAAAAAAAACAAATTACAATTTGTCTGCTGTTGGCTTAAATTATATTTTCTAGACCAATATTGAAAAATTTAAAAAAATTATTTAAACATTAACAAAACTTGCCAAAATTAGTCAAATTATTTTTAATTCTGGCTCAGAATAAATATCAATTCTTCATTTAAATATCAATTCATCATTTAATATATTAATGAAGAATTGATATTAGTTTAGTATATTGATGAAGAATTGATTTTCATTTAATATATTAATGAAGAATTAATATTTATTAGTATTTAACAGTCTTTTATGTTAGAATAATAATAATAATAATAATAATGCTAAGGAAAAGTTCTCTATACTTATAATTCTTTTGACCGTCAAATCTTTATAGTTATTTTATTTATTTATTAAAAATCTATTTCACTTTAGCACCTCAAATTAATTGCTTTTAGTACAAACTTCACTTTTTCTAACATTTTCTAACGATAGTTGATCAGTGTCGGTGGCTTATTAAAAGGTTAAATAACTTTGCATTGAACTCGTTATCGCAATTTGAGCGTCATCATGATCATCATCATCATCATCGACATCATCGTCATAATAATAATGCAAAAGCCAATCAACGAAATATATTTATTTAAATGAGTCTAAATTACGGCTCATTGAAAAATATTGAGACGAGGCATTCTTTTGTGTGTGTGTGTGTGTGTGTGTGTGTGTATCTATGTGGCTAGTTCTCTGATTGAAAATCAACAAAGCAAACAAAAATAAATTAAAAACCCGGTTGCCCGTTCAATACGTAAATTAATAAAAATCGAAATCAGTGAAAAACACTAAATGCTCAATTTATGCGACAATAATTGAGGCAGGAGGCCTGCAAATGACGCCAATGAGCCAATGAGCCACCAAAGAAAGGCAAACCGAACCCGAACCCGAACCCAAGCCGCAAACAAACTGAAACAGAAAAAACCAAAGCGCATAACCAATCAGGGCCATATTAATAAACTTTTAATGAAAGTCATTTAAATGTGTTAATTTTTGTACACACTCAATGTGCCATGTGTCTTCCTCTGTATTTAACGCTGATGATGATGATGATGATGAAGATGATTACGTTGATGATGTGGTGGTGATTTCTTGGAATACCCAATGCTAGCTGAGGCAATGCATCAATTTTATCGAATAATTTCTTACCCAGGGGAACTGGTACTGCTTACTGCTTAAGTAGCAGAAATATTATTGAAAATCACCCCAAGAATCTCAATAAATAAAAAACACTCTGAAACCGAAATAGTTTTTGAAAAATTGACAATTAAATTTTGAAAACAAAAATTGTGGAATTTATGAAGACTTTTGTCTTCTGATTTAGAAATCTACTTTCAGAATAATAAGGTAAATTAAGAGGAGCAAAGAAACCGGATTTTTTATTAAATTCAGTGCGATTATTTTTTAAATTTGTTGTATACAAATAGCTTATAAGGATATTTCTCATTTAAGTTAAAGTGCTTTTGGCCATTGCACTTAAACTTGAGCTCATTATTTCTTCATTTTTCTTCTTTTTCTCAGATTTCTTGTGTGTTGAGTGGAATTGCTTCACGCGTCACAAATGACGCAATTTGAGGCGTTTGTCGCTGATGTGGCGACGTTGACAGCTACTGGCAATAATGCCAATTAATAAACAACAATAACACAATACATATTTATTAATAATAAGTAAAATAATTTGCCCAATTAACGGCGTCGGCATTCCAGCTGCAACAACAACAGCGGCCAATCGACTCTCAGTTGTCGACCAATCACAAATCACATCGCGCTCAGCGAGCCCCCATTCGCACCCCTTCCCCCTCTCATCAACAACACAACGTGTTTTTGCTTTAATTGAATTTTTTTTCCAAAGTATTTTTTTCAAATATTCTACCCGCCAAGCGGCAATTGAAATTGAAATACATTTTGATGCCTAACAGATTTAGTTATTGTAAATAAATGCAATAATTATGTGAACATGTTTGGGCAGCGACCCTCGGAACAAAGCTAGAAGTGGAGGGAGATGGGGTAGAAGCGGTACATAAGTAAATTATAGGTTACAACAATATTATTTTTAGTGCCGTTTACAAATTTATTGCCAGCTTATCGCTCTCCTTTCCTGCCAAATAGGCAAAACCTGCTTTTAAACTGCTGAGCAAATTGTGTGCCAAAATCGCATAAAATTTATTCGAATTTGATAAATCCACATAACACTTATCGTTATTGTATCAAGGTCATTTCGATTAGGAAATTGGCATGCAATTTCGTATTGGATAAACGTATAAAAATCCATCAATAAATAAGTAGAAATCTACATTTTATTTATTCATTTTAAATATGTTTATCGCTGGCTTCACGTCTCTTGTTTTTCTAGTTATATTTTTATTGCTTTTTTTAATATTCTAATAAGAAAAAAATAGCGCTGAAATACATATTTATTAAAAAAAAAAACGTTTACTAAATAATATTAATTAAAATATTATAACTTGTTGTAAACTGCAACACCTTGTTTGAATCATTTAAAAATACACAATACTTATCGACTTGGCTGTAAAAAATTCAGAAATTATAGTCAATTGAGCACTGAATGTTTGTCTTTGTGTGTTTTTGTGTGTGTCATAAGCACTCACACACACACACACACACATGCAAATGGAAAAACACATTGCCAGCAAAATGCTCTGAAATTTGCGTTCATTTGAGGCTCATAAATTGCAGTCAAGACTCAAACTGAAATGGGCACTGGGCTCTGTTATAGGCCTAGGAATTGTTTGCTATGACAATCTAACACACAACATACACACACACACACAGAAACACACACTCATTTTGCATACCATATGCATAGCAAATCCGAATCAAAATAAATGCCCGTTTTTCCCTTCGCATTTTGTTTTTACCCTTGTAGAGGGTATTTTAATTTTGCCCTCATACGTTGCAAACGTATTTAAATCTCTCCGAGCATTAAATAGATCTTAGATAACCGGTTCGGACTACTATATCCAATATCTTTCACTGAGACACACATATCTCCCTCTCTGTAACAATATAACTATTCAAATGTAGAATATGCAATTTAAAGCCGGACCTCAATCTGAAATCATTAGAAAAAGAAGTTTTATACCCTTGACTTCAAATATTTATTCGTTGTGTTTTATAGTTAATTTTGATAAACAGAAATATTAAATATTATTTAAAAAAAACAATTATAGCAAATAAAAAATATATACTATAATTTTCTACATATTTTGTTGAGATAAGATAATTGATTTTTTTAATTGCTTTATGAGCAAAAATAACAATTTATTTCCTGAAATGTATATTAAGATATATTTAAAGATATTCTCATTAGGTTTAAATAATTGGATTTTATTGAGAGGGCTGATTATTACTTTAATTCTGATTAGATAACCATAGTTCTCATTTAGTACTTAAATCTATCTAAAATGTTCAATTATTCAGTTATGCCTATAAATTTAGCAGAGTGTTTTCTTCGATTTAACTATATTCATAGAGGGATATTATTCAAAAAATTATGCTAAATTATAATGCTAATCGCTGTGTGGCAGCAATGAAATGTCGGTCGATTTGTGTGTGTGTTTTTTGCACGGCAATTTCAGATAATTCGCATAACTTATACGCAATGTGCGCCAGTAATTGCATGTAATAAACGACCATAGCTCATTTAGATAAGTTTTTACCTTTGTGAATGAGTTTGCAACTGAGCTGCAACTGAGTTGCAAGTGTAACTGGTTGCTGCTTGCTGCTTGCTGTTTGCTGGGTCGACCTGCTAATCGGGCACATCAATCGAGCGACGGCCATAACAAACCATAAATAAAACACACGAATGCGGCGCCAAAAATGGCGCTAAGCGTTTGCTGTTGTTTTTTGTGTTTTGTTTGCTGTTGTTTATTTTTTTTGCTTTTGTTGTTGTTTTTCTTTTCTTTTTTTATTTTATTTTTTTTCTTTTTTTTTTTTTGCTATTGTGTGGCTTATGAATGAAGCAAGCAAAGTTCATGAATGGCAGGCGGTGACGCTTGAGGAGATTACACAGAGATTGCGACAAAGTTTGTATGAAAAACATACTCGCACACACACTCACACACACACACACACACACACAGAACTATATACAACTAAACACAACATTGTGGCAGACAGACACACACACGCCAAGTTGACGTCGCCGCAATAACAGCAGCGCAGCAACTGGCAACAGCAACAAGCAGACAAACAACACACACAAACAACACACACAAACAACACACACTAACACACACAAACACACACACCCAGAAAAAAAAGCGTGCGAAAAATCGACAACAGCAGCAGCCGCGTGACGTCACACGCCTGACGAAGATGCGCACAAAAAGTGGCCGCAGCAATAACAGCAGAAGTTACAAGGAACAACAAGAAAAACAACAACAACAACAAAAACAACATCAATAGCAACAACAACAACAACTTATGAAGTTGTAAAAGCCCCATCAGCTTAGATGTCTTGGCCATGGTCATGGCAGTGCCGTGTCTCTCTCTCACTCTTAACTTAACTTGGCCAACAACCACTACCAATGTTGGCGCAACAGGCGGCACCTTCGTTGGGTTACTTGGCTAAAAGCAGCAGGCGCACAGCATTCAAAACACAACGCGACGCCGACTGCACAGTCAACGTCAACGTCGCGGCTGTCGTCTCCTAATGTGACAGACGCAAGTGTTGTCGACAGTTGTTGTTGTTGTTGTTGTAACTATTGTTGTTGTTGTTCTTCTTCTTCTTGTGTTAGTTTGACGAGCAACTGAGTTGGCCATGGAAAGCCCTGTGCCAAAGTCAAAGATGCGCAAAAGCCGCCAAAAAAAAATGTGATTTCTTGTGGAGCAGGCATAAAAATAAAAAATAATTATAGTGTGGCAGGCAAAATAAAATAATAAATAGTTATTAAATATGTTACAAACTTTATTAAAAATCCAAAAAAAAACAAAAAAATAATTATAGTGTAGCAGGCAAAATAAAATAATAAATCGTAATTAAATATGTTACTAACTTAATAAAAAACTAAAAAAAAATTTAAGAGCATCGTTAATACTTAATTATCACAACATCAATTAATGACTAATTTTTGGTCTGTGTTTTTCTCTTTATTCTTTTAAGTAAAGTTGCTCTCAATTCTACAAAAAATTATGACTAACACGCTAAAAATAAATATAAACCATAATCAGAAACTGCATTTGAATCTGCATTATTTACAACAAAAGGCAACATTCCAAAGTGAAACTAAAATCTGCAGTATTTATTATAAATATTATATTTATTATAAAAAATAATCATAAATAATCTGCAGTAATAAATACTAGTTAAATTTATTAAATAAAATACCACATTAAATTTATTATCCATATTTGTGGAAGTGCAATTTTGATATTTATATTAACATTTTTTATTAGCTCTCTGTATTTTTTATAAATTAAATTTTATGTATTAGCAAATATAGAATCAGCTAAAATTGCTACATTTATTAACGCATCACGTTGCAACTCCTAAAACATAGTTTACTGAGGCAACAAAAACGTGCAACATCACTCAAAGCCTCTCTTTGATATCCCATTTAAGCCATCAACTG
The DNA here is from genome assembly GCA_037043605.1 of Drosophila multiciliata. NCBI lineage: Eukaryota > Metazoa > Arthropoda > Insecta > Diptera > Drosophilidae > Drosophila > Drosophila multiciliata. Next base: position 12,306,241 of record JBAMBF010000589.1, read on the forward strand.
TATCAAACAAGTTAATGGCTCACATCACAGGTACAGTTCTTGACCTTCAGCTTCAGTTTCAGTATATATATATATATATATATATATGTTTATATATATATATATACTTATATCTACAACTTGAAGGCATGCCAACTGATTTCTCAGTTTTGCCACAGGCAGCATTCAAGTGGCCCATTAGGCGCACTTAAAACGCCCACTCAACAAGGCATTCCCACACACACACACACACACACATAGTCAAACACACAAAGTCAAATAGGAAAACTCTATTAAAACACCCACTAAAAGAAAAATTACAGACACTTGGCAGTCAGCTCAAAGAGCAGGACACCAAAAGCGTGCAGTGGCAAAAGATTTTCAAGCCAACTCCGTTTTGGCCGCCCTCCCCCCCTTTAACAAATCTTATACACAAAAGACCCAAATAAAAAAGAAGAGGTGGGCAGGGTCACAAAAAAAAAAAAAAAAACTCCCACTTCGTGTTGATGTTTTAACATATAATTTTGGCAAGTAGAAAAGAAAAAAAAAAAAACAGAGAAGAAAAGTGCTGCCACAGTTTGGCAAATTTGTGCTGAAATATGCAACAGGTTGTTTTCTACTTCAGAATAGTAGCTCCTTGTGTGTATGGTGTGTGTGTGTGTATGTGTGTGTGTGTGTCCCTTTTTGTGAATGAGCTCATAAAACGTTTTTCTTTTCACATTGCCCGGGTGTTGATGTCGTCGTTTGTCTGTCCCCTGTCTGCCTGCCCGTCTGTCTGTCTGTCTGTCTGCCTCTATCTGTGTGCGGCTGTGTGTCCCTTTTGCTGACTGGCAACTGGCGACTGGCGTGCAGCCCCAAGTTGCTCTTTAGTTTTCAATTTTTTGCTTTTTAACAACAGCAACAACAACAACAACAGCTACAACTCCCCTTCATCTACGAAATGGTTTTGTGCAACTTTGGGTTAAACATTCTCAGCCCGGACTGCCTTTGATGGTGCCACAACTGCGAGATAGACCCGGCTCGCTTCTCTTATAACAATCCCCCTCCTCTCCCCCCCCCTTCCATTGTCTAGCGCTGCTCATTTTGATTAAGTGCAAAACAATTAAGGCTACTGTTTGCTGCTGTTTATGTTGTTAATCGAGACAAGGCCAACAATAAACCGAGTTTTCAGCTCAGCTCAGTTTTTGGCAGTGCCAAAAGGCTGCGGATCAGAAACAGCTGGTTTTGTTAACCACGAATGTGGTCAGAGTTGACTAGTTGACGGATTGAGAGCTACAAATGTGTTTGATACACAGCAAATAAAGCGGAAAATATAAATAAAATATATATCACAAAATGAGGAAACGAAAAAAACGTCAGATTTTAAAAGTTAAAAAAAAACCAAAAAAGAAAAATCGAATTGCAGAAAAGATTGATTAATTTTAGGTACATGTAAATTAAAATTAAATCTTTCGCAAAAAATAAATGTAACAAAATAAAATAAAGAAAAATTGAATTGAAGAAAATATGGATTTATTTTAGGTCTATATAAATTAAAATTCAGCATTTAGCCAATAATAAATGTAATAAAATAGTGAATAATATAATAAGGGAAACATTCAGATTTTTAACTATATATTTATACTTCTTTCACATAATCATTATATCCCATATCGGAACTAAATATATTATCTACAAGCGTAGCAAAAACTTTCCATTAACTTTCCTAAACAATATATTTTAATTGCTTAAGTTTTGTTAACCATTAAACTAAGCATTCCTAAAATATATAGCCAGAAGATAATTGATTGGAAATTTACTTGCTTCTATGTTTTTTCTCAGTTTTTTTCCAATATTCTTAATGCTTTTCAAACCTTTTTAAGACAGTTAACCCATTTTTTCTACATCTTCATTTCATGCCATGTTTTTTAGTGTTTTTCGTTTAGTTTTCGTTAATTAAACGCAATTAAAAATGTTGTTTGCTACACAACTACGTTGAGTGTTTGCTACTGTTGCAACAATATAACAGGGTAGCAGCAGAAGTGCCATCTGCCTCGTTAATGAGACATGTCGCAGTCGTCACATGCCACATGACAACTGTCGAGCTAATTGCGCAATTAACTGCAAGATGCGGAGAATGTGGAAAGAGAGAGAAAGAGAACAGAACGAACACAAGAGAAAAGAGTGACCCACAGAAGGCCACATGTTGCATGCATGCATTGGGGGTGTGGCAAGTGGCAAGGGGCACGGGGCATGGGGCACACGCTGCAAATTTGTTTGTATTAAGTGTTGCAAAATCTCGAGCACTTAATTCACGCTTTGCTGAAGGTGCTGAAAGGCGGTCGCTGCAGCGGTACACACACAACACACACACATCTAATACACACCCAGCAATACGAATAAGACCCCAAAGGCATTAGCAACCAGCCAAGTTAAACCAAATGCGAAAACCGCAAAAAAAAAACCACCAACACACAACCAAACTGGTAATGTGTGGTCCTTTTTTTTTGCCTATAATAGATGCATATAGAACCCGGATCCCGGATCCTGGAGTCCGCAGCTCATTTTGACTTTGGGCTGCTGGACAAGCTGCTTATCCTTTTGCCGGCGCCGGCACAAGAAAAATGTTAATTACCCTTTGTGTTTAAATAGACCCACACACACACTCTGCACACACACCCACATTATGCACACATGCCAAAAAAAAATTAGATTTGGCCAAGGGTCAAAGTCGTTGAGTAGAGCAATAAAAAAAAGTGGACTTTGTGTTATTTTAAGCAATTAAAATTATTATTTGAATGTCAACACTTTGCTGGCCAGGATAATGCATGTAAAATGAAAACATTGCCAACGCCCCCCAAATAAAAAAAAATGGTCTGCAAATCCGTTAAATGTTTTTAAAAGATTTTTTGGCTGTCTCCGTCTCACTCCCACTCTCTTCTCGCCCTCTCTCTCTCTGTGCCTCTTTCCTTTCAATACTTTTGCCGTCGGCGACTTTAACGACTTTGGTTTTTGGAGTTACTTTTGGTTAAGTTTTTGGGGTTGATTTTATGCCCGTGCTATGGCTTACCAGGCGTTGAGAAATTCCGTAAAGTGTTTTTACGGTATTTGCGCCAGCTCCAGCTGGGGTTAGGTCAGGTTTTACAACACCCGACCCCCCCTTCTCTTCCCTTCTTGGTATACTTCTCTTCTTTTTTTTTTTGCTAACCGTTTGAGAAATGTTTTTGGTTGCTTTGGGTTGCTTGCGGTTTAGCTAGCCTTGCTGTGCGTGTGTGTTGGTGTGTGTGTGCGTGTGAGCCAGGTCCTGAGCATTGTGTTGCCTTGGTGTTGGTCGTCTCTCGACGTCTGTCGACTGTTGGCCACTTGCTGGAGCAGAGTGCGGAGGCATTGCAGATAAGCAGGTGTTACATTTTTATGACTAAAGTGGCTAAGCAGCTTGTGCCGCCGGCTAAAAGAGAGGTCCTTAAAGGGGAGTGTGGAGTGGTGAGTGGGGTGAGGGGTGCTTCTTGTGGGTGCTGTAAGTGAGCTCTTTATTATATTTATTTCGTTTTTATTTGCTATTTAACCTTGTTATCTTCTGCTTGTATAATGTTTGCAACAGAGTTTTTAGATGAAAAATAATTGGGACAAAAGTTTGGGTTTATATTTTTATCTTTGGAGTAGTAAAATAGGTTTTTCGACAAAATATATTAACAAGTTGCATAAATTTTGGAATCTTGAGCATATGCTTAAATATTGTTCTTAATTAATTTTTCGATTCACATATCTCGTTGTGGCTATTAGCAAACACGACACATTTACATTATCAATGTCATTTATCTGTCAGTCATCTATCATAAAACATGCAGAGCTCTGTACCAATATTAACCCCTAAATAATGTCCCCTCTCTCAATTTATATATATATATACAGATATATAAAGTGCAGTTCGACTAGTTAAGTTGGACACTTTGACACACGCAATGGTCTATGAGGAACTTTAATTGCTAATTGAGCAAAATACTTTAGTGTATTTTTTTTTTTGTTTTTTTTTGGCTACGACCAAAAACAGAATTGAACAGAAAAATAAAATTAATTATGGTTTCATGTTTGGTTTTTAAGGTCTTGCGCGCACTGCTGGAATGTGTCGCAGTGAAAAACGCAAAGCATAAATTATTTAATTACTAATTAAGAATGAGCAGCAACAATAATAGCAACAACAATAACACAAGACAAAGTGTAATGAATTAAAAGAGAGCAGCAGAATCGAAGACAGATGCCGTTCTGCTCATTTCTAGCGTGTGTCAATTCGAAATGGCTCCAAAAACGAAGGCATTAAAAATGCTAAGACTAGGGTGTGAGAGAGGGGGGCTCTGACGATCAGGGCGTACTTAGTGTATGAAGAGGAGGACGGGGTAAGGGCTATAATAGAAATGTAAGGAGGCACAGCAGCTCTCTAAGTCTACCTCTCTCTCGTGATGTCGCTCTCTCTCTTGCGTGTCTTCCTGCTGCTCTTTGCGTGTCTTCTTCTAATCGCATGGACAGCTAGAAAGAGCGCTAGAAAAGCGTGAGAGAGGAGTAGACAGAGAGAGGGGCAAAGAGAGAGAGCGAGGACGCTTGGCCCGTGTGCCGTTTCCATTTGGACACTTGTGACATTTTCTTAATTGAAATGATGCGCGTTCGTTGATAAAAATTCGTTTGCCAACTGCGTGCGTGTGTGTGTGTACGAGTGTGCGTCTGTATGTGTGTGTGTGTGTGTCTGTTTGTATCTTTCTCTCGCTCTCTCTCTTTGCACGTTTTGTGTTGATTATTATTACTGTTCATTATTGTTCATTATTAAATGAGCGTGTGTAGAACTGACTTTCTGTGCATTTAGCACTTTAGATTGTGGCAAAATGTTTTCGGTATTTTTCGTGTGGGCGTTGAGGCATGCGACATCGAGGAGGCACTACACACAAGTTGTGGCATGCACGCTGCTGCTGCTGCTGCTGCTGCTGTGATCAACAGCAGCCTCAACTTGATCAACAACTGGCATCACACAAAAACTTGAGTGCCACATGCCTCCAAATGGGCATTCGACGGCGAGCGAAAAGGTATGCATTAAAATGTATCCTGCAGATAGAAAAATGCGTAAACTTCTTAAAAATAAATAATGGATTTGTGCAAAAGTATCTGGTAAGCAGAGGAAAAGGCAACCCAAGAAAGTATTTATATTTCTTATAGCATCAACAGCAGAGTAAAAAAAGAGTCAACTTTTAGAGCCTTCAAATTTGGAATATTATAATTTAATTACTACTAACAAGGCTAGTCTAACAAGAAAATATACTATTTATTTTAAGCTGAGCCAAGCAATTAATAAATCTGTATATATCCAATATATTATTGATCAACTGTACAAGTTTCACCAAGATTGCATAACTTTTTTAATAAAACGAAATTTAGCTTGGAATATATAAAAAAAATAGTATTATGCAGTATTTCGTAGTTTTACCAACTTATTTAATGCTCAAAATTAAAAGCAATTCTTTTTAATTGATGTGCTTTAACAAATTAAGATAATTTTAAGGTTTAGCCTTCAACAGGCTCAGCATGAAATTAGCTATTTTCGCTAATTACACACATTGTTAGTGCAGAGGTAATTATAAAATTACAATTTAACGGAGTTCATGTATTTTAATGAGTTCGTCTTTAGCCCGATTTGACTGGGGCCTTTCACAATTGAAATGCATTTCTTGTTTGCAGCCAACATTGCCGCAATAAAAATGCAAGCATAAAAAAGAAGCAATTCCACATTCAAAATTGGCAGCACATCAAAAGCTGTTTTTCGAAAAACAACGAATTCGAAAATCCTTTCAAGATGCGTCTGCTCCTGCTGTGGTTGTTGCTGCTGTTGCTGTTGCGGCTGCTGCTGCTGCTGCTACTCCTGCCCCAAGTGGTGGCATTTGCTTGCGCTTCAATGCATTTACGAGCCGTAATTATTATTTTAATTTTGTTTAATCCCAAAGCAGAGAAGTGCACTTGGCCAGCTTGAGTTACTTGTTTCGACAATTTACGACGCACCAAAGTGGCTGCAACAAAAGCGAGGGGGCAAGCGGTGCAGCAGGCAGCACACCTCATTAGCTGGTGGGCGGTTTTGTGCAAATGCAAGCTAAAAATCTCTCAACATAATTACGCACTCTCTCCGTCTCTCTCTCTCTCTCTCTTTCTCTCTCATTATTATTTTTGCTGTTTGCCGCTTTTACGATTTGCCTACTTAAAGTGACAACGTGACGCCGGATGAGGAGCTAGTCGGGTTTGGGGCGGTTGCACTGCAACAGGAGGTGTCTGGGGGGGGGTTGGTGGTGATTGTAATTTGCCGCTGGCTTTTGGTTATTTTTAATGTTTTGCTTGTCAGTTTTGCTGATTTTCGTAGCCGTTTCTTGTACCGCATTTGCTGCATTTTTATGCGTTTGTCATCCGTTTGTCATAAAAATGCAACAACAAAATGCAACAACAACAACAACAACAACATCCAAGTCAAGCAGCCCGACAGCAACAGCGATTTTTAATTTTAATTTAATATCTAATAATTGTTGTTGATTTGGCTCGCTTTGTAATTTTTCGTGCAGCTATTTATGCATTCAAACTTGGCGAACTGCATTTCGCAAAACATGCCTCTTTAATGGATTTCTCTGATGATGCACAACATCATTAAAAAAAAAAAAATCTTTTGAAAAAGTATTTAATCAGGCTATATGTATGTGTGGTGGCATTTTGCATTGCTTGCCACTCGTCTGTGGTATGTAATTTTAATTGTTTATTTATGCTAAATTTATTTATATAACTTACTTTATTATTATTTTTATATGTTTAACATTTTTAATTTAATATATTCCTCTAATTTTTAGTCTTCATTAAATAATTATTTTAGTTAATAATATTTTTGTTACATATCTAAATGATTGATAGTTTTCAATTTTATATATTACACGGCACAGCCCATTTCTGTCATGCAATTTATATTTGAAACCCATTAAAACTCTAATGAAATTTACATAAACTGACACAAATATATATTTATATATATATCAATTACAAAATAATTATTATTTAATGGAAATCGATTTATGATCGATCGACACATGCCTCAAGCAGAGCTCACAAAACACATATGTTAAAAAATAATCACGTTAATTAAAATTAATCGAGATAAATATGATCGATTTTTCATTTCATTTTTCAAACTCCAATTGCTGTTTTGAAGTTCGACTTTAAATTAATCGCAAACGACTTACAAACTTAAAACACAGCTCAAATTATTACCAAATTGCTTTATTTGGATAAATGTATTTATTATTTCAATAGTAATAAGATGTCAAATTCAATAGCAAACACTTCAAAAAAACATAATAGCGACGGCATTTTAGCCTCGATCTGCGGCAGGTCAGGTTGAAAAATCTAAGAAAATATCATGATTTTCGTAGAAATCTTGGCGCTTAATTAGCGTGCAAAAATCAGAAACTAAAAAAAAAATTATTAACTCATTAAATGCAAATACAAAACGAAAATTCAGCGAAATAAATTTAGATACGTCGGAATGTCATTGAAGGGGGGGAAATTGGATGCTTTGGAAATAGAGTTCTGAAACGTTGGCCGCATAAATTTATGTGTGCTACGAATCTTAAAGTAGTTGGCCAACAAAATAATTACGCTATAACTAGCCGTGGAAAACAAGTTGCAAGCAACTTGCACCTAGCCCCTGCGAACCTGCGCCCCCACTTGGCAACAATGCAAAGCTAAACTCTGTATTAATTTGCAATTAATGCAACTAATTATATTTAATTAAATGAACGAGCCAAGCGGCAGCGGCAGTGCCAAACAATGCAAAACTGCAAATGTTGGCGAGCTCGTGTCGAATGCACACATACCCTACAGATACAACTAGCGGCCAGTTACAGATACACAGATACAAAGATACACAGATGCACATACAGATACAGCTACAGAAATACAAATGATAATTTGTGGAACTTGGACACACTGGGAAAAATTGTAACGCGCAGGTTGCGGCCACTGCCAAATCAAACTGATTATTGCTAATGCAATTGTTGTTGTTGTTGTTGTTTTTTTTTTGTTGCCTGGTGTGAATTGCTGCTGCTTATTGTATCTACCAGATACATTTTACAAGCAAGCGGCGCGCGCTTATTTTGCAAAACCGTCCGCGACTCATTCAAATGGCAATTGTAATATTTAGATATATATTTAATAATTTGTTGTTGTTGTTGTTGTTGTTGTTGGGGTGGCATCATTTGCAAGGCTTAGGCACACATTAAACTATTTATGTGTTGTTATTCTTTTTTTTATTTTAGTATCTCTCAGATACAAATTTAAGCGGCTCATTGTTGCAAATTGCTCGAGCTGCGACCGTCGCTAAACATATGATTAGTTTAGTTTGCCCGACTGCTTTATTATTATTTATTATATTTACTTATATTATTAGATGGCCGCTTCTATTTTTGTGCTCACACATAAAAACCCAAAAGAAGAAAATAAAATAATAATATATCACGTGGATGTCTACAATTATCTTGTATAATTCTGTTGCCGTTCTGCATTGCAATTTGTACGGTTAATTAAAGCATTACCGATTTTATCATATCGCATAAAAATCACATCATTTATTGTATTAGACGGTAATACGATGTCAAGGCAAAGATTTGCATAAAACTTGCATTTGCCGCAAAATGCGTGAGAGGCAAATTTATTTTAGATCTTCACTTGGAGTGAGACTAATGTCATTAAAAGTCTTGACTAATAATTAAAATGCATTTAACTAATGAGAATTCAGCTAATCCTTTCATTAACATTTGAGTAGCTTAGATTTTTACATTAAGTACATTTAATATATAATTAATATATTGAATGAACTTCATTTTGGTTGCTAAAAATACTCATATAAAGATTCGGCTAATGATTTTGAGAGTGTGGCCAAATGCTTCAACTTCAACTATTTAATGAGTTTTTAGCTTATACTTAGCTGAATATAAGTAATATATTTTTTAGGATTTGAAAATTTTAACGGTGTTCATAGCAAAAATAAATTACATTAAGAAAATGTTGAAGTGCATCAAATAGATAAATTTATATATGCATTTTAATTGAATTCAGAATAAAAACGTGTAAAACCAATTAAAATTCTATATTTAAATGAAATCAATTAATTATAACTAATAATAAGTAAACAACTTACAATAATATACAAAAGACTTGAATCATTAACTAAAGTAATTAAACAATCACAGAAAATTGTGAACTTGTTTTAAGTGTTCAAACAGCTAATAAACAATAAAATTTATGTAAGTTGAATATTCTCAAGTTATTTAAAATTTTATGATCAGAAATTAATGAGGAAAAATTTCTTGAATTTAATTTTATAAAAATTATATTTAAAAATTCATCAAAAATGAATTTTTAAAAGATTTTCTCGTTTTTGATTGCATTATAAAATAATAACTAGAAATATTTTTAAAAGATTTACCGTCTTTTTGTAGAATTAAAGCAGCAATTTACAATTTGTACAGCGATTTGGTTTTTTGAAGTATTTCTCAAGCCGGCAGCTTTATTTGTAGGCACTTTTCTAAAGTTAATTTAGAAATTTTCTAAATACAACTGATAAACACTTTATGAGTTTGAGTAAAAGTTCAATTTTTTATGGATCACCAAAGAGTGTTATTTTTATGAATTTGAAGTTGGTTTTTAAACACTGAAAGCACTTTCAAGCGATCGAGCTGATATTGAGAGTAATTAACGGAACATTTTTATACACTTTGTAATCAAAACACACAAACACCGACAAATGCTGCAGTTGCAGTTGTTGTTGTTTTTTCTTTTTTGTTGTTTTTTGGATATTATTTTGTTTTTTGTTTGTTTACTGAGCCACACGCGACGATTTTTAAGAGATAAGCGCGCGCGAAATCTTTTAAATACTTTTGCTCAGGTTGCACAGGCTGCTGCAATGTGGCTGTTGCAGTTGCAGTTGTAGTTGTTGTGCAGATGCAGCTGTTAAATGTAGCCTGCCTGGCACACGCCGGCAATGGAATGCAAAAATGCACACGCGTTGCACCCTGTGTGTGTGTGTGCGTTCGACTGAGTGTGAATGTGTGTGTATGTATGCGCGCTCAGCAGCGTAACGGTGCGTGTGTGGTACGTACAGGCGCAAAGTCGTCCACAGACTGAATGAACGTGTGGCGCACAAACGGCGCTTGGACCCCCAACAATCATCAACATAAGTAGCAAAGCGCGGCCACAGCAACAACAGCAACAACAACAGTCGACGACAACTACGACGACGACGACAACGACGACTTACGACAAACACGAGCAAACAAAAAGGTTGCCGAAGCCTCGGCCGAAGCCGAAGCAAATGGGCCCAAACCTCAGGAGGAGCAAGCGAGCGAGACACAACAGAGAGCGAGCGCGCGCCTAAGAGTGGGAGTGGGATAGATAGAGAGAGAGTGCGAGACAGAGAGCGAGAGCGCAAACCAGACAGAGTCAAACTGACGTCGACGCAAGCAGCGAGTGAGTGGTTGGTTGAGTGGGTGGGAGAGAGGGGTGGCTGTTGCTGCCTGTGGTCTTGTCTCAGCTAATATGTGAAACAAAACGCGAGCAGCGTCGACAGCGGCGTTGACTGCGCAGGAGCGCAGCGCAGCGTACACACACACAACATGCACCATTGAAATAATCGCACTCGTTGTCGTATTTTATTCCGTCGCTGCTCCGCCCGCTTCCGAGTGTTGTTAAAATAAAAATAATGACGTCATTAAGCGCACAAATGAGCACTGCTGCTGCTGCCGAAGACTGCAGCAGCGACTGCGACTGCGACGTGGGCAGCATTTATAACTGTTTTTGGTGCAGGAGAAGTGAACACTTGACGAAGCTCCGGCCCCCCACACTGAACGAACCAAACTCAGCTTCACACACAGAGACAGAGAGAGAGAGAGTGAAAGAGTGAGAGAGTATGTGTATGTGTGGAACCGTAGAGAGCGAACACGCGTGCAATGTGAGTGCAAATTTTGAGCAATTGTTGTTTTTTCTCAATTCTTGTTGCCGGCATCGGTAGAGGGGCAAACATCTGTCGGTTGGCAGAGGAAGTGGGGGTTTCACTGATGACCAGTGCTTCTAGTAACACAGGCAGGGGAGTGGAGGGGCGCGTGGGCGATTTGGCGACTTCTAATTTGTATTTACATATTTTAATTTTTCGAGTTGCAAATTGTTTTGAGGTTTGCATTGTGAATGATACAAAAAACTAATTTGCATCTTTAAGATAAGCAACCACATTTGATTCCTAGTTGCAATTGTACTTGTTTAATTATACAAAACATATTTCGAATAGTTTGTATGTAAAAAAATGTGTTTATTCAATTTATTTAAGCATTTTGAATGCGAAAACATAGATTTACTTAATTACTGATTAAATTATAGTTTGTATGCCTTTTTTCTTTGTTCGGAATAGAGGAATAGTTTTTACAGTTACATTTAAAGATTTTTAATTAACACAAATTTGTTATATTTATTCACAGATATAAAAATATTATAAAAAGTTTCTTATTGGAAAAATATGTTTATTAAATATTTTGCAGCAGTTTTAATATTAATATTGATAATTTCATATAATAATTGTTTACCTGCCACATTTAATAAGCCCTTAATTTTTTTTATTGTGAAACAATAATCAATTAATAGTTCCAATCGCTAAAGTAAATTTATTGCTAAATAAAAACATTTATTTAAGACATTTCATAGTCATTCGATTAATCTGCTAAAAATTCGATTGCTTTAGAAGTCGACATTTGTCAGTTGTCGCCGCATTGCGAACAATTCCTTTTTGCCCAAGAAATTAATAATTAAAATGCCAATCCGCAGTCCTTGCAACTCATCACTAGATCTCTCTCACTCCATGTATATAATATAAGTATATATATATATATATATATATATATATATATATATATATATTTAAATCGACTGCTCCGATTCCCAAACAGATTTCAACTCGGACTCAACTCAGTTTGTCAACTATCTGGAATTGCTCTTCCTGTTTCACAGTTGCTCCTTTTCATTGCCGGGGCACAGGCTGAAATGTGCCAATAAATATGGAGCATTTGCAACATTCTAGCTGCCCCATCCCCAACCCAGCTGCCCAATCCCTTCCGCCTTCTGCTCCGACTACTCTCCTTTTCCCAGCTTGTGCACTAATTCACATTTGATGTTTTGTTGTCTGTTGCGATGTTGTTGCTGTTGTTGTTGTTGTTGTTGTTGCTGTTGCTGCTTGCATTTTTCTGGTCAATGAGGTTACAGTCAAGTCACTAGACAAGCCAAAACTGAAATAGCAACGGAGCTCCAGTAGCCAAACACCCCCCCCACCCACAACCAACCAGCCTCCCCCTTGGCAACCCACCTTGACTTTGACCAGTTGCCAGTGGCCAGTTGGTCAGTTCGCAGGGCAGGCAAAAGAAGATGCAACAACGCCAACTCGTGCGGTCTATGCAACCGGTCGGTCTATCGGCCACTCGGCCACCTCTCCGTCTAAGCCATGGCCAGAACCAGAGCTCGAGTTGTAGCTGGCTGCTGGGAGCGGGTAGCAGGGAGCCGGGAGAGCTGTGAGATGAGAGTCTGTTGTCGCAGTCATTGCCACAGCCACCCACCCAGCTCATTTCAGCTTCAACTATCGCTCAGCTATCGGAGGTGTCGATGACGTCGTCGTCCATCGTCCATCGTCTGTTGTCTCTCTTGTCTCCTCGTCTCCTCGTCTCTTGTCTCTTGTCTGTTGCCTGTTGTCTCTTGTCTGCCCACCGCAAACTCTTCTGTCTGCATTTGTTGTTTATTATTGTTCGTAATACTTAGCCGAAAGGTAAGCATCTGGACTTTGTCAGCATATTTGCATATATATGCAAAATCTACACACAAATTGTATCTTTTACTAAATACAACACATTTTACAACAAGTGAAATATAATCTAGTATCTATTACTTATATATAACCTATATAATAAAATATATATCTAAAGTGTTTTTTCCCATAAATACTAATTTTTTAACACACCAATTGAAGTCTGTCTATAACCAAATACAGCCAGTTTTATTTAAAAAAACTTAATTTATTTATAATTATCCTTTCTTTAATTTACTTTTAATTTTTCTTATTGCTGCTATATTTTTGTTTATTTGTTGAAGCATTTACAACTTGGTAATAATTCAATTAAATTACTAAAAATACTATAATTTTTATATCAATGAAATACAAAATTTTAATTCATTGAAATACCAATTTTATATCAATTTTTTAAGCCTACATTTCTTAAGTGAATTTTTATTTTTCTTAACATGTTTTCTGTATTTTATGTTTGTATTAATATTAATTTAAGTTTACTCAAGCAACATTTATTTTTTTTTATTTACTACAGTTAACATTTATGATAGGTTACCAAAAGTTGCATTTAGGCCACTTTCACTTTAATTTACTTTCAACTTATCAAAAATCAAAATCTTTACTTACGGATTTATTTGAAAAAGCAAATCGATTGAATGGCTCAAAATTTGTGTTGATTTAGACTTATTTTATAAAACCCTTAAAAGAGTCGATATTAATTTTATTTATATATAAAAATATATATAATATATAATTTGTTTAAACAAGTCTTAAAAATAGAGCATCCAATTAGTTGCAAGTCATTGTTGTTGTTGACTATCCGTTATAGCCAATTTTGGTCAAATATTTAAGTGCTGTTGCCACTTCAGTTGGCTGCTTTCTGTTCTACTCGGTTCGTTGTTGTCGTCAATCTGACTTGGCTGGCTGCACGGACCAACTCCACACTTGCACCCCTCCTCTTCCGGCTGCTGTTCCTTCTCCTGCCCCTTCTCTATCTCACCTGGTCGGCTCATCAACTTAATTTTCGAAATTTCACGTTGTCTCTGCCACTTTTGCTCCCCCCCTCTTTCCAACTTCCCCCTCCGTTCACCACTGTACCCCTGTACCCTGCCTGTTACACACACATTGCAGTTGTCTTTATGTCTAATTTTTGTGCAGCGTTTTACCGGCAGCTATAAAATTGTATTACCGTTAAATGCAGCACCGGCGAGCCATCGTCTAATTTACGTTAGCCGGCAGCAAGTGGTGGGTCAGATGGGTCAGGGGAGGGGAGGGGGAGCGTGAGGCAGCAGGCTGCCCACTTTCCATCTTGGCTTGATTGTCATTCGTTACGTTGGCATCGTTCGGGCCATGGCCAACAAACTGATTAAATTCAGCACGCGCCCTGCGGGCATCTTAGAAACTTCTTCTTCTTCCTCTTCATGCTGCCGCTGTCGCTGCTGCAGTCTCGACTCGGCTCGACTCTCTGCCAAGACTGCTTGGTGTTGGTGTTGGTGGGAGAAGGACAACAACAACTGAGGCTCTCATTCGCTCAGGCTGTGAGGCCAGCTCGAAGCCTCATCAGCTAACTGAGGAGCTGAGCTGAGCTGAGGAGAGGAGAGAAACTCGACGCTCTACATAAATTTGAAATTAATGTTTTCTAGCACATGCTCTCTCCCGCTCTTCCTCTGCCCCTTTCCCATTATATTTCGCACACCCTCTACCTCTACCTCTCACTCTCTCTCTTTCTCTGCCTCACTCCCTCTTTCTTTAGCTGCTATCTTTGTCTAACTCACAGCCGCTTACGCTGGCAATTTGTATTCGTTGCTGCTGCTTGTCATGGCCTGTCGCTCTCTTGCCTCCCTCCTCCTCTCCCTCCTCTCACTCCTCACCCTATCCCCCACCCGTCCCTCAATCTAAGTGCTTACATGCTTTCTGTAATTATCATTGCCATTCCATTTGGCATGGAACACACACGCAGCACCAAGTCACATCGAAGTGCAGTTTCGGACTCCATCCATTCCCATTCCCATTCCCATTTCCATTCCCCAAATGGTGCCCCGCACACTAATTAAATGCAAATCTTCGTTGCGTTCATGCCTAACTAATATATATATATATATATATATACGGCCAAATTGCTAGCGGGCTCATTTTGGCCACATTTCCAACAACGCATGAGAAACTTGTCAAAACGCAATCAAATCGCATAACTGAAAATTATTAACAGACCATAAATAAAAATAAATAATTACTGACTGAAGTTTAGCAAATTTATAGATCTTAATAAAAGCCAAACTTTAACAAATGTCTTGTGAAAATTGGCTGAGATTTAACAGATTTTAATAGTAAAAACTGCGGTAAAAAATAAGGCTTAAATTTTAATTAAAATTCAACTTAGTTTATACATATATATTGAGGTTACTATATATTCAGAGTTATTTTATTTACTTTTTTGTTACTGTTATTTTTATAAATAATTAGATAAATAATTAATTCACACATTTGAAACATATAAACAGAATTTTAAACAATTTGTTAGTCAGTCAATGGAAACAATTTATAGTATATATAAAAAATGTCTTATGAAAATCGGCTGAGATTTACAGATTTCAAAAGTAAAAAGAGCGGTAAAGAATGCTTAAATTAAAATTAAAATTCATCTTAGTTTATATATATATATATACAGGTTACTATTAATGAATATAAACAGAACTCTTTAATTAAATCTTTTGTTACTTTTATTTTTATAAATAATTAGATAAAACATTAATTCACACATTTGAAACATACGAAAAAAAATTCGCGATACTTTTTGAACACACCAGTTTGTTAGTCAGTCAGTGAAAACAATTTTTTTTTAATGTGAAATTAACTAGAAACTTGAAAGACGAACACTCTCTAAAATGTTAAGGATAATTTGGCCAACTGATGCATGACCAGATTGGAGATTAGAAAAACACCCATCAAAAGATGTGCTTAATGACCATTGATGAGCTCCTTCACGCTTTCCTCTATAAAAAAAAAATAGCCATAAATAGCCAAATAGTCAATTGGCTTGTGGCAAGTTCTGATGTTGACCGATATACATAAAATTGTTTGAGAGAGAGAGAGGGAGATATAGATACAGAGAGTTTGAGTCATGATAATTAACCGTGGGCGAGGCTGCTAATTACAAAAGCATCCTGGAACATCATTTGAGATATTTTTCCATTAACTGACGAAGTTGTTGTCGACGCTGCCGCACCACAGAAAACATATTAAAATTAACCTGATTACTCCGCAGGCGCTGCCAACTTCGGAATCCGAGCTGCAAGTTTCTGTTGTTGTTAGTGTTGCTGTTGCTGTTGTTGAAGTTGCAGCAGTTGTTGTTGTTGCAGGCTCAGTTGGAGTAGGACTTCAAGTCGGCGTTGCGAGGCACAAACTAATTTCAAATAACATAATTCATTCGCTAAGCCAGGGCGACAGCGGGGTAACGGGGCGTATATGCCAACAAGTAGTGGTGTGGAGGGGGGTGCTACAAAGGAAACATTTGGACGTGGCTGAAACGGCGACTCGAGCTGACCGGTTTTGTAGAGCACCAAATTAGTTGGAGTTTAATCACAGCGCACAACTTGCAAACAGCTCAACAATGCGCCAAAGCTGACATAGCATCCAAAGGCGAGGAGCGAGGAGCGAGGAACCACACTAGGAAATGTGTCCAGAAATACACCAAATAGTCCCACTGTTAGCCCAATGAATGCTAATTGTTATTGTACTTAAAGGCAGTTGCCAATACCAATGCCAATCATCGCCAAATGCGGCTCCCCCCAAAGTGCAGCCTCTTCTGCACCCAACCCAAATATGTCAAAAAAAGAGAAAATGAAAATATAAAAAAAAACAATGCTCGGCACGCAAAAATCTCGCACGCATAAAAATTTGTGATTATTGAATTTTTATTATTGCTTTTCTTTTTTGCTGCATGCGCTTTTACTGCAAATAACAACAACAGCCACAAGAATAACAGCAAAAAGAACAACAACAACAACAGCAATAAGAACAACAGCAATAAGAACAGCAACACGAAGAACAAACGGCGACAACAACATAAACGTTTACAACTATAATATTTACAGTGGTTAAAATTAAATGCTACAAAATCTTCATTTAGCAAGCAACTGCCAAAAATCATGTTTTCAAATTTAAATGTACACTAAAAAAAAAAATCTCGCTAAAATGCAGAAAATCTTGAACAAAAATAAAAGTCGCTTTAAAATTAGAAAATAAATATAAAGAAAAAATTTATATGTATATGTTACGAGCTTTATTAAATTTTTCAAAAATGTTTTTCTTAATAAAAGATAATTTTATTTAGAAAAAAATCTTTTTTAAATATAAATAATAGTAAAGAAATTTGAGACTTAACAAAATTATGACTTGAATTTTATTTAAAACAAAAGTTGTTAAATTTTATATTAAAAATTAAAAGCTTATGAAAATTGTAAACGAAAATTCTTAGCTTGTTCAATAGAGTGTTAAATTTCGATATTGCATTAATTTGCTCCACTGTAAGTAGGCGTGCTTAAAAACCCGAAGCCCTCATTCTGCCCTCATTCCAAGTGCGGCAACCAAGCGGCGCGTGTGCAACGACTGCCTTGGAACATGGGCTTGGATGTGGACCTAAAGCTGTAGCTGGACGTGGACGTGAACGTGGACGTGGACTGCTGCCCAAGGAGCATAGACCTGTGCGTTGTAATGTGTGTGTGTGTGTGTGGCTGGAGGTGCGTTGAGCCGCCTTGGACTAGCACACGTATCTACGTGGTAATTTTGTAATATCGTAAAGTATTTTTTAATTGAACGCACCTCCTTTGTCAGGCGTCGGCCTCGTCGCATTACGGAACTGGATGCGAAATCGAGTTTCGGGTTTGGGTTTGGGTTTGCGATTCCGGGCGAGCTTTACGATGTGGCGATGATTGCTGTTTTGTCAACTAGTTGAGAATTTGTTTAGTATTGCTTTTTTTTTCGCTGCGTCTCTTTATGACTCACTAAATAATTTTTTGGTTTTCTGTTTTTTTTTTTTTGCCTTGTATGATTTATGCGTCAAGAGTGGAGCATTAAAATTAGCTCTAATTATGACTATCGCAGGAGCAAAGCCAATTAAAATACATTTCTCTGCCCTGGCCAAGAACATAAATCAATAAAAGATTTATGAGTCTGCGCCAAAATGAGGGGGAGGGGGGCTGAAGGAACACCGAAACAATATGAAGGCTAAGCCTAAGTTTTTTATTTTATGATTAGTCCAGTTTTAAGTTTTGCATAACATTTTTTTCTTTTTTTGGCTTAAACTCGGCTTTAGTGCCTCGGGTCCAGCCTCTCCTATATCTTATTGCCTATGCTTATGCTTGATGCCTGCTGGTTCCCTTCGGGCTGCCCATTCATCGCCTCGGATCGCATTCATTCATTCAGGTCCAGCCCTAACCTGTTCCGACCAACTCACGACTTTATAATTAGGCACAGTTGATCTTCTCCTTGTTGTTGTTGTTGTTGTTGTTGTTCGCTGCTCACTTAATGCATTCATAATAATATTTCTTTAGCTGCTAAAATTTATGATTTTTTTTCCCTCATAGTTGTTGTTGTTGCTGTTGTTGTAGTAGTCGCTTCATCGCTGTGTTTTGCTTTTTATTTATTTTTGCCAGTTTTAATTTTCTCGCTTCTCTTTCCAAGTCGAAGCAGGCAAAAGGAGCTGAGCAAAAATCGTTTTGCATTCTTAAACATAATTGCATGTGGGCGTGGTCACATATGAAATTTCTTTGATTAAAGTCGATTAAAATCGCAGCCTGTTTTGCAGCCTTCTGTTGTTGCTCTCCTTATTGTTATTGTTGTTGTTGTTATTGTTTTTATTTTTTTTTTATTTCAGTTGCTTCTGTCGACTTTACCAAAGAAATCTCTGGCTGGCTTCTGAGTTCAAGGATTAGGGCGTACATAAATGGGTATACATTGTATCCCAGAAAAATAACGAAGCATTAATTTATTTAATATTTTTGCAAAAATAATTTCCTTGAGTGTATTTCTCATCTAGATTTTACAAGAAAATAAATTCATTTAATTACACACTTTTCATATATTCATCATTTTGCCAATATATAACTATATATATATATATATATAATTTATGTATAATTGCCCATATCTTTTATTACCAGAAATTTGTTTAATAGGCTTATTAAAGTACTAACGAGATAATTATGGCCAGGAATTAAAATCCTATTTCTTTGCCTATTTATTTAAGTATATCTTTTTTTTCTTCAAATAGTTGGAATATGTACGCAATGTGGATGATGCCTAGTTAAATGTTCTGCGGCTGTTAACTGGAGTTTGGATCTGCTATTGAAATGAGTTGAAAGCAGCAAATGCAACTGCAACTGCGACTGCAGCGTCATCATCATCATCATCAGCGGCTGCGTGGCCGTTGTGCCACTCCCCAACGTTGCTGCCAACACACCGCCTGCCTGCCTGCCTGCCTGCAGCCACCTCCCCCCCCCTTCGTCCGTTCGAAAACATGCCGCTTCTAATCTGCACTCAAGTGAATTGCAAATTACGTGTCTTAAATTGAAGTTTTACGAGTTGCTACTCTAAATGTTTGCACCAAAGTGCTCGCTAGTTGTTTGCAGAAGACTCGTCTTTGCGGCTATGGACCAATTTCTAAGCCAGCAACGGCTGCGCACACACACACACAGCACACACACATGCACACACACATATATATTGAGGCATCCTCCCTGACTTGCTGCGTGTTTAGGCCGAGTGTTGTATTTCATGTTGTGCTGCGGCTGCTGCCTCTGCCACTGCCTCGGCCACTGCCTCAGTCTCTGCCTCTGCTGTGGCAGTGGCTCTGTTGTCGTCCACTACTTTTGCTTGTTGTTTATGCGATGCAGGATATGATAATAATTACACCTTCGCCGTTTGTTGCCTCCACATGCCTCCACTTGCTGCTCCGCTGCTTCACCTGGCCAGGAAGTCGCCTGTTTGCTTGTTCGTTGCTGGTTGGCTGTGGCTGTGGCTGTGTTGCCCCGTGTTTGGCTTCGTGCAACGTCGCAGCGATTAAAAATTGATCTCATTATAATTATTTTTTATAATTTATGAAGCCTTAAAATGTGTGTTGCTTGTGTTGCCATTGCCATTTGCTTGCCCCAATACACGGCAACAAAGTAGTCATTATAAAACCCATAAATTTGGATCGCCTCGAGCCCCCAACAAACCAACCAACAAACCAACCAACCAGCCAACAAGCAACAGTTGGCTTTAATGAGCGCAGGGGCATCTCAAGGGAAGGTGCAAAAAATGGCAAAGTCTCAATTTGTCAAAATTAAAATCGAAAAAAATCTAATATTTACTACTTTAAGTCGTGGGATGATTTTAAAAAAATATTTTTCGTTTTTTTGCTTTGCTTTTGTATATTTTAGTCTCATCTAAAAAAGGATAATAAAAGTGAACCGTTTCCCATATTAAAATGTTTTGAGTTAATAGTTTAATATAAATACTATTTTTAACATTTTTTAAGCAATGGCTTCAAATATTTATTTGTTCTCAAAAATACTCAATCTTTTTAGTATTTATCATATTTTTCCTTACAGCAAATGGCTTACATTAAATTATAAAAATAATAAGAGTCAGACAACGAAAACTTTTTTTTGGATTTTATTTGAGTTTTAGTTGAATTTTATTTTATTTATTTATTTTTTATAACTTACTAAAAAGGCAAATTCTCTGTCAACATTTTATGTGTTTTTTTTTAATTTTAGTATAATTTTATTTTATTTATTTTTTTTTTTTTATAATTTATTAAACAGGAAAATGCTCTGTCAAGATTTTGTGTGTTCCTTATGGAATTGGAGCTGATCTCCTTTGCCTGTTACAAATTTAATGTAATTTATTATAATAATAAAATAAATACAACAAGTTTTCTTGCTTTTCACAAATTGCATATATTTTTCTAACTGTATTTGTTACTTGAAAAGTCAATTACCCTATTTACCGTAGGAAATCTCAGTGCTCAATTCCCAGAAAGCGCTCATCTTAGATAAAATGCCAGAAACATTATGCATAAAACATATACGCAAAGTTGTCCATTTAAAGAAGTCTCCACTAGGTGGAATACTAAGACATAATCAGACACCCGCACTGTGAGTGGAGTGTTGGGATAGAGATGCGGCGAGGAGACAGGAGATCGGAGACCGGAGACCGGAGAGACTTGGAGTTTGCTCATTTTGCATTTTAGTTTGTAATTTAGTTTCATTTATTGCGATTTTACATTGACGCCTGACACGCAAATTCGTGTAATCCTGGCGATGGCAATGCGACCGGCAGAACCCACCGACCATGCGCCACACAAAGTCCAATTAAATTATGAGGGTCCACACGCCAAGACGACGCAGCGCAGCAGGCCAGACGGTTGGAGTGGAGGAGGGGCTGCGGCAAGTCTCGAACTGGAACCAGTTGAGGGGCAAGCGTTGCTGTTGTTGCTGGCCGATTTGCGATTTCCAACTGCTTATGCCTCACTTGAGTTTGGCGTTGGCTCATTTTCAGCAGAAGCTTTTGGCCATTTGCCATTGCCAATGCCGTTCCCGATGCCGATGCCATTGCCATTGCCATTGCGGTGTAAGAGTAATTAAAATCCCTTGATTAATATGTAAATTTAATGAGATTACGAATTCAGCGAACAAGATTAGGAATGCACGGTCTCTAGCAACTGGCGACGACTGCGAAACCAACTGTCATTGGCCAACTTGGCTGGCTGGCTGGCTGTATGGCTGGCTTTGACTCCTTGGCTAACTGCCAAGAGCTCGTCGTCGTCGCCGGCCACGTCTTGGAGGACGCACACACAGTTGTAATTTTCACTTTGTTAACAACGGGGCATGTGTGTGTGTGTGTGTGTGTGTGCTGCAACAAGAGTGGCATATACATATCCATGCTTGTTAACGTTTCTGTGGAAAGCCGCAAGTGAAGCCACCCAAAAAGCAAATCGACATTGGAAAATTGGAAGCGCGAAATAAACTTGTACATAAATTGTGTGAAATGGATTTGCTTGCAGTTCAAAAGGTTGTCGAGTTTGTCGTCTCTGTTGTTTGTCGTTGTTGTTGTTGCTCATGTGCAACTTGTTGTTGTTGCTGTTTTGGACCCATTCACGTACTGATTTGGTTAATCTGTCAGCATGGCATTTACCAAGAGCGTGTTTATGTTTTGATCTTTAAGTGATAAATTTTCATTAAGCCAGCGACAATTTTACTCGCTTTAAACTGACTTAGTTATGGTTCTATTACTGTTTGGCCAACACACAAAGTTAACTTAAATGTAAACTATATAGAAATATAGAGTAAACTTTTTAATTTGCGCTGTTTCTTACCAGTTTTATGTGGCATTAAGATAACTTTGAAGGTTGACTTAAACTTAACTTAGATATATAATTATAAATATTTAACATAGCACGGAAATAAATAAACTTAAATTTGTTGTCCTAAATATGACTGAAAAATTACTTAATTTTGACTTAATTAATTAATTAATTATGACTTAAATTTGTTGTGCTAAATATGACTTAAAAATTACTTAATTTTGCCTTAATTAATTAATTAATTATGACTTAAATTTGTTGCCATAAATATGACTTTAATAAATATTTTATAAAATCGTAAATAAATAAACCTAAAATTTGTTGTCATAAATATGACTAAAATAAATATTTACAAAAAATCAAAAATAAATAAACTCAAATTTATCACCAAAATAAATATTTTATAAATTCAGAAAGTAAAATATTAAATTAAATATCAAATAATTAATATATAATTCATTTAAAAATAACACAACTGATTCAGCAAATCGCAAATATTAATTACTTTTTATGCAGCAAGTTTTGTTGTTTATACATGCCACAAGGGCTTTAGCAAATATGGTAAAATGCAATTCCCATTTACAGTTGGTTGCGAATAATCGCATTTGGTTTTTGTTTACTTACCTATTTGTTATGTCATTTAAATCACTGCCAGCACTCCCGCCCTCTCTCCCTCTCTTCCTCTCTCTCTCTCTCTCTCTCTCTCTCTCTCTCTCCACCTATCATCATTCTAGCAACAATCCGCAATAATGCTAAAACTCAACGAAACTCTTACGTGCAAAAAACGACGAGCACGAAAATAATCACAGCAGCAACTACAAAACGCCAACAACAACAACAATAACAACAACAACAACAATCAGCTATAGATGCAATAACTTTTCCCGTTTTTGCTCTGTTTTCCTCATTTGCTATTCCCATTTCATCCCCCAGTTGTTGTTGCTGCTGCTTCTGCTGCTGCTTTTGCCTGCCTCCCAGCTGATTAGCAGCTCTGAGTTCTGCGCGTGTTTTTTTTCTCATTAGCGAAAAACGCGCGCGCGTTTTTTGCCGCGCCAATGGCTCCACTTGGCGTCTGCGATTGGGTCGCCGCCTGACGCCGATGCTGCCTGCGATTGGTGGGTAGCCTTTTTAGGCGCTAACTTCAGCACAGCACTTGAGGGGGTTGCAGGGGTTGAGTGGGATTCGTCGTTGCTTTTACCAGGCCTGGCCAGGAGCCGATTAGAGTGAATTACACTGAGCGCATTTCGATAGTTCTTAAGCTTTGAGTGAATTTATATGCTTTCTAGCAGCATTATTTATTATACTGGCAATTTTGACTCGACTTAATAAATTAATATAATCATTAAAAATAGCGCAAGTTAAAGCTTAGACATAAATTAATTAGAATTAATTTAATTTTTATTGGTAAAAGTTTCGTAAGGAACTTTTTTTCTGGTAAAAATATTCTAAGCACCTTTTAAAGGAGTGAAACTTGTTTTGAGTTCTCAGTTTGCTAATCAAACACTTCATTAACAACTGGCACAGACTGGGAATTGATATCTCTGAAATCTTGAAAGAATTCCAGAGACCCTTTAATCGATTCTAGGTCAATGCAAGTCGTTGAAATCCATGATATGCACAGCAATGGAGACAAAGCACAAACGGGGCAAGTATACATCATTTATGAGCTCCATTTCTGAATGGAAGGCAACAGTGAATGAAAGTGAGCAGACACCCAAAATGGAGATGCAGTCCGACAGTGAAATGGGCAGCCATTCAAACACACACACTCACACACACACACGCACGATGGACAATGGTGTCTAGGCTTATGTTCAGGGGTCGTTTGGCTGCACAACTCGTTGCGTGAGGCAATGCCAAAAAAATGCAGTAAATGCACGTTGCAAGCAACTGCAGTTAGATGCAGGCAGGCAGCAAGGATTAAGGCACGCAACACATCAATAACAGAGGATGCCAAAACACAGTGCAATATGCTGGACACTTTGTGGACAGTGTGGCAAGTGTGAAAGTGCCACAAACTGAGTCAGTCAAGGTCGAAGTTGGGCAAAGGCGAAAACACAAAAAAGAAAACGCAGCTGATACCGAAAAAGCCGCCAAAAGTGAACAGACAACTGGCAAGGCGAAATCACACACAAACACACACAAACACACACACACACACATACAAAGTAAAGATAGGAAAATGGCAAGAATCAGCAGCAGTTGCAAAAACGGACGTTCGTTCAACTTTACGGCAATCCCTGCTCACACACACACACACACCCAGCTCAGCAGACTGTCTGAGCTTAGACATTGTTTTCAAGGACTCTCACCCACACACACACACAGCAGGAGAGAGAGGGGGGCAAAAGGAAAACAAAATGCTGAAAAGCATAAAACGTAGCATACTTTTTCGAGCGAGTCGCATGGGTTTTTCCACGTTTGCTGTCTCTGGCATTGCTGGCTTGCCACTTGCCACTTGCCACTTGTTCTTTGGCCAAATGCTTTTGCCGCTTTTGCATTTTTTTTTTAGATAGCTACGCTTGCAGTCTCACCAGCTTGTCCCTTTCTCTGTGTGTGCCGAGTACGTGTGTGTGTGTGTGTGTGTGCGAGTGTGTGTGTTTGTGTGTGTGCAAACTTCAGCCACGAAGTATGCAATATATTTTTGGGTCTAGACGCTGGCTCGTGCCACTGTCTGGCATCGTCTACGTTTTCAATTTCAACCAGCTGAGGGTCAACTCCGTTTTTAGGGGTTTTTTGGTGAGGCAACTCACTCAACTTGCAGGCGCACCCCCCGCCCCCCCTCGATATGGGTCAAGGTCTTCATATTTTTCACACTTTAAATGCAGCAGCGCTTTAAAAATTGTTGCCCAACTGTTGCTGGCAGCACCCCCTTCCCCCCACCCCCTGCAGAAACGGCAAAACGGAAAACCGAAAAAACAAAAATATAAACAAGAAAACCGGAAATGCAGCGTACGCAATGTTGGCCAAAATGCTCCAAACTCCTGCATCTGGCTGAATGCCAGCAAGCGCGTTTGTAAACACAACAAATAACACATTTACTGTGTCTGTGTGTGTGTGTGGTGTGTGTTTGTGGCATATATTTTTTGGCGCCTAGCAAAACGCATTGTAGTGATTTGCGCTCAAAACCTAACTATAAATTCGCATGTGGCCCAGTTGGACACTAATTGCGGCACCCAGCTGCCCCTCCTCCTCCGACCCACCCCTCACATTTTCATTCGTGCGGCTTGTTTGCGGATGGTCACTTGTCGTTATGATGATTCATGCGGCCTGCCACGCACCCCAAAAGCCTGTTGAGTGTCGTCCCTGTTGAAAATCGCTCAATTGGAATGCTAATTTGGGGTGTGTATGAGTGTGTGTGCGGGTGTGTGTGTGTGTGTGCATCTGCAGCACGCATTAAGCATACGCTGTGCATTGCACAAATTTTAAAGCGATTGCGTTTTGTGCAAAATCGCCGCTTTTTGGCCATGTTGACTATTTGGGGTAGTCAATGTCCGGTTTACTCGATTTAGGCAAAAGCCGAATCGCACTTTTCACTTGAAAAAATACTCGTGTGTTTGTCAATTGCAGTCAGTTTCAGTAACATTCAGTGAATATCAACCTCTTATTGCTATTTTTACTCTAACAATGGGCAACATCGTCGAGTTGTGGCATTTGTGCAAAAAATGTTTTGCTGGATAAATGTCTAAAATTAAAAGTTAATCATATAAAAAAATTGTTTGCCATTGATTTAAAAAATCTTTGTTGTATTTTTTTAGATTTATTATTATTGTTAATTTTATTATTAATTTATTATTAATTTAAAATACTTAAATTCTATTTAATAGCTAAGATTTCTAAGATGAAATTATGACTTATTTGTAACCCTTTGATTGTTGCCTACTTTATTTATTTTTTTTAATATATTTATTATTGTTAAATAATATTTTATATTTGTAACTATATTAAGGATTAAATACTTAAGTCACCTCCTTTACATTTTCTTAAATATTAATATTATTGATCACACTAAATACCCATTTTTTATATAATAAATGATAACAACTAACTTTCTAAAAATTATCAAAAAAATTTATATATTCCCCATAGAACGTGATCTATAAAGAAGTGTAGCCAATATTCTATATTGCTCTGACTGCTTTTTAGTGCAGTTTGTGTTTTGAACTCGAGGTTTGTTTAACCCCTGACAGCCGTCCAGTTGGAGCCGCCCATGTTTATCAATAAATTGGCAGCCATGCCTCAAACTGCACAAGGCAGCAACCAAAAATAAAAGAATATCCTAACCAAAAAGGCCAGAAAAAAGTACATATCTGTGTACACACACACTCGCACACACACACACACACGCATGCATATAAACATGCACTGTGAAAATAAAATTCCAAAAAGTCAGCGTCGCATTCAATGAAGAAAAATAATGCAAAACAAAAAATATGTCGCACAACAAAAAAATTGTCAAAAATCAACTATAAACATTTTTTTTCGTAGTCGCCGATGACGTCGACGCTGGCAGCGCTGCTGCTGCTGCTCTGCTGCAGTAGGCGGAGTCATGTGTGAGTATTTTTTTATTGTCGCTGCTGCCGCTTGCTGCTGCTGTTGTTGTTGTTGTTGTTGCTCTGCGGCCATTGCGTAGTTTTTTGCTCACATTTGTTTTTTTAGCCATGGGGGCGTGTGTAGGCAGGCAGTTGGAGCTGGATTGGGCGAATCGCCAAAGAGAGCCAAGTATGAAAAATATATATATATATAGATGCCGGCAAAAAACAAACACTTCACCTGATATATCTCAAATGAACAATGCACACACACACACACACACAGATGCACACACACACATACGTATATTCAATAATTATAAATACATATGCGGCTGTAGCAGAAGTCAAAATGCAATGTTTTAAATGAGGAATGTCCTGCGGTTGGCGGCACTTCACGGCTTTCTGCTTTACGGTTAATCATTTACCAAATTATGTAGCCGCAAAATGTAAAATATACGACTGGCCACACTGGCAGCAGACCTACGCCCCACTCACTCACCCCTCGCCCAGCAGCAGCAGCAGCAGCTTGTCGCAAATGTTTATTAATTGAAAATGTAAAATTGCATTTCGGGGGCATTTTGACCGCCCGTCGGCGCAATGATTTCGATAATGCGGTTGCCGCTGGCCGCAAAAACAGTTTGTTGCTGTCATCGTGGCGTGGCGACAGCACGTGCAGCAACGTAGGTGTGGCACGTTCAGTCAGCTGCATCAACAGCAACAGCAACAACAACAACAACAATCGCAATGCGCTGCACAATTGCAACTGGCTGATAATTGGCGTCGGGTCAACTGTAACTGCCTCATCGGCATGTGGCAAGCAACCAAAGGAAGCAGCTGAAAGCACAGCAGGGGTGTGTAGGTGCTGTATTAAATGAAACCAATAAAATTAAATATTACTTTGACTCGACGGTGATTTTTACTTAATTTGCTTGTTGTTCAACAACTTCTTTTAATTCCTTTGGATTGCAAACAATCAGGTCTATAAACTGGCTTAAGTACCTTAAATTGATTACAATATTGAACAAATTGTTGGCTTGTTGTTGATCCTTAAAGTGCACTTGGTGGGTTTACAGGCTTGACTGAAGCTAACATATCAGTTTTTGTTAAATTTGTGTTAAAAACCATCGAAAAAAATATTATTATTATATTATAAGTTTTCATAAAACATAACTGAATAAAAAATATATGCATATATATATATAATATATATTTTAAAAAACACTACAAACAAGCAAAAAAAAAATATATATATTCATTACATTAATTTTTCATAAAATAAAAATAAATAAAAAATATGTACATATACATATGAAAAATATATATTTAATAAAACAAATTATTCACAAGCAAAAAAAAAATATATTATTTAATTCATTACGTTTTCATAAAACAAAAATAAATAAAAAATATATATACATATATATAAATATATATTTTATAAAAAAAAAAACATAATATAATATTATTTGTTTCATTAAGTTTTCATAAAACAAAAATTAATAAAAAAAATATGCATATATACATATATATAATATATATTTAAAAAAAACACTACAAACAAGCAACAAAAAAATATAATATATTTATTTATTTTCATAAAATAAAAATAAATAAAAAATATTTACATATACATATGAAAAATATATATTTAATAAAACAAATTATTCACAAGCCAAAAAAAAAATATATTATTTAATTCATTACGTTTTCATAAAACAAAGATAAATAAAAAATATATATAAATATATATTTTATAAAAAAAATGACTCATAAACAAAAAAAACATAATATAATATTATTTTTTTCATTATGTTTTCATAAAACAAAAATAAATAAAAAAAATATTTACATATATATATATATATATAAAATATTACAATATAAATTTAAAAAAACAAATTACTCACCAGCAAAAAAAAAAAAAAATAAAACAAAAATAAATAACAAAAAATTATATATATATAAATTTATATCTAATAAAACAAATTACTCACAATTAAAAGCATATTTTATCTAGAATTAGTAATATATATATTCGTCAAATTAGTCTTGAATTCTATACGATAATTTGTAATACTATTCAAAACTAGTATTTTATATATATTATCTGACAGACACTCTTAATAAGGATATAACATTCGATTATATTCGATATGTAATCGATTGATAAATACGAAAAATCTTTTAAGTTTGCCAATCGACTTTCCACTTTGCCACTGAGCCAATTTGCAAAAGTTGTTGTCATTGTTGAATCACTTTAGTTTTATTTTATATGTTGCATTAAACATTTGCCGCACAACAATGTTGCTAGTTCGCTCACTCTTGAGTGTGTGTGTGTGGGGTGGGGGGGGGGGGGGGGGTGGAGTGAGGCGTGTAGCAAGATACCGCAAAACATTTTGCTCACCTCAAACATCAATTCGCTTTCAATGCAGCATTTTCAATTCATTTGCCACAAAAGACACGCTCGCCCAGTCCCACCCGCCTCCTCTCCCACCAACCCACCCCTCACCTCACCCAAATCGAAATACTCTCGCTGCAATTTGAAAGCATTTTTAGGTAGGCTCATAAATTTCGAATTATGTGCTTTCAAAAATGCCTATTTCGTATAAATCTATGCATGCATCTCTATCTAACTATAACAATGTGTGTGTGGGTGTGTGTAGGTGTGTGTGGGTGGGTTTGTGTGTGTCAGTGTGTGTGTCAGTGTGTGTGTGTATATCTTTCAACTTTTAGGGTAACTCTGGGACCTGAGAGACTGCATGCCCTGGCCTCGAAGAATGTTTGCACTTTAAAACACACACTGCCACACACACACGCACACACACATACACACACACGCACACACACAGCACCTCTCACACACACACTTACTCATAGATGAACTAAGAAAATTAAGAAGAATTATTTTGGTGTGCTGCACACATTATGTGCAACAATGCAGGCGTGTGTGTGTGTGTTTAGCTCAAAAATCATAAGCCATCAGTCTACCTCACCTTGCATGCACAACACAACACACACACACACACACAAATAGACAACAACACAACACCTGCCCTGAAGCATTGAGAAAACTTCAACATGATTTTCAACATTCTACGCAAGATTTTTGGTTCAGGTATTTTGGCCCAGGCGATGGATTATGTCACATGCCAGCACCGACGACAGAGATGGCAACACTCAATGAGACAGAGAGAGAGTGTGTGTGAGAGAGAGAGTAGATTGGCTGCTGCTTTGCATAACTGCTGCTTTCACATGTCAAAAATGCTGGAAATGCTTTCGCATGTTTTTCCATTACATATTTTTGGGCCAACGAGCGAACAGATGAATTGTGCATACGAAAATATATCTATATAGAAAAGTATTTCCAGCATATAAATGTATACATATTTACATAGTTTATATGCAAATTAGTTAAATGACAGTTGTGTGTGTGTGTGTGTGGCAACAACAACAAAAGAAAGCTGCATCCCTCTTGGCTGCAGCCAAACTATTGTTGCAGTCACAAACTGCATGTGGAAATAGACACAAGCAGGCAAAAGATGAGAACTTATTTAGTACGCTTAATTAGTAGGAAACAGAAACAGTAACAAACAAACACACAACAAGAACATGCAACATGCAGCAACAAAACACAACAAGAGATCGACAAGTGTGTGCGCACTTCCGCCGACAATTGTGCCACTAAAGAGGCCACCAAGCTGGCTGGCAGCGGGGGCAGGCGCAGGCGTTGCACCTTTGAGAGTCAACCGTTGACTGTCGACTGTGGCAACTGTCACATGTTGCCTCCTCGGCTAATGATGTCAAATTACTTGCGGGCATTTTTATGTCATAATTAAACTGCAAGAAGAGATTTTTGAGTAGCGTCAGCGCCACTTAACTGGCAACCAGTGCTGCAAAATATTCTATGCCCCTATTTGTTGTACATACCCAGTAATTTTCATATTTAAACTACTAATATTTATTTTTAAAGAAACAATGATTTATCACTAGGAAACTAAGCTTCTATTTGACAGTTATGAGTTGAATAATTCGATTATTATTTTTAATGAAATTATACTTTAAAGTCATTTAAAATAATAGAAAGCAGTTTTATAATACGCTAGAATTTTATTATATATTTATTTATGTATTTATTTTATTATATTTATTATATTTATTATATTTATTATATTTATTATATTTATTATATTTATTATATTCATTATTAAACTTAAAAGATTTTAAGTATAAAAATTAATATTATTTGACAGATAAAAAAACAGGAGATGCCCCTACTAAATCTGACTACTTTAAATAGAAATAACACCCATATTTTTATCCGAGCTGGCCCAGCTGAGTCATGCATGGAGTTGTAGTAGTCTACATGTATTCTTAAAGGGTATTTAGCAGTCGATCATTGTGCAAATTGGCTGCGGTGCTTTTTGCATTTTGTTTTTAGATGCACAATTGTTGCAGCAATTGCATTCACCCCGCAACCACCCCAAAGCCTTGTTAACATACTTAAATGCACACACAGCAACGTCCCCTGAATAGGCATAAAAATAAACACACACACACACACATACACACGCCTGCACAGTTAGCTTGGTCGAGTGCCTGCAAGTATGCAATATGTTTTTGCCATTGCCACTAATTACAACGTGCCGCGATGTTGCATGAACAGCTTCTGCTTCTGCTGCTGCTGCTGCTACTGCCTCTGCTCTGCTCTCGACTACATCCTGTTCTCATCATTGTTGTTGCTCATCGTTAACAGTTACTTGCTTAGTTGGTTAGGCTACAAGTGGCACAATGCCATCTAGGATATGTCAATTCAATTAAAACTAAACTTAAGTGTAAAATATTAAATGTGGTTGCTTATTATAGCATTTAATTGTTAAATGATTATGATGATATTAATATTATTATATTATTATTATTATTATTATTATTATTATATATCCTTATCAACTTTATGCTTGTCTTTTCTACTTTTGAGAGACAACTCCCACAACTTATTTTTATAATATGAAATGGTAAAACAGAGATTTTCCTGCTAGACCTTGTTTTGTGGCCTATCCTCTTCGTTCTTACTGGGATTAGTCTCACAAGCAATCTCAAATGGCAATCCAAACATGTTTTTAATTCCCATTATAATTTAATTCTATATTTAAATTATTCGTATTTATGCTTATAACAATTTCTAAGCGCACTGCACCTCTTTTGGTAGCTAAAAACCACTCTGCCACAAATGCCGCCCCATCTAGATATAAATATATATATAAAATATTAAAAAAAAATAAGAATCTCTTAAAGAATTCTCCCTGCTGGACTTCATAGACCGGAAACGCAAGACCATTATCAAACCAAATAGCGGAGACATCAGTTATGAGCTATCCGCAGTTCACTTGTAGATCCCCCCTCATCCATCAGACCAGACCCACTCCCACCCATAAGCCAGCTTGGACAACAGTTTAAAAATGCGGAGTTCGTGATGCGGCCGCGATGGTCATTGGCAATGGTTAAAAATTGTGGCGCTCTTACCTGGCAACAGCAGGGAAACAAAAGGTGTATATACATATAAATATATATATATATATAGGGTAGCTACGCAAGGATGCATATATATTGCGATATATATATTTTATTGCTCTGGTAGTTGAAAGGAAATGAAAATTGTTTTATGCGGTTACGCCAAAAAGTATGCAATGCACTTTTTTGGCATGCCCATCTGCCCAGCTGGCGCCGCAAAAAAGTTTAAATAAATATTTGATAAAATGCACAATTTGCATGACACAACCCAACCCACAACGCCTGCTGCTCCGCCCCTCCGCCCTTGCCATGTAAACTGAGTTAAATGTTAATGCAGCAGCCCGTAGCCCGCAGCCCGTAGCCCGATTGGCCGATTTAACGCCAAGCATTTACTTATTTGAAATACATTTATAAAATATATATTGCAGCTGGCGCCACATCCGCTGTACCGAATTCAATGCATTATACAATTAAACTAATTTCTTGCTGTTGCGCAAAGACATCTTGTTTTGCATTCGGCAAGCAGCAGCAGCAACAACAACAACAACAACAACAACAGTAACTTGTCCTCGACTGTCCTTTGCCTGCACATGTCAATCGCCTGAGCCATCGATTTAATTTCGCTGCGACGTCGACGTCGACGACGACAATGACAATGACGGCAGCTGTTGCTGCTCATCAGTTTCTTATTTACAAAAGAAATCATGCAATTTGCATTTGTCTCTTTTGGTGGCTCTGTTTTGTTTTTGAAACGCCAAGTACAGGCAAACGGTATCCGCTTACAGTGGTCTGCGTATGTGCATAATAATAATTAAAATATGATAGCCTTATTTAGAGTTTAGTTAAAACTTTAAAACAACATTTTATAAAATTTTAATATGTCTTTTGCTAACATTAGAAAAAGTGTTTTGCTCAATTCATAAAAAAATGCGCATTTTTAAAAGGAGGTGAACCAATCAAAAGCTGGATTAATTTATTTTGAATTGGCAATGCACACATGCAACTGGTCAATTTTGACTTTCACTTCACACACACTCAATAATCGGGCTTAGTAAATTGGCGATACTCATTAAAAATATTCGCTCTGCTCAGTCGAATGGACCAGTGTGCCAGTTTGGCCAGCTGATTTGCATCCAAACGAAGGCAAAGCCACCAGCAAAGTCAAATTGCCAAGCGCTGTGCGGATTAATTCATTACACAAACCCGTTCAGCACAAGAAATAATAACAACAATCAACGTGGGGCTCAATAGCACTGCGCTGGCAGCGCTGCCAATCTTTTTTTTTCTCTCTCTTCCTCGTTCTTCGTTCTTCATTCCTCTTCCTTTGCGCTTGCTCTTACTCTTTGCTTCTTAATGCCCCCCCGAAAACTCATTTGAATTTAGTTTTCATTTAATTTAATTTAATTCGCTTTTGGCTTTGCGCTTCTTTCACTTAATTTTGTTGTTTTTATTTTGTTTTTGGTTTTTTGTTGTTTTTTTTGTGTTCTCTGCTTTGGTTTTCCTTCATTATGCCTTTGCTGGCTGGTCTCCTGGTCTCCCTGTCTCCCTCCGTGATGATGTTGCCTGATTTTCATTAGTTTTTTCCTTATAAGTTTCAAATCGATAACGAGCATTCGTCGGAATCATATACATACATATATGAGTTGTCCACTCTCCTGCTCCTCATTTGAGCCAACAGACGCCCGACCAGCTAGCTGCTTGTTTGGCCAGCTGAAAGCCGTCTGTCCATCCGTCTGTCTGTCTGCCTGATGGGTTAGCAGTTGATGTTGTTGTTGTTGTTGTCTGGCATGCGCATTGCCAGCGCTTAGTCCATGGAACAGTCCAAGGAGCAGTTGTGAGTTATGTAAAGCGGCGCTGCAATGACATAAATTGTTTGCTTTGTTTAGCTTGATTTCATGGAAGGTCGTGGGAGGTAGCCAGCCAGCCAGCCAGAGGGGTTGGCATGACCATCACAGAGAGTAAAACTTGGCTGTCACCAACACTGAATTCTCAGTGGCTTCACTCTTCGATATATGCTAAGCATATTTAACTTGTTTAGTATCTGTCTTAAGCCAAATGAAGGGAAAATCATAAATTCAACTAGCAAAGCTACAGCAAAGAATTTGTGCTCAGAAAGTTTATAATTAATTTGTGTATTTAAATTTTGTATTAGTATTGAATTGGCCAACGTTGGCAGTTATAGATTATATCAACAAAAAACCAATTTATTTTTTTACTCTTCAAACATTTTAAACATTTTATAAATATTCAATAATATTTATTTAAATTGCAAGCCTATGATTTTTTTTTATACATATTTAATGTTCCTTTCAAAACAAAAAAAACAAAAATGGAATACATAAACAAAACTAAGTATTTAAAAAAATTTCAAACTATGCAAATTAAAATTTATAATTAATACATTTTTTGTTTTGTCAAGCGATATCAAAATTACTCTCTACTTAATGCTAAATCGATTTGTCTTGCAGCTACCTGGATACTTCGAGAAGAATCTTTAAGAAAATTCAAATATTTCATTTGTGCACATCCTGAACACAATCACCCTTCCTCCCCCCTACCAATCCAAAACATTTTCTAATTTTAAACAGAGTACAAAGACAAATTAGCATACGTTTAGACCAAACCCAAGACAACATCTATCTAATACACTCAACTCCCAACCCCTCCCTCCTCATCCTCCACTAACAACAAAATTAACCCTTTTGGGATAAGGCTGTCAGCGTCTGTCCTCGTCGTCATCGTCGTCTGGCCGACACATAATTAAAATGCATAATTATGCCGAAAATGCGACAACATTTCTGGCCAAATTACGACAAATGCTGGCGCCGCATTTACAAATGCAAATCAATTGATGGCCACATATATTCCGGGGTAGCCACAGCAACCAACAGCCTGCTCAGACGGATGGGGGGATGGTGTCTGGGGTTGGGGGAGTGTCTCAAGTAGGCAGCAGGAGAGAGTCCAGTGGGTTGGCATTATCATTTTGGATACGCAATGGTACCAAAAAATCTACTTCTGATTAGCATAAAATTTCATTCGACAAAAGTTTATTGAGTTTTGCATTAATTGTGCAACCCTTTAAGATGTAGGGGGGGGGGGGGGGTGGTTCGGTAAGGTGCGTAGACAATTAATCTCAAAATTGGGCAATATTTGACTTTTGTAGACCTCGCCAGGCCATGCCATGCCATTCCATCATCATCATCATCAGCTGGCTTTTTAATGGCCAAATTTGAATTGCTAATATCCGGTTTTTGGGCGCTGGTTTTTGGCCGCATTTTAGGGTTTTTTGATGTTGACATATCGAGCCATATAAAATAATGAACGCTTTATTCCAATTTAGCATATTTTTGCCAAACCAATTGTTTGCTCTACATTTTAATAATATGCAACACAATTCATATTAAAAAAATATAAATAAATAAAAAAAAAATAAAAAAAATATTTACAAACTGCTTCAATTAGTGGATTATTTAGCCATGAAGCAGCAAGTTTATTAATAATATTTTTATTTTTATAATATGCTTAATTATCAACACTTTGGAGTACATTTAAAACAAGCTGCATTTCCTCAGCAGGCTGCCAATTTGGCTAATTAGAAAATTGCATTTGGGACGCGCACTAATTTCAGGCAAACAAATTGGCACACCTTGAAGTGGCCTGGAATGGAATGGACCTGGCCTGGCCTGGCCTAGGACTAGGACTAGGAAGCTGCAGGACGAAGGCTGCCCCGTTGGCTGTGACACAATCTAATTGCATACTTTGGGGGCGCATAACTTTGCACTAAAATTAACCCCTAACCTATTTTAGGTTGCCAACAGGCAGCACAGCACAGCACAGAGGAGCAGCCATAATGAAGGATGCGCTGCCGCGGATGCAAATGAAGCGCCGCAAGATGCCAGCAGCTTGCCACAAGAGCAGCAGCTACGCTAGCTAGCTGCCTGACGTGTTGCATAAGCAAATGCCAAAGGACACGCCCGCCACAGCGCGTAAAATACTGTTACTTGCCACATACAGCTGCCGCTGCTGCGCGTGCGGTGAGGTCAGCAAGACGTGCAACCAAACTCTCGACTGCTCATCATCAACATCATCATCATCAGGAGCATCAGGAGCAGCACTATGATTATGGCACGGCCACTGAGTTTCTACAGCGGCTTCTACTTAATTGCGCGAATTTCATTTCGTGCAAATTAACAGCAATTTCAGTTGGGGTCACCCAGCGAAAGTGCAGGTGAATAGAGCGGGGGGAGTGGCACAAGGATGCCCTTCATGTGGCTGTGCAGCATCCTTTGAGTTTCATATTAAGTGCGCTTGTTGCAAGCAACTAAAATATTTTTATTGAAAATTTATTTATGACATGTTAAATTATATTTGCATTTCATGACTTGCTAAT
Source organism: Drosophila multiciliata (assembly GCA_037043605.1). NCBI lineage: Eukaryota > Metazoa > Arthropoda > Insecta > Diptera > Drosophilidae > Drosophila > Drosophila multiciliata. The sequence goes on from JBAMBF010000589.1 coordinate 12,342,867, forward strand.
TACATTAAGTAACCTTTAATTAGCCATATAATTGAGTTACTTTTGTTAGTAATTAACTTCAAGGTTCTTTGAGCTAGTTTGCCCCCAATTTTATGTTGCAACACATTTTAATTGCACACACAAAATGCATAATCATGCGCCTGAAAGACTTTGGGGCAACTATCTACTATATAATTGTCAGTGTGTGTGTGTGTGTGAGTGTGCTGCTGTATATGTCAAGTAAGGCAAATACGTGATTTGAATACTAATATTTGCACTGCTCAATGCAAAATAGGGTAGTACACTTAAAGAAACTATGTCAGACAGGCAAACCAAGAAGTGAAAACGAAATTCTTAATTAGCTCAAAAAGAATTGCTACAAAAAAAGATACTTTGTGAAACTTAGTTATTTAAAGTAAAGCAAAAAAGTCTTGGATATTTAATAGACATATTTTAAGCAAAACATTTTAAAACTTAGTTAAATAAAGTAGCCAAAAAAATATATATATCCGATTTATATTGACTGCAGGTCGGATAGAAAAAAGTCAAAATTGATTGCATTAATATTTTAGTTGTTTTGTATTCAAAGATATTTGTGAATCATCTCTCTTTCTCCAACTCTCTCTCTCTCTCTCTCTCTCTCTTTCTATATTCTCCAACTCCATTTTTGTGGCACAAACAAAAGTTTGGTCTGTTGGTGGCAAGCAACGCCTTTTGCATTTGGCTGCTGCTTAACAATCCAACCTGTGCCCCAAACCGATGGACATTTTTAATTTATTACGTCTGTCGATGATTTTTCTACTACTTTTTATGGCGATTTAAGCGCTCACCCCTAAACCCCCCCAAACAACAAAACACAACAAAAAATTGAGCACCCCCACACACACACATGCATATGTGAGCACTTGTGTTTGTGTGTGTGTGTGTTTGGATACATACAATAAGAGCTGAAATCGCGAATTCGTAATTTTGCATTTTTATACAAATTCCGCGATTTTGTTCTTATTTTTTGGGACAGTTTGGGAGGGGGGAAATGGCAAGAAAAGACACAACAAAAAATTGCCACGAAAAGCGAAACAGAGGCGAATACTCATTTTTCCACATACCAAATGGGAGCAGCAACAACAGCAGCAGCAGCAGCAGCAGCGACAGCAGCAGCAACAGCAGCAGCAGCAACAGCGATGGTCAGCATTGTTTTCCTTAATTAATGTTTAATCAGCAGGACTCGACAAGCCCCGCTGCTGACCAAAGCAGCGAACCACATGCGATAATGGCCAAAATAATAAAAATCAACAGCTGAGCAGCAGCAGAGGCAAGCAGCAACTGGGGGAGACACCCCACAAAAAATGGCAGAGAGTGGCGTGTGTGAGTGTGAGTGTGTGTGTGTGCTTGGGTGTGCGGCTTAAGGTGGCGCGAATGCCAAACGCGTTCTGCGTCGTCTTTGCCACTGCTGACACTGCTGATGCTGCCACTGCCACTGCCACTGCTGCTGCTTTTGCTGCTGTTGTTGCCAGCGTTTTGCTCTCTTTTTGGGCGAATCTCTACTGAACCGAAACCCACGCGTTGTTTTCTGCCATCAACAAAGTAAAATAAAAAATATATATGCCAACGGCATTGATGTGGTAGAGGGGGTGGAAGTGCGTGGAGAGGGGGGGGGGTGCAATTTTTTGGGGCTTGAGCTGTTGTCGGAGTCTGTGTTGGCTGCAAAATGCAAAAACGTAAATGAAAACAAATTCGCGGCCAAGAAAAAATTAACAAAACACAAAACAAACTTTTGGGCGCACGTAAAACGCAGTACGCTGCACCCCACCCCCCTTTCTCCCTGCCACACACCCCACACCTTGTTGTGCTTGGGGTGTATGTTGGTTTACCCAAAGGATTGGCTGGGGGGAGTGGCAAGTGGGCAGTGGAGAAATTGTTCAACTCGCGCGTAGTCATAATCAGTACGAGCTGAGCTTTTTGGGGTACATTGGACGGGCATTGTTGAAGTTGTCTCAGGGGCTGTCGGGTGGCGACCATTTGGTCAAGCGCTCAACAATCCCCTGCTGCCACCAAATTGCAAAAATAAACCATGAACAAGACGAATTTACGCGAAATAAAGAGAATTGTGTATGTGCGAGTGTGTGTGAGTGTGTGTGTGTGTGTGTGGCAAGCGCTAAAAATGGCAATGCAAAAATGTTTGACTGGAAGGCAGGCAAAGTCCTGCGGTGCGACGAGCACTTCTGTCCGAGGTGGCAGCCAGACGACAATCGAATGGTTTGCGTTTATTTTATACGTTTTCTTTTACTTTTTTCCACGATATTTTTTTGAGGCAGACTCTTACCTTGTTGGTTGTGGCAGTGGGGAGGGGGAGGGGGATGGGGTACTGTTGGCAGTTGGTACAATTGGACTTGGTGCGCTGGTCAATTGCAAGCCAAGTTTCGACTTCGATCGGGCCAAAAAAAAAGAGTGTGAGCTGAATTCTAATGGTGTATTACTGTTTGTGTGTGTGTGTATGTGTGTGTGTGTCTAACTGTAGGCTTTCATTGTTATTGCTGTTGTTGTTGTTGCTTTTTTTTGTGGCATTTGGCTTAGCTTTTTGGGGGCGAACAATGCAATTGATGTCAGTTTGTGCAGCGTTTGAGGCACAGGTACAGTTATGATTGCAACAGCAAAGCGACAATTGACAACAGCAATTACAACAAATACAACATTTTTGTAAACACTCTTCAATTCAGCTAAAACTCTTACTTGCAATTTACTTGGTCTAATCACATTGACAAAACCCTTTCTTAAAAATAAATTTTGTCTAATCGCATTGCCAAAAATTCAAGTGCAGCTTTTTAAAATAATCCTTAATCTGCATATTAGGATAATAACTTAATGCATTTTAAGCAACTCACATTTTGCAGTCGAATATCAAAAATAAAAATACTAAAGGATAATTTGAGGCAAAGTCCTGTAAAAGGCTTTGCAATGCAATATAAATTGAGAAAGGTTTATTTCTTATTGTAAATCGACTCCCCCAGTTTAGTAAATATATACAAAATCAAATGAAAAGGCATTTAAATATTAGACAAATATTCTGTTTCACTCATGCAACACACACACACACACACACACACACACACTTGAATCTATTGGTATATCAAATAACAAGCTGCAAAATAAAAGCCCTTAAAATTTGCATGCGTTTATTAGAGAAGACGAGAAAAGTATGCGTAAATAGAGAGCAAATATTTAGTGTGTGTGTGTGTGTATTGTGGACTAAAGTTACAGTCTGGCCTAACCAGGCGCAGTTAGTCCTTTGCTTAAACTTTCAGCCCAGCAGCGTTTAGCAGCAACCTTCAAAATTTGTTAGCACTAAAAATCAATAATCGATTTGCCAAACCTGCTAAAAATGCACTTTTGCAACAACAATAACAATGGCAACTATGTGTCTTATATAAGCATACATATGTACATACATACATATATATATATATATAGTAGGCGTTGTTAAGAAACTGTACGGCTGCCCCAGGCTTTTTGTCTTATGTGCCTGGCAAAATTCTAATTTACTTAAATTACATTTTATTCCATTCAATAACTTAAAATGACTTTTGAATGCGCTCGACACGGACACGTAACCAAAAACTTGCAATATGCACAACTGAATGTTAGACAGAGAGAGAGAGAGACGCATCGAGTGCTAGAAAGAGACGGCTGGCAAAGCATTTGCGACGTAATGAAAAACCTCCGAAATGTATGCAATGCAAAATGCATTTCAAGGCGGGCCACCCAACAAATACTGAACTGAACTGAACCGAACCGAAGCAAGCCAAACCAAACCAAACCAAACCAGACCCAATCCAGACCAGGCCCAAACCAGACCAAGTCAAAACCCAAACCCAAAACGTAGCCCAAGCAGCAGCAGCAGCGAAAATAGTTGCCCCAAACCCTTTGAGCAACACGACTGCAACTTGTACTAATAATAATGCAAATGTCTGCCTGTCATTTCTGTTCATTTACTTAAAGTTGCTTTAGCCCACACCCCACACACACACACACACACAATGAGGGGGGTGGGGGGGGCGTCAGAACTTAACTACGCATACTAATACATGCATAGAAAGCCCCCAACGAAAATGCAGAGCACAGTTTTTGGGTCCTTTAACTGAATTAACTTGTACGGCATGGCCAACAGAAGCCAGCAAACACCTCCGCACAGCACCACAATTTCCCACACCATGTGCACACACAGCCTGCCCCCCACTCCTGGTGGGACCACTACACTAACCAACTATTGTGCGTCACTCGACGACGAGCCAAAATCCTGGCCCAAGTTACGTTCTCATAACATTTTCGTTTGTAAATTTTGAATTTTCGTAATTCCAAATGAGAATGCAAGGCAGCTAGCTAAAACGCCCAAACCCAAGGAATACAATAACACCCCACATCCCACCACCCCATCCACTCCATCCCTCCGCACTGCGGCAGACTTAGACTTGGTCATTTTATGCGTTTGATGCTAATTTTCCAAGGCGGTTTGGCAGCGTTGGCAAGGACGCTGCTTTGGTATTGGTGTTGTCAGGCAGCTATGTGTGTGTGTGTGTGTGTGTGTGTGTGAGTGTGTGTGTTCGTTGGTTTCCGTTCTGGCTCTGACTGTTAGTTTGGGGGGGGACGGGTGTGGCTGGTAGCTTTGTTAATGCCAAAAACTTAAGCAGCCGTAGCGTCGTCGTCGTCGATGTCCAAAAAGGGGTAAGGCATTGAGTGTATATAAGTGTGTGTGTGTGTGTGTGTGGACAGATTTATAATTGTGCATTGTTGTTGTTGTTTGGTATGTGTATATATATATATATATATATATATATAATTGTAGAGGGACAGCAACAGCAGCAGCAAGTCATCTGCATGAGTGCAAGTAGCTGGCTGCATGTCCTGATGCTTCCTGCTCTGCCTGTCCAGCACAAAACGCACTGAAAGTGTTGTTGTTGTTGTTGCTGTTGTTGTTGTTATTGCTGTTGTTGTTATTGTTTTTGTTGTGTTTGCAGTTATCGGTGCGGAATAGGCTTTTGTATTTGGGCAAAATAAGGAAAATGAAGAAGAAGCAGCAGCTACGAATTGCACTAACAGAACGACAGCAAAACCAACGTCGACGTCAACGTCGACAGCAAGAGTGGCAGCGCAGCAGCAGCAGCAGCAGCAGCGACAGTGGCTGCTTTTAATGTATGCAGACAAGTGCTTAATTAAGGCAGCGTCGTCGACCAAAGAAAACTTGATGAGCAGAGAAGGGTTTCGAGATGCTCTGCACAAAGAGCATAATAAATTAGATAATTAGACACAATTTTGAGATGATCCACAATTAATAAAAGAATTAGTATTAAAGTATTAAAGAATTAGTATTAAATATATTTTAATTTGTTAGTAGATTCAGTAAAGATTTCCTGTAATCAAAGTTAAAATTAAATCAACAATAAAAGAATCAATTCTAAGAATTAAAAATTTAAAATAAAATCAATAAAAAAAAATAAATCTAAGAATTTAAGAGTAACACAAAATAATAATTATAAAAAATATTAGTTATTAGTTTTGAAGAGAGCTAAAATGTTTAACTTATGACACAATTGAATATTTTTATTTAAATATAAATGTTTATCTTCTAAATAATACTACGATCCCAAAAAATATGCCAACTGTTTGAATAATAATTTAAGCTACGTAAAATGTGTTTAATATGATCGAAAATTTACATTTTAAAACTATAATAAATTAACTCTGATCACCAAAAAAATTTTTGAGTTAAATATAAAATATTTCTTAGTAAAAGTTTATTTAAAACAAAGAAGTTGAAATAGTTCAATTAGTAGTCACATTAAGAACCCCTTCTGCATAGAAATACAACCACGCCACTGTCTTCGACTAATTCATTTACACTGCAATAGTTCATTTATATATGGCAAAAGCAAATGGAAAGTGTGGAAAAGGCAGAAGGCGACAGCCCAAAGCCCACTTATGTATTATATGCGAAAATTTAGTTATGTACATGCAACTAAATACATGCACAGACGGCAGACCGATGTCTAATTGTAAACACACACACACACACACACACACACACGCATTCCACACACACTCTGATAGAAACATGGAGACAGGCTATGCAAGCGCAAGACATGGACATGGACAAAGTATGTTGGTGTCGTCGTCAAATGAATCTCATTTGCATTTAAATTAGGAACCTCGAAGAAGAAGCAGCAGCAGCGGCAGAAGTAGTAGCTGAGTTTGCCCCACAGTGTCCGTGTGGTAGCCTGTCACACAGAGTGCCACTCCCAATCCCGCAACCGGTCTCATGTTGCACTGCCTCATCGTCGTCGTCGTCGTCGTCGGCTTGACGTCAGCGACTGACGACGATTTTGCTGCATAAAATCTGTTTCAACATTTCGATAAATTTCTTAGGGGAAGCAAGGCAATTCCACAGTTTTGGCTTAGTGCTTAGTTTGTCTATTCCAATAGCTGTGTGTGTGTGTGTGTGTGTGACTTCTGAATGCATAAATGTTAATAATATTGTTGAGTAAAAGTTGATTTGTTTAGTGCTCCCCAATATATATATGCACATAGCACTCTCTCTCTCAATATACACATAATGTATATAATGAGTAAACGCATCCAAGCAAAAAGGATACAGAGTGTCCAGTGGCACAGTGGTGCAATTTGTTGCAAGTTAAACACAGCTTGAAGTCTAATAAAATATTAATGAAATAGGCAATTATTCTATATGAAATAGATTAAGGAAATCAAATGAAACAAGAACTATTTATAAGGTTTCCGGGAGTTGCAAACTGCGTAAATTAGTATTGCCACTTGGAGAAATTCTTGAAAAATCTTGTAAAGAAATTACTTGCAGCAAATAGTTTACTAGCTTTTTAAAATATTAGTTATATTTTATTTTACTTTTTTTATAGTTTTTTTCTAATAAATCTATGTATAGCAACTGCTGTAAAAAGCAATACATTTTCCTAGCTTTTGTAATTTTTTAGCTTTTTGTTTTTATAATTTTTGTAGAACAAATTTTATATATATGTATATTTTTTTTTTCAAAAAATTCAACTGTCTTTAAGTGTGTTACTTATTCCCAATAATGGCAATTGCCACACTGTTAAAGTACTTTGTGCCACTGTGAAAATAAACACCAAGCTGCACTCAACACTCATCTGCATATTGACCATTAGTTCTAATCATTTTATATGCCTAAAGAGACAACACACAGTCGAAGCAGAAGCAGCAGCCACACAAGAATACAAACAGCCTGTCTGCGTCTAAAGACACACACATACACACACACTTACACACACTTACACACACTTATGCACATATATATGCTGGACTTGCATACACATTTTTGGACATGGCACTAAATGGGGATCCATTGAGAAGGAGTTGCATGTATACCTGCATATAAAATAATCTGTTTACTATAAATATCATTTCATATGCAACGTAAATACATAAAAGACCAACACACACACACACACACACACACACGCACACACACAGAGAGACTCAACGACAACATCAAGTAAATTTGCAGCACATCAAAGTTATACGAAATATGCATTAAATAAGCAAAACTGCAAGGGTGAAGGAGGTAATGGGGGTGCATGGTGTGAAGGGGTGAAGGGGGGTGTGTGGAGGGAGGGATTCAGTGTCGTTGTCCTGCTCATGGCAGTTGTTGTCTGCTGCATATCCTTAGCACATTGTGTGTGTGTATGTGTGCATTTTTGAGTTTCTAATTAGAACTGATACGCACACACACACACACACCATACACACACACACCGCACACACCAACCCACGCCCAAATTGGTTATTTTGCAGACAATTTTTAAGGCGCCTGCAAGTATGCAAGTCTCAATGCAGCTGCTGTAAATTTGTTGTTGCAACGCCAGGACTCAGCCTAATGAATACCAATCTATATATATATATATATATATATGTACACTCTTATTATGTATAAATCTCTACAGCTAAAACTGCAACACTCTGTGTTTTGCTTATGTTGTTTCTGCTCGCAAAAACTTAAATTATAATAAATTTAATTAAAATTTTTGCTTGTCCAGTTTTGCGCATACACATAATTTACAACAAGTGGAAAACAACAACTTGAACATTTTTAAGCATAAGCGAATTATGCAAAAGTTTTGATGTTTTTTTCCCCTACCCTCCCACCTCCCCCCCGCACGCTGGATAACTTTATTTTTGCCTCGGCCCACGCACTTTTGCCCAAGCTTTTCTGATTTCTAGTTTTCATTATAGCCAGTCTAAAGAGGGGGTTGGGGTAGTTTTTGGGGGGGGGGGGGGTGGCTGGACTTTATCAACCGCATAACATTTACCGCTATGCAGTGGTTTGGCTTGGTTCCACTCCAGTCCAAGTTGCTAAGCATTGTCATCCATTTGCTTACTTTGCATATTCATAATTTCATTTTACGTATTTCAATTAGAATATCATCATTGTAGAAATGTTCTACTTAGAACAATGGAACCGACTCTCAGCTCTCATCTCTCAGCTTTCGAGCGAGAGAGTTGCCACTGACAATCCCCAAAAAACGAGAAAGTTGTAAGTCGGTACAATGATTATGGTTATGGATTTCATGCTAAAATTTATAGCAAAACAAGCAAGTAAGTTCAAGTCGCGTGAGCTCGACTACAAGATGCCCTGCAGCCAGTTACACTTGAATGTTAGCAGACTTGCTGGTGATAGTAATGAGAATACATACATAAATAGATTTTGATAATATTTGTACAGTTTATTAATAATACGTGTAAAATTTATATAATATAAAACTTGAATCAATGTGTGATCATAATTCAGGCATTATTTGTTGTAGAAAATCTATATGTATCGATATTTGTTAAACGGAAGACGTAGTTGATTAAGTTAAGTAATCCTTATATGCGACAGATATATAAGAATTTATATTCCAAATCTGTAGCCTATATCTCTAATAGTCTCTGAAATTCATGTGTTACTAAAAACAAACAGGCGAAGATAGCTAAATCAATTAGTCTCTTGAGCCGGATCAAGAATACTTTAAATACTTAATGGGGTTCTTACAGTTACTGCACAAAAGCATTTAAAATTAAAAAAAAAAAAAATTGATAAAATGTATACTGTTTATCCATAATGTGGGTAAAAATTAGATAATATAATACTTGGAAGGGTATGTGCTCGAAATTCTGGCTTTAATTGTTGTAGAAAATATATTTGTAACGATATTCGCGAAACGGAAGTGGCACTCGATAAAGTTATGTAAACCTTATATGCGCTAGATATATATTTTATATTATTATAATTATATTGTACATAAATATATATTTTTAAATCTAATGCCTTTAGCTCTTATAGCCTCTGAGATTCGTGTGTTCTTAAAAACCAAAAGGCGGAGATGGCCAGATCAGCTAGTTTTTTGAGCTTGATCAAGAATACATATACTTAATGGAATCGAAGATGCTTCCTTCTTTCTGCAACTGCACAAAACCATGATAGATTTCTTACCCTCTTACAATTTGCTTATGATATAATTAAATATAGATAATATATTATATAATCTAGATATAGATAGATATAGATAGATATATATAGATAACACAAGCATTACATATAGTCTTATGAATATACTTAAAGCAATCAGTAGAAGCGTAATTAATTAATTTTGACTGTCGAAAATTTGTGTGTAAACGCATTCCTGAGTCTTCGGGTAAGCGAAAGGTTGATTTGATTGCTTGGCTAAATGAAATCTTTCAATGACACTGACAACACACAATGTCAAACGTCAAAGTTCCAGGAATTATATTGATTATAAATATGAATGGAAGCGGCAAAGCTTTGCCAGCCCAGCAAAGCCAAACAAAGTGCGTCTTTGGGTTTTGATGACGTTGGAAGACATTTGCTATGACGTCGCTGCTGACGTCGCTGTCGCTGTTGCTGTTGACGTCGACGTTGACATCGACATATATGCGGCTGCCTTTTGTCACAGCCACAATAACTTACTCATTTTGCTCAATAATAAATGCAATTATGTGCCTGATGCCTGCTGCCTGCCGCCTGCCCCCTCCCGTCTGCAGATTTGTGTCTGCTGTGTCCTGGCAGCGTCATGTGGGCGCGAGGCAGATGCAGATGCAGGCTGGCAGCGGCGGTGGTCCTGGCCCAGGATGACGCGAACTACGAAATTAATTTAGACACAAAGCCTGGCCAACATGGCGGGAGCTGGGGCAGAAGCTGACGCTGATGCTGGAGCTGGTGCTGGAGATGGGGTTGCAGCTGGAGCTGTAGACAAGTCCTTGCACGCTGTCAGACCCAAAAATTTGCATTTTAGCGTTGAATGCTTTTGTTTAGATTTTCTTGTGAATTTAATTTATTGGAAAATTAGCGCATGACGTCAAGCTGCAAACTAATTGAATGCGAAACGTGCAACAACAGCAACAACAACAACAACAACAACAACAACAACAAGAATCAACGGCAACCACTACTCGACAGTTCGGGCAGCTTCAACTATTAATTGAAGCCATAAAAGTTGAGGCAGCTCGCGTCTCAGCAGTGGCAGGGGGCAAGCAAACAAACTTGCCACACGCAACAAAATTAGCACACGAAATGCCAACTAAACAAAGAGTGTCGAATGTGTGTGTGTGTGTGTATGTGTGTGGAGAGACTGTAAAATGAGTCGCATAATTAACAAATTCGCATAATTTTAGCATATGAAATTGTTTGCATCAGATCTTGGCTACACTGCAATTACCAGCAATTATTTGGCTAAATTTAACCACTTCTTCTTTCTTCTATAATTAGCACATTTTCTTAATGTTAACATTTACCCAACACGCGAGTCTCAAACAGACCGCCTGGTTAGCTCGGAATGTGAACTCTGAGTTACTTCTGGGCAAATAAAAATAGTTAAGAGTTCTGCCAACTAAACAGCATTTCTAACTTAATCGTAACAACTGCAAAATTGCAATAAATCTTGGCTGTAACGAAATAAAGAACGAATTGTAATTTTTGTGTTAAATTTAAGCGTCTTACTAATAATTTTATATTACCATAAATATTTATAATTTCTACAATATAATTAAATATTTTACTCTAACTTTAATTTAAACAGCATTTCTAACTTATTTGTAAGAACTACAAAATTTCAATAAATTAAAGTTGGCTAAAACTTGGAAAAACAAAATATCTGTTTAAGCAAGCGTTTTTTATAAAATAATATTACTATAAATATTTATAAAATCTACAATATAATGACATATTTTTTTCATTACTTCAATTTAAATAGCATTTCTTACTTATTCATAATTTCAATAATTTATAGTTGGCTCAAAATATTTGTTTAAGCAAGCCTTTCCTATAAAATAATATTACTATAAATATTTATAAAATCTACATTATAATTATTAATTTTTATCATGACTCCAATTTAAGCCGCATTTCTTACTTATTCGTAACAACTACAAAATTTCCATAAATGATTCTTGGCTCAAACTTGGACAAAAAAGAGCTGTTTAAGCAAGCCTTTCTTATAAAAATAATATTACGATAAATATTTATAATTTTTACAATATAATCACATATTTTTTTCATTACTTCAATTTAAATAGCATTTTTAACTTACTTCTTAACAACTACAAAATTTCAAAAAATCTTAGCTGTAACTGATGCAAAGAAAGAATTATAATATTTGTCTAAAACTTAAGCAAGTCTTACTAATAATATTATATTACTATAAACATTTATCATTTCTACAATAGAATTATATATTTTTCTCATTACTCCAATTTAAACAGCATTTCTTACTTATTCGTAATAACTAAAAAATTTCATTAATTTATAGTTGGCTCAAAATTAGACAAAAAAAATATTTGTTTAAGCAAGCCTTTCCTACAAAATAATATTACTATAAATATTTATAAAATCTACATTATAATTATTAATTTTTATCATGATTCCAATCTAAGCAGCATTTTTAACTTATTCGTAACAACTACAAAACTTCAATAAATGATTGTTGGCTCAAACTTAAACAAAAAAAAAATCTTTTTAAGCATTTCTTATAAAATAATATTACAATAAATATTTATAATTTTTACAATATACATATTTTTTTTATTACTTCAATTTAAACAGCTTTTCTTACTTACTTCTTAACAACTACAAAATTTTAATAAATCTTTGCTGTTACTGTAAATTTTAAGCAAGTCTTACTAATAATATAATATTACTACAAACATTTATAATTTCTACAATATATAGTTAAATATTTTTGAAGTCTGACTTTAAACTAATTATTTAAAAATCTAAAAGTCATATTAAAATAAAAAAATAAGAGAAAATTTACCCGTTTGGTTTGCGCTGATCAATTGATAAATATATTTGACAATAAGAAAGATATATCGAAAGAGTTGTGTAGAATGCTTAATTTACAATTGCATTTACCAAACGATTTCTAAGAAACGACTGTAATTTCGACACTCGGCGTTTATATCTGGAACCGATCTTAAGTGATGCAAAATGGTCAATTAGCCGCAGAATTATGCACACAAATTACCAAAAGCGTCGTTGGACAAATGTTAATGAAATATATTTCACAAGGCGCACAACGGAAATGCTAAATTTTCTTATATTATATGTATGAGTGGGTTTCTGTATATATATCGATGAACGTTTGAATCTCGGCTCTGGACCGACCGACCGGCTGCGCTGTCTTCGACTCTAACTGTATCGACAAAAGCAACAAATTAACATAATTGAACGCGGCAAGAGAGCAGAGCACTGAGAACCAGTTGCCGCAGTTGCCACAGTTGCCGCAGCTGCCCCACTCCTATCCATCTACCTACCGGGTTGTCGACTGGCTGCTTGGGTAATAGAATTACAAATTAAAGCGCACAAATTATACTGAAGCGCGGATATCACAACCCCGGTTCTCCACCCATCCCTTCCACCCGATCCCCTCTCTCTCAAAAGACCCACAGCAAGAGACTCAAATCAGAGTCTCGTTTATGTAATACAAAATTAGAGTACATTTTGAATGATTGGCTGCTGGCTGAAAGATCTGCAAACCAAATGTGATGCCCCAATACGGGTTTCGTATCGGCTCTATGGAAAGAACCCAGCAACGATCCAATAAATAGTTCAACTAACAATCAAACGTAGAACAACAACCCCAGCTTCAAATATATATATATATATATATATATATATATATAGAGATGGTTCCAACTAAAAATGCAAATTCATATTTTACATTTACCCACACGCACTTTTTTTTTTGCTGCCTTCAATTATTGTGTATATAATGTGGAAAATTCCGTTTTGGGCGTTAAATGTTTTAATTTCCTGTACCGAATGACATTTTAATGAAGCACTTGCCAAAAATATATATATATGTGGGCAAAAAGGGCGTATCTGAGTTTTCAGCACTTAATTTTACATGCGATTTTAATGCGTTTGTGCGATGTGACGACCCAACACGCAACGGAAGTTAATTAATAAAATATTAAAAGTTATTTATTATCATATAAGTTGATTACGAGCCGATTGCACAACTCCCCCAAATACGATTGCTATTTGGGTACATTTATCTGGATAATTGCATACTCAAAGTACACACGTAAAAGTAAAATCAATTGCAATAATTTTTCAAATTATATTGAATTACAGAAAACTGAACTCAAATATAAACTTGACATTAAGCTTAAGCCTGTGTTGAAAATTTCAAGTTATTAATTATCATATTTAAAAAATTGTAAGTCACATGATTAATTATGATATCAATCTTAAATATATTTGTATAAAAATAAAATGAAAGCAAAACTGTTAGTAATCATTAAGAGAAACCATATTTATTTTTAAAAGTATCTTGAATCAAAACAAATCAAAATGATTAATTTATTAATGCCAAGCTAATATTTATTAATATTCAGCATTTTATCTAGTATCGAAAATGCTGGAATAATGACAGACCCAAATTCTAAGAACATTTATTCAATGTATCCATTATATATTAATCTAGCCAACAGTTGTCAAGAGTTGTTTCACGTAATCTGTGCGAATAAATGAAATGCATCAAGCCAAAAAGTCGCATATTAAAACACACAGTCAAAAGAGCTGCGTACTTGCCTCAGCGCCATTCGAAGGCAAACTGATAAAACGTGCAAGAATTGCTGGCAGCGCACAAAAGGAAAAGCCAAACAGAAAACAGCAAAAACACCAACAACAGCTCGAAGATTTGGTATGCCGAGAACTGGAGCAGCGTTGTGACGTCATTAAAGTGAGCACGCACACACATGCACATGCACACAGAGGCAGCGTAGGAGAAATGTTGGGGAAAAACAAAACTGAACGAAAATGTTAAGAGACAACGCACGCAAAAAACAACGACTACCCCGACAAGCAAGCAAGGGAGAGAGACAGACAGCGAGAGAGTGAGAGCGAGAAGGAAGTAGATAGAGAGAGAGCCTATCAATTGAGCGCTATGCTGATGCTGCTCAAGGAAGGAAGCAAGAAAGCAAAGCAAACTTGGAAAGTTGAGCAGCAGTAAGAAGAGGGGGGGAGCGCAGGCAGCAGGCAGCAGGCTGCAGGCTGGCTTAGTGCCTGCTTTTTGGGCTCCCACTGATAAGCAGGGCGTTTGAAGTTGGTGAAATTTTAGCGAGTATCAAAACGAGGCGATGCAACCGGTTTGAACTCGAACACCAACTCCGACTCTCTGCGCCAGCCTCTCAATATGGCATGCTGTCAATTTGACTAGACTCTTGCTGTTGTTGTTGTTGCTGCTGCTGCTGCTGCTGCTTGAGTGCTTAGTGGGTTAGGTCGTGTAGGTTTACTAATTGCTGGGTGGCGGAATTTTTGAGTCACTGCTAAGCAATTGGAGCGTGAATAAAACTGGGTAAACTGCGGCGGGCGGCAGCAATGGAAGAAGATGTTTGTGAAACGTGTCAAAAGTTTGGATTACTAAATGAGTTAAAGTATTTATATATATATATACAAAAATCTTTTAAATTGCACACACTCTCAAATACTTAAAATGTTGTCGTTTTTTTTTCTTGCTGAACCTGCTTTGGACTGGTTATAAAATTATTTCATTTTAACGATTTTCCAGAGTTGGTGTGATTAAACTGCCAAGTGCCGTAGATAAGTGTCGGCTAGAAGATAAATGCCTTAAATTTATAGTGACAACAATAAATACAACCATAAAATCTGAGTGTGATATTCGCACTAATTCATTTGCATCTGCAGAACTGAAAACTATTATAAACATTTTTACTATATTTAAAATAAACACAACAATAACTTTAAAATACTTATTAAAATCAAATTTAAATAAAAATTGATTAATTATACAAAGTAAAAATGCTAGCTTGTTTTTTTTATAAGTTGTTACAATTATTTTCTTGGCAGAAGGGCGTTGCCAGCTTTTGCTAAGGGTGCAAGCACGAATTACGAGCAGCAAGATAAATTATAGGTACTTAATCATAATTATCAGTGGAGCGGAGGAGGGGGGGGGAACCAAAAACATTTCAGTTCAATGCCACAAATAAGTGGATGGAAAAAGCAGTCAGCAAAGACATTTGCGAACAGCATCACTTAACATGCCAGCGCGGAAAAGGCTGGCCAGAGAGACATTCTTAGATGTGGCTGGAGTCGACTCGACTTGTGCTGCTGCTGCTGCTGCCCAGCGTCATCAACATCATCAATAGATGCAGCAGCAAGCAGATGCAACGAACTCCTGCCGCGTCTGCGGCTGCTGCATGCTGCATGCTGCATGCTGCCTGCTGCCATCGCATGTAACTTAACCTCATTGACCAAGCGCATTCGACGAACATCAAATGTGAATTAGTGCACTACGATTGCCACACACAAATACACACACACGGACACACACACACACACACACACTCACACAGCATACACCTGGGCATCATCGGCGTTAGCTGCTTTTGTTGTCGGCGGTTGGTCTACGTCCACCTTCCATTTCCATTTGGAGGCTGGAGACTCAGCCTCAGCCTGGGCCTCAGCTGCAGAGAGTCTTTGGCCGCATCTCTTTGGCTATTGACGCTGCTATGCATGCATAATTTGCAAGCATAATTTAATTTATAGACGAAGGAAGGCTGCGACGGCGGTCTCAACGGCAATTGCATTTGCATAGGACAGCGCAAGTGACTTAGGCGAGTGCCCAGCCAGTGTTGGAGTAGGAGTAGGAGTAGGAGTCGGAGTAGGAGTTGCAGTTGAAGTTGGAGTCCGAGTTTCAAGTAGAAATTATTACAAAGACCCATAACCCCAACCCGCAGTCGAAAAGCCCAAAGAAAAGCTGAACGAAAATTTTAATTGCACAAAATTTGTGAATGCGTGAGTGAGAGAGAGAGAGAGGGAGAGAGAGGAGGTGTGTGTGTGTGTGTGGCCTCTGTTGTTGCATATCTTGCCAGAGCCAACACAGGTTAATGGCGTAAATGTTAACAATGCACTAGGAAGTGTAAATCTTGACTAGGCTGCCAACGGGTCCCAACACCAGCCGCTCCACAGCCTCCACGCCCTGCACAGCCCCCTTCTATTGAATTGATATCGATAGTGGACAGTGGACAGTGGACAGAGGACCACCAAGACTGCTGCTTACAAATATGTTCAATGTTCGCTGTGTTTGTTGTCATTTTTGGTTATGTTTGAAGTGTTGCATTTTGTCCTTTCTACAACTGCCTCTTATGGCTTCTATTGTTTTGATCTTAAATTATATTTTAATCATTCTTGTTAGCTTTCAGACTAGAAATTATTGCATGTGAAAGATAGTAGTAAAATGACTACAGACTAATCTGTATTTAATAGTTTAAAGTTGCCTTAATGAATACAGAATATGAATTTCAACGATATTTGTTTAAATTAGTCTTTTGCAGAAATAAGCACACATCAGATACATTTTTGAAGTTAGGTTAGGTTAATTTATTGCAGTTGTCAGAAAGGGAGCAGAAAACCCCCCATCGACACACTTGACCATGCTGGAAGATGGTTAGTTTCCTAGTTTAAGTATCCGTGAATTTCTCTATATATCTTTAAGAAAAAGAAAACCCCAAGAATTGAAATAATCTCCTCCAAAGAAGTGCTGCATCATCAATTCATCTGCTTCCACATCAAGTCAATTTCAACATCATCTACATCTTAATTTGATATATTTATATTTATACTTAGAGTGTATTAAAATAAATATATATAAATATAAAATAATAATTAATATATAAATATAAAAAAATTAAAATATCTGTTAACATTTGTCAGCTGTAATTATTCACTTTTTATTTAATTATATTTATTATATTATTGTATTTTAATTTGTTACTTATTATTAATGCATCTCAATGTATCTCAATGTTATCCTACATAATATTGATAAAACTATCTATAGTTTTTTTTTAATTTAAATTGCTGAATTTTTAATAAGAGCCTGGACTCCGATGGAGTCATAGTTTCTGGCGTCCAATTGGCTAATAACCAGCCAAAACCTGACGCCACAAAATGAAATTGAGAGACAAAAAAAAAGCTTTTGGCGACGCCTGGAAGTCGCCATTTGGGTTGTGTTATGTTTTATGCTCATAAAGCAAAGTTATTTATTTATGTTGCTATTTAAATGGACTTTTATTTTTTATGCACTGCAGTGGCAACGACAACGACAGCGACACGGAAATAGTTTAATTGCATTCGCCAGTCGGCAGGCGGCAAGCGGCAGGTAAATTGAAAGCCATTTGCTACAATCTCAACTTGAGCGGAGCGCATTTGTCGCCATGTCAATATGGTGACAGCGGCACTTCCGTTTCCGGTGTCATGGCATCGCTGCTGTCAACGGTGCAACTTACTCCCATCTGCAACCCTTGAGTTATCCGATAGTCCAGCTGTCATTTTCTGAGCTCGTCGGCAACAGCTAATCAAATTGTCTTTTTTATCATATCTCATTTTTTCATACAAAATTAAATGTAAAATGTTTATCTGACAGCTGAAAAAAATTCTGCATTATTAATTTATCGTTAATTGACCTTTTCATAGATTAATTTAATTTTCTCGCAACATCAAAATCCTGAAAAACTGACATTTATCATTAATTTGTATGCTGGACTTAAAGAAAAATATAAGCAAGTTCATAATTGAGACACATAAAAATAATATGCTTAAAATGTATATTTATTTAATTACTTTTAATTATAAAAATTTAAATTTAAATGCCAGTTTTTATTAAGCGTATTTAACATTTCCAAAGAACTCTCCCAAATAGGGTCACCCTTAAGAATGGGCCTTTGAACACGCTGGCAGCTGTAGGAAAATAATTTAAACAAACAATGCTCGACTAATACAAAAGCAAACTCTTCATTTCCACTTGAGGAGCGTCGCTTACACTCAAAACAACAATAAAATAAAAGATAAAAAAAAATAAAAGTAACACATGGATTTTGTGGGGTGGGTGGGGTGTCTGTGAAGAAGAAGCAGCGACAAACAAAAGGACCAACTGAAAGTGCTCGAAACTGTAGCATAACTTTGAGCGCAAAGAAAACGCTTCCGGTCGTGGCTAGCAGACAGAGAATTGAGAACTGGAGCAAAAGGATTAGCAACAGCCAGCAGCCCACAGCCCCACAGCCCAACCGCCCACCAACCGCCCACTCTAACCAACTCCAGGACATGTGTCGATGCAGCAGCAAACAACAGGAGAGAAGAAAATCTGAGGCAGACAAGCAACCCCTCCAGGATCAAGCTGCCCAGTCAGAGTCAGTCCTCAGTCAATTGCCAAAGTGTCACAACGAACATTTGAAAGCACAATAAAAATATACGGTCGGGACAATGTCTGTCTAACTGTCTATTTGTCTGCCTTGTCCCGTTTGCTACTCCTCTCTCTCTCTCTGTCTTGTCCTGGTCTGGGCAGCACGATGATTTTCAAGGACGCACAGGCAAATTGCTAGACACGATTGAAGTGCTTTAGCACAGGATACACCTAAATGTGTCTTCAACGTTTGCAACTTTGGGTCAAGTTTAAGTTTAAGCCGCTTGTCCTTAAAGCCATGTCCCGTGCAAATATTTAAAATCAACATATTCAATTAAAAAAGCTAGCTAAAAACTAATTTCTAATACAAACACAAACAAATGTCACACACACACACATACATAAGGAATAGCAACCAAACTAAAAATCCAATTAATCTTGAGTTGCTTGGCAGGACTCTAAAGCCAAAAGAAAGCAAAGAAAAAAAATGCTGCTGTTGCTCATTAAAAACAGCGCAAAAAACTAGCAGGCAGTTGGCAGCAACCAGAAAAAAAACTAATACAAACACATAGAAAATAATATAAAAAAAAGTAAAAAAAAAAAAATGGAGGCTAGGAAAAATTGTGAACATGGAGCAAATAAATTGCAGAGTCAACTGGCCAACCAAAGCCGCGGCGGCAGTAGGATGCTGTTACTCTGGCTCTGCAGGCTCTGGCTATGGCTGTGGCTGTGGCTGCTGCTGCTTCCACTGCAGCTCCTGCCGCATATCCTTAATCATAATAAGAAATGCGCCAGCGCCAGCGACCGTTGCCAAACAGAGACAGCGAAAATGTGACTCGCGAGCAAATAACAAAAAAAAACACAACCCGCACACACACACACATACATAGTACATGTGTGGCAGCCTCATCGTCGTCGTCCTCAGCATCCACGTCGTTGTTTTCCTGCTGGTCCTCGTCGTGCGACGCCAGCGCAGCTACCGCGACCAATCACAAAATTTCGTGGAAAAGCGCGCAAAAATAAAATAGCGCACAAAAAATAAGTAGCTGCAACAACTACAACAATAACAAAGAGCATCTGACAATGACGAGCGCTGCTTGAGGCCGCTGCTAACTAAAATGCGTCGCAGCTGGAGAAAGCAGCGAAGCGACGTCGCAGCCAGCGTCAGCAGCGTAGGAGAACATAACGAAAATGTCGTCGTCATTTTATTTTGGGGTAGGTTTTTTCCTTAACTTTGCCGAGGTGCATCGCATTTGCAGGGGAAAGTCTTTGAGTGCCTTTCCAAAGAGAGGCCCAAAGAGTGAGAAAGAGAGTGAGGAGTCATCAAAGTGTTGAGTTTACTTGCGGAGTAAGAAATGCGATTACTTTGAGTGAGTTTTGCTGAAGCAACGGTTTCAAGGTTGGCTGACAATGCAATTGATAAGTGATGACAACTGAGTGCTCAAACCCAATGTGTGGACAAAGGAGGCAGTGGGGAATACAGAACAGTTTTATATTTTTATGTATGCAAAAATGCAGCTTATAGCAAAATTGAGAAACCTTAAGCATTTTATATATATATATAGAAACTTGCTGAAATCAAGCATAGTTTATTAGATTTATTTCTAATCGATATTTGTATTAGATTTAACGCATCAATAAGAACCAAGATTTATGGATTTATATGTCATTTGCAATAAATAACTTGTAGCAGATGAAATGACTGATGATTGTTTAAATAACATTTGTTTTTGGCTCAACAAGTAAACGAGCAAAATATACTGATAAATTATTAGATTATTCAATTGATGCTGTAAATATTTGACATAAGTCGCTTGAGCTTCGACTTATTGTAAATAATGGGGGAAAATGTTAAGTTTAAGTTTAAGAAACTGATTTAAGAATTTAATAAAATGATCTTTAATTAAAAAAGATTATCTATCTGATCATACAAGAATTGAAATATCACATTTAGCAATATTCATGATATGATTTAATTTCTTCAGATTTTTTATTCATATTGACAATATTTTAAGGCAAATTACTATATTTTCAAGGCTCAAGTCAATTGATCAATTATTGGCAATTATTAATTCAATATGATGACATCGTCATTTTGTCGGCCAGCTGTTAAAATCCCAAGCAATTTGCTAATTTCGTCAGCAAGTGCCAATTAAGTATACGCAAAATTAGCGCAGTTCTCTTCGCTGCTACTCTTAATAATGCAGCGGTGCTAAGTTTAAGAGAAAAGTCAGAGCATTTGCTTGAAGCCAAAACAGTTATAAAAAAACACCAAGAACTGCAGCGATGGAATGAGTATTTTTTTTACTTTATTTATGCTTCTAGTTTTCATGATTATTTTTGGTTATTACCGGAAGCAGAAGCAGAGCCGTAGCCAAGCCTACTCGCAGCCGCAACGCAATTTTCTAAGCCAATCGGAGCGCAAACCTTTCAGCAACGATGACGACAGCGACGACGACGACTGCGACGACGACGACGACGTCGGCGCACGACGACAAAACAACAACGAAAAACGAACACTTTGCACGAACGAGCTTTTGCACACACACGAAGCCTGATTATGCCGATGACGAAGGGGGTTCGCTCGTAGGCAGGGCGACGAAGGAGGAGGGTCCGATGCGTGTGTGTTTGAGTTGGCCGACTAGGCGTATGAGCAACAATTAATTATCCGGACGCCTCTGTCGCAGTTTTTTCCACTACAAATTCTACAGATAATAATGGAAAAAATGTTGCTCTGTCGTACGAATCAAATTCTTCACCTTCCCCCCCAGCGACCCCCTCCCACCCAGCGCCCATTAAAAACACACACACACACACAGAGACAGACAGAGACGCACACAGGCATAGATCATTTAAAATGCG
Organism: Drosophila multiciliata; assembly: GCA_037043605.1. NCBI lineage: Eukaryota > Metazoa > Arthropoda > Insecta > Diptera > Drosophilidae > Drosophila > Drosophila multiciliata. Next base: position 12,364,451 of record JBAMBF010000589.1, read on the forward strand.
CGTCGATGACCATTTCAAATGGTTCCGCAGCAGTTCCCCCCTTTCAGCCACGCCCCATTCTTTCAAATGTAGACAGTAAAAATAGTAAAAAATGTTGGCCAAAAAAGGCGATTGCCGCTTGATATCAGAGACACATCGCGGCAAAATAAAACCAACGCAAATATAACACAAATATGTAAAGCACAAAAAATTCTACAATTGCTGCGCCTTTGCTATTGCTGCCACCCACAGCTAACCGTTTCAAAAATAGGGAAAATAAAAAAACCGCGTGTCTGCGCCAAAAAATAAAGTCAAATGGAAAGCATTCGGAGGGCAGCAATAACAACAACAATAACAACACAAACAACAACGCCAAGTTAGCAAAACAATTGAACAATCGCAGGCACGGAAGCTGGAGGCAAGTTTTGTGGTTCTGATGGCAAATAGGGGAGTTTCACTGATGCAGAACTGCCTGGACAATTCCTCCCGCCACAGAGGCTACTGTCTGGTAGCTGACCAACGTGCACCGAGCACACGTTGTGGTTTCTATCGCAGTTCAAGCATACAACAATCGTAAGTTATCCACAATCCTTATAATTCATGCATAAGCTAGAAAGTAGCGCAATTTTTATTTAATTTTTTCACAAATTTTAAGCTTTAAAAATTGCAGCTTTTTTTTAACAGATAAATTATAACTATGTCCTTGGAGTTATATCTTAAGTAGTTTATGTGGCATGAACCCAGATTGAACAACAAAAATGGTTTCCGCAACAAGCACGCAAAATGAGGACAAAAAGGCGCCAATCAGAACTAGACTCGTTTTGTGGCATAGAAAGTCGCAGACACAGAAAGACACAGATTGAGAAATGAAAACAGAGAAAGCCAAAATTGAGCTAAAGTCTTCAGGTATCTAATAATAAAAATAATATTGCTCTTGGGACCAAAGAGAATTAATTACGTAAGCACTGCATGAATGAAATAATTTTACTAAAATTAAGAAAAATTATTTTTAATATTACAATTAAAAAATACCATTTACAACCCACATGACCCCCTTTCCCAAATAGTTGACTTATCAAATATAATTTATTTAAATACATTTATTAAGCATACGCACCGTTTTCGCAGCTGCAGTTGCAGTAGGCTTGCAATGCCACATTTATTTTATTTGATGCACCGATTGCAAATAAAATAAATGTGGCATGGCAAGCCTATTGCAACTTTAAAAGTTTTGTTTATTCTCGAATGTGAAATACATTTTATGTGCTAAAAAATGAAATTGAAAATAAAAAGTGCTTTCGATTGAGCTGTTGTCTGACCGCTTGGCCACGATCAGGGTCATGAGCCAAATACTTCAACTGAATGGAATGCATTTTGTGAATTTTTTGCACAGTTGTTATTTTTCTTTGTTGTTGTTATTTTTTTTTTTTTGAGTCTACACGCTCTTTATTCGTTATTGTTTTTTATTGCTGGCCTCTTTTTTTTTGTTGCATTTGGGACACAATCAAGTGCAATGGCACGAGTTGCAATAAATCAGACATTGATCCATATATATTTTCAACACACACACACACACACATTCACATAGACAAACCCTCGACTCGACTGGGGGGTTTTTTATTTTTTTTTGTTAGCGGTTGTTTGTGCAACGACCTTGAACCCCGTGTGGCAAGCGGTCAAACAAAGACGAAAAGAAAGCAAAACAAAAAACATGAAAAAGCTACAAAGAAAAAACAACAACAACTACTCCAAACACACACACACACACACAAGCACACGCACACATAAAGCATAAAAAAACATCAACTAGCAGGCATATAAAAATGTGTTAAATAAATACATATATATATATATATATATATATATATATATAACTTATATATGCCATATATATTTGATATAGTAGAAGGCAACACCCAACGCACAGTCAAACAAAAACGTGAATGAGCCTGGCTCCGGGGGCCATCACAGGACGCAGCATATGGTCACAAAGCCGGCCTGCAGTGCGTGCCACATGTTGCAAGCGCTGCACAAAACACACACACACACAATGCAGCGCCAACAAACTGCATGCAAAGTCAACTACGAAAACGGCACCCTCGGTTAAGGGGGTAGGGGGGGAGCAGGCCAGCGCGCAGGGATTGAAAATTGTGAATGAAACTCGAATGCAGTTGCAACTGCAACGAGTGCATTCTTTATACTAACTCACAAACACACACAAAGAGCATATTTTATGCGATGCTGCATGTTGCAAGCTGCAATTCAGACATTAAGCTTCCGCTGACAATGCCACAGAAATACAGCCAATCATCGCAAAACATCACAGATCATTTGCCAGTTTTTTATCAAAGATCGAGAATTGAATGAGAAGAAATTGCAGCTATTTTAAAAAATAAAAGAAACACATTTCATATTTTACTTCTTACCAATTATTCGATTTTAGCAGAATTTGGCTCATCTTCTGGATTATGCCAGAACTGGGGTTTTTGGCAATTTGGTTATTTTGCTACTTCAGCTAAAAATATAAAATTTATATCGAGACTGTTGCCTGAAATAATAATCGCAAGCTTCTAGCTCTGGTAATAAAAAGCATAAAAAAAAAATATAAATAATTAATTTTTCTCATGACTTCTTTAAAAAAATTTGCAGAATTAAATTACTGATATAAATTAAAATTACAAAAATTATGAGACATTTACAAAGTCTGAGTTATATTAAGGGATTATCGTATTGACATGATGGGCATCTCAAAATCAGCTTAGCTCGCTGCGGGTTATATAATTTTTGTAAACTGTAGCTTAAGGTGGACTTTAACAACTTCAAACAGTTGCGAAACAAATCGCAAAACCCTTTGCAAGACAAAAGTGGGAGAAAAAAAAGAAGAGAAATAGAAGTGGGAACCACATGAAACCGCATGTGGAATTGTCATTTGCCTTGCAGCACTGTAACCACAGACGCCATCAACGCAACCAAGCGCTTTCATTAAAAGGAAAACTGGGCTCAAATTTGTGCAGCCGATTTCTCGTTTCAGCTGCTGCTGCTGCTGCTGCTGCTGCACGGCAACAACATGCGCTAAAGCAACTTCAGTACATAAATAAACAACAACTACACAAAGACAGTTAACAGCAGTAGTACAAAACCAAAAAAAAAAAAACAAAATACAACACAAAAAATTGAAACGGAAATACAAAAGCCAAAAACATTTTTCAACGCTGGCTGAGCAACAACAACGGCAACAAATGCCGAGCATCTTTCGTTTTAATTGCAAACTAAGCGTGCGGTTGGCAGCGCAGCGGCAGCAGCAGCAGCAGCGACGGCAGCGAAAGCAGCGACGGCAGCGACAGCAGCAGCAGCAGTAGCTAAAAAAAACGCACATAGGAGACGCCAAAATGTAGGCTTCACCGAGTGATAAACAACAACGGCAAATCAAAGGGGGGTGGGGTAGTGTGTGGTGTTTTGGCATGCACTGCTGCAGGCTGACAGCGACTGCGACAGCAACTGCGACGGTGACGGCGACGGTGACGGCGACTGCGAGGAACGGTTTTTGCAACCCCCTATGCACCGATACCGAAACCAATCCCAAAAAGCCAGCGGGCCCCAGCTGCACAGCTGCGAGTAGTTATTGTAGTTGGAGTAGTTTTTGTATACGCAGGCCTCGCAGGGCGGAGCCTAGCCGAGAGCAGCCAGTCTCCCATATACATCCATACATATATGCATACATACATATATATATATATATATATATATATATGTAAAGAGTCGCGCACTTTTTTCTAGCATACTTTTTTAGTGCAGGGCTTATGTCTGCATGTGTGTGTGTGTGTGTGTGTGTGTGTGTGTGTGTGTGTGGGTGCAGCTGACTGTGCATGTATTTGTGTAGTTTGCACGCATTTCATCATTTACGGCCCAAGTTTTTTCTACATTTTAGTTTTTGGAGTTGGGAGTTGCTGGCAGAGAAATTGTTTTTAGAAATACGCGAAAATGTTTGCTGAATTTTCTTTCTTGCACTTTTTTGGCCTGGAAATGAAAAATTTTTAGTGTCTACATAAAAGTTGGCAGATAACGGCGCATGGTGGGTGGGTGGGCTGCCTGTTTTGACTGTTTGTATGTTGTCTTTTGCACTTATTTTTTTTTCTATTTCCACCAACTGACGAAAGAAATACATGCACATACGCACACAGTATACATACATATATATATATATGTACTTATACATATATGCAGGCAGACAGAATGCGCAGAAAGGTTGCAAGCAGGCAGCACGTAGGCATAGATAAACACATAGATGCCACATGAAATCAATAGAGAAGAAACAGTGGATAACTTTGATAAGCTTGCAACAGAAATGAGAATCACAGTTGAGTTGTTTAAACTTCTTCTAGCCAAATTTAAACAAACTGTTAACTGCTGTTAGCAAATACTAATAATAAATCTCTAGAATAATAAAACACTGCAATTTTATGAGTAGAAAATTGCAATATATCGCAATTTCAAATTGCAGACACAACCAGGAGTTGAATCTATTGATCAACTGCGTCGGAGATGGCTAATGAAGTTGCTTGGGTCACGCATTAAATGTCAAAATGAAGACACGCATAAAACCCAACAAAATTAATGCAAATAACCGGCAGGTATTTTAATCAAGCCCAGCAACAAAAAAAATAAAACAAGAAAAAAATTATATGCAACCAACCCCCGGGAAATGACAAGCGCCTAATACTTTTTTTATATATGTATTTTTTTCCTATGATTTGATATGTAAGGCAACAGCGGGGGGGTTGGGGAGGAGAGAACGTGTGGCATTGATGGGCCCATGGAACTCGTTCATCGTCTGCGCAAAATTAGAGGCAAGGCACTGGGCACAGTCTAGCTCAAGGGGAGTGGGGCAAAGTCAGAGGGAGTTTGGCAGGGGAGGATGGGGGGGAGGGGTCGGTGTACAAGTGCGCATAATAACCATCAATCAAGCGGCATAGACAGGTGGACAAGCAGCTTCGTGGACAAGCAGCGTCAAACAAACAACGTGGACCAGTCGCCAACTTGCAGACAGACAAAAAACCAACACACACACACAAATACATACATTCATGTGTGTGTGTGTGTGTGTTTGCTTTGAAAAATAACGCGAAATTTCGCATTTCACGAAAAATTTTCGCATTAATTTACCAAAAGGCGTTGGGCCAAAACAAAAAACCAGAAAAAAGATCTGCACAACAACACAAAAACGCAAAATAAAAATCGGCAAACGTGGCCGAAAAAATGCGCCACACACACACACACTCACACACACATAAAATGGCGAACAAAAGCAACAAGCCAACAATTTTTAGAACAATTTTTTTCAAGTGCCAGAGGCATAAACACATTTGAGTTGGCCAGTTTGGAATTGGAGAATTGGTTGTGAGAATGGGGAGTGCGGAGGCGGAGGTAGAGGTACAAAAGCTGCGTCCATGTGCCTGCTACTTTATCGTTTTTTTTTTTTTTGTATCTGCGGGCAGTTGGGGCCTTTTAGGCAGCCTTCTGACCATGGCAAGAGTGTAAGTCGAAAACGCGGCATTTTTATATGTGCGGCTATACAAATGCGTTTTATGTGCGACTCTGAAGTGGCCAAATGGGTGGGCAGCGGCAGCAGCGGTGGCTAAAACCGTAGACCAGTAAAATGCTTCTGGGTTGGGCTACCAAACATAATTCACAATAAGCCAACAACTCCAGCGATCTGTGGCATAAACCAAATAATCATTTGCCAACAAATTTATTTGCGTACCGCGCGCAAATTCTAAACTGAAATTTATTAAATCATTAAATATTTAAAGTGTGTTTTTTCGTTAATAAAAAAATCTATTTCTTTATTTCATCTGTGTTTCTTTTGGCCAAGTTAATTGAACTAATGCTTGAAATCTTTTTACCATTTTTTAAATATTTCCAAAAGCTTTCCATCAAATTAGAAACTGTCACACAAATGCTGTTTCGAGTGGGCTATTCTCTTATTTATATATCTATATATATTTATTTATATATGTAGCAAATTTAATTGCATTTGCCATAAATCACCTTTAAGTTGGAGCTGAGAGCATTCTGGTAAGCAAACTGGCATAAATCAAAACAGATTTGATCCGATGCATTTTGGGATAACATTGAGAATGAGTTCACTCAAGTTGCCAATTGACTATTCCATTAAGTTGCAAATTGCATAGTTAAACTAACCACTTTCATCACAGTTCATGGGGTAGCTCAAACTCAGCAATTAAATTGCAATTTTTTTTTTTCAATAATTCCAAAAATGCATTGCAAATATTTTGTAGTAAACATATTTTTGAGAATTTTTGTGCATATCTACTTTCAAATTCTGCAGGCCACAAAGTATGCAAAAGCAAATTTGAAAATTGATCGAAGTAGAAGAAGAAGAAGAAGAACTTAAAGAAAATATACACACACACACATACACACACACATACGCACACACAGAGCATTTATTTAATACGAGATGATAGAAGTTTTTTGCTTTTTCTTCACAAAGCGGCCAAAGCTGCTGGCATATATGAAAATGATAAAGTTTTTACCAATTGCTGGTGTTTGGGGAGGGGGTGCGGGGTTGGTTGTTTGTGGGTTGCAATACAAGCCCTTTGGCAATACATTGTGCAATATACAAACTTGAAATTATTATTGCTATTAAATGCACAAGCAAAAAGTTCTTAAAGTTTGTGCAAACAACTTTTGCAAAAACCCATAAAATGGGTGCTAGGCCCCCTGGGGGGTGGGGGGGATATATGGGATGTGTTTCTATCGAGAACTGCATTTCTGCCTTCATTATAAGGCATACATCTTGGAACGGCGAACGGACGAAGCAACCAATCATCGGCCACTGTCCATCCATATTGACGCATCTTCATCATCATGGCCAAAAAGCTGGCCAAAGTTTTTCGCACTGCCTTTTTGCACTGCCGGCACAACTTAATTAGTGTTCAATCAACAATAAACTATAAACACTCTCTGTTTTTGCAACTTGGACTTTTGCCTGAAAGGTTGCGGTTGCCATGGCTCGAACGAAACTTGAAGAAAACAGTCAAAGACGGTCCCAAAAGCGAACAAGCTAAAAGGGGCATCTACTGTTGCCAAATTAGTAGTTATTAGTTTGGAGTATCAGAGTTTTATTGGAATTTTTTGTTTTGCTCTTTTTATGTACAAAACTTGGCCAAGAGCGTTCCGATGGTGCAAAAGCAGCAACATCGAGCAAACCAAATCAGGCCAACATATAAACAGACACTTCAATCGAATTATTTTGTCATGCCACAAAATTTAATTAGTGATGACTTTTTTTGCTGCTGTTGTTGTTGTTGTTGTTGTTGTTGTTGGCTTAGTGATACTGCACTTTCAGCTTATTGCTGCTAATGCATTTACCAAAGTGCTTTACAAACTTTTGTTGACATTGTTCCTATCGCAAAATTTCCATTTAATATAAGTTTATTTAAAATAATGCAATTTAGTATCAGCAAAAAAATTGTTGAAAATTGCTTTGAGCTTAAAAAATGAATTAATTGCTTAAATCTGAAGCTCTGCTCACAAAAATTTATATTTTTAATGTTATTTTTGTGTAAAGTGAGTCGTGGAATTTAAATTCTCGCTTTATATAATTATTTAACAAAATTTTCTAATAAAAAAACAAATTTTAAAAAAAATTAACAGTCGTATGAACTCTTAAGAATTAAAAAAAAATTACTTATATTTACAAAAATCTTCAAAAATTTATCAATAACAATAAAATAACTACTTTTGCTATGCTTTAACATTTTTTGGGAAATAATTTATGGCATTTTGTATTTTATTCTCATTTTTCGAAACATAACAAAGCAATATAAATATGCTTGAAGAATGCATACTAAAATCCCCTGAGGAGGGCCAAAACTCATTTTGCCGCTGGTCAAAAGTCATTTCTTGCTGCTGCAAAAACTTGCATACTTTGGCCAGAACTGCTCAAGCTGCACTTTGGCAACGTGGGGCAAGCCTTACAAAAAACTTGTAACTTGCTGTAAATTGATTTACTTGGAACAACAATAATGAGTGAAAACATGACCACACAAGCACACACACACACACACACACACACACACACACACACACACACACACACACACACACACATGTACACACCCTGTTTGGGGCCACTGACGCAAGTCGTGCAGAATATTAGCAAGAAAATTTAAAAGAAAATTTTCCATAAAATGTGCAAAAGTATGCGAAAGTTATTAAGTGCATACAAAGTAGAAAAACATACACTAACACAAACATACCCACACACACACACACACACATACGTAAGCAACACAACATCGATTCAGAAAACTTTCTAATCACGTGTACATGGCAGCAGTCGAAGTTGTATTACTTCCTGGCAAGATGTTGGCTGCCTTCTTGCCCCCCCCCCCCTCTCACACCACACTGCCACTCCTTGCAAGACAATCTCTTATATTTTACAAGTTTTCTATTTAAAATATAAACACACGCATGATTGGAATTGAGCAGTAGAAAACTCTGTTTGGCATTTTAATAATTTGTTAAAACATTTTTATGTTTTTCTTTTGGCCCAAAACCAGGATGCATCTCTGTTTTTCCAATTTTATATATATTTTAATTGCTGTTATTATACGCTCAGCAAAAAGCCAATTGAAGTTGACCTGTGTGCAGAATAACTTAACAGTTACACGTAGTATTATTATAATAATAAGTCCTTAAGAACTTTTTTAGAGAATATTATTTGAATACGAAATTCGAATTGAAATCGCGTTTCCAACTTGCAGCATTAATCTATAGTTCAAAACATAATCTTTTGATAAAGTTACAGCTAAGACTTTAACCCTAAATTGATAAGTTTTATGGGAATAATTTTAACATCGACTTTGAGCCAGAATCGTCTTCTTAACATGAACTGTAGTAATATTCTAGAGTTCAAGCCATAATCAAAATGCTCTGCTGAAAATCCTATCAATTTTGAACCTTGTCCAAAACACTTTTTCGATTACAATATTAAAATTGTGTTACGCTCGACGGGCAACGATCTAACTGGTTAATATTCCAAACTTTAATTGGCTTCAAATTCTATAACACTTGCAGTGAAATTCCCTTGAATATAAATTCAAAAATTGCACATATATTTTTGAAGCCACAGCAGAACTCTCATGAGATTTTCCACACACATATTTTGACCAAACAAACATTTTTTTTTTTTTGTTTCTAATTTTCAACCCAATGCTCAGCGCACATAACTCAAAACACCTGGCCAACACACATGAGCGCACACACACACACACACACACACATGAAGAGGACGAAACGCCAAAAGTGCCGCAAATGAAAAATGCAAACGAAATTAAATTACAGTCAGTAACGAAACAGCTCACAAAGAATAAAAAACACAAAAAACTAAATAAAAAAACAGTAATAAAAAAAAAATTTAAAAAATAAGAGATGTATATAAAAGCAATAAACTAAAAAAGTTCAAACAGGCGGCGCATAGTTAGCAGAATTCGCCGCGTTCTGTTTTACTTTGCGAATTAAATCTGAGCGGAACTCACACACACACGAGTACACACACACAGGAGTACACACACACAGCTGTAATGATGCAGCAGCTGCGCTTAGATTGCATTAAGTGGGTGGGCCTTGGGTGGTTGTGCTCGGAGCTGCTGCAGCCGCCTGCAAAGGCAGCCAAAGCAAGCAAAATTTTTAATTTCCGCGCAAAAATCACAAAACTGGCAAATGGCAATGCAAAAAGCAAACCTAAAAAAATATGAAAATAGAAAAAAAAAACCAAAAAAAAATACTGTAGAGCGAAAGGTGCAAAAAATGTGAACGCTTTCGCGCACATTAATGAAACGCGCTCATGTGAATACTACTACAGCGCACACAAGGAGCAGCGAGGATGCCCAGGACGAACAGGAACTAACAGTTAGGTGGAGTGCAAGGAGTGGGCCAAACCAGTGCGAGAAGTGCAGCAATTTCCAATGAGTTGCTGCCAAAAAGGATGCAGTTGATTTTTAGTTTGTTTTGAAATACAGCTCAAAAATTGAAGTATAAGTTTGTTGATATAGCAATTATATATACATATATATATATATATCTGTCTATCTAAAATTACTAGTTTAGTTACTGAAAATTGAAGTTTTCCATTTTTTATTTGCGGGATGCAATTAAACATATTTTATTAGAGCATAAATCAAATGCAAAAAGCATAACCAAGCCAATTAGTTGGGGTTTTGCTGTTCCATATTTTTTATAAAAATATTACACATACGACCCGTACGTCACTAATTAAAACATCATATGTAATTTCAGCTTTTTTACAATCCCTCTTTTGCTCGGCGCCACACACACACACACACACACACACACACTCACACACATCTCCAGACTGTTGCATTAAAATTAATTTTCGTATATTTTTATACATTTTTTCCTCTCACTTGTCAAGTCAAAAGCTTAGCACTAACTACAAAAACAAAACCATAAAACTCAGAGAGAGAGAAAGGAGGAGACAAGTAAAAAAAAACCCGCTTGGAACCAAAACTCTACTGCTGGCTGCAATTGGACCACCTTGTTGGCCATGCTCAACCCGCACCCGCACACAATATTTGTCTTTTTTAATAAAAATAATATTTCTACATCGCTCGTTACCTTAACAATGTCCTCCTGGTCCGTTGCCGTCCTCCAGTTTCGCAACAGTTGAAGTGTGCGCAAAAAAACAAGCTCAAATAACCAACGCCAACATTTCTGCTGGCCAACCAACCGGCCAAGTTAAAAGTTAATGAGACAACATAACTTTTGCGGTCAGCCAAATGAGTAGTCAAAAAAAATATCCTATTTTCGAGGGTCGCTTATACTTTAAAAAATATGTTTACCAATATTTTAATATTAATTTTTAAATTGCAAGCAAATTTACATAAGTGTTTTTTCTTACTTTTTAAGTACATTACAAATTTCAAATTTTTTATATATTTTAATTATAATTTAATTATTGTAATTTCTACTTAATTAAGATAAGCCCAACTTTACTTACCCGACTCGCACTTACTTACATATTTATGGGTCACAATTTGCGGCGCTGTGGCAAGTAGAAACCAGGCTGCAGCAGGTTGTAATCAACATTTTCATGTGCGGCACAAAAATTAAACAATTTGCAGAAAGAATAGCAAAAAAAAAAAAGGTTAGAAGTGTTGGCAGAAAAGTTGGACAATGGTTTGGAGTGACGCCTGCAACTTGTGTCTTGTGTCGTGTTAACATTACGAAATTTATGTGAGTTGCATGTGTCTGTCTCCAGTGCGGTTCCGTGTGCCGGACATGCCTTATCCCACAGCGCACTTTAGCCATTAATCAGCGGAGCGTCCATGCCACACACTTGTCACTCAGGCGACGCTTATCACTTGGTCCATTGAACGCTTCCCGCGTCTGGCATAAATATCACTTAAATCAGTTGACTTAGCGACGCGAACTGCAAGTCTCGTGAAAGGCGAGACGGAAGACGGAAGCCGGGAGACGGGAGAAGGGAGACGGACATGGACCCACAGTTGGCTGGTACATATCAACTTGTAATTGTGACAATTGCTGTCAACAAAGCGCAGACACAAACCCCATCAAAAATGGTCGAGCCACAGCTCCAAGCTTCAAGCACCAAGCTCCATCTCCAGCCCCATGTGCCACACTGGACGACAGACTGGACGACAGACTGGACGACTGCTTAGCAGCAGAGCTAAATGCGACCTTTTCCCTCCATCCTTGTTCCTCTTGCGATGACAATTTTTTGACAAAATAAGATAAATGAGTTGTTCTTTCCGCACTGCACAAACGCAGAGTTTTCCCAGAACTTCGCAAAGAAGGTTGCTTTTTTAATATAATAAAAAATAATAAAATATTTAGCATAATTAATGTCATCAGAGAAAATATGATGATTAATTGCAATTGATTTTTTAACCAACAGATTTATAAATAATAAACTAGTTTTTTTCGAAAATGGAAATGATCGAATTTTCAAGATTTCCCATCAACTAAAAGTTAAATATAAAATATGATTTTTGATAATTTTGATATAGTTGTGAAAATTTTATATTAGCTATCAATCTCAAAAAGCGTATACAAAGTGCTTTATATAAGTTTTTCTGCTTTCTTCCCAGTTCTTTTCCAAGGGTGGTCAATGGAGTGTGTAGGAGTGTGTGGAAAGTGTTGGCCATAAAATGGCGCTTACTATAAATTTTAAAGCTAGACAAAGTTATTTAAAAATCATTGAGCTGCTCGCAGTTCTTCTCCGCATTCTGCTCCGCCTTCCCCCAGCAGCTCCTTTTGCGCGCTCATTTACAATAAATTCGCGATTTCGGTTCGGTTTAGTATAGAATTTCTTTTTCATTTTTTTTTTTATTATTTATTCTTTTTTTTTGGTGATTTTTTTGTTGGCTGTTTGCGCTTTTCTGCTCTGTGTTTTGCATGTTTTTTTTTGCACCATTGACTAAGCCAAACAAAGTCTGATGCTCGAATTTATTATGCTCACTCCAATTGCCGGTTCGGCTCGGGTTTTTGTCTTTGCGCGCGTTAATATTCTGTTTTTTTTTTATTTGTAATTTTTAGCTTTTTCTGGTTTTGCCTTTTTTAATTCAATTTATTTTTGGATTTATACGTATTTATGCACATGGGATTCATTTCCGCTTACGGTTTCTAACTTTTCACTCGCGGAAAAAAAACCTAAAAACTCACTTTTTGCGGCTGTGTTTTTTTGTGGCGCGTTTTAATGAAAATTGATGCTGCAAAAGTGCGCAAAGGTTATTGGCGTGTCTAAATTAATGTACGGATGTTGTGTGTGTGTGTGTGTGTTGTGCCACGCCCAATTCACCCATATCCCCGCCCATCCTAATGCCCAGAAGCATCGGGGCCAGCACCTGCATCTGCATTGTGTTCAATAAAATTTTGACATTTCTTAATTGAATTCCGTTGCACAAGTTCTCCGCGAACTCAAACAAAAGCCAGCAAACCAAAAATCAAATTACAACAAAAGTCAGCAAGCGAATAAAATTTTCCACAATACACACAAACACATTTACAAATATATATATATATATGTATATTTATATATATATAACTAGTTACCTTAGTGCTGGCATCCACATCCTTGTCAGGATACATATTCGCAGCTGATCAGCGAAGAGGGAAATTTTATATAACTTCATTAAATAATTGCAAGCCAAAATGCAGCAAAAACCGCAAAGAGCCGCCACCCAGAGGCAGTCCTTGTGTCCTATAGTTGTACCTTAAGATGCCCCCAAAAACTTTTCGGGGCGTTAACTGCCAAAAGACTCGAAGTAGTAGTAGAAGAAGAAGAAGATGTACAAGTCGCAGCCACGTTCCTCGCTAACTTACCTGCCATGTGTGTGGCAAGTGCTCAAATATTGAATTTTTGGATTTTCCATTGTAATTTGCCGTGTGGCATGTTTAGGTTGTGTGTTGTTGGGTCAGCCTCTGAGCAAATGAGACGCCATTCGCAATACTCAATTAGGCGATAGACTCCACTGTGTGTGTGTGTGTGTGTTGCAAGAAATTTGATGAGCTGAAAGCGAAAGCTACAAAATATGGCAACTTGTTTGTGGTCGTCTGTTTAATCTTAAGGATCTCTTAAAGCGAACAACTTGGCAAATCGCTGCTATTCTTGCCAGGATTATGTCTTTGTATAAATCTGTAGTAATCTTCATTTAGCTTTAAGCGTATTTAATTTAAATAATATAATAATTTTAAAGAAATTATTCAATCAAAATATATTGCTGGCTATTAATATTTTCGCAGCATAATTTGAGAGCTATTTCGTAGAAACAAAATGGGCATTAAATATATTTAATTTGCCTATGATGATGATATGCAATTCACACACATTTAATAACAGCCACAGGCAGTGCAAACAACAACAGCATACGCACATATATATACATATATTTATATATAAAGTGATTGTTCAAATAACGCATACGCAGCGTGCAACCACCAAACTGCAACTGAACTTTGCTTGTGCGTGTGTTTCGCCTGTGGCACTCATTAGCTGTATTATTTACACATACTCCACTCTCACTCTCAAACATGCAACACAAATATTTATGCCACATATTTTCACACCTGTTAAGCTTTTGGGTTTTGGTATTCTGGTTTCTGGTTTTGGTTTTGGTTTTGCTGGTTGCCAACGCAGCCACTTAATTGAAATATTAAATAAGCCAATTAAAATTAAAATAATGACTGCATTATGCCACGCCCACCGCCCACTGATGGCAGACAGCAGATAGCTGGGCGAGAGCAGCAGCAGCAGCATTTATTGCCACATTATTGAAAATATAATAATTCTGAATTTGCAGCAGCTGCATGCAACGCATGTGGCGACTGTTGATAATTTGTAAATTATTGCATTACTGATAAAAGTGCAAATGGCTCCTCTTTTCCCCGAATGCTCAATGCAATATTAATGAAGTTGGTCAACAGTTTAAGTTCTTGGTTTGAGTTGAGCCACTTTCAATTATCGCAACAATTTGCTGACATATTTTTTTGTTGTTTTTTTTCTGGTTATATTTAAGGTTACAAAGGGAGAAGGGGCAGCTGAACGGTAAACCAAGCGCTGTTGTCCTTCGTTGTCCTTTGTAAACATGTTGACAAAACAAACGCAAGTGCCTCACTCCCCTCCCGACCTCTTGCTTATCATAAATGTCGTGCGGCAGAAGAGCAACAATAGCTTAATTTATAATTAAATTAATTGTTGTAATTACTTCATTAGCGTTCACTTTTCAACCTATTCCAACCGTTCATTAGGCTCACTTCCTTTGCTCCATTATGGTAACAATTGCGTGTTGTTTTTATTGTTGTTGTTGTTGCCATTTGTTGTCTATGTAAATGACATCAAATGCGACACCAAATTACACAATTAGGCAACATTAACATTTAATGCGTTATATTTACGTTTTGTTTACCTGTTTCCATTGTGAATACCCCTACGCCACACACCCCTCTCCCAAACACTGACCGCCTAAAGTGTCAGCCAAGCACGCAAGTCATAAGCATTATAATCGATTGTTAGTTAATAGAATTACGTTTGTGTTAAATATTCGTGGCTATTAATTTCGGGAGTTATGGTTATTATCGTTGTATTTTCTTGAAAACTCTTAACCCGTTGGCTGCTCCCAAAAAATATTTCTTCCAACGCCCAAGTAAGTCTAACTAATGTCTAATGTTGATTGGGTTAGCAGGGTTTGTCTTTAATGTTTAATCATAATGTTAACCTAAATAGCACAACAAATTTGTACAACCCACAATTAAGATATAACTGATCCTTCTTAGTACATCTGATGAGACTTTTCCTATATTCAGTATTTTTTTGTTCATAAAAAAATAATTATTTGCTGAAAATTATGCTTATATATATGGAAAAAATTATACATATTAGAGCATTATACTTAAATATATATTTAAAAAATTTACGACAGCCAAAGTAAATAAAAATATTAAAAAAACATTTACATAATAAGGAAAATCGTATCATATTAAAATATGATAGCAACCCAATGAATTACCTAAAAACTTATGCCCAAAAAAGAAAACCCGTATTAACTAAAACAAGAAATGTAATTATAAAAAACTGAGATAGAAAACCCATCACTTTTCCCCATTGTCCAACCAACCAAACGACTCCAACAAACACAAAATTAAGCAGCAACAACAATAATAGCGCTACCAGCGACGTCGTCGTAGTCGTCGCAGCGCCCTAAGGCGAAAACTCAACGAAGCGCCAGCTTGCGAGAAGCGAAGAGCGCCATAGCGTTAAGAGAGCGACAATTTGTGCTCTTCTAGTGCGCACATTGGCAACGAACGCTAACGCCGCAGCTGGCAGCGCACGTGTCTGTTTTTCTTGTACCTTTTACACAGCGTAAATGAGCAACAGTGGAAAATGTAAGCCAACGAGAAAAAAATGTGCCAAGCAGCGCTGCCAGCGTCGTCAACTTCGCAAGCAAGAGAGCTACAGTGAGCGAGAGTATGTAAGAGTGTAAGAGCGAGTGCGAGAGCGAGTGCATGCGACGGCCATTTGATGCTGTGGGAAAAATTGCACAAAATGAGCGACGCTCTTTATTTTTTTTTTGCCAACGCGCTGCCGTTAAAATTTTCTTTGTGTTGCTTTTGCCCGGCGATTCGTAAACAAATTCTGTGATTGGCTGACAGCCGTTGTTGGTGTTTTGCAGGGCAGAGCTGTGGAGAGTATATGCATGAGTGTGTGTTTGTGTGAGTGTAGTTTTTTGCGCCACGTTTTCTTATTAACGCGTTTTTGTGATTGGGTTTGGGGGTGCGGCCGCCAACTGGCGCAGTGAGCAGCGCAGCCAGCGTCTGCGTGTCGACTTTTTTCGCATTTGCTGGCTGGCTGGCTGGTGTCTGTGTGTGAAAATGTGGAAAATTGCCTATGCGCACCCTACTACAACCACAACCACACACATACACAGACAACTACTATGCGAAATGAGTGTAATGAGCGTGGCAGAGCGAGTACCAACTACAGCCGCATGCTGTCCCGCTCTCACATTACACATACGCCGCGTTATCTATGTATGACGTATGCAGCTGTTAGTTGTTGTTCTTGTTTTCTAACTGCGTTGTTGTCGTCGTCGCTGGCGCCGTTGGCTGTTGGTTGGCTGCGGCTGCCAACTGCGGCTGCGGCGGTGTTAATGTTTTTGCGTGTTTATGTTAATCGGGCAATGCTGCGCCGCCAGCATCTTCACCGGCATCAGCAGCAGCAGCAGCAGCAGTTGCAGTCGCAGTCGCAGCCTCAGTTAAAGTCGTAGCAGCAGCAGCTGCACTGCTTGCTTAGATGACGCCTATTTTGTTAGCAGCCCCACCCGCCAAACACACACACACACACACACGCATCGCACACTTATGTATGCGCATGTACATACATCTCTATATTGTTTTTCTTTTTGGTGTGTTTGTATTTGTGCGTTTGTTTTTTATGCATTTACTAGGCAGCATTTTGATTGCATTTTTTCTGCTCTTTTGCCTCATTTTTTTCGCCTTTTTTTCGTTTTAGTTTCTGCGTCACTACGTAATGAAAAATTGTACTATAGCAGCGACGGTGGCTACGTTGGAGCGAGATAGCAAGCGTAAAGTTTTTTTTGTATTTTTTTTAATTGCAATTTTTCAATAATTAAAATTTGCTTAGTTTGCATTTGAAAGTTTTTATTACTGTCGTTCCTCTTTGGGTTCTCAGCATATATAACGGAAATTTGTATGGATTTATTGTGATTGAAACGTAAGCAAATTGAATGTGTGCTCTTTGTGAGTGTGTGCATGTGTGTGTGTGTGTGTGTGTGTGTGAAAAGTGATAAACGAGTTGCAAGTGTAAGTGAAATGGACAGGCGCAAAGTTAAACGAATAGCATTTTGTTGGTTAAAGCGACTTTATACCGATAGCGAAGAGCCACAAAACGCTTGTTGCAATTACTGTTCTGCATGTTGCATAAATGAATATGCAGCGGATTTACGACGCAATCACTCAAAAATATGTTTGGCAATGTTTGGCTTGATTAAATTTAAAATAATCAAAACTATTCTTGATCGTTACAAAACTTTTTTTTTTTTTAAATAATATGTAAATGTTTTGCATGCTAAAAATAAATCTGATCATGAATAAAAGTGACTTAATTGAATAAAATTAGATAAATATTAGATATTTTAAATGCTTAAGATGTAGTATGGAGAATACTTAAAAACCTAATCTTTATCATTTCTTGCATGGCACAAAATTTGTTTCTCTAATTATTTTAATTGCATAGATTTTTGTGAATGGGCTTTATTTAACATACTTACGTAATAATCAAAATAGGAACAGTAATTTATTACTTGTGATCATGCAACAGCTATCAGAGACTTTAATGTCGCTTTGGCAATCTGTTTTATAATCTTTCACTTTTTACACATCCTTCATCCTTCATGGCAGAGTGTTGTACACTAATTTGTGTGCTACTTTTTATGTCCTGGTGCTAGCGGCAATTAATGATATGGCCACAAAGTCACAGCCACATCAAATGACAGGCATTCGAATTGCACCCAAAACACCTACACACAAACACACACATACACACATACACACGGCTGAAACCCAACCCCTGCTGGCCGCATTCGACAGCCAACCAATGCATGGAAAACGCATTGCCCCAGCCACACTCGCCCCACTCTAGCCATGCCACACACTAAAGTCAAAAAGTGCGTAGCCCAAACGCCCAACTACCCACACAAATACAAACAGAGACACACACACAGAGACACAGAGAGAGAGATGGGCAGGAAACGGAGAATGCGTTGTGCTGATTGGTGAAGAGCAAAAGGACGAGAAAAAAACTCTAACACATAACCACGGCTGCACATGACGTAGAGAAGGGAAGGGAAGGGCAGGGAGGGAGAGAAAGTGGTGAATTTAACTGTACCATGGGAGAGATGGCAGCTGGCTGCTGGGCGGGCTGTTGACCACAACAATACAAAAGTCAAATTAGTGGAAAATGCAAATGCGAATAAAAAACCCAAAGAGAATTGCACAAAAAATGGCACTAGAAAATATAGACATACTGGCTGCCTTATATACCGCACTGCAACAGTGATAGACAGAGCACAGGCGACACAGTTAGAGTGAGATGGCGATAATAAAGAGCACACAATACAAAAAAACAAGTCAGAGAAAAACTGCAACAAGGCATTTTCCAAAAGTGTTGGCACAAAAAATTATATTATAATTACACAATGCAGTTGGCAGTGTTGGAAACGGGTTTTGGGCTTGGCCAAAAATGTAGCCTGATTTTAGGCGTTTGTTTTGTTTTTGTATTTTTTTGTGGTATTTTTTGTCATCTGCGCTTTACATAAAGTCAATTTAGTGTGCACTCCTACTTCTTTTTATCTCTTTTCATGCCACACACATTTGCTATTATGCGTTGCACTTTTTTCTCTCAATTTCATTTTGCTCGAATTTTGTGTGGCAGTTTTTTGGGAAATTTTTCTCGGCTCTCACTCGGCTGGCAGCTGACGCTTTATGTATTTTTAACATATTTTATTATGTTTTCATAGTTTTTTCCATCAACTTACTAAAAGTAATTAAACATAAACAAACAAGTAGCTTAAGAGAAAAAATGTTAATTGAATTTAAATTAATTGTCTTACAAATCAAGCAAAGGATAATTAACATATCTGTATAGAAAAAAGACAAATTATTTCCGTTTTCTGATTCTTTTTAAATCGAACTTTGTAAACAAATTTATTAACATTTGAAAAATGCATTTTGCCAATTAACGATTTTATTTGCAATCTGTTCCAAAATGGTTTCACAGAAACTTTTCTTTTCATGTTTTTTATTGTATTATTTGTTGCATGTAGATGAGGATTATCCAAGTGATAAGTAACATTTTATTAATATTCCTTATTGTTCAAGTTAAATGCAATTATGATCAAACTATGAACCCATTGAATTTTTTTTATCATATTAAAAACAAACACTTGTTCAAACATTTAACTATGATTATTTTTTATTAGCATAATACAAATATTTACCTCTAATAAGAAGTTCGATGACTTGATAAATATTTGCATATTTAATTTTTAAATTTAATACTTAAAGTTCATTACCAAATTGTAATAAAATCTAATGTTATACTCAAACAACCCTCGCTATTGTTTGGTAATTGTAAAGTGGAAAACTCTTATCAATTGTCACACATTTAAATCGGGAGCAATAATAGCACAACAAATAACAGTCTTAAAATTTAAGCCTTCAGCGGCTGTTAAAAATTCAAGTTCAAGAGCCAAGTTAACAGCACTTAAAAGTTGAGGTGAGGCATACGAATGTTTCCGTTATATTTGCACAAACATTGCACAAAAAAATATATATATATATGTTAAAATATATATATATATATATATATGTCCACAAACTGTGTTTTATCAACTGCTGTCGCATTTAAAAGCAGCACAATAAAGCAAAATGTTGGTTATTTTTTGGCATTAACAAATTCTGAGTATTCGTAAAGTAAGTTCACCCAGTTAAGTGTTGGCAACGAGCCGGAAAGGTCTTCTCACAATGCTCCCCCGTTGTCTAATTGTCGTCAGCTGTTTGCTGGCTCTGCCTGCTGTGCGGGCCTACTTTGAGGACTGCGATAACGCGTATCAGCTAAAGGCGGGCGTCTCAATTTTTGAGTCACCCTACTACCCCAGAAACTACCCACCAGGCAGCTCGTGCCGGTATCAAATCACGGCACCCCCTGATCACAATATCGAAATTCAGTGCAACATTTCTTTGCCATCGGTAAGCGGTTTCTAATCCCGTTTAATTGATAACACCTATTCGCCACTCCTCATCCCACACAGAATAATGGTCAGTGCACCACTGACAATTTTTGGGTGGATGCTGAAGGTGACATTTTAATGCGCTCCGCTGAGAATTTCTGTGGCTCCGGCTCCTTCACGAGGGAATCTCTCTTTACCGATTTGACTTTCGCCTACATCTCAACCGGTTCCAACTCGGGTCGATTCAGGTGCACGCTGAATGTGAAACCGCAGCCCTGCAGCTGCGGCTGGTCTGCCACAGCGCGCATTTCCAATGGCCAGCAGGCCGCGATCAATGAATATCCCTCCATGGTGGCTCTAAAGGATACCACCAGCAATGTGTACTGCTTCTGCGGTGGTGTGATCGGTATGAACTCTATTTCTGATTGGCAGCAAAAATAGTTGTGAAACAACTTCTTATCTAAAATGCATCGACGATCCTTTAATTTTAATGGGTTGATTTTAGTCTAATGTAGATTCCACATAGGTATTTGTAATTTATATAATACTTCTCCACATTCCCTTTTTTACTTATCCAGTACTTAAGAAATTCTGTATTATTTATTTTTCGTTCAAATATTAATTTTTATTTTATTTCATTTCACTTTAGTCGCTCCCCGCTATGTTGTGACAGCTGCTCATTGCGCGAAAGTGGTTCCACAACCCACCAACATTGTGGCTATTGCAGGCACTAACAACCTTAGTAATCGTAAGTAATTCATTAACAAATTGTTAAGAGTTATACATAACAGTTATATATATATACATTTACAGCCAGCAGTTCCATTTATTACGCACAATATGCCATACAGCAGGTTGTGATCCACGAGCAATATCAGACTGATCCGAACCTGGTGAATGATATAGCAATCCTCGTCACAGCAATCAAAATCAAATGGTCACGTGGAGTTGGTCCCTGTTGTCTGCCTCCTGTCGGGACGTAAGTTTAGAATCAAGCCATATGCTTGGGAAGCTCCTCATATTTGATCTTTACTCTGTCCAGGGCAAATAGCTTTGCGTATGAATTGGCTGATGTAATTGGCTGGGGCACAATTTATTTTGCTGGTCCCGCCTCCAGCACTGCGCTGCAGAAGGTTTCATTGATGGTGGCGACCAATAAGGATTGCCAGACGCAATATCAGGGACAAGCAACAATCACTCCGAGCCACTTGTGCACCTACGATTATGATGGCAAAAGACAAGATTCCTGCCAATACGATTCAGGTGGTCCGGTCATGAAGCGTGACCGCAATCAGACCTTTTTGGCTATCATCAGTTTTGGGAACACTTGTGCCTCCCAACCTTATTCGATGGGGGTCAACACGCGCGTCACATCACATCTCGACTGGATACTAAAGAAGATCAACTATACTAATTGTGCAGTAGACATGTAGACAAATATATTTTGTTGAATCTTAATGGTTGTAAAGCTCTAAATTATTTAATATAATCAAAAATAAATTATTTATTTATATTTTAACGTACTTTACTTGCTGTATTTTCATCTCTTGAAATTCTATTCTCCAGCTTCGATCTGATTAATTCTTATATTTTATCTTTTGCTTTATATATTTTTAATTCTCATTAATTTTAATTGATGTTAAGGAAAACTATTATTTCCTAACTACTTTCCTTAGCTTATCATTAATGCCGTCCACTTTTTCCATTACTCTCCAGAGAATCGATATATGCTCGCCAAGTGAGTGCCTAAAACTAAATCTATTTCAAATATTAACATCGAAAACACAATAAATCTTTTGTCTGGCAATTAACCCAGTTCTGATTTGCTTTTAATCATATTTTTATAACTGCTGTTAAGTTTTTAATCTATCCGTTAAGATGTGATTACACACGGGTTCTTATCTACTGAGTAATTTATTCTGTGAACCTTTCTGAACTTTATTTTCTTATCGTATTCTGAAATCTTAATTTTTTAAAAAGATTAAATGGCTGCGTTAGAACTTTAGACTTTAAAATAATTTTAAAATAAAAAAATATATAATTCAATTCAACAACTAAGAAATTTAATGTTACAACGAACTATAATAATATCTTTAACAGTATTACTTACGTTTTTTTTTATGGGAAATTGCTAGTATTGAGAAAAAATAAGGCCGAGAAAAATGGCAACAAGGCATTTTCAAAAGTGTTGGCACAAAAAATTATATTATAATTACACAATGCAGTTGGCAGTGTTGGAAACGGGTTTTGGGCTTGGCCAAAAATGTAGCCTGATTTTAGGCGTTAGTTTTTTTTCTATTTGTTTCTGGTATTTTTTGTCATGCACTTTTTTGTGCACTTCTACTTCTTTTTATCTCTTTTCATGCCACACATATTTGCTAGTATTCGTTGCACTTTTACTCTTCTTTTTAATTTTTCTCGAATTTAATGCAACAGCTTTTGGGGAATTTTTCACGGCTCTCACTCGGCTGACAGCTGACGCTTTATGTATTTATTGTATTTTTAACATATTTTATTATGTTTTCATAGTTTTTTCCATCAACTTACTAAAAGTAATTAAACATAAACAAACAATTAGCTTAAGAGAAAAAATGTTAATTGAATTTGAAGGTAATTGTCTTACAAATCAAAAGCAAACAAATGATAAGACTCATATCTGTATAGAAATAAGACGAATTAGAATAACCATATCCGTTTTCTGAGTGTAGCATTTTGAAATTAACCTTGTAAAAAAATTTATTAACATTTGAAAAAATTGCCTTTTGCCAATTAACGATTTTATTTGCAGTCTATTCCAACCGGCTTTCACAGACACTTTTCTTTAAATGTGGTTTTTTGTATTGCTATAATTTAAATATTTGTGTTATCAAACAAGAATGTTACTTAACTTTCTCGTATTTCTTGTTGATAAAAAATAATAATTAAGGAAGGCCATTGTATCCATTTAAATCTGTTCAAACAAAGTGCCTCTTCGTTGCCGTCTCCCCATATTACTGTCTCTATCTCTCTCTCTCTCTCCCTCTTTCTCTTCCAGCTCGCTCTTGAAATTTTTTTTTACTTTTTGTTTATTTTGTTAATTAGAACTAAATATTTAAATTATTTATTTGTTTTCAGCGCGAAGTCTTCATAACAATTATATAAAACATTTAATCTAAGCCCACAACTAAAACTCATCAGCCACTATGCAAATAGATTAGGGTCACCCAAGTGATTAGTAATATTTTATTAAAATTCCTTATTGCTAAAATTAGCTACAACAATTATTAAACTATACACTATATAAGTATGTACTTAAAAGAATTTTATACAAAACAATTTAAGCAACCTTTTTCAAAACACTTGTTCAAACATTTTAACTATGATTATTTTTTATTTGCATAAAACAAATATTTACCTCTCATAAGTTTGATGACTTGATGAATATTTTCGTATTGAATTTTTAAATTTAAAATTAAATTCATTACCAACTTGTAACAAAATCTAATGTTATATTCAAACAACCCTCGCTGTTGTTTGGTAATTGTAAAGTGGAAAACTCTTATCAATTGTCACTCATTTTAGCCGGGAGCAATAATAACAAAACGTCAGTCGTAAAATTCTAAGCCTTCAGTGATTGTTAAGAAGCCAAGTTCAAGAGCCAAGTTAACAGCACTTAAAGGTCGAAGTGAGACGCACGAATGTTTCCGTTTGATTTGCACAGGTGCAAACCAACAATCATTGAAAAAATATATATTCAATACAGCAACAACCGTGGCGTATACGCAATTTGTCCATAAATTTTGTTTTATCAACTGCTGCCACATTTGAAAGCAGCACAATAAAGCAAAATGTTGAATAATTTTGGCTTTAACTCATTCTGAGTATTAGTTGAGGGCGGTAAGCAATTTTCACCCAGTTAAGTGTTGGCATCGAGCCGGAAAGGTCTTCTCAAAATGATCAGCCGTTGTCTTATCGTCGTCAGCTGTTTGCTGGCTCTGCCTGCTGCCCGGGCCTACTTTGAGAGCTGCGATAACGCGTATCAGCTAAAGGCGGGCGTCTCAATTTTTGAGTCACCCTACTACCCCAGAAACTACCCACCGGGTTCCTCGTGCCGGTATCAAATCACAGCACCCCCTGATCACAATATCGAAATTCAGTGTACCATTGCTTTGCCATCGGTAAGTGTTTACCATTTTCATTAGCATTTCAATTGGTAACACCTATTCGCCACTCCTCATCCCACACAGAACAATGGTCAGTGCACCACTGACAATTTTTGGGTGGATGCTGAAGGTGACATTTTAATGCGCTCCGCTGAGAATTTCTGTGGCTCCGGCTCCTTCACGAGGGAATCTCTCTTTACCGATTTGACTTTTGCCTACATCTCAACGGGTTCCAACTCGGGTCGATTCAGGTGCACGCTGAATGTGAAACCGCAGCCCTGCAGCTGTGGCTGGTCTGCCACAGCGCGCATTTCCAATGGCCAGCAGGCCGCGATCAATGAGTATCCCTCCATGGTGGCTCTAAAGGATACCACCAGCACTGTGTACAGCTTCTGCGGTGGTGTGATCGGTGTGTACTCCAACTAAAATAATTAATTAGTTTTCTGAAATCGACAATCCTTAAATTTTCATTGGTTGACTTTAGTCTAATGTTGATTCTATATTGGTATTTGCAATTGTATATAATACCATCCACATTCCCTTTCCTACTTACCCAATTCCGTTTTATTATTTTTTTGTTCAAATATTAATTTTTATTTTATTTCATTTCACTTTAGTCGCTCCCCGCTATGTTGTGACAGCTGCTCATTGCGCGAAAGTGGTTCCACAACCCACCAACATTGTGGCTATTGCAGGCACTAACAACCTTAGAAATCGTAAGTAATTCATTAACAAATTGTTAAGAGTTATATATAACAGTTATATATATATATATTTACAGCCAGCAGTTCCATTTATTACGCACAATATACCATCCAGCAGGTTGTGATCCACGAGCAATATCAGACTGATCCGAACCTGGTGAATGATATAGCGATCCTCGTCACAGCAATCAAAATCAAATGGTCACGTGGAGTTGGTCCCATTTGTCTGCCTCCCGTTGGAATGTAAGTTTAGAATCAAATCATATGGGAATAATGGGAAGCTCCTCATATTTGATCTTTACTCTGTCCAGGGCAAATAGCTTTGCGTATGAATTGGCTGATGTAATTGGCTGGGGCACAATTTATTTTGCTGGTCCCGCCTCCAGCACTGCGCTGCAGAAGGTTTCATTGATGGTGGCGACCAATAAGGATTGCCAGACGCAATATCAGGGACAAGCAACAATCACTCCGAGCCACTTGTGCACCTACGATTATGCTGGCAAAAGACAAGATTCCTGCCAATACGATTCAGGTGGTCCAGTCATCAAGCGTGACCGCAATCAGACCCTTTTGGCTGTCATCAGTTTTGGCAGTACTTGTGCCTCCCAACCTTATTCGATGGGGGTCAACACGCGCGTCACATCACATCTCAACTGGATACTAAAGAAGATCGACTATACTAATTGTGCAGTAGCCAAGTAAAAACTATATTTTGTTGAATTAAATAATTTAAACAGAAATAAATTAATTATTCATATTTTAATGAACTTTTCGTGCTGTGTTTTCATTTCTTGAAAGTCTTTTTTTCAGTTAAGTAAAATATATTTTTAAATCATTTATAGAAAGCGCTGTAATTTAAATATTTATTTTTTTGCATGACTTGTGTGCACCAGCCACAATTCCTCCAGCTGACTGAATCAATAGTAGATTACCTCGTTGACTTGGCAATCAACTCAGTCATATTATATATATATATATATAATAAGCAATTTATTTATTTTAATCCGTTTTCAAAATTCCTATAAGAACTGGCAATGCTTGAGTTGTGGTTGGCAGTTGTGGGTTGTGTTGTAATTGAGGATGACAATGTTGCCACTAGTGTTGCTCTTACCACTGCTACTTAGTCTGGCTCAGGCTCAGCTGTGCAGCCGGCAATACAATCTGCAGTCGAATCGGCAGTTCAACATAACCAGCCCCAATTTTCCGAGAGCTTTGCCAGCGGGCAGCAAATGTAGCTACCAGCTGAGGGCACCTGTTAATCATAGGATTCAACTGACTTGCCGCTTCGAAGTGGTAATGTGATCCCCCAAAATAAGATTTTACACTCTTTAAATATGATCCACTTTCAGTTTCCCAATGCGTGTCAAAACAAGTTTTTTTTCATCTCACGCGATGGTGATATGGAGTTCCGTGCTGCTGAGCGCTTCTGTCGCCTGGGTCAACTCACGCGCACCTCCAACTTTCAGTCGATCTCCGTGGGCTACCAGTCGACCACTGCCACAACGCAGCAGCGGGCAAGATTCAATTGCCAGGCGGTGGCACGTCCCGTTGCCTGCGACTGCGGCTGGTCGCAACCGATGCGCATCGCTAACGGAGTGGAGGCAGCCAAACATGAGTTTCCTTCCATGGTGGGTATACGCGATATTGGCTCCAATCTGCGCATATTCTGCGGTGCCAGCATTGTCACTGATCGCTACATTCTGACCGCCGCTCATTGCACAATCCAGCGGACAGCCCGTCGCCTCCTTGCCCTGGTGGGAGATCATGATCTTAGCAGTGGTGAGTGCCACATTTCTTTCCTTAGCTTATCAATACTGTTGTCCACTTTTTCCATTACTCAGCCAGAGAATCGATATATGCCCGCCAATATGCCATACAGAGCATTATCAATCATCCAGCTTATAACCCCCAAATAAATACGAATGATATTTCCCTGTTGCGAACTGCGGCATCCATGGAGTTCTCCAGGGGTGTGGCACCCATTTGCCTGCCTTTTGGACAAACACAAGTGTAAGTCTTGCCAACTCTGTCTGAGTGCCCAAAACTTAATCGAAAACACAATAAATCTTTTGTCTGGCAATTAACCCACTTCTAACCCACTTCATATTTAATAACTGCCGTTAAGTTCTTAATCTTTCCGTTAAGAAGTGATTACACACGGGTTCTTATCTACTGAGTAATTTATTCTGTAAACCTTTTCCGAACTTATTTTTCTTATCGTATTCCAAAATTTTAATTCTATGAAACTATTTTATGACTGTGCTTAAACTTAAAGGTAAATCAAAAATCAAACAAAAATATTATTCAGCAATTTGCAGACAGAAATTTAATATTCTTAAACGATATCTTTAAAAGTAATACTTATATTTATTTTTTATATATTATTAGAATAGAGAACTAAATCTGAAAATGCCGAGTCGTATTTTAGATTTCCTTAATTTTCCTTTCTTTTTTAATTTAATTTAGCGGCGGAAACTTTGAAGTTGTTGATATTGCTGGCTGGGGCACTTTGGGCTTTGGATCGTCCAAATCGAATACTCTGCAAAAGGCCAAAATGATGACCCTTGCGAATGCCAGATGCAATGCGATGTACAATGGCAGCATATCCGCAAGTCAGGTGTGCACCTACGATTATACGGGTCGGGGCCAGGACTCCTGCCAATACGATTCGGGCGGACCAGTCATCCAGACACAGCGCTCACGCATGTTTCTGCTGGGCGTGATCAGCTTTGGACGCGCCTGTGGACAACGTTACGGGATTGGGGTCAACACTCGTGTCTCGTCACATCTTAGCTGGCTGCAGCGCATCTTGGGCCGCTCGGCTTGTGTGCGATAAGGGGGGGTGTGGAGGTAAGTTCACTGATTGTTGGCCTGTTCCACATGCCACTTGCTCAACAATTGCTAGACAACGCTCATCGTATTAACCCATCCAGCATCGTTTCCAACTGATGTTGTTGTTGTTGTTGTTGCTGTTGATTCTTGGTCTTCTTGTTCTTCTCAGTTTGACAGTCTTCGAGTGTTGACAATAGCCTTAATTTGCATTTAAATTAAAATGCTGTGACATGTTTTGCCTACATTTAAAACAATGCATACACTTGCACCCTCCCCCTTTACCCAGAAAACCCTTCTGGCCATGCAGCCAGCTTACATCACAGTTCGTACAATAAAATTTACTCTTACCCTAGATAAGTATTTCGATTAAACAAGTGTTTCTGTTTTTGTTTAAACAATAATAACAATCATATATATTATAAGATTGCTCTATCTTATTCTTGGGAAAATACTACTCACACACCTTAAAAAAAAATTATGTTAAATATAAAAAAAAAAACACTTTAACAACAATAAATATTTACAAAGTGCTTAAAACTTGCAGATAGAATATTTAAATTTGTGTATAAAAATAAAAGGATATTTAAAATTCGTTCTTAGTTTTTGAATTTGTATTTGTATTTATTGTAAAATGCAATTCATAATTGTTGTTGTAATTGAGAGCTAACTCAATTCCTTGGTGACGGCGTTTGTTGTCGGCTTTTTGTTATCTTCAAATTGCGTTAAATTTTGCATAGGCCTTCAAAGCAGCAAGACAAATCCCCCCCGCACACCATCAACCCCTTTGACCGACCTGTGCAGTCGACTGATGCAAAATTAATAAATGTTCATGTGACGATGAAAATTGTTTTTTGGCTTTGCAGACACACAAAGGCGTAGTCAACTTTTTTTCGGAAGGGATACAGCCGAATTTCGTTATGAAGGAGGCAGATTTTTATAGATAGATGGATAGATGGAGAGGAGAGTAAATGTGTGCCCCCCTCGGCAGACGCCCCTGTGGAAAACTCTCTTAATTTGCGGCACATTGTACCTCAAGTAGATTCTTAATTGAATGTTGCCAGCAATAAATACACAAATAACCAGATAAATAAATAATAACACAAAAATGTTTGCATTTCCGACATTCTCAGCTGTGTGCTTTATTTGTGTGTATATAGTAGTCATTTCTTACATTGTCATTCCCATTGATTATCCAAATATTGAAATATATTATACAAATTTCATTTCACTATATAAAGTCTAAGGAATTAGGTCAAAATTATAAAATAAAAATTTTTAGATTTTCTATTGTAGTATTCAAAATTTCTGGTGAATTTTATTAAATTTGAAAACAAAACAAAAAATGTCATCAAAGAGTTTATCAGCCGTGCAGCGACTTACACAAACATTGCGTAATTACAGTGAGAGAAAATTCATAAGCCAAGCTTATAAGCCACTCAACTTGAAAGCGTGGCCTCGTCGGGAAGAGAGCTTTGCGGCTGTCCAATTAATTCGTCAGAGCCACAACTGGAATAACTATCGCAGACAAGGCATGGCTGGATACCCCATTCGTCGCAACAGGATTCTGTTCCACAGAAGTGCGTGCCTCAAGCGCAAATTTGTGGATAAATCAGCAAGAAGACGGCAAGCCAAGCGAGATTCAGGCGAAGAGTTAACTTCCTCCTTGGAGCAGGACGACGACTATAATCCGAAGAAGGTCAGTGATACGGATCGGGAGGGGCATGCCTTGCGAGATGTTGTCTTTGGCAAGCAAGATGACATCGAAGATGAGTATCAAAAACAACTTCAAGCGGATGCTGAGTTACTTGCTCGCATTGTTGTCCGTCGACCCGTCGCTCAACGGGAAACAAGAGTATTCTCAAGGAAGGTGATTGCTCCGTACGCCACATATCGAACTCATCGCAATAGTTGGGGACAGTTTCGTCATCGCATGATTTATGGAGAGTTCGGTTATTAGCTTGACTCGAGCGAACTGCAATAGTAATAGGTGTATTCTATATGCATTATCAGATATATATTAAAATTTACCAGATGGAAATTCTACAGATTTGTAAATTGTCAAATAGAAATGATGCAACTGCTCAAATTAAATTTAAGTATTTAAAAGAACCCTTTGTTAAAAAATACTCCCCCAGTTTCAAGCACTTAGCCCAATTTAACGCTGGACACATCAAAGACATAGTCAAAGCGCTAATTACGCCAACAAGTGCTAAATGCAATGAGTTTCAAGTTAAATATATATATATATATAAAAAAAATATGTAATAAAATAAACTCTCGCAAAAACACTAGAAATGGCAACAACTTAACAAGGACAACAACAATGAGCTCAAAAAGAAATGAAATCAGAATTTGCTGGGCAAGTTAATTGCGTGCCTTGGCAATGAGGGAAAGGGGTAGCAGTGGGGCAATGGGCAGGGGGCAAGCGGGACATCAGGCAGTGCATGCTGTGCTAGTGGGCCAGTGCTTTGCATAAGAAGTGGTCTGTCCTAGCACAGGACCCTCAACCCTCGATCCTCTCCACGTAATCCTTTTACTCTGACGTCGTTTTTTTTTTGCTTTGCCCCCATTGATTTTTTGTATATTATAAAATTTATGCTGCTTTTGTAAAAAATGCTGCCCTGTTTTGTTGCACTCTCTGCTACTCCCAGACTGACTGCCTGCACTTCATTTTATGCCTTTTCCATTCCGCTTTTTGTTTGTTGCTTTATTGTGTTGGGTGTTTTTTTTTTTTTTTTTTTGTTGCTTTGCAGCTTTTGTTGTCGAGTGGGCCAACAACGACGACGCCAAGAGCCCAAACCCCCAAAAGACTTGACAATAAAAATTATGAAGCGTATTACTTGAGTGCACTCTTATTTGTATTCGGCCCTTTCTTTAGCCACTTTTGCCATATCTCCATTATGCGCAAAAAGGACGTGAAAATCTCACAAAGTATGTCGCTAGTTTCTGAAGAGCAAACTTGCGTGTTAAGTAGCACAAAAAACGGGGTAAGAGCCCTACACAGATGATGATAATAATAAAGCCAAAGAAAATAGACGACAAGTGCTGGTATATAAGAAATTGAGTTAATTATCAAAGAGTCACTCGATCTCTGGCTAAAATATATATTATAAAATATCTTAAAAATTATCACATATATTAACTTTATAAAGACTTTCAAGTTGCTTTTGAAATTCGCTTAACAATATTATCTATGGCTCAGTTAGAATTATACATCTTGTTGCGCCTAACGTAGATAAATAAATCAATAAAGAATTCAAGTCAAGAACTCAACTATTATATTCTTTTCATATTTCTTTAACATAAAATATTCAAGTCAAAATAAATCAATTAAATTCAACATTTTGCAATTGTAGCTGGTCATGAAAACTATGTAAAATTAAATAAACAAAAAAATCATAAAGGAAAAAATTAAAAAAAAAATGATAAAATTTCGCTTGTAAAGATAAACCATCAAACATTATCAATAAAATTCTAAATCAAGTTATGTCATTCCCAATGCATCATAAGTGCAACTCAACAATTCTTGGTGTTGCAACATCATATTGGACATGTTGTCGGTACAGGTTGTTTCCCCTAAGGCATAATCTAAATACCACATCAATCAATTTAGGCGGAAATCAGAACAAGTATAAAAATATTGATAGAATTTCGCCCAGATACATCAGGCATTCATTAAATGACGAATACAAATCGAAAGATGCAAAAAATCGATGGTCCCTGTTCAGACGCAAAATGATCTATGGCAGTTTCGAATATTAATCGATAAATGCAATTGTAATCGGATAAGTTTTAGTTCAAAATGCACTTTAATGTTACCAAATTGTGAACTAAAAGTCATCCTGGTCAAAACCAAGCACGTACGAATCTATTTTCTTGTTAAGAGCAGAACTCTAATTTGCCATCAGTCACGCTTCAACGTAAATATAAAATGTCAATCACGCATTTTTGTTCATGTTTTCATTGATGTGCCCGGATCTAATTGGCCTTTCACAGAGACAACAAAAAAAGCGACACTAATTTCTTACCACACAATGTTACCGATAAAAACGAAAAACCCAAATATTGCACAATCCAAATAAAATGGGGTCTTCCGAGCGCCTAAATCTGATCACAATCGCCACAAAAAAAATCGGGAAATTATTGTTGCCACATATATTTTGGTATATATATGTGCCATTTTAGCAACATTTTCAAATGGACATTGGTGTTATTGAGGTCAAAAAGATTTGTGGAAGAATTGCGCTGTGCACTTATATGTTTATGTGGCAGCCATTTTGTAGTTCGTTGTGTTTTGTGCAACAACGATTTGGCAGCTTTGTGCGACGCGTGGTTTTATGTAATGGGACGCATTGGGCTACACCCACTAAGCCCTGGCCGAACACGTCAATTCCATGAGCCGTCATGTCGATATTTTTACCAATTTTTAGCTGCCGCTTGCAAATTGCTTTTTGAGCTTGTTAGAGTTTGGGACACACGCTAATGAATAGTCAAAGTCGAGGCGGTTGCCGCTTGCCACATGCCGCTTGCCGTTTTCCCGCAGTTTTCAGTTGCGTTTCACATTGCATAGTTTTTGGCGAGGCGGCTGCGTTGCACCAAAAACGAAAACTAAATGCCAATGTTTAGGCGCATATTACGAGAGCAACAGTGCAGCAGTGCAGCAGTGGCACAGACACACCCACCCCCTCGACACCATTTTTGTAATCAAATGCAGCACAAAAGTATGCGAAGCAAATGTGAAAACATCAAAAAAAAATCCACTGAATGCGTTTTCTTCATACAGTGAACAAAGCCTAACGAAGAAAATCGATGGGAAACAATCAATTGTAAGTTTTACAGCTTGGTAAATAGTTTTATGGAAAACTCTTAATTGATGAAAATTGAGCTCAGAAAGTATTTTCCCAAGAAATGGTCATCGTGCAGCTTAATAAAATTTGAATGGCAATCTTTGAAAATTCTTTTCGAAATAAAATGCGAACACAACAAAATTCCTACAGAGGACTCTATAGCCCAAGAGGTTATCTATCTAGGCTATCTATAATCGGTAATAGATTTTGCAGATATTAAGTCAAAGAGTAGGAATCCTCGTACATCTTAGTGGATTCAGAAACATGCCTTAAGATCGAAGGAAATAAATAAAATCTCAATCAGGAAAATTCTGTAATCCGCGCAAGAATCAAATTTGATGGAAGAGCTATGGGGAAGGGTTGGGAAATAGTTTAGTTATAGTATATATATCCTTATACGACTACTACTATATACACTTTGCTATATTCTGACATAGCTAAAGCATCTGAGAGAATACATTCCGTATTTTTGATAAACTATTTGACCATTAAAACCAATGTTTACTGTAGCTTAACTTTAGTTAAAAAAAACTGCATTTCCCCAGAGCAGACACAGACACGAGCTGCTGCTGCTGCTGTTTTTTACTGTTAGTGGCTGCTGCTTTTCAATTAGTGCCCCAGTCCATGCCAGAGATTTCTATGCCTAGTGCCACGCCCAATGCCCAAAACGCCCACCGCCCACTAGTGGCAGGCACCACGCAACACTTGATGCCGCCGACTGCAGTTGACGTTGTTGCCGCGTTTTACGTAAATTGAACAACGGAGTGCCAAATGGAAGAGCCTCAGAAGCCAGAGGAGATGGCTCAGCCATCTACCCCAGACCCAGAATAACACAATCATATATACAATATCCACGAGCAGGCGGGCAAGAAGGAGAAAAAGAAGAGCAACCAATACACTGGCACTGCAGCAGCGCCCAAATGCAGGCAAAGGCAACAAATACAGCCCGCTTAGTTAGACAGACAGCCGGACGGACAGACAGACAGACAGACGGAGTTAGAGACAGACGGGGCAACTGGGTATTGAAAAAGTGCATTGCAGTTAGACAAATACGTATGCGAAAAGAAAAATATACAACTAGGAAAACATGTGGCATCTACAAAAGATGCCGCATGCAAAATACCCTTGAAATATGCCAATTGAAACGACCCAAAAAATAATGTACATATATTTATTTAAATACTAACAGACAACATATAGCAAATTTAAAAATTAATTAAATTATTTAAGTTCCGACATTTAATGGCATAATTGCTAATATGCCTCAATTATTAAATTGAATTGCTCCAATTAATAATTTACATATATACTAAAACAATAACAGACATCATTTACTTAATTTAAAATTTAATTAAATTTAAGTTCCAGCATTTAATGCTACATTGCTAATATGCCTCCATTATTTCCATAAACACATCGTATTAATGAATTATACCCACTGCAAAAACATACTTAAAAAAAAAAAGAAAATGGGAAAAATGGGAATTTCTAGACGGGGGGCTTATACAAATATAGCAGCAAACCGCATGGAGAGCGACTGTCGGACTTGGATTTGTATTGCCTTTAAGCCTAAAAGCATGCTTCATATGTTATGGCAAACGTTTAATTATTTATTTGAAAAGAAGACGACAACAGACAGCATCCGGCTAAAAGAGAAAAAAAAAAAAAAAAGGCTAACAAATCAGCGCAAAAGAGAGAAAACCATTGCAGAAATGCAGCAGTTTCAAGGGGGTGTGGTAATTGGTGGCAGGCAGGTGAGGCAAGTGGGGGGGCAGTTGTGGCAGGTCGGTGGTTGTGTGGAGCCTGCAGCCATTGGGGTTAATTAGTTGACATTTGCGCTTAATTGCAATCCGTGTCGGGGGTTATAGAATGCCAGCGAGGCGTTAAGATTGCCATGCATGATTGATGACTGATGAATGATGGCTGATGTAGCTATTGATGAAGCGTTCAAGCAAAGCGACAAACTTGACACCCACTTTACATCAAGTGGCTTGGATTTATTTTTCTGCTCACATACAGATACTTTAAAGATACCCAGAGGCATGCCACATTTGTGTGAACTGGGGGAAGGCAATAACTACCAAAAAGTTGGCTGTAATTTTAGTATTAGCCAAGTTAATCTTCTTCAGTCCATGAATCATTTTTATTACAAAATTTGCTTTATTTCATATTTTCTTTAGACAATATGACACCTCCGGCGTTTTTGATCTAATCCATTTGCTGAACGCGGCAACTCGGGTGTTCACCGATGGCTGTTGGGTGGCACAGGCGTAACCGTAGCTCACAATTCCTACGGCCATGAGGCGACCATTACTACGGTCATACAGCGCACCGCCGGAGTCATATTGGCACGTGTCCCGGCCAGGCGTGTACGTGCAGAAGCTGTTGGCGGGCACCGATCCTTGGGTGAGCGTGTTGCGACACTGCTCCGAGCTGATCACATCCAGCGATGTTTTCAAAAGCCGATGTGTTTGCGGACCACCATAGGAGATGGTGCCCCAGCCGGCAGCCAGCAGCTGTTGACCCACCAGTGGCAGCTGCTTGCCACTAGCCGTTGGCTGCAGGGGCAGACAGGCGGGGCCGACTCTCCGATTGAACAGAATGGGAGAATGGGTACGCAGCAGGGCGATATCATTGCGCAATTGTCCATTTGACTGGCTGAACTGCTCGTGGAGTATCAACGCATCCAGATCGTAGCGACGGGTGAACAGCGTTTCGAAGGCACTGGAGAGATCATGCTCCCCAACCACAATCCTCAGCAGCGAGGCGCGATTTGTCTCCGGACTGACGAAACAGTGTGCGGCGGAGAGCAAGTAATGATGATGAACTGCGGGAGAGGAAAACCAAATCTGTTAGAAGACATAAAATAGAGCCTCTCCTGCCCTTTGAATCACTTACTGATCGCAGCACCGCAGAACACTTTGCCCTGTTTTTTGGTCAGCACACCGGCCATGGGGGGAAACTCATGCATCGCTGCCTCATCGTTTGTTGGACTCACAATGCGCTGGTTGAGGCTCCAGCCACAGTTGCAATTGATTGCGAAGGCTTCGACGAGGCAGGAGAAGCGACCACCTCCCGGAACGCCCAATGGATAAGCGGACACAATTCGTTGGCCACGTTTTGCGGAAGTCTTTGCAGTGCTGCGCCTTGGCAGCTGTGCCAACTTGTCCAACTGGTAAGTGGCTGGTGCGGGCGTGTTGCCAATTCGACGACTATTGTTGGAGTCAACATCGTAGAGCAGCGAGGCGACATAAGCCAAAGCATCGCTAACTCCCACATCCTGCAGCACGTGCAGCACCTCGTTTGAAAAGTTATCATCATCATCATCGTCATCATCCCCACTCTGCTGGTCCGCTTCCTTCTCATCTTCTTGGTGCGCCTTAACTGGAGGTGCCTTTGTAGTCGATTTGGTTGTTGTTGTTGAAGTGCTGCTGCTGTTTGTGATCCGCACTGGCAGCTTATCCCTCAACTTTAGGACCAGCGCTGCTGGAACTGCTGCACCAGTGGCTGCTGCCGCCTCCTTCCGCTGCGATATGTAGGAAATCACGGCACGATTAAGGAAACTTTGGCGCTCGAATTTGCCAGCGCCACAAAAGTATTCCGAGCTAGTCAGCAGCTCGTCGCCTTCGGCATTGAAGTGAAACACCTCCGTGCGGCAGCTGGCATCCTTCACCAGCTATGTGTGTGTGTGTGTGTGTGTGTGTGGGCAATGAATAGAAAAAACAATATTAAAACAATTGTTGATAAAGAAAATAATACCCTGGATTGCACTGTGTGTTTTTATTTGTGATTAATTTCCCGGCATCGAAATTGACTGCTCTTGAAATTTGCCTAAGCAGTTTATTCATTTATTTATATTCATTAGCATTTGTCCAATCTTTGACACTATATACATAATCTTTTATCCAGAATATATATCTTTATCCCAAACTCACCGTTATCAGCTGCAAATCACACCTGAATCTCAACACGTGATCCTTGGGTGCTTGGAGCGCATAGCGGCAGGAGCTGCCCGCTGGATACAGGCCAGGAAAGTAGGGTGAATTTATGTAGGTTTTCTGTCCCGCCTTCAGTTCCAACTGATGGTTGCACTGATCATAGAGTGCCACAATAGCAACGAGCTGCCGCAGCAGCAGCAGCAGCAGTGGAAACAGTTGAAATGAATTGCACGACATGATCTGGTCGACTTTCAGTGAGAGACTGAACGCGAGGCGGCAAAGACAGCGTCTTAAGAATTCAAGAGTCGGCATACCTGTTACCAAATATCTTAATACAGTCAGTCAATCCACCAACATAACGGCGCCTTTCAACGCTGACCGCTGACAGCTGACAGCCAAGAGCCGAGCGCCGAGAGCTGAGAGCTGAGAGTCACGCGAGCCGCTCCATAATGGGAAGCTTCTCAAGTCTCAAATCTCAAATCTAGCACCCACGCCCCCAACCAGCGATTTGGCCATAAATAGCGAGTAATTAGGGTATTAAAAGCCAGCAGCGAACGAAAGCAACAAGAAAAACAAAGTCAAAACTAAAACCAGTGTTGAAAGAAACAAACTTGGCAGCTAATTGAAAGAAAGTGCAAGTTTTTAACATGTTTTTCGCTTTTTGTAACAGTTTTTTGTCTTTTGTTGTGTTTTTGGGCGCAAACCAGTTTCGGAAATGTGGCACAGACACGAACAGGTAGTGCCACTAAGACTGACACCAGCTTGGGGTAGGTAAGGGTCAATTTCAAATAAGCGGCAAACAGAGCACAAGGTGTGGCACGTGTGGCATCAAGGTAGCATGTGCCACCTCCAATAGATAGATAATAATGGGTTAATTGCATTTCCCCTGATAAACGTTGTTTGTTATTTATACTGTTTACTGTAAACGATAGAGAGAAAAATATATTGCAATTAAAATTACAAATTAAAAGTTCTATAATAAAAATTACAATTAAAATTACCAATAAAAGGTTCTTTATTAAATATTCACACAGTAATTTGGCTACTTAAAATGTAGAGGAAAAAATATGCTTGAGAGGAGGATTAAATTGAGTGGAGTTAAAAGTCTTGTTTAAGAATGCGAATTATGAGCTTTTAAGTATTTAATTGCTTGTGAGAAGTTTTTTGAGGTATGTCAAAAGTTTTTGAATTATTAGATTTACTTAATTAGTTTAAAGTAAAACGAAAATCAAGTTATGCTGTCCACTCTATAAAATTGATGACTTGAGAACCCGAGAAAAATGCTGCAGCAAATTCCAATCTATACAAAAATTTAATAAACATAATTTGATAACCCAAACAAACACTCGCAAATATACAAATCACACACATTTTGTGTGTGTTGCGTTTTGACACCCAAGTGAACTTATCTACCAGCTTTAAGAGGATCCTCTTAGCATCACTCCTTACTCCATAAGCAAGCTACATGCCCAAACTCTCCCAGAACACTTCATTTTTTAGAGCGTTTTCAAGCGCTGCTTAATTGGATGTGCTCCACACTCTTCCAGCAACTGCTGCTGCTGCTGCTCCTGTTTCTGCTGCTGGCGGCGCCACACATGTGCCATTAAAAGAAAAAAAAAACTACAAAATGACAGTTGGGGTGATTAAGGAGGTGAATTTGGCTAAAAATAAAAAAGAAGTAAAGTTTGTCGCCCATTTTGTAAAATAAATAAAAAGACAAAGGACGACGGATGGCGCCGTGGCAGTCGCGAGGCGCGAGGCGCGCAGACAAACGCTTAATGCTAATATTATTTTCTTGCTTAACAAGGAATGTCTGGGAGACGGGGGGGTATATGGCCATGTGGCATGTGGATCCTACATGATGCTGTTCAGGCAGGCACTGTTCTGGGCCGGTCGTGTGACTTATTTGCGCAAGCCATAAAAAATTTAACTTTATTTCGCCATTTTTAATTTCCTACTCCGCAGCGCACATTTGGCGTAAACAGTCAACGTTGGACAATAACTACAAAACGTCCTCCGAGTCACAGTCAGTGCGGAGAGTCAGAACACCAGACCCGTACATAAGCCGGGCCAAAAGAACAATAACGTAACAAAAAAGAAGGCAACTTGGTTGCTGCTGATGTTTTATTTGTATTTTTTTGCATACGTTTTTTCTGGCTGTATGCGCGAGCACGGAAAACAAACAGCAAATAATTCAAAGTGGATACAACTAAAGCAAAGTCAAAGCTAATATACGAAAATGTAATAAAAATTAAAAAGAAATAAAAACGAATTAAAACGAATTCAGAGTCCAGCAGCAACTGCAAATGCAAAATATTAAATGGGCTTGGGTGCCTCCCCCCACACACATAAAGCGACAGTTGTGGGGCTTCCAAGCGACTGTTGATGATGACACACAGGTTGTCAAGGAAGTGACGAGCAAAGAATCATCCATATAAAATATTTTTTTCAATTAAAAGTAAAATTTCATGCAGCTGCAGTAATATTTAGCTTTCAGAGTTCTAAATATTTCATTAGCATATAGCTTAGTTAGATAATTCAGAAGAAACATTTATGAGAATAATATTATTGTGAATTCTGCTATTCTCAAAAAAATACATAGCTTCACCTCTTGGTCTGGCAGGACATCCCAGCGGACGGGTTAAATCTTCTACTGGTGACTCTTGTGAACATCTATTGGTTGATGGCTGTTAATCCAATTTTTTGACAAGTTTCCGCTCGCACAACGAATACGCCTTTTAAAAGTGGGTCTTAGTAATTCCAGCGCATTCTTCAAAATCTTGAAGGATTTCACGGAGTTTTTGCTGCTTTAGTAAAAATCACTTGCTGATTTGAAACTTTGCTAAGATTCATTTTGTGTCATGCATTGTGAACTATTGAATGCGCTACTTGCTAATTAATATTACAAGAGAAGTAATGTAGTGTGAAACTCCGCTAAGAAGCAGTTCATACTGAATTCTGCACTGCTTTCCGCATTACTAAGCAGTTTCCAAATAAGCAGTATACGAACTACTTGCTTTCAAGACGTAATGCACTGCTTACTTGTCATATAATTAGCAGGTAATAGGTGTGAAACTCTACTAAAACTCTGAAACTCTACTAAGACTCTTTGAAAATATAAAATCACAGGAAAGGGTTAATAAAAGTTGGATTGTTAATATTAAAGCTATATAATATAGTAATTTGATGTTGAAATTGCCTTTTTAATAAATCTCGTTCTTGGTAAGATTTCATATGTTGGGAAACAAAAACGTTGTTTAAACAAGAACTCACCTGTGACCGACTAGTTATATGACAGCTATATAAAACTGTGTTCTGAACCGACTCTCTCAGATATTTCAAGTTTATATGTAGCTTCTGTACTCTTACAGTTGAAACCACGAAAAGTGGGTGATTGAAAAGCTCAGTTTTTTGATACACCTTTCAAAAAGTAAAACAATCAGTCGCTTCAAATCCACTTCCGCTGCTGTCCATCACCCGGAACAAGTAAATAGTCGGAACAATTATCATCAACAATAGAATGTTTTGGCTGACCCACAGGAAGTGCAAAAGTGCAGGACAACAGCCTTGTGGGCAGGAAGGAAGCAGGGCGCAGGACCGCAGCGATGCGCAACAGTTGCATGAAGTGCGGGGCACTTCAAATTAATATTAAAAGGAAATGCGAATAACAATGCGGAATAGGACTGGCAATGGGAATGGGAATGGGAAAGGTCAGTGAGTGGAACGCCTGGAGATGCCCTCTTGCATGTCCTTACTGCATACTGTGTGCGGTCCTTTCACACAGGTGTATCTTCAGAGATATCTCAGTGTGTGTGTGATTATGCGTGTGATTTTACTCAAATCGAGAGACTGTTGACCAGTTCTTTGAATCGCACCGCTCAAATGTAGCCGTAAATCCAATTAACGCTCCTTAGAAGCAATGCCGCCAACGCCACAGGATGCCCCTCTAAAAGGACACAAGAACACATCGATCGATCATCAGAAGATTGTTTGCGCATTGCGATTTGTTGCGCCGATCAAAGGAGCAAAGCAGCTCACAGGATAACTGAGCCACTAATGTAGAGTCTGGACTGCCCCAGGACTACCTGTCGTCGAGCACTTAGTCCCGCTCCAGAAGTGTGCACGCATCAAATTACCATCGCCGTTGAGCCAACACGCCCTTGTTTCATCCTGCGTCCTTTTTGTGTAATTGCCTATGATGAAATTTAAATCACTTCAACAGAGTTATGCGAGAGCAAAATGGGGTTTTCGTGTACTACTCCAATTTTATGGAGCTACATTTTGTATGCATCTTTAACGACCACCCACTTGAGCATCGCTGATGTGCTGTCTCTAATCCTGACTGATCCTAAGCCTAAATGCCGGTTAACCTGTTTCTGTATACAAATATTGTTGCAGCTCGCACAATGAGAGCACCGAAAAGAAAACAAAAACCAATTTAAGAAGGAGAATTTTGAAATCTTTGCCACAGCAAACAAGATTTTCTCAGCAGCAAACGATAACCAAGCGATGCTATCGGTGCGAGGGTGGGCCCACATCAAATTGGGAACAGCCTCGTCCTGGGTTCCCACAGCCACAAAATATAGAATATATATTCATGTCTGTGTGTGATTGTGTGTGTGAACTGTGTGTTTCAAATTTTGCAATTTAGATTTCTACACATTGTGTGCCAAGCAATATCCTTTTTGCCTGTGGCTGTGACTGGTGCAGTTCCGCTCACCGGAAGGAAGTTCACAAATTTTATTGTTATAACTGCGTCCTTTCTCGATCTCATTTGGAAGAGTTTCTTGTGCGCTGCTTGTGGCACCAATGAAGTGGCCCCTGCAAAGACATATCAACGACACTCACCGTTCTTATGGGAAATATATATAATTAGATATGCCTTACCTATCTAAGGGCTCAGAACGAACATTTAATATATTACACCCTTGATAATATATTACACTAGGGAGTTTTCATATTATGTCACATAACACCGAACGCAGCCAGTAATAAATAATAAGTCTTTGTAGTATTTAGTAAATATTATAAATATTTATATGAGCGCAATTTATATAATTTGGTTAAGTTATATCAAGTTATATGAATGCAATTAGTTACTTAGTGTCCAGACTAACTTGGTTAAGTTATAGCCAGGCTATAAATAAAAGTTATATATTATGATTAATTTGATAAATTATTTTAATTTACAAATTACAGAGTTATATGAACTGACGAGTTTCTCGTAGAGCATTAAAAAAAGGGAAATGAAAGCGAAAATAAACTCGGGCAGACTAAAATTGTAATTGGGCATTAGGATTATTTTATAGCTATTTAGCTGATTATATAACTGATAATTTTTAATATATTTATTGACTAAATTGGTTAGCTTATTTCACGTCTCTTTATTAACAACACCCACATATAATTTTTGCTCTCACGCTGAACACTTTTCCCAGGGCAACTCCAAAAAACAAAAAAATTCCCATACAAAGTTTGACTTTTGCATAGAGAGTGTCATATGTGGCATACCTGTAGCCAGTACCTGTTACCCTCTAGCCGCGCTGCCCGTTCTCACGGCCAAACGGTAACACTCCAACGCACACACAAAAGGACATCCAACCCTCCCTCAACCGGGCACACGGGGAACAGGTTCCTACGATAATGTGGACGACATCGTCACGTCTGAAGTAGGCGCTTCGTTTTCAGTTCTCGTTTGCAGTTTTCAGTTCGTTTTATTGATTCAGCTCGTTGATCATAATAAACGATTAGTCTGCTCGCCGAGATCCTTGCTGATCCCTGGGCAACATTTTTGCGCTGCTGAGAGAATATTTTCTCAGTGTCTGCTTATTTGCTTTGTATGCATTTATGTTTTTTTTTTTTTGTTCGAGTTCACACGCACTTGTTACTCAGTTTGTGGGCTGGGAAAATTAGTTTAGCGCATTTTTCCTTTTCTTATATATTTCTTATTGTTTTCGATCGTGTTTTCTGTCAGAGTATCAATTGGTGTTCGTTGTGGGAAATATTTTATTTCTTAACCATTTATTTTTTT
This sequence comes from Drosophila multiciliata, assembly GCA_037043605.1. Taxonomy (NCBI): domain Eukaryota; kingdom Metazoa; phylum Arthropoda; class Insecta; order Diptera; family Drosophilidae; genus Drosophila; species Drosophila multiciliata. The sequence continues at coordinate 12,407,239 of JBAMBF010000589.1, forward strand.
TTGCTAATTTCTGTGTGTGTTTTGAGTGCGATAATCTGTGCTATAGCTTTAAATAGTTGATTGGCTGTCACTTAGGGTTTTTTTCGTGGAAAATGTATTCTTCTTAGGGTTTCCAAAAAATCCTTCTGCATCCTTAGTTAGTACGAACTGAGGTTCCTTCCCTCTTGGTTACATAACATTACCCAAAACTAGCAGAATAAGCAGACAAAGCCTTTTCCCAACGAAATCCCAACTCGTAAATGCGACGCAAGGAGTTTTATGCAATTTGCAATCACATTCCTGGAATCAAATTGACTTCTTTAATCTGTTGGGCAATTGCCGAACGTTTTTTACGCAATAAAGCAGCAAATAACTCATAAAAAACGAGAAAATTAAAAAAATACGAAAAAATAAGTAATTTGCAAAAATAGTTGCTGGCATGTCTTCCAGGAAGATTGCATGGCTAACCCTAGTGGGTTTGTGCAGCCCTTCTTGGGCAAGCAGGCAACCCCTGCCCAAGCAGCCCGTTAATCGTAGCGCTAATGGTCAAAATGCTGGCAAGGCTATCTTGCTGTCTTGCATTATCCTGGCCACCCGCCGCTTTTATTGTGACCAAAACAAATAATCACCCATTGCTCACATATATATATATATATATATATATTGATCAATGCAAATGCGTTTACGAGCCGGCTCATAAAGTTATCCTTTCTTGCATCGGGTACCTCGCTGTTAACTTTGCGCATCCTTTCAGCGCAGCCTTTCGCCCAGCCCAACTCTACTGTCCGTCAGTCAACTGTTTGCCGGACAATGTCCTGTCACTGCGAATGCGTTGGCATTTAAGAGGAACTCGGGAAATTCTTGCCGTGACTATCGTAAAACCGTGTAACCTTGTGCGTTCCTCGTTATGATGCATCCTTGTGCCAGCATTGGTACATTTGCTATAAAAACATTAGCGCTGCCATCAAGGACATCAAGGACATCAACGCAGATTTGTTTGCATTTGACTTGGTCAGCATTTCAACTGTTAGCACTCACACACTCATTAATAAGTATGCGTGAACTGTAGAAACTATTATTTTCAATGCTCAAGGTCATTCTAAACTGAAACTGGATCGTCTAGAATTTTATTTCATAGTCCATCTCTCTTTTATCTCACATGAAACTTAGCACATGCCCCCAAAAAAAAAAAAAAATTTATTTACGTGCATTTTTGCAGAGTAGAATAGAAGGTCGAAGCTTAATAGATCTTCAGAGAAGTGGAATACTTTTCAAAGACAATCGTTATGTTATGTTGAACACAATTTTAGATATATATAAATAGTACTATTTGATTTTAACTGTACCACAAAAAAAAACGAATAAATTGCTGATCACTTGGTAAAGGTAAACCAAACTGTACCAAAAACCAATCCTAACTTTGCGCTTAATCAATTGAGATAATAATCTTTACAACTGTTTTCTAGTTAAACTCAACAATAGAATATTTTATCGCAATATTTTCGAAAGGACTTAAAAATTGCTGCCATAAGACTTTTTGCTAAATCAGAAATAGTAACTAATTTTCAGTATACCTTCACATTCCAAAATAAAATAGAACTTTTGCTTAAATAATATTGATATAAGTTTCTGCTGTTCTATTGCAATATTTTGCAAGGGATCGTTGGAATCGTAGGCCCCCTGCTCGTGTGCACACACGCTTCAGACGCATTCCCTAACACTAGGCAGGAGTAGGGTAGTAGCAGAGACTGTTCCCAAATCCATTCTAATGCCAGATGACGCAGACAAAACAAAATGGCTGAAGTGTGGCCAAGTTTGTCGCATGTAGAAAACTTTCACACGCGTTGCAGAGGCAAAGCAAAAGACGATTTATAATTATTTTGGGGTGTCTTTGGCACAGCCTTCAAAGAACTGAAAACCTCTTGCGCAGCAAAAACAACAGCTGCACAGAGACCAGCCCTGACTGAGTGAGAGTGGACAAGGAACGGGGGAGAGGGAAAGCGCCTCCCCTTCTGGCCAAAGACAAAGGTCGTTGCGCTTAACTGAACCTCAGGAGCACAACCCGAAATCCACCCTGACTGAGTTGAGTTGTACATTTTGCATAAGATTTCACAAATCTTTTGCTGAAACAAGCCAAAAGGGAGCAAATGGGGTGGCTCAAGAGAGAGTGCCTAGCAAAACCAGGGGCTGTACCCGAAACTTCTGATCGTTCTTTTTGCGCAGCAGCGCAGCTTGAGATTGTGGCTGAGACGGGAGTGGAAGGGAAGTGAAAAGATATTTGAATTTCTGAACGCGTTCCATGTTGCGTGCGTGTGCGATTCGAAGTTGCACGAGTCTCGAGTCTTGGCGCACACCTGGCCACGAACCATGCCATGCGATCCCAGGACCCTGACCTGAGTTTGCTCAACTCCACAATCATTGTCTGTATTCCTTTGCTTTCGTTGCGCCTCAGCGATATGTTAAATTAATGGTTTATTTATGCAGAGCGCTCAACTACGAATCGAAGAGACCGAAGAGACTCACCCGACTTGAGTTGACTTAAACTTAACTTGGTTTGCCTTGAACACATTTATAGCAAATCATAAACTACACACACACACACACATGCATAAGTGTAATTAGAGCGATTCGAACAGTTTTAAAAATATCTCAAGGCACTCGTTGACAAAAGGCGCGTTTTAATTTTAATCATAATCGCTTTATGAGCCACCTACAAAATACCCCTAAAAAGATGCAAAAACATTGTTTTGTTGTCACAACAAAACTGACTCGATTTTCAGAGGACATTTACCTGTGTGCTGTTTCCTGGAAAACGCGTTATGGTTTTATAATCTTTTTGCATTCACAAAATACGAATTTCGTTAAGGTCTTCAAAAAATCTTAAAACTTATGTGTATTTTTCTGTATGTATTCTGTACCCCCAAGGTGGCATGCATAATGTGTTTATGAGTGTGGCTCAAAGTGCTAGCCATGTTCTCAACTCCCATTCTATCTCCCTCCCTCTCTTTATTTATGTATATCTCTCAGTCTATCCTTTTCTAGCTTGTTAGACACTTGCTGTGGTCGCCGCTTGTCGGTTTGCAATCGCGACCAGCGCACGCTGTGCGCTCGACCAAAGCCCAAAAACCCCGGAATAGATAATTTGACGGCAACCATGAAAATGGTTAGAGAGCTAGCTGGTTTCCGGCGAAATGTCTGGCCAAAATGCAGTTGAGACATTTCACGCCTATGTCTGCCAAGCAAATTATGCACAGTTTGACCGTCATGCACAAGTTGACTTCAAAATCAATAACTCAACAGTCTAGCAAAATCCACAGTTTTCAGTGCAAACAAGTCTTAAATGCATATTTACAAAATATATAAAATAAAATAAATAAAATAAAATATAAAAAGTTATTTAGATATGAAAAGTCTTTGTAGCAAATACTTGGGAAAAAGAAATTTTTATACTGAACTAATTTGTGTAAAAGTATTTAACTGGCAGATGGAAACAACTTCGACCAATTGAAGTATAATCAGCTCAGTTTTTCCATGGATTTATGCAAGAGGTTTCCCAAACATGTCAATTTTCAGTGTCAACCATTTTCATATTCTTAGTTCAATATAGATTTTAGCTATCAGCCCCAATATGTAATATTCTCTTTCAAATAGCATTTGTCATATTGATTTGGGCTGCAGCTGCGACTCTAATAAAAAGAAAACGAAACGAAACGAAACCAAGAAAATGAATTTGACGCGTGCCAGGCTAAAAACACCGGGCTCAAAGTAACGTTCATTTCAGGATCACTGATAATAATTACACAACACAGAACGACTGCTGCTGAGCCAGGACTCAGGACTCAGGACTCTGTCTACAAATGCAACCCCCTAGTCTGGCTCAATGAGTTCATTGCAACAACGCTCAAAGAGGGTCCTCGCTTCCTTGCCAGGCAACTCCACGAGCATGAAGAGAGGGAGGGAGTGCAAAAGAGGGGATCCTGTCAGTTGTCCTTTTATTGTCTGCCTTGTCGAGCCTGAAAATTAGTTGCTCTAACGTATTTTCTGTCTATCTTTGAGCATGATTTCCTGGCACGTGTGGCACGCGTAGAACAACAAAAAAAAAAAAAAATAAATAAAATAGAGCGCGAAATTCTTCTCTCTGTAGACTCCAACTAGATTTTTCATAGTTATGTGGCAGCTTCCGCTTTTCTAATTTAAACGAATTTAATCAATTTGATGCCGCTAAACCAAACAAGAACAATCCAACAAATGCCATAAATACAATAACTGAAGCGAGAAACAGCGCTGATGAGGAGAACAACTTTATTGTGGGGAGTAAACAACTGAAAGATACTCATCAAATATAATCAGTAAATATAATACAAGTTTACTTAAATAAGAATGACTCTTAAAGTGTTGCTGACATAATTAACAGATAAATGAAAATAAGCATATATTAAGTTGAATGAATGAATAATTTAATTATAAATGAAACACATTTAATGATTATAATAATATATAAGTATTTTTTGATTACTATAATATATATATTTGATTGTAGTAGTGGGGAGTGTGGAGGCCTTCTTTCAACAAATTTTATAAAAAAATTAGCAATGTTCAATTCACCAGATTTTATTACCTACCAAGCTCCCACTCTGTTTCCACATTCTGAACAAATATTGATTATTATTTTAATATCAACCTAGTTTTACATTCGAACTTGCATTAACCCATTAGCTGCATTTTTTTGTGTAGAGGGCAACCGAAATTGTCACAAATCAAATACGTGAACACATTGACTGGATGCCTGACCCTCATTGGATGACAACCAACAGCAAGCAATGGGCACAAAACTGTGACAAGTGCTTCCTCGACAGCAGCGCATCATTCAACAGCAATTTGAACATCAATTATGAGTCGCACTGAATGAATAGGCTGCCCTGCAACTGAATTGTGCATGGAGGATGGAGGATGGGGGGCTCGACTTGTGCTCATCCTCAGCAGCGTCATCATCATCATCATCATCGTTATCACAAGCACCACTCGGCATGCAGGGGCATACACAAAAAAAATTTCAAGAAGAGTAGAAAGAAAAAAAAGAGAAGCGGAATCGGAATGAAAAGGGTGGCTTGTGCCAAGATATGCTGCTATTTGCCACACAAAAGGCTGGCAAGCCGAGCAGCAATGAGTCGGAGGCAGCCGCAGCATAACCTACTTTTAAGTCACTTTAAGAGATGCTTCAGCAGTCCCCGCTGGCTGCACGCCCCCCTCCCCCCCACCACCGTCGTTTTCAATCTGTGTATATCTGGCCAATTACGAGATGACCCAAATTTTAAGTACTTTGCTTAGGCCCCAAAAACTGAATGAACTGTCAATAAAATGGGAATCGAAGAATCTGTTCTCAGGGTCATTTTTGCGTAAACCGCAAATCTGTCGCCGGACACACACACAACTGTTGCTTAATTATGGAAATTGTGGTCTGTAAGAAGGCCATTCAGTAACTTTAAGCTTCCATTGTTCTGATTCCATTCATCGGAAGGTGCAGTAAGCGCCACAATTGTGCGGTTATTATATTTTACAACATATGTCAACCATTTGACAGATTGACGAATTGATTCACTCTCAATGCAATTTGCTTAAGACCTTTTGTTATACTTACCACAACACTCAAGGCAGACGGGTAAGATTTAATATTTATATATAAAAGTCTATATTGATCAAGCCTTTTTTCTACTTCGCAGACAACTCAATGCAGACGCGTCTTTATTCTATAATAACTGATATTATATTTTAAGATGCTTTAAAGTTATGATTGGCATCCTTTCCAAGCCTTTCTTTGTATGAATGTCAGAATAATTATTATTATTTTAGTTAAGATAAAACATAGTTTCGCTGTGACAATGGCATCCCTCCTAACTGTAAATGCACAACACAATAGCGAAACGAAAGAAATACGAAATAATCGCAAAAGAGCAAAACGGTAAAATTATTTGTTTATCGCTCTTTCTAGGGCTCTGAACGAGAGCGGATGTTCCGCACGCGAACAGCGGAAATCATAACAGGACCAAAAGAGAGTTGCAAGGGAATGAAAAGTATTCCGCTATGGGACAAAAATACCAAATCTATTGTTCCAATGTTGTGGCGAAAAGAGAAGGTAAAAAAAAAAAAGCAAAACGGAAGTAGAGCCCAAAACTTCCGTGTCCGCTGTGAGGATCGTTTACGAAATTTGTGACCACACACACATGCACACACAGGCATACGAAGCGCCCCTGCAATGAAGCAAATCATTTCTCGACTTGTTCGAGTCGCTAAATGCAATGCAAATAGTTTTCCTTTGGCCCCCCCTTGAGAAATGTGTCAGCTTTAACAAGTGGTTATTTACTTGGTCTCGGCGAGATAATTTACGATCCAAGTGCGATTTTATCAATATGTGTGTGAGTGTGTGTGTGTATTATTCCCACAAGTGTTACATAAAACTAGCTGATAAAACCTCCACACACGATCCAATTTCTGTGTTTTGTAAACAATAACAAAATAGGAAAATATGAGAAATCATTTAATGTACGCACAACAAACAAACAAGCAAACAATCAACAAACAAACACATATTAATATATATGTATCCAATATGCCAAGTGTGCCCTTATCTGCTGACATTGACGACCAAATGCAGCGAGCAATGCAAACGAGCCATCAGCCAAAACAAGCAAACAAACAAACCTATAAAAATCACTTCCCGTTGCCGCATCATGGAAAGAAGTCAAATGTCAACTAGAGAAAGAGAGAGAGGGAGAGAAAATTTGAGAAGGAGACGAGCAACACTAAAGTCAAAGTAATTTTAAACGGAAATTTCAAATAAAACGACGCGCATGCGTAGCATCACAGTCGCTGTCGCTGTCGCCGTCGCCGTTGCTGTCACTGTTGGCGTTGGCAGCGACTTGTTTGCTCAGTTTTTGGTCAATTGGTTGCTCTTTGCGTTTGCGGCGTCACGTAAATATGTCAAGCGCTGCTGCCGATCGTGTGGGTGAGCGTACGCGTCGCTGCCATTTAACTCTCGATCTCGCTCTTGCTGACGCTCCGACTCTGCGTCTGCCCGTGTGCACATATGTATTTGTGAGAGTGCGTGTACTGTTGCTGTTGCTGTTGCGGTTGCCGGCTTATTAGAAGAAGAACGGTCAACATTTGTTTTTGATTTTAGTTGTCGTTCTGCACAATTTGACGTGCAAGAATGTAGCTCAAGAGGCAACGCTCCATAGGCTCTACAGGGTGTCCAGTGGCATGTGGGCGACACATGTGTCGTGCAAATCAGCAAAGTCACAACAAACTTCTTGCAATTGCGTTTTCTCTTTCTGTCTTCCACTCAGCTGATAAGCTTAACAAGCACAACACACACACTATCTCACTCTCTTTCCTTGCAATGCCTGTGTGTGTGTGAGTGTTTTTATATCTTGCTCTGTATTATTTGAGTCATCGTCCTAAAAACAACACAACGCAAGTAATGAAAAAAAAGAAACAAAAAGTCAAACTCCAGTTGTTGTTGCTGCTTTTGCTTTTGCTGCCTTTGCTGCTTGCGTTCATTGATCGCTAGCAATTGGCGTTTAAGTGCTGCGTCAACGTTGTTGACTTACATACACACACGCACACATATATGAACTTATATATGTGCCTCCCCCTGCAACTTCTTACCATTCCACACTCAACACTCGACTGGTCGGCCGCACTCTCGCTCCAAGTTTCTTGTCTTTCTTTTACTTATGGTGGTTGGCTTTTCTTTTTATACATGCTTTATACGGCATTAATTGAGTGCCTTTCAATTGGGTTATGGATTAAATTTTATGCATAAATTAAATACCCATACGTTTCGGGGGCTCTGTTGGTTTTTATCCGCTATGCCCCACAGAGCAGGGCATTTAGAAAGCAATTTCAAGTGGGGGCTGTTATTTAGCCATATACTATATAGGGTGTGGCAGCCAACGGTTTGAAATTGCATACGCTCAAAATGCATATGGCAATTTGTGGGGGGTGTGGTGGCAAACAGTGCGATTGAACTTTGCCACAATATAAACTTGGGAACGTAAAACTGATAATTTAATCTGCAAAAAAAAAAAAAATACAAGCAAAAGATGTACAGTAAGCTCCAGCCTAAGTGCACAGCATAAATATAATTTCCGCTTTAAAAATAAAATTAATTCAATGAATGTCAATTCTAGATTTGTACTGCATTTAATCTAAATGTGCAAGTGCCTTTCAATGTTTCTATAAAAAATTCTTGCGATATCACCGCAGCTACTATAAAAACACATGCGCCACATTTTAAAGATATCATTTACATTGTATTAAAGACTTGCTGTGCAAATGTGTGAGTCAAAGATAAGATTCTATAAAAATTTTAAAGCTGAATATTTAAGAAATTACTTCGTTCATTGTATTCCCATTCCCAAGCTGCGTCATGCAACATTTCAATGAATGTTTGATTGTTGTTGTTTGTTTTTGAAATCGGAAAAAAAAACTAAAAATGGAAAAAATTGTATACCTAAGAAATTAGTCAGCATTTGACGATTTGACGGGTTGAGTGCAGCATTGAGCGGCATTTCGAAACGAAGCGTCACGGTGCTAATTCCAATCTTTGCTGCAACGCGTGCCACTCACAAAAACGACACCCTGTAATTGTTACTTGCAGTTGAATAAACACAACAAAACACACTACAAATGGTGTGGTTTTTTTTATGTAGTTAAACTAAAAAGAAGACTTTATTTTGTAAAATGCAAGAGTATATTTTGTTTTTGTTGCTGCTGGATGTTTTTTTGTTGCTTTGTGTTGTTATGACTTGATGTATAATAAGTAAATACAATACACACATTATACAATATACGTACGATAAGATGATATTAATTCATTCGTTATTTCGTTTCTTAGGATATATTTTGTTTTTTCTTTTTTTTTTTTGTATTTTTGCATTAAGCGATATTTAAGTATTTTGTAAATACAATTTAGGTTTCGTTTCAATTCATTTAGGCTAGTCAAAAATGTTACGTCAAGTTTATATTTCATTATATTTTATTAAATGGTAATGGTATATTTTTTGATGCGCTTCCTTATATGTTTTGTTAAAATACTGCATAATAATAATAACTTTTAAATATGTGTATGCGTCTTTTAAAAATAAAACAAATGCGCGATTGCTGAGCGAAAGCCGAGTGTGTGAGTGTGTGTGGGTGTGAGTGTGTGTTCCAAGATTGAAACATCGTAAACCATGTATGAATGAGGCCGGGTTAAGTTTCTAAGCTGGGAATTATTGCAAATTCGAAAGTTAATTAAAAATCTTTTGGATTGAGCATAGAAATTGTAGAAACAGCAGAGGCCAAATTACAAACATACATATGCCTTATATATGTTGGTATAAATATATATATATATATATATATATAAGTATATATATAAGTATATATATATATATATATGTACTTTATAGTTTAGTATTTACCGCTATATTTATAAATCGTTATGGTATTTTATTTTGTTCTCGAGATTTTTGTTTTTTACGTTTGTTTTATGCGTTTTGTTAATTTCTGTTTGTTTTTTAAGTAGGAGAATGGAATATCGCTGGAATTATGCACTGACTTAGAACAGACCTTTCTTCTTCTTCTCTTTCTTGCCATCGACATTGTCGGTGCTACTATTGCCGCCAAGGCTGCGTCGCTTGAGCTCCTCGAGCGTCACATGATTCACATCCTCCCATTCCTTTTTCTCCCGCTCAAATTCACGCCGTTTCTCGTCCAGCTCATGAATCTGCAGTTCCAGTGCCTTCTTGCGCTCCTCATGGCGACGGGCCATCTCCAGTTCGGAGTCCTTGAGCTTTTGCATCTTCTCCTTGACCTTCATGTCGAACACCTGCTCCATCTCCGCCTCCATTTTCTTCATCTTCTGCTCATGCTCGCGCTTCTCCTCCTCCATTTGGGTTAGCGGATTCTTGTTGGAAAGTCGCGCCTTGCCATCGACCAGTCCCAGTTCGGATAGCTTGCGACAACGATAGTTCTCATAGTGAACATTGTTCGTCACATCCTTCAGATCCTGCAGATGGGTGCGTATTACCATATTCCTCAGTGCAATAAAATCGCAATGTGTCAAGTTCTCCACCTCGACGAGGCCCCAGGGATATCGACGTCCGCGCACTTTCTTTCCATCTACCTCGATGATGGTGTTTGCGCCAACGACAGCGAATGGCACTCGACTGCGAAGATTCTGTGTGGCCTTGGACTCCTCAGCGGCATCCTCGAGTGTGGCGGGAAAATCATAAATCTTAATCTTATGCTGAGCAATCTCATTCAGAATCTGCTTTTTGAACAGATGCACCTCATCCGGTGTCATTGTATCGGCCTTGGCAATCACCGGCACCAGATTCACCTTATCCGACAAGCTCTGCATGCACGCAATGTCCAATGGCAAAAGACCGTGACCAGATGGCGCTATGAAGTACAAACAGCAGTGCACCCGATTGTCCGAGATGCTCTTGCGATAGACTCGCGATTCCGCCGTCAAATACTCCTCATATTTGCTGTCCACATATTCCAGAATGGGCACCCAACAATTGCTGTTGTCCACTGCATCACCGAATCCGGGTGTGTCCACAACGGTTAGCGTTAGATTAACTCCGTTCTCTTTGAGCATCACCTTGGTGGCTTCGACGTCGACGGTCTTATTCTTGCGCAACGATGGTCCCGGATACTGTTCGGCATTGTAGATGTCCGACAAGAACATGGAATTGATTAGAGTTGATTTGCCCAAACCACTGGCACCCACCACCATCAGGGTGAATTCAAAGCCACGCTTAACGGCCTTGCGGTACACCTGATTGGGCAAGTTGGCGAATCCCACATAGCCGGCAATTTCCATCGGCTTCTGTCGCACTGGCAGCGGTGGTTTCTGTGGCTTTTGCTGCTGCTGGGCTTCCTTTTCTTGCAAATCGTGGGTTAACTTGTTCGAGTCACCATTTGAGCTGGTCACACTGGCCGAATCGGCTAACTGCAGTTTTGGCACACTGGGCGGCTGCGTCTGTGGACGCTGCGACGTCGTCGTTGTCGTCGTAGCGTTCGCTGCTCCTACTGCCGTTGAATCGCTGCCATTGGATGCGGTGGTCGCTGTCGCTGTGGATGATGCTGTCGCCGCCTGCTGCTTGTCGCGCAACGCCAACTGTGCCAATGTGCTCGGCAGCGCTGAGATGGCGCCGTTTGTGCGAGGACTATTCATTTGTTTCTGTTGTTCTTCTCTTTAATAGTATTTAGTTTGCTTTTTTCACTTTGCACACTTTGTGTCGTCACGCCTAGTTTTCTTTTTTTTTTCTTTTTCTTTTCGGTGTCAACAAAACTTTTGCACTGATACTTTTGCTGCTGGTGGTGCTGCTTCTTCCTTCGCGCAAAAATAATAAGTACGCCAACAACGCGCTATGGCCGTGCTATTGAGTGAGCGAAAAACAAGCGACTGCTGCCAATGCAGCAAGAGCGCATGAAAGAGACGAAAGAGCCAACAACACTGACACACACTCATACTCATATGGCACACTCAAGGGCTCAGCGCATGAGTAATACACAAACACACAAGCATATAACACTGCAGGCCAAAGCAGTGCTGCCAACGTGTCCGAGACAAAAGTGTGTCAGCAGTGAAAAGCACTTAATTAACTTACAATTATCTATTTTAAACTATTAGGGTTTAGAATAAAATTAAATAATTAATGTATAATATTTGTTAAATATAAATATGCTTTATAAAACCAGCAATTTTGCAACTGAATTAACAATTTAAATTATCACACGTGTTGGCAGCGCCAACCGGCAGCGCGCTCACTCACAGCACTGCCAGACCTCATTTTTGAGCTCTCTCAGTGGGCAAAGCCAAGTGCAGCTGCCTGACTTCTTTGACGCTGACAATGCTGGCGCATATAGTGCTGCTCGTCTCAAATTTATCAATGCACAACCAAATATTCTTATCATGTTGTGTGTGGGTTTAAAAATAGCAACATATGTGTATGCAGTGTGTATATGCATGCGTTTCAGTTACTTCAATTTGGTAATGCTGCACACAAAACGCAGACAAAAATCCATATGTGTAAACCAATGCTTTCCATTTTATTTGTTTTTTTCTTTAATTTTTTCCGCTTTTGCAAGACGCTGTGTGTTGCGCATGAGCGTGATCATTGGCAAAGAGAGCGACAGCAGCGCTGAGTAACAGAAAGAGAGAGGGAGAGCGACGCATGGCTTGCGTTTGTATTAGTGAGCGGCGCTCTCCCAAACGATGCGCTACACCCATGTATGTTGGGCGTGTGGGTTGCTCATCTCGACTAAAATGACAAATATATATATGAATATTAATTACTTTAGTCAGAGATCGAATGTGGGAATGTGGCACATTAGCGTTTTGTTAACCTGGACTCAAACTCGGGTAATTGCCCGCACCCGCTGCATGCTCGTCGACTGTGTCCTGCTCAAAGTTCCCACACCATTGTCAGTTGTCCTGCGCCCTCGACCGCCCCGCACTCCCTACGAAATGCCGATGCATAAACACGCACACAAACAAAGGCCGTTGATTGTGCGCGCTGTTTGTTTGTAATTTAAATTCTCATGCACTCTCGAGGACTACGACTGGCTCGAGGGGGCCGTCAGCACCAACCAACAACTAACCATCAACCACCACCACCATCGCCATCACATGTCCTGCGTCCTACTCCGCCTGCGTGGCCTCTGCCTTCTAGCTTCCTTCCGCAGTTGTCGCCAGTTGTTATTGTTGGTGGTGGTGGTGGTTCCTTCTTCCCCCTTTTGCACGTGGATTTTAACGCGTCTGTTCAAAAGGTGATCGTGAGAAAGTTCTTTTTTTCTCACAAATTCGACCCGAGTTTAATTTTAGCCACTGCATCGGAATTATTTTGTTTATGAATTGATATGAGTGGTACAGTTGTTGTTGTCAGTCGCCTGCACGAGATTTGACTGTACTTCTCTTCTGTTGAGGAATTTTATGTTTACCAATAATTTTAGAATTTATTGAGAATTATTTTTATATTCCTGAGTAAAATACGCTTTGACTAAAATGTAGAGTTTTATTTGTCAAGCAATTTTTATTTATCAAAACATAAAGAAAGAGATTTGATATGAATTCTTGGTTAAAGGGATTTTATTTTTATAATCTAAAGCAGATTAAATATTTATAATATATATAAGTTATAATTTGTAATATATTTAATATAGTTTTTAGTACTTAAGCACTGAATTAGTAAGGATAAAACTGAAACCAAAAACTTCACTGAGCAAAATCGTGAGCTGTTTGTGAATTGGTTTCTGTGTGATCCCCTGGATGATGCAGTTGAAGAAAGTGCTAACCGCAAATCCTTTAAGTAAACAGTAAACGCACTGCAGTTAATCTCCCCAGCGTGGGCAACCCTTCAACGGATTTTCGATCTGTCCCCTTTGCAGCTGCATCGCATCAGGCACGCTTCATACAAATCCATTTGTTTTGTTGCTTAGGCGCGCATCTTCGGCCTTGATTATGTAAGACGTTGTCCCGAGCCAAAGGCAACAACATTGAGGCGCCTCAAATCGCTGCTCGTCCCCTAAAAGTCAGTCGAGGTCTTAGCGCCGTTTCTCTCGTGCAATCCCAACTCCGGACCCAATCCCGAGCCCATTGTTCTCTTAGCCAAACGATCTGGGCAGCTGTGCCAACTTTCGGCACAAGACACACGAGACAACATCAACCACACTTTGTCATAGAGAGCAGCTGACCAGTTAGTCGTGGATAGCCGTTACACAGTCACAACAGACACAAAACTTCTCAATGACATTGAAAGAATCTTCTTAATTGTTTATATTGTTGTTTGCGAATCCGACAATTAGCAACATCAGAAAATTTAATTATATCAAAAGTGATCTTCAATCAACCAAAAAATTAGTAAATTTATATGCATATCTTTAAATACGATCTTTAGTCAATTTGTCGAGCTTAATTTTAATATATGAAATGAAATCAGTTCATAATAAATAGAAACTTATTTCGCATATTGAATTACTACACAAAACATGTTGTGGCTTCAATATTTATTTTTCCAAATATGAGAATATGCATTTGTGCTCCCATGAGAACCTATATTTAATTGATCCGTAAATGGTTCCCAGGTATTGCAGCGACAGCAGCTTCATTTTTATTTCCACGCCAGCCCACATCTGTCATAAAAGTTTCCAGTTATTAGCCCAACTACCGCTGGCCATTTATCAAATTCATAAAAATAAAATCGGAAGTGGATCTCCCCGTAGAACTCCACGCCTGTCATGACGACTAATGCCACCCCGGCGCACACTTCACTCAAGTTTCTCCCTTCCCCCCTCCAACTAGACTAGATGCACCCCAACAAGGCGCCATAAAAATCAACAAAAAATTCATTTAAATCAACATATATCTTAGCCTAAGCATCCCAGGACGAGGACTTGCCACATTTGCTACTGTTTCAGAGCTGTTTATGCTTATTATTTGGTTTTTTTGGGGTGTGCGATATGCGTTGGAGTGGGCGAAATATTGAGGCACACCCTACATGTATATCGAAACTACAGTTCCCACAGAACAAAAAAATTAATGCAGCTAAAAATATGTATATGCAGCATAACCGCAGGCACTAATTGGAGGTTGCCAAAGGTCTCACATATGCTACCTTGCTGCAGAATTGATAAATAAGAGTGAAAAAAAAGGGAAGCAATCGCGTCGATAAAATAAAAATTAATGTGTTTTAATGTGTAAGTCGTGCGTTGGGGCATAAAACAAAAAAATAAAGGAGCAAATACCGAAAACGCAACGAAAATAATGCAACTGAAAATAAGGCACCCAAGGAAGCCCCAGCACAGAAGATGACTAGCGATGAGCGATCACCGAACACCGATCGTGCCATACTAAACGGCATTTACCTTGATCCCGAGATTGAAACCAAAGCCAAAAAAAAGAGGAAGCCAAAGTAACTCTGTGTCTGATATTGAACTTTTCGTTTTTTTATGCAGCGCGTTTGTTATAGAATTTCATTCGCTGATTTTTCATTTTCTCAAGACAGCCGACTTGCGACTTGCAACTTGCCACTTGTGTGAGAGAGTTATGTGACCGATGCGCTCATCACGTTCGGCACCGACAAGCAGACGAAGTGATCCACATTCGCAACTGCGATTCCGAATCCAACTGCCGCCCATATGTGTGATGAGTCTGTGGTTCTCTCTCCTCTCTCCACTCTCCTTTTTTTTCCTTTGTTATTGAGCTTTGTCGTGGGAACTAAATTTGCCAAATTTGGCAGCTAAATGTCAGCTTATTAAGTGCAAAGGTAAAATATCATTTAAATAACTTATTAGTGCGACGGAAAGGGGCAGATTAGCATTTACAGCATGGGGTTAACCACAAAATAAAAAAATATATATATATATATATACATATGAATATATAATCATAGGCAAAACTGCGACGCTTATTCAATTTACTAAAATTATCGTCCCCAGTTTTATGAAGGGTTTTACGCTCAACAAAGAATTGACTAGCTTTGCCAGGTTGAGTGCAATCCGCTTAGCAGTTGATTTGCACAACCAGAGTTGCCAAGGCGGCGCAATAGTTTTATGAGTGCTTTAAATCTGGCTAACCAAACTCTACAGCAGCTGTCAGCTGGCGCATGTCCCAAAACCTGGTTATTGACAATTTTTGCATAGTCGATTTTAAATCCTGGCAATATTGTAAAGCAATAAATTGCTTTAGCCCTATAGTTTTTGGGGTGTGTTGCATGCGCTTATCGTAAAAACTGGCAAGTCAGGTAAGCTTCAACTAATGATTGACCCCTGACCAGACTCAAAATCGCAGCCCCTAAGATAAGGGAATGTCTTCAGAGGGGGGTTGGTAAGACAGCTGCCTTATCTGCCTGCCCGACGACTGCCTGGCTGTCTGTATTGCTGCCTGCCTTTGGCGCAAGACAACCCCGAGAATAATTTTTAATGAATTGCGCCCGAAGACATTGGCATTGATTAAGGGGTGGCTCTGCAAAATACAATTTTACTGAAGTATTTGCCTGGATATAGCTGAATTTATAACGCAGTTTCTAAATATTGTACAGCGCGATCGAATGTGTTTTGCGAAATATATTTCGATTTGTTACTCTATTTATATACCTATGAAATAAATTAATATCTGCTGTTTTGTAATTGTAATTCTATATTTTTAATATTTAAAATTACAACGACACTTCTAAGCAAATAATGAGTGCTCTTGACAACTCTGTTGAGTCACAAGCGCAAGTCGCAAGTCTCTCACTCACTCAACACTTGAGTGATTTGAGTTTGAGTTGAGTGTTAGTTGCCTGCTCTGGAATTTGTTGTCGGCGTCTGCATAACCACCCCAAATGCGCTGCTGAGCGTACGATCTGCTCGCTCTCACGATGACTACCTGCGCCTGCGTCGTCGTTGTCGTCGTCGCTGCTCAGGTAAACGAGTCGACTCGGACTCGTTTTGCCTTCGTCGCGTATCGTTTTTAGTCAACGCGCTCGCCACATCGAGGATCAGTATCCTTTAAGCGTTCCGTGTGCGCGGTTGTCTGCCGCTCGTCCTGAAACGCAGTCTACAAAAAAACTCCCAAACCGTTCCCAATGCACTAAAACTCAAAATCGCGTAAAATTTGTTAAGTTTTTTCTATTCGGACAATTGCAAAATATAAAAAAAAGTACGTGCAATACTCATTTGTTGACACTTCGATTCGTACTTCAACCAAAGCATTTGTGTTGTGAAATTCTAAGTGTTGTGTTTAAAAAGCATACAATTTTATCTTCTATTGGATTACACATTTCGGATTACATACAAATTAAATTAAATCAAAATGGATTACAAACACGATCTTAACTCAGATGATGATTTCGACTGCTCCAATGGCTATAGCGATAGCTATGGCAGCAATGGACGTATGTCCAACCCAAATGGTCTCTCCAAGGCGGAACTAAGAAAGGTGAGCTTTAAGCCATTAGTCAAGGATAAGACTAAGATATGGAAAGGGTTCAAAGACTCGCAAAAGTCGGCTAACAGCTAAATTTATTGAAAGGGGTTTTAAGTTCGCTGAAATAAAATATTTGATCATATATAAAAAGCTTTTGTCATATAATAAATTTGCATCAAAATATGAATTATTTGTGAATTAAATGTCTCATTAGTACAGAGATAAATATTTAAAAAAAATAAAGGAAAACATTGTAACAAATTTTGAAATTTTTGTTACAGACTAACAAACCCATAATGGAGAAACGTCGTCGGGCCCGTATAAATCACTGTTTAAATGAGCTCAAGTCGCTCATCCTGGAGGCAATGAAGAAAGACGTAAGTATCCCTAAAAAAAAACCATTTAGAAAAAAAAACAATCAGACAGAAAAAAATGAGAGCCAGCCCCCAAAAGCCAAAGCAGTGATTTAGAAACTAGGTTCGCAATAGGCTCGCTTTCCTTATAAATGGTGTCATAAAACACATAAATTTGAGACACTCAAAAATGTTCAAGTGTCTGGCGTCGGCGAAAGTACAAAAGGATATACAAGACTCCTACGAACGATGGAGAGACATAGGGACGGACGAACAGACACAAATAAAATCGAGTCAACAGTTTAATTGAGTATTAAATTTTATTGATGATCATTACAAGAGAGCGCCGACAATGACGACGACGACGACGATGTCGATGGTCAGACAGACCAAAAGTGTTAACAAGTCGAGAAATTACGCAGAAATCTCAGACAGCAAACAGAGAATGCAAACCTGTTTCCACAGGAGCCACCAGCGAATCCTGCTGTGAGAAACACACAAAAAAAAACACATAAAAAAAAATGATGAGCTAGAAGAGCGAAGCGGAGACGCCGACGCCGACTCCGACGCCAGTGTAGCAGAATTCTGAAGGCAACGACCAAAAATCAAATAAGAAAGACATTGAAGAAAAAGCAAAAGTAAACAAAAGATGCAGACATGACAAGAAGACAAGCAGCAGAAGGAGCGGGCGGGGCACCGAAGCGGGCGACCTGCGTGGGAAACTTTTGCAAAATATGCAGCCCAGCCAACAGTAAGCAGCAGCAGCAGCAGCAGCAGCAGCAGCCGCAGCAGCAGAAACGAAGCATACGCAGAAGAAGTGCCAAACAGATTGTGCAAACTCTCTCTCTTCTCCACCTCTCTCTCTCTATATCTTCACACTCTATACGTATTTGGCTGGTCAGTGGGATACCGAGTGCAGTAGAGAGAAAGAGAGAGAGGAGCTTAGTGGTCGGCTCGGCTTTGGGGCGTGTGAGATTCACTGAAGTGGACTGTGTAGAACAGAAACAAAGAGGTAGATTACAAATAGTTGGACATCTGAAGCAAGAAACGTGCTCGAGCCTCTGCATCATTCACTTTTTATGCCCTGCACTGCTTACAATCGGGCATTTAGTTTAAGAAACTCACCAATTTGTGGTGAAATACAGAAATTCAACTAGACGCAAATTATGGAAGAAATGAGATTATTAGAATTTTAGAATGCAGCACAACATGCTCATTGGCAACCAAAATCAAGTACAGGGTATTTGCGCGTCGTTATTCGTTTTTTGCGAATCGCTTACGTGTTTCACTTGTTCCCATGCATTGGACTTGTTGTAGGGCCCTGTGGCTGAGAGGGTCGCTGCGAGGCTGAGCTTTGTGCGCTGGTCGGTGCACGAAAACAATTAGCCGGGCGGCTTCTGCTTTAGTTGTTATCCACTTTTAGCAGCCTGGTCAAAAGCGACACCCAACAACAACAACAACAACAAGAAAAACTTAAACTTAAACTCTCAGCTCATCATTATCTGTTTTGTGTTCTTCTACCGTTTTTAGCCAGCGCGACATACCAAACTGGAGAAGGCCGACATACTCGAGATGACGGTGAAGCATTTGCAGTCGGTGCAGCGCCAGCAGCTCAATATGGCCATCCAGACGGATCCCGGTGTGGTGCACAAATTCAAGACGGGCTTTGTTGAGTGCGCCGAGGAAGTCAATCGCTATGTCAGCCAAATGGATGGCATTGAGCCAGGAGTGCGTCAAAGTCTCAGCACCCATTTGAACAACTGTGCAAACAGTCTCGAGCAGATTGGTTCGATGAGCAACTTCAACAATGGCTATCGTGGTCAGCTGCCAGCCACAATGTTTCCAGGCACTGCAGCACCTTTGTTTCCCTCAATGCCACAGGACATTAACAACAACAACAGCGGTAACCGAGAGGGCATCACTGCAGCAGCAGGTCCCACCATCCAAATGGGCGGTCTTCAGCTGATACCATCCCGCCTGCCCTCTGGCGAATTTGCGCTAATAATGCCCAACACAACAACAGCCGCAGCTGCAACAGCAGCAACAGTAGCAGCAGCAGCTCCGGCGCCATTTGTCTGGCCAGGATCGACAGCGAGTGCCGCTTTGGTGAACATTGCGAATCCCACACATTTAAGTGATTATGCGCAAAGTTTCCGGCTGAGTGCATTCAATAAGCCCACCGCTCCAGCGGCAGTCCCTGTGAGCACCAAGACGACAACAAGCAGTCCGCCACTGAGTCCCATCTCCTCCATCTCCAGCCAGAGCCACGGCGATGAATCTCGCGCCGCCTCGCCAACTAATGTTCAGGCCGATCTTGTGCTGGCCAAGCAGCACAGCTTCGCTGGAGTCTTTTCCACGCCACCACCAACATCAGCAGAAACATCGTTCAACACCAGCGGCTCCCTGAATCTGAGTAGTGGCAGCCACGATAGCAGCGCCGGTTCCCTGGTCGCCCATCACTTGCAACAGCAGCAAGTGAGCTCCACCAGCGGCAAAGAGAGTCGGCGTCTGAAGCGTGACCGTGAGGCGGAGCAGCTGCAACAGGATCCGGATTCTAGCGATTGTTCGTTATCGGACGAACAACATTCGTCTAAGAAATTCTTGGCCGCCGCCATCGAGAAGAACAGCTCCGCCTGGCGGCCCTGGTGAAAACTAAACAGCTTCAGCTAAAACAATCTCCTTTAATATATATTTAATTTATGTTAAGTTTTTCTCCATCTCCGAAATTTGTTAATTTATTTCCATTGCAATTAATTAAAAACAATGCTTTAGAGTTAATTAATTTTAATCAGCTCTTCATGTTTTTCCGCTTTTTTCAATTTTAAGTTCAGCTGTGATTATTTATGCGTGTATATGTTTTGTATAATTTTTTTGTATAATTTGTAATATTTTTTAAGCTATTATTATTATTATTATTATTATGTATTTTAGTAACATCCTTCAAACAAATATTTAAAGTTCTTTATTACACTAGTATTATTATTCAAAATACATGAATTTTTAACTAAGTTATGTAGATTTTAGTTTCAAGTTTATTCATGTTTTAAACTAAGACTCTTTTGTAGAGTTTATTAATACTAATATCTGAAGTTGACGCCAACTGAACAATGAGTGAAAAAATAATAAATATAATGGTTTAAAACAAGCAACAAATTTATTTGAATTTTTTTGGAAAACAAAGGGGAAAACTAAAAAAGAAGAAAAACTATTTGCAATTTATTAGTCGCGCTTTGAATAAATTAAAAATATTCGACTATAAAACTGCATTTTGATGATTATAAAATGCCTGATTTTTTCTCTGCGTATGAATTATTTTTAGAGTCGATTAACTGCATTGACCCAGCAAATCTTGAACCCACCAAACGGAAGCTTAGACTTGCATAAATTTGCGCTGATAATATAATATAATCTATTTGGCGGAAATGACCTTGTATGCTATATAGTCGTTGATTTTATTTTCAGCGATTCACTGAATTGATAACCCACAATTGCTATTTAAAAAGCCGAGTTTGGAATTTTGCCGACACAATTTCGCACACAGTTCGCACAAAAGTTATTGCAACAGAGCACGCAGTGATTTCCAGCTGGACAAGCTGAATAGGCGTGCCCCGATAAAGTCTTAGGCGAAAGTAATCCTTTAGAAAGTCCTGCCATGGAAGCGAAATTAGTTTTCTCTCAGCTCTTGCTGATGTCCTTCATATCCTTCGCACCTCTTATCGTTGCTAAAGAATACCGCGCCTCACCAAAACTCACAGGCTCCGCCCAGCTGCTGCAGAATCCGGAGGATAATATACTCAACTCCCTGGATGTGGCACTGGATAAGATCAGCAACATCTATATGCAAGCTGTGCTTTCGGGCACTCATTCACCTGAAATGGAGTTATCATTTCGGGGACTTGAAATAGAGCTCTTTGAATTACTGGATCGCCTCTATAAGCAGCATCGTCTCAAGGACTATATGAAGTACGAGGCGGAAGTGACGCGACAAATGCTTATATACACAATGCTCAAGGAGCTGTTTGGGTATACGCAGCATGTGGAGAAACCAAAAGTAAAAGTGCTTGAATAAAATTTTGATTTCAATAAATTGATTTACATCCTTTTCGCTTTCGATCAAAATTTAACTCACTTCCGTAATAACTTCCGCCAAATTATGGGAACCCATGTCCTGCGACTGCCTTGCGTGTGGCTGTCGAGCGACACAAACATCAACTTGGCGACGCCCTCTCATCTCTCAAATCTCCGTTCAGCTTCTCTCGTCCTGCGTCCTTCGTCGCCGCGAACTTCCCACACTCAATCATATCGACACGTTGGTTACCCGATCTGCTGTGAGAAAGAACCAAATTATCATAATTTTCATTTCCCTTTAGCGCTATTATCCTTTTGCCGTCTTCAAATACCGTTGCACTTGTTTCGCTGTGTTCCCACACACAAACACAAACACACATACACACACATACACACTCACACTGGCAAACACACACATCCTCGACGATCTTTTATCTGTTTGCTTTGTGGTTGCCTGTTTGCGTTGCACTTGTTCTGTGGATCCTTTTTCTTTGTCTCTGTTTGCTGTGATTTGATGCTGGGCCTCCTCGAATTGTGTGTCGGCATCTTGGGATTCTCTCAGTGTGTGTGTTTGTCTATTTGTGTGTCTGTATGTGAAATTCCTGTGCACTTCGTTACGGTTTATCACTTTTGTTTTTACTTTTGATTTCGTTTTCCTCATGTGCCTCGGTGGGAATGTGAATCTTTTCATGCTTGCATTGAGATTCATTTGGTATAATTAATAGCCCAACCACTAGTTGCATAAATTGTGGCCTCCAAGTGGGTTAGCTGAATAAATGCGCAGTTTCTGTAAACTGGTTATTTGTCTAAAAAAAAAAACAATTAGAACAATATTCCCTTGGTAGAATTTCTGGTTTTAATTGCGCAATGAAAAAGGCGTACGAAGCTGCAAAGGATTCTTACATTTTCTAAACTAGTTTCAAATTCGCATACCCTTTGCAACAATAAACTCTTGCCATTTTAATGGCCATTAACTGGGCTAACAATGTTACCAGTTTGCATTTTCCCACAGTTAAGTTTCGGCTTAAACCCAGAAATCTCGTTTGTATTATAATAGAGATATCCTTGCAAACAAACAAACAAACAAAGTCATGCAGTGTTTAGCAGGAATTCTCCCACACACAGATTTAAAATATCTACCGAATGCGATCCTTTCTGCCACAGCAAAGGATGAGATGCATGCCACCGACTGGCTACCTGTAGCAAGCAAAAAAATTCAAATCGCTTGCATTTTTCACACGACCCAATGGCTGCCTGGCTGAATGCGCCCCGATAGCCATGCGGCTCAGATCCTGTGGCCAACAAGTGCATCTCAAATGCATACAGAATCTCCTATCAATAACACACAGTAAATATGCGTGAGACAGCGACAAGAATGCAGTTTTGCGTAATAACCACCACGAAATCAGTTGAAAGATAATCAGAAAATGTTCCCAGGCACCACGAACTGGGCTCCATGGGGTTAATAGAATCCTTTGAGGGAAACACCTCTCAAAATTTGTAACCGGAAGTGCCCACGTGTCGTACACTTGAACTAAGGATAGAGAATTTGGGGAAATAAATAAATTGAATTTTGAGTGCATACAAATTGTTCTATGATGCATATCCTTTTTGTGCCACAAAATAGGAAACAAATTACTTTCGATTTTCCAGACACATTTCCCCTTTTCACGCAGACGCCTCAGTGGAAAAAAAGGTTGAGCAAAGAAAAATTGAGAGTTACTTCCGCTAAATGTCGAGATTTTTTCAAGGGAACCATTTGCCATATGGCAACATTTGTGGCGATGACGTAATAAAAAAAGGAAGGAAGTTGTGCTACCTTTTAAAAACAAAATAGTTGTGATTACAAAAATACTAATATAAATTCTAATTATATCAAAATGATTGCAAATTGTTGAATTTTTTTTTTTTATTAAATTTTATTTATTTTTACAATTGCTTTTAAATTTATTTTGTGCTTGTATATTGTTATATATACTTAATACGTTTAACTAACGTATTGCACATTGCTTTACATGCATACATCATTTATTGCGTATATGTATGTGATGTATAAATAGTTGTTAAGTTTTTTTACATTGTATATGTTAAAATTTGGCGTTTGACTGAGCATTATTTTTTTTTTTACATGAAATCAGTTTTCGTTCGATTGCTCTAAAAAGGGGCAAACTAAATATAGCTATATATATATCTAGATATGTGTCTATATCTGAATACACATATATTTCGAATGTACTTAATTATATTATTATATGCAAAATTTGTTCGTTATAACTTTCTAGTCGTGTTTTTTTTTGTTCTTGTTTCTGCTTTCATTTGTTGTGCGTTTTAGTTTTCTATGTTTGTTTTTTTGTTGTCAATTTAAAAACACGAGTTTGCTAATTGTATGTTTATTTTTTAAGGTATTAATATTTTTCACTAATCGGTGCATATTTGAAATGTTAACTAGGCTGCCAGTTGGGCGTTCAATATATAAAATATTTACAAAAATTGCTTTATGTTTGCGTGATATTCAACTAAGTCTACGAACTACAAAATTTACAAATGCACAAATACGATTCTTGTTTATAAAATTAAATCAAATATTTAAGGAAGGCAAATTTTTGTAAATTTTGCGACAATAATAAAAAAAGGCGCTTAAACGAATAATATGACAAGAAGTGTTTACAAGTTAGAGTATAAGGACATCGTTCTTAAGGACATTACACATGGAGCAAGGAGACGCCCCAGTTTATCGCTCTTTGGATGGGCACGCACTCCTTGACTACCCTTCTCCCACTCCCCACTATACCCCCACATTAAAAAAAAAAATAGGGAAACAAAATGTATAAAAAACGTTTACAAAATTCGTAATATGGCTACGCTATCAGTCCATTGTTCGTGTTGAAGTCGGTTTGGAATTGGATTTAAATGTGATGCTTGATAACGTGTGTGTGTGTGTGTGCGTGTGTGCAAGTGTGTGTGTGTTTGATGTGAGTGCGCTTAGCACAGCTCGCGATCCTGACTGACACGGCTTAATCATCAGAGTATGTCCGGCGTATGCGTCTCGTCATGCGTATGCTGCAGCAATCCCTTCCTCTCATCCGGCGCCGTGCTGTGCGCTATTTCCGCACTCGCCGGCTCCGCAATCGCATCCGCATACATCGATTCGTATACGGGATTTGCAAAGTTGCCCTGCAATAAAGCAAATTCGGATTAATTTCATATGCAGATTTAATAGTGTGTGTTTTTCAGTACCTTATCATCCTCATGTGCGAAGGGCGGCGCCTCGTCGGCATCGCCCCGATACATTGGATTGGTTAGCATGATCTCCACATTGTCCGTGAGACGAGCATGTGTGAATGGCTGGGCAATGCGATGTTTTCTGCAAGACAAAGGAAAATTAATATTTCAAACAAACTGTATGGGAAAACTTGTCCAACTTACTTGAGCAAATAAACTGTGCCGCCAAAGAGTGCCACTAGCAATGTGGCTATTGCAAGGACGACGGCCAGCACCGAGACCCAACTGGCCGAATCCATCTGATCCTGTTCGCTATTCAAGGCGACAGCACTCTCGGCGAGACAGGGCACCACTCGCTTGTTGTCGCACAAGCACTCATTGATGGAGCTGCCCGTTCGACAGACGCTGCACTCGCCGACGCAATGCGGTGGCAGCTCACAATAATCGCCCTGCCACTCGCCAATGCAGGTGCAATGGGGCAGGGAGTACACATTGAGGTGGCAGACACCACCATTGGCACAATAGCGCACACAGGGATTATTATCGCCCACAGGCAGAGTGCAGAACTCGCCGTTCCACTGATCTGTGCAGTTGCACATGGCAACGCCCTTGATTACGTGGCAGGTGCCGGAGTTCTGGCAAATGATGCCGGTGCAGGGATTACGCGACGGCAGCTGAGAGACATCACAGAAGCGTGGTGGATTCGAGGTCTTGCACAGATCCGATTCACAGCGATCGCCAATGTAGCGTGTGGGACAGGTGCAGGTCAAGCGATGTCCACGATCCGTACAAGTGCCGCCATTCTGGCAAAAGTCGCGACAGGAATTGGCCTCACAGTGCTCCCCATAGTAGCCGCTGGGGCACTTGCACTGGCGTTGTCCCTTGGCGCCGATGCTGCATGTGCCGCCGTTTTTGCAGAAATCGGCGCATTCGTTGATCTCGCAACGCTTGCCCGTAAATCCATCGGGGCACTCGCATTGTGGTGCGCCCGTGATTGTATCACGACAAATGCCGCCATTCTCACAGGTCAGATTCAGGCAGTGTTCGCATTGGTCTCCCACATACATGTCCGGGCAGCTGCACTTCATGCCCTCCGTGTCGGAGACGAGGCACGCGCCGCCATTGTGGCAACGGCTCTGGCAATCCGACACAGAAGTCTCGCAACGTGCGCCCGACCAGTTGGGCGGACAGGTGCACTTAAGTGGCGGTGGATCCTGCAGTCCCGGCAACTGTGGCGCCACCGTGCACAGTCCATAGTTGAGACAGTGGCCGGAGCAGCGATAGTGCTCGCACAGCTCACCCTCAAACTGAGGCTGGCAAATGCATTTGGGCACATGATTCACCAGCTGGCATGTGCCGAGATTACACAGCAGTGGACAATAGTTGGGTATGTCTGTGTGCGCCTTACAAATGCCCTCGCTCATCACATAATCGTTGGGGCACTTGCAACTGTAACCGCTGGCCGCTTCCGTTGAGAGTATGCAAAGAGCACGCGATGCCTTGCAGGGCTCCTTACCACAAGGATTGCTGACTGGAAGAGACAAATTTGAATCTGTTTCTTACATAACAAATAAAGATTGGTTACTCACTGTTGCGATTCTGTTTCATGGGATGCAGTATGCCAATGTCCGAGGATCGGTAGCCCTTTAGCAAATAGGTGCCGTTATCATTGCCAAACTTGTTCATCTTGATGATGCTCTGATCGTACAGCTTGATGTACAGATAATCCTCAAAGACATCAATCTTTTGCGGCTTCTCGCGATTGCCGAAGCGTCGCACCACATTGCGATCCTTGCCATTGAGGCGACACGTCTCAATTGTGCCCTTGCGATAGTCTGCCCAGTAGAGGCGACCCGTTGGATAGTCTATGGAGAGACTAATTGGCCAGCCCACATCCCGCTCGACGAGGCTCTTCTTGTTGCTGCCATCCAGCGAGGCAACCAATATGCCATTCTCCAGCGTGGACCAGATCATCACACGTGACTCTGGCTCCAGCACAATGTCCGTGGGATTCATGCCTGTGGACACCAGTGAGATGTACTTCTTGCCCTCAATATCTGTGGCGATGATTTGGTTGTGACGCGAATCGATAATGTAAACCATTTGTGTAATCCAATCCACAGCCAACGACTTGGGATCGTCCAGATCGGGAATCTAAGGAGCAAAATCTCGTTTATTAAGTTGAAATGTGGCATATGCAACTGCAACACTCACATTGAAGGCGGTAAGTTCCTTGAGGTCACGACGAACGCGTACGCCAGTGCCCTCCACATGGGGCGTGGCAATTTTCATGGTGTGCACCTTGCCGTGATGCGAATCGATCCAGAAGAGCAGCGTGTCCTTTGGCCTGATGAGTATGTCAAAGACATCAATCTTCAAGCTGTCCGTTTGGAAGAAACCGACGACAGTGGTGCCCTCCTGCTTGGCGGGCAATATAAAGCGGAACTCCTGCTCCGAGGCCAACAGCAATATCTGATCCGGTCCAGAGGCCAAACACGTTGCATTCCGCGCCGCACCCTTCTCATAGCCCGTGGTGCACTTGCAGTTATAGTGCCCCGCTTTCTTCTCAATGCAGATCTGTGAGCAGGTGCCGAAACCACAAACCGGCGGCTGGCAATTCATCTCATCGGAGCCATCAATGCAATTGTACTGTCCATCACAGCGGAAGCTCTTCGAGATGCAGTCATCGTTCTCGCACTGGAACTGATCGTGTCGACACTTGGGCAAGGCGGCGCACACCTGATCCGACTCATCCTCGTTCTGGCCACAGTCGTTGACGCCGTCGCAAAGCGCCGATTTGCGTATGCAGAGCAGATTCGTACACTTGAAGGCGTTGTAGTGACAATGGGCATGGGCACAGGTGGCAAAGCTCTCGTCACTGCCATCCAGGCAATCATCCCAGCCATCGCATTGCCAGCGCGACATGATGCACTTGCCGTTGCCGCAGGTGAAGTGATCCGGCAGACACTTGCAGTTAACCTCATCGGAGCCATCGGGACAGTCGTCGTCGCCATCGCATTGATATTGTCTGGGAGAATGAACATATATAAATATATATCTAAACTGAATAACAAAAAAAAAACCTACTTGTTGATGCAAGTGTTGAATGCGGCACATTTGAACTGATTCGGTTTGCAGGTGATGTTGCAGTTGATCTCGTCGCTGCTGTCATCGCAATGGATTTCGCCGTCGCAGCGGAAATCGTGCTTGATGCACTTGCCGGTGCCGCAACGGAACTCGCTCTCGGAACAGTTGCGCATCTGGCAGTTGAGCTCATCGCTGCCATCGCCGCAATCGTTCTCGTAATCACAGCGCCAGCGTCCTGGAATGCATTTCGAATTGTTGCACTTGAAGTAAGTGGGATCACAGGTGGCCTTCGAGGTGTGACAGCTGGGCGGCTCATCCTCGCCATTGGGGCAATCCTCCTCGTCATCGCAGCGCCATGCCAGCGGTATGCAACGACCCGACTTGCATCTGTGAAGGAATAAAGAATGAATACATGTTAAAATATGAGCAGATCAGAGGGAATATTTGAGGAACTCACTGAAAATCATTGGGTCCACACGAGACGTGCTCGCAGTTGGCCTCATCGGATTTGTCGGGGCAATCAGTGTCGCCATCGCAGACCCACACATAGGGCATGCAGCGATTGTTGCCGCACTGGAACTGATCCTTTTTGCAGACGAGTGGCGTACAGCCAGCCTCATCCTCGCCAGCGGGACAATCCTTGACGCCATCGCAACGCTTGACGCTGTCCACACAGAAGGCCGAACTATTTGCGGATGCTTCGCACTTCATTTGGTTCTCAAAGCAGGTGAACTTATCACAGTTGAGCTCATCCGTGCTGTCCCCACACTGATTGAGGCCATCACAAATGTTCGAGGGATGCACACACTTCTTGTTGCCACACTGATACTGGCCCGGCTCACAGTTGAAGGGCGGGCAAGACTCCGGCTCATCGCTGCCATCGCCGCAATCGTCCTGCGTGTCGCAGCGCCAATAGAACGGAATACATTTGTACGTGTTCACACACTCAAAATGGGCCGCCGTGCAATTGGCGCGACACGTCCGTCCATCCTCGGCGAGCACAAAGTTGTTGGGACAAGCGCACTTGTAGTAAGGCGCCTCGGGCGAGAGTAGGCACAGCGTGGAACAGTTGGCCGCCAAGCAGGGATTGCCACTCAATGGCTGCTGCTGGCGATACGGATGATAGACCCGCAAATCCATGGGTCTGTGTATGGTCGTGATCAGTGTGGAGCAATTCTGGCCATCGTATTTGTTGCAGTACTCAATGGACTTGGTCTCCCAGTCGGACCAATAGATGCGATCCTCCCACACGGCAATGGCAAAGATGTGATGCAGATTCAAGTTGGGATTAATGCTGCGCGCCAGCAACAGACGCGTATGTTTGCCATCCAAATCACTGACCGATATCGTGTCCTCTCTGGCATCGCCCCAGAATATCTGCTGCGTCTCAAAGCTGATGGTCAATGCATTGGGCCAGCCCAGATTCTCGCGTATTATCATGCGTGGCTGGGAGCCATCCATGCCGGCCTTGCCAATGTGCGGATTATCGCCCCAATCGGACCAGTAAATGTGCCGTTGATACGGATCCAAGGCAATGCCACGCGGCTCGCGCAGATGCTCATTGATGAGCACGCGTCGATACTTGCCATCCAGCTGCGACACCTCAATGGTATCCAGCCCCTTGTCGCACCAATACAAATTCTTTGCAACCCAATCCACAGCAAGACCATCCGGATTCTTAAGCATGGCCTGATGCAGCGTTTGGGTTTTATTCTCCACGGGGCAATAGCGTTTTATGGTGCCCACAGTGCTGGTCACATCGGACCAATACAGACACTGGCTGGCCCAGTCATAGTCCAAGGCGACGGCATTCGATAGCGAGTGGATGAGTATGGAGCCGTTGCCGGTGTGATTCACTTGGCGAATGTAGTAGCGATTGGAGAAGATGAGCTTCATGGTCACATTGCTGGTCGCCTTGCAGGTGTGATGATCGCGCAGCTCGTAGCCCTTGGCGCACAGGCACTTGTACGAGCCGTAGGTGTTGACGCAGATCTGGGAGCACGGCTGGTGTTCATCGCACTCATCGATATCTGTGCAGAGGCGCTGGCTGTTGGCCAGCAGCTTATAGCCGGGCCGACACAGGCACTTGTAGCCCACCGCCTTGTCCTCGCAGTCGTGCTCGCATATATCTGGGATGAGGCACTCGTTGACATTGCAATGCTCCTCGTCGGAGTAGTCGCCACAATCGTTGCGCCTGTCGCACAACAAATCCACACCGATGCAGGCACCATTCTTGCAGCGAAAATCATCGGCGCCATTGCAGGCACGGGTGTGGGCACAGAGCGAGGGCAGCTCATCGGAGCCATCGCCACAGTCCAGCTTGCCGTCGCAGGTCTGGTTCTTGAAGATGCACAGGCCATCCTGGCACTGATGCATAAGCAGACCGCCCGGGCAGGCGTGCAGCGGATAGACGGGCTCACAGTTCTCGTACTCATCATCGCCGCTGGGACAATCATCGTCGCCATCGCACACATAATGCGAATCGATGCACAGACCTGAAATCAGTTGGATTTTAAGTAAAAGGAAGGAATCATTTGATTGAAAAACTCACCACTGGAGCAGAGGAAGGCGGGCGGCTGGCAGTCGGGTATGTGGGCAACGCCGCCACAGTGCGGTCCCTCATCCTCGGAGCCCTGCTCCTTGCTGCCGGGACAGTCCTGTTCGCCGTCGCACACCCACTTCTGGGGTATGCAGCGACCGGAACTCTTGCACTGGAACAGATGGGCGCGACACGGACGATTGGGGCACTGCGGGCCCTCGTCGGTGCCATCCTCGCAATCGCTTTTGCCGTCGCACTGCCAGCTGCTGGGAATGCAGCCGTTGTCGCATTTGAACTGATTAACCCGGCAGCTGGAACGGCAGTTCAACTCATCGCTGCCATGGTCGCCGACATCGTCCATGCAATCGTTCTCGCCATCACAGCGCCAGGCGCCGGCAATGCAGTGTCCATTCGAGCAGCGGAACTGATCCAATTCGCAGCTGGCGCGTGTTAAATTGCTGCAGCCAATCTCATCGGTGCCATCGGGGCAATCCGCTTCGCCATCGCATCGGAACGAGGGCATAATGCAAATACTGCTGTTCGCACAGTGCTCGAAGAGGGCGTCGCCCTGCTCACAGGTCCGCTGGGTGCAGTTCTTCTCGTCGCTGAAGTCGCGACAGTCGCGCATGTTGTCGCAGACGTAGCTGCGCGAGATGCACTCCCCGCTGCCGCAGCGGAACTGCTGCGGCTGGCACTTGCAGAGCAGCGGTGTCTCATCGCTGCCATCGCCACACTGCTGGACACCGTCGCAGGTCTGCTCCTGGGCAATGCAACGATGGTTTTGGCACATGAAATAGTTATCGGGACACTGACGGATCACACAATAGTGTCGCAGCTCATCGGAGCCATCCATGCAGTGGGTCACATTGTCGCAGGTCAGCTCCAAGGGTATACATTCGCCCGAGTGGCAATTGTACTGCGACTTGCCACAACTGGTATTTACGGGCGCAATGCAACGGCGTCCATCGGGCGCCAGGACACCCTGGGTGCAATGACAACTGGCCTGGCCGTTCTTGCTGAGGATGCACACATCCTCGCAGAGTCCGTTCAAGATTTTACACTGATTCGCATCGCAATTGATGCTGCTATTCTGCACCGCAATAATGCCCATTGGACGAGCCACATGCTCGCGCAGGAAGAGCACATCGGTTCCTGTATATTTATTGGCACGGACCACTGCGTGCAGCACCCAATCCGTCCAGAACAACAGATCCCCGTAGACGGCCATGGCAAAGGCATGTTTGGGCGTTGTGTGGGCGAGCACCACGCGATTGGTGCCATCATAGTTGGCACGCTCGATCTTGTCGAGGCGTGCATCCGCCCAGTACAATTGCTGCTGTTCCAGGTCCAAAGTCAGAGCATTTGGCATCTTAATCTCGGTGCGTATAATGCGCTCCACGCCGTAGCCGGTGAGATAGGCACGCTGTATGCTGGGCGACTGCTCGTTCCA
Source organism: Drosophila multiciliata (assembly GCA_037043605.1). Taxonomy (NCBI): domain Eukaryota; kingdom Metazoa; phylum Arthropoda; class Insecta; order Diptera; family Drosophilidae; genus Drosophila; species Drosophila multiciliata. Next base: position 12,438,900 of record JBAMBF010000589.1, read on the forward strand.
GTTCGTCCAGTAGATCATGCCCAGGCATGGCTCCACCGAAATGCCACGCGGTTTATCCTTGCTCTGCAGCGACAACACATTCCGCACATGCGGCAAATTCTGTTCGGCCTGCGGCAACAGGTGCAACATCTCCAAACTGCGGATCGCTGCATCATTGTTTGAGGTCCAGAAGAGCTGCTCGTTGACCATGTCAAAGGCTAATCCCTCGACGCGTCCCTGCTGCGTGACAAGCACACGCTGACCGCTGCCATTGAAGTGCACCTGATTGATGGTGCTCAGCTGGACATCCGAGTAGTAAACCAACTGCTCCTCATAGTTATAGCTGATGGCGATCACATTCCGCATCAGCGTCGCATTCGATATTAGCTGGACGGGCCAGTTCTTGTTGGCGTGCTCCGTCATGTGAATGCTCTCGATGTTGCTCCGATAGCTGAACAGCAGGAAATTCTCGTACGGCTCACAGCTAAACCCATCGGCGGCGAGGCGACTGTGCGAGCAGGCACATATCGCACTGGTTCCATTGAACAGACACAGCTGCTCGCAGCCCGCATTGTTCTGAGCACAGGGATTGCTGCCGTGCTGCACGCGCTTGGAGTAAATCTTCAGATCTCTGATGGCGTCCTGTTCCGTTTTGAGTATGAGTTGCGATTGCGAGAGATTGGCCAGCGGTGCTACGCGTATGGCACCCTCATTGTACTTGTTCTCCGCCCAGTAGAGATAATCGCCCAGTTTGGCCAGCGCCACTGGCTTGTTGAGCGTATCATTTAGGAGCTGCTCCCGCAAGTTGCCATCATAGTCGACCTTCATTAGTGCATCCGGATATCTTTCACACCAGTAGACCTTAGTGGCATCCATGTCAACAATCAGACTATTTACAGCCCAACTGGAATTGGTCTGGTTGACCAGCACAAATGGTTGACTGCCATCCAGGCCGGTGCGTCCAATGTGCTGCTGAGTGACATAGAAGAGCAGCCCTTGCAATGGATCCACAGCCAAAGCAGTCGGTTTCTCCACATTCGAGACTACCACATAGCGATGACTGCCATCCAAACGAGCTACTTCAATGATATTGCGCTTCGTATCGCTCCAATAAATGTTGCCTCCGATCCAATCAATAGCGATGGCGCCGAGCCAATCCTGTTGCTTATAGCCAGCCAAGTTGATGGCCTCCAATATGGTCTGACGGTGGCTGCCATCGCGTCGCACACGGGAAATGGTGCCCAATTCGTTGTCGCCCCAGTAAAGCATATCTGTGGCAGCATGGAATTCAATAAAGCTCGCCGAGCTGATGCGGGAAATGGGAACAAGAGCCTACGAAAATTGTTGAGGAAGGATTAATAAGAGATTGAGGAAGTATTTACACATTTCATACCGTTTTGGGTGTCTCAAACTGTTCACTTGGATCAATCATTTCCACGCCCTGCATCACATCAATCGAATAGAATATAAACTCAGCTCGTGGTATGCAACGCGTCGGATTATTCGGTTCCACATCATAGCCCAGGGCACAGCGACAAACATGCTCCGTAGCCGATGTGGATAGGCAGAGATGCTCACAGCCTCCACGCATGGGTCCAGCACAGGTGTTCGTTCCAGTTTGGGCATCCGCATAGAACATTTTCATGCTCTGAATGCTCTCTGCGTGCACAAAATTAAAGATTAATTAATGGACAAATGGTAATCTGCACGGGTCATACTTGTGTTAACTCGCAGGAATGACATATTCAGGCACTGCTCCTTCTCGCAATGCATGATGACGCTTTGGATATTTTCTGGAAAATACAGGCTACCATTGTACACAGTCAGCGAATTGATTGACGTAATTTGGCTGGCCACCAACACACGATGGGTCTCATTCTTGGGTATATCATAGTAGGCGATGCCGGAATTATCATAGGAATAATACAAGCGCTGCGAATCAAAGTCCATCGTCAGACTTTGCATGCTGTCGTTGTGGGTGTGAATCACCAAACGTTCCGATCCATCGAGATTCGATTGCTCCAGCTGCCACAGCGATGTGTCGTGTGTGGAATGTATCCAATACATTTTGCCACTGTAAATTAAATGCATGAGAATTGCAAAATTGAAAGTGTATTCAAAATGATTTACTTGGCTGGATCCAAGGCGATGCTGTCCACCATATTCAAGTTTTCGTGGATATGCGTTGTGAATTCACCCTGCAAAGTGCTGGCGAGAATGGTGCACACTGTTTGGCCCGAGGAGAAGTACATGTGCCTGGCTATCCAATCGACGGCAAAGCCATAGGGCTTCTCAATGTTCGTATTGATGATGGGCTCAATCAGACCACTCGAGATGCCCGCACGGGAGATCTCATTCTGTTGTATATCCGACCAGTAGATGTAGCTGTCCTCCACTAGGAAATCAATGCGTTGCGGTGCCACCAACTAATGGAAGATGAATGATTAATCAATAAATCAAATCAATAAAATACAGATTACTACTCACCCTTGGTGTTTGTCTAATCGTGGGTATGGTATGATGATTGGGCTGATGCAGATCAATGCCGCGTATTTCCTCGCCCATGACAAAGAGCAGAATCTGCTCGTTGGGCACACAGCTACGCTCGTCCGCCGGATCGAGGCGCATAACATGCGGACACTCGCATTTGAAGGTGCCTCGGCCACTCAGTAAGCAAAGATGGGAGCAGCCGCCGTTGTTATCTCCACACGGATTGCGATCCCAGGGCTGTCGACTCGAGTGGAGCACCTGTATGCCAAACGGTTGGGTCTGTGTGCGCTGCAACACCTGAATATCGCTGCCATTCCACTTGTTGGCACGCAGCACGGACGTGGTGCGCCAATCTGTCCAGTAAACGTAATTCTCAAAAACTGATATGGCAAATGGATGCGAAAGCATCTCCTTGCTGCGCAGCACCACATGATGCTCAGATCCATCGTATTTCGTGCTACTTATCGAATCCGACTTGGCATCCACCCAATAAACACGCTTCTGTGTGTAATCCAATGTGAGGCCATTTGGCCAACCAGCACTCAGCTGCCAGTTGGTGGAGATCAGTCGTCGACCCTCACCGGCCATGCTGCACCGTTCGATGCGCGGCGAATTGTCATCCCAGTCGGTCCAGAAGAGCAAACCCTCGCGCGGATCCAATGCAATGGCACGCGGACTCTCCATGTTGCCAGCAATTAAAGTTCTCCTAAAACTGCCATTCAGTTGGGCCACCTCAATTTGATCCAAATTCGAGTCGATCCAATACAAATTTTTGCCAATCCAATCCACAGCCAAGCCCTCAGTGGTGGACAGACCCGAATGCACCACGGCCTGCACATTCCGCAGACTTTCGCCAACCAAATGGCCCCGATAGATCTTATCATCGATGACATCCGTCCAGTAAATCTCCACGCTCGACTCGTTGTTGTACAGAAAGTCCAGCGCAATAATATTCCGCAGCGAACTATAGAAATTGCTGGCGCCCAAAGTTTTCAGATTGATGCCACGGATGTCCTGGCGATTGGTAAATATCACATATGGCTCATCTGGAGCAGTGCTCTTGCATGTGAACTTGTCGTAGGACAGATCGTAGCCCTCGAGGCACTGGCACGCATAGCTCTTGCCATTGTTCTCACAGACCTGGGCACAGGTGTCCCAGTGTTCGCAGGCGTGTTGCATGCTGCAGCGCTTGCCATTTGGTTGCAAATACAAATGAGCCGGACACGAGCAGATGTAACCCTCGGGGGTGTTGTGGCAATTATGGGAGCATTCGTGTCCCTGATCGCACAGCTTGTCCGCGCACAGGAAACCCTCGTCTGTGGTATCCTCACAGTCGTTGTGGCCATCGCAGAGCTGGCTAACCGTGATGCACTTGTTGCTGAAGCCACACAAGCGATCTGGCTCCTCACAGATGACCGTCTCGTTCATATCAAACTTGGTTGGATTCAGCTTGGTGCAGTTCACCTCGTCCGTCTTGTCGAAACAGTGATTAATGCCGTCGCAGCGCAGAAACTCTGGAATGCACTCGAAGGGATCAGCGCAGGCAAATTCAAAGGGTGCACATTCGCCCAGTTCCTTCCAGCCGCTGAGCGGCTTGTTGTCACTCTTCGTCTCATTGCAGTTGGCCTCATCGCTAAAGTCCTCGCAGTCGTTGACCCCGTCGCAAATGTACATGTCCCCATAGCAGCCGATGGGGCGACAATAGCGCTCTCCATGGCCGCATTCGTGCTCGCAGGCAAACTCATCCGCATTGTTGCTAAAAAACACAGAGAGAAAAGTGGGTGAGCAAAAGTGGGTTAATCTTTAGAGCAGCAAAATATTACCCGCAATTATCTAGACCATCGCAGATATCGGAAAACTGCCGGCAAAGTCCATTGCCACAGTCGAACTCCGGGCACTTGCTGCCAAAAAAAACATCGGACGACTCATCGGAACCATCATCAGGGCCACAATCGACGACGCCATCATTGACCCAAGTGAGTTGAATGCAGCGTCCGCTCTTCTCGCAGGTGAACTCATTGCTGTTACACGTGTTGTGCTCACAGTTCAGCTGATCCGATCCATCGGAGCAGTAGGCAATGGAGCTGCACAGCAGCGCTCGCTGATAGCAGCGTCCGTTGCACACAAAATGCAGCTTCTTGTCGCATGTTTGTGGATTGCATGGACCACGTGCATCGTTGCTCTCGTCGCTGCCATCGTCACAGTCCTCGAAGCCATCGCACAGATCCTTGCCATCGATGCACTGCTGCGTGCTGCGGCACTGATGCCCCGACGTGCAATTGGAACGCACTGGTGCCGCCACCGTTGACGGCGTCAGTTGAGGAATGCAATGGGTGCCAGTGCCATTTAGAGTATATCCATCCGGGCAGCGACAGATGGCGCCCTTGGGCGTATTCAGGCACATGCCCGGACACTTGGAGAGCGCGCAGGAGCTCGGGGTTTGTGGCAACGGTTGCGTTGCAACATCGAAAACGCGCAAATCGACAGCGTTGCCACTCGGCTGCAGATGCACCGTCGAACTAAAGGTGCTGGTCATGTTGGTGTGATGCACATGAAACCTCCAAATGGTCGAATTGATGTTATCCGCCCAGTAGACAATGCCATTATGCTGCACAATGGCAAACGGATGAAACTGTTCCGACTTGAAGAGCAGCTCCCGTCCCGTGCCGTCCAGCTTCATCCGTTCGATGGTGCCCAGCTTGAAATCGCACCAATAGATTCGCTTGGTGCGTCTATCCACGTCCAGGCTGCGCGGCCAACGCATCGTCATTGCTTCAGTTGACTTGGCCAGCAGCTCCTTGTGTGTGCCATCCATCCAGGCACTGAAAATGCCAGCCTCGCAGGACTGAGACGACCATTGCGACCAGTATAGCAGACCTGTGCCCGGATCCAGTTCCAGCGACCTAAAAGTAACAATTCCATTAATAAAAATTAATTATAATCCAATATATAATAAAATAAATTTGTGAAAGGAGCAATAATTTTAATTGTTTTATTTTTATTGCAGCTTCGTTTTGATTTACTGATCCAATTTTTTATTGGTCCTTTGTTGAGCGACCAATAAAAAATTGGCAATTTGGATTAAAAAATTTGCAACAATTGAAAACAATTTTAAATGGATTAAATGCAACAATTGAATGAATGAGAAACAACCATTTTTATAATTGCTCATTTAATGATTTAACAAAAAATAAAGTTAAAAAAAAAAATTGAGCCAACTTACATGGGATTGCAATCGATGGTAAAGGTGAGCACCTTGCTCATGTTGCGCAATGGTGCCACATGCAGCTTCTGATACTCTGTCCAATACAAATGCTCGTTGACCCAGTCGTAGGCCATGGCGCGGACCTTGTGCCAGCCGGTGGAAAGGGTACGCGATACGCTGCCGTTGAGCGACTGGCTTTTGATGGCGTAGACGGGTTCGTCGGAGGAGAGTGAGACATCTGGATCGGGTAGCATATATAAAATGGATTTGCCACGCACATTTACATCGATTGCCTTTGGGGCGGACACATTGCAAATGGGCACCATCACATCGGGCTCCTCGCCAAGCTGTTCGAGCTGCTGCACCTGCTCCGTGCCCAGCGGCACGCCCGTGATGCGAACCAAACGCTTGTCACTGTACACGAGAAATTTATCGTGCGCGGATAGCAAACAGGTCGTCTGATTATGCAATTTATAGCCGGCTGTACAGAGGCACTTGGCGCTGGCAAATCCCCGTATCCATAGCGGCACACAAATCTGGTTGCAATTGCCATTGTTCTCCCGGCACGGATGTGCCACCTCCGGCTGCTTCTGGCGATGGAAAATGCGAAAATGTGCACCGCGTGTTACATTCGCCAGCAGCACGCGCGATTTTAACGTAAATTTGTCCAGGCCAACGATGGCGCGGTCTGTCCAGGCAGCCAAATAAATTGTATTCTCGAACACCTCCACCGACTGGATGGTCTTCAAAGGAAACGGTGACTGCAAACAACGGAAATTGCGTTTAACACACAACAAAAGCAAACAACAACAACAAAAACCAGAACAAGGATTGGGTTTTATTCCTCATCGATAAGCGGCTTTTGCAGTTTTATTTTAAAAACTGTTTCCGGTTTTATAGGTCATCCAGATTCTTGAATTTAAGCGAACAAATATTGAATATTTCGACTAAGCCACAAAAATATTCATACAAAATATTTGAGAACTGGGTTAAGCACTTTGTGGCACAGATTGATGCCACATCTATAACATATGCCACAATTTAATACCTGAAGAGTTTAAGCAAATACTTTTGGCAAATATATAAATTTATATTCATATATTTATATATTTATTCCATAGTACACAAAGCCATAAATTTCATTGCCATAACTCAACTTTAGAAAGCAGAAAAATAAAAGTGGAAAAATCAGAACCAAGTCAGGCAAAGAATTGGGTGTTGGGGAGGTACTCACATCTGGTGACTTTTTCAATGCCCAACGCTGCTGTCCATCATAGTTGACCCGCTCAATGACATCCTTGTATACATCAATCCAATAGACATGCTCGCTGGCCAAATCCAATGTAACGCCACTCAAATGATAAACCTGTGTGCTGACGAGTGTTGTCCGATTGCTGCCATCGAGCAGGGCACGGGAGAGGCTGGGCGACCAGTCCGTGTAAAAGAGATAGCCCTTGGTTGAATCGAGCACCAGCGATGAGGGCTGCTCCACCTGCTGCAGTATGAGGCGGCAGTAGGTGACCTCATTGGTGCACAGATAGACCATGCCGTCGTCCTCGTTCAGGAAATACCAATTGCCCGATATCCAGTCCAAGCGTAGCTCGACAAAAACTGCAAGCAAGGCAACAGCAAAATCAGCAAACAAATGCACAAAATTATGGCCACAGGACACTGGACACACTGAACACGGAACACGGAACACAGGAACTCACTTTGGTGAGGCGAGTTAAATGCGGAGACGGACAGCGTCCAATTAATGCTGGCGTCATCAATGCGCTGGCATTGCATAACCAGCTGGGACATCTTCTGCAGCATGCAGAGCGTTTGATTCCGATGCCATACCTCGTAGGCGAGTACCATCTGCACTGGCTGTGTGGACACCACTTGTCCAGCTCCGGCAGCATCAACGGCTGTGCTGATGCGTTGAATTGTGTCCACCGATAGCGTGGCGAGCGTTGCAGGCTCCGAGGGTGGCACTGTACCAAATACAAAGGAAAAAAATTATTGGACAAGGACCAGGCTATGATTAGCTATGTGCTCACCATTGATGCCCAGGCAACGCTTGCGCTGCTTTCTATAGCCAGAGATGCAGGCGCACTCATAGGAGCCGGGCGTATTTTTACACAGCTGATCACAGATGCCGGGCACAGTGCACTCATCGTAGTCAACGCAACGCGTTGAGTTCATGGACTCGGCCACCTGACCGGCGGGGCAATAGCAGCGTGCCCCCTGCGGCGTCAATTTGCAATTGTAGCTGCAGTTGAGCGCAGCGCAGGCGACATTTTGTTTATCTGCCGTTTTGTAAATAAGGATAATGGTTAGTTTGTGCAACGTGCAACGTGCAATGCAAAATGATTGTCGTATATACATACCACAATGCAGCTCATCGTTACCACAATCCCAGTGGCCGTCGCAGAAACGCGAAAGCTCGAGGCAGACACCATCCTGGCATTCTCCTTCAAAGGGGCTACATTTGTGCGCTGGGCCATCGGGACCTGGAGGACCAGCCAGGGATTGGACATAGTTGAGTGGGTTTAGCGCATAATAATTTTTGGGCTACTTACAGTTGGTCTCATCCGATACGTCGCCCTTGCCGCAATCGTATTCCCCGTCGCATAGCCAATAGCCTGGTATGCATTTCTGGCTCTTGCCACACCGAAATTGTCCCGCGAAGCACTTGGGTGACTTGACTGCAAAAGGGAGCACACAAACAGAAGCCACAATAAGCAACAACAATAACAACAACAACAACAATAAAGTAAATGAAGATTTATGAACGGTTTGTTTGCGGTTGCCATTGTGGGTGGCGTTGGTGGTTTGGCTTTTTGGTTTGTTTACGCCATTGTACAAATCACCGAATTATTTTGCAAAATCTCACAAATAAGTTAACTACAAGTTTGCCTGTCATGGCCGGGTGGTAAGGTGGCCAATAAGCAAGTTTTTGTGATAATTTAAAGTTTCAAATGCTTTTGTGACTAGATTTTTTGTGTGCCAGAATATTTCTGGATTCATTTGTAGTAGTAAAAATTTTAAACATAAAAGTTAACTTAATATAAATAAAATAAATATACATATAATTTACAAATTAAAATGCTTTTTTTATGTTTTCATCGCTTGAGCATTAAATTCGATGTGCCTTTTGAACTTTTCGTGTGATTTCGACAATTTTACACTCCACAAAATATGCACTTCGACAATGTTACAAAAATAACAATTTTTATTTCATGGCTGGTGACAATATTAAAAAAAAATGCAAATTGTCACGCCAATATATATTTTGTGAAAATAAATGGAACACAAAAGAATTCAAATAACGCGCTGCTTTTCTACGATGAGTTTGGTTTTGCCGAAATCAAAGGCAGCGGAGAAAGCGGAGAAAGCGGAATTCACGCGCGGCCATAACCATAAAACCACGTTGGCGACACATGGGACATGGTCCACAAAAACAAATGTTTGCTGTTTGTTTGCCAAGAGGTTAAACTCTAGAAACAGACAGACAAACCGTTCGTCCGTCCAATCCGACCAATGGACCGACCATTGCCAGACCCAATCGTGTGTCGATTTCCATGCGGGAGGGTAAAGTGGAGGAACAGGAAACAGAGGGCGGCTATTGTTTTAGCCTCAACTGGTGCTGGCCGTAATATTTAATAAGCCGAAGGGCATGCAGATGTTTCGCATACATTTGAAATTTTTATTTTATTTGATACGATGGGGTGGAAAAATGGCAAAACGAAAATAAAAAACGAATTAACAAGTAAAAATGTATTTCTTTCGCTGTCCGAATATTTAACACACTTGCAGATATGAATATAAATTAAAGTTTAAGTTTGAACTTAAATTAAAAATTATATTCATTTTGTTTTTTTTTTTTTAGCTGTATTTTGTTGCACATCTAGACTCGAACTTTATGTGCAACTTCTATGTATTTCTATGGTTTCAACAAGCAACCTCATTTTCATGCCTTATTTCCTGCCTCAGATTCATCTAAATGAAGCTTATGTTACAAACTTCAGCACACAGTTATAATACTCTTTACAAGGGTATACAAACAAAGAGGAAAAAATCCAAAATTGTTGCAAGAGTTGACCAGGGAGTACATTGCACCAAATGGATGGAGTCTTTGACACTAGAAATGTCCGCTGGCATCAACTTAACCAACTTGCCACACGAAATATATATGAAAACATGTAGAATTACTGAGAAGTAACCTTTTTGCGGAATTAAGGGATGCAAACTATAAATTGACATTATATTTATTAGATTTAAATCATTGGTTTAACCACTGAAATGTTTTAAAGTTTGTTATAAATATTTTCTGGTCAATATAAATGGAATAAATCATATTAAAATATCACATTTTGCGTCAGATCTTTTTCATAAATTCTTTACAAATTCCTTTGAGCTATTTGGCATATCTTCAGGCACAAATTTTAATAACAATAATTCAGCTCAAATGTGTGTAATAATTTCACTTAGTAATTGTTATTAGAACTGAATTATAATTTTAGTTAGATGCATTAAAAAGTTAACGAAAATGAAAAGCTGTCCATAAATGAAATAGAGGCAAAATATCATTTAATAAGCAAGTTTGAAATCCCCAGAAAACATTTCAGCGTTGCAGGCAGTACAAATGCGATTTATCAAGAGGCGTACTCCATATATATATATATATATATGTGTGTGTGTGTGTGTGTGTGTGTGTGTAAATATAGCTACAGTCAGTAAGCTTTAATTGAAATTGCGTGGATGGGACAACATAACAAAGGGGGGTGCAGTGCGAAAGATAGTTGAGAGTGTGAAAAAGCATGAGAAGGCTGTGGCAGATGAGGACGCACTGCTTGCCACATTTATTATAATCTGTTGCATTAATATTTGCCGACAATTTGTCGTCAGAGTTGTCGTCGTTGTCGTCTGCTCGTTGGTATTGTGTCTGCAACAGTATGTGTTCTGTGTTGCCACCATAAAAATGCTATGATATAAAATGAAATTAAAAATGCCAACACTGTGAGAAATATACAGTCGAAAGTTTTGCAGCTATGCAACAAATGTGTTCGGCAACAATTGTTGCAGTGTAGCCAGCCACCAATGTTGTCATCGTTGCCATTTCTCAGTGCTCGAGTTTTGTTGTTGGTTTTTATTGGCATACACTGCGAAAATGTCTACACATTAATTTAGTCAGTTGACGTTGCCGGCTGCTGCTTGGCTGCCATCGAATTGAACTTAAAGCACAGCGCCACATGTAAATGGAAATACATTTGCCGGAGTTCACAGTTAAAGAGTGGAAATGCACATCATTTGGAGGGCAGCACAGAGAGTTGGAGCAGCCAGCATGAGGCAACTAATTGCATTTGGTGCTTTTCGGCATTTCGGCTATTACGCATTTTGCGGCGTTGGCCAGTAGTACCTGTCATTAGGCGTAGCCGGTCAAAAAAAAAAAAACGTTTACAACCAAACAGTCAAACCAATAATATAGCAATCAACGGCAAATGGACAGGCAGCTGTTTTTGGTTGGTTGGGGGGGTTGGTGGCTTCAGGGATATGCTCACCGCAGTCGCTGCTCTCATCAGAGCCATCCTTGCAGTCCGGTTTGGAATCGCATTTCCAGCGCATTGGTATGCAAGTGCCATCGCTGCATGTGAAATGTGATGGCAGACATGGGCCTGAAATTGACCAGAAGAAAATAAGAGAACGTTAAAACTATGCCCAACCAATCCATTCAACATGAGAGATCGACTCTTCCACGAAAACAAAACCAAAACTAAATTTTTGGCAGCTAAAATTGAATATATTCTGCTGATTACGTGGCAAATATAAATCGATGAAGCAAGTGGCCAATATTTGTGCCTGATTACACAACTATTGCAAAATATCTACATAAATATTTATATGTTTATGGACACGTCTTGTGTCTTGTGGCAAGTGTATCTAGCTTGCCAAATGAGAGCTATAGATACAAATGTTTCGTCTAACTACTAACCGAAAAAGCAAATTTGATATTTATGCAGTTTGTAGCCAGTTGTTGCCCAGCAGCCCAGTAGCCTTTTGTACGTGTTCACAATTAAAATTAACATAAATAGCAACAGCAACAAACAACAAGATTGTTATTGTTGTTTGTGTTCTTGTTGTTGTTGTCTATTTGGTTGTGGCAGCAACTGGCAACGATGCTGGCAACGTTTTGTGTACGTGACTTTGGTATATTGCATCATTAGTTTGGCTCCATTGTGGGCCAGCTTTTGGCTGTGCGTCTGGTAAACAATAAAAACTAATTTAAATTTGCTTAACGCATAAATAAAAGGTGTCAAAGTGCTTTAGGCTTTCTGATAACTTTTCAGAACAGCTTGGCCTAAATGATAAGCTGCCATTGGCGTTGCAACTGGGCCTACTTCACAAACAAACTGGGCTTAAGCAAACAGCTCAAAAATACACACACACACACACACACACATAATAAAACTGTTGACACAGCCGCCGGTTATCAAACCGGTGAATTACGCATAAAAGCCCTGTGTGGCAGCAATGAGAGCAACATATTGATTCCAGCATGTCACTAAAGCACTTAACACTCTGCACAATTATCGTGCTGCTCGGTTGCATTTGTGTTACCTGGGCCGAGAGGACGAAGACATTTCAGCCTCGTCCGGTTGAGCAGCAGGTGATGCCAACGAGGGATCTGCGCTATCAAAATGAGGATCTTTTGAACGTGAACGATGATGAAATTGAAGACGATAATGATGATGATGATGATGATGAAGATGGTGATATTCAGAATGTCGAGGATGAGCAAATTGAGGAGGAAGAGATGAAACAGGATGAGAAATATTTGAATCAGTTGGATGAAGCCGACATTGCAGAGCTTCACCAGTTGCTGGATGAATTGGAGAAGTCAGACGAACACGTTGAGGGACGTGCCTCCAGAAGTCGCATCATCAGGCGTGGAAACAGACGTCGCCGCAACAGGAATGGCTCGAAAAGGCCACGGCAAAGGAATGGCTCAAAGAAGCGAACCAACCAACGAAATGGCTCAAAGCAACGTCAGACCAAAAAACCCACCAACAATAACCGTTTGCAGCGCATTGGTAGCAAGCTCCTTCGCATTGGTAACAAGAACATTATTCGGGTAAATGGCACAAGCAATGAGAAGCCTACACCAAAATGATTTTGAATAACGTATAAACCACATCAAAAATAAACCTAATAAATTGAAAACAATAAATTAAAAAAAAAAAAAAACAATTTGTCTAATTTTAAAATTTATTTAAACATAAATAGTTAATGAGATGGCTAAGTGCTTATTTAAGTAATGGAATTAAATTGGCAAGCTGACTAAACTTGTCACTTGTCACTTTCTAGAATCAGTTAGTAGTTGGCAATCCGTTTAATGGAAATTGTGATAAAGATATATATAAAAATAGGTAAAAAGTTTGTAAATGGGCTGTGCCTGATTTATGTTGCACATGTAAGTTTTTTGCTTCTATTTAGGTATTGCACACACACACACACATATGTATATTTGTTACTGCGTGCAACCAAATAGCGCACGTTCTCTGAACTCGCATTAATGTAGCACACTTTTTGGCGCAACTGTTTCACATGCTCCCCGCATAGGTGGCGCCTTTATTTTTCATTGTTATTAACGCACCTCAAAAGTTTTATGGGCAACTTTGTTATTGTTATTGTTGCTGTTGTTTGTGGCTTTTGTATTCGTATGCTTGTGTGCGGCCAGGTAAAAGTAATACTAACAACAAAATATGAAAAAAAAGCATATATATATTTATATATATATATAGCATCATAAATTGTACGCTTTTGTCCGCAATGCGTACTATTTTTGTAGTCGTTGTTGTTTTTGTTTTTGTTGTTGTTGTTGTTGTTGTCGTTGTTGTTATTGTTGTTGTTGTTTAACATCAGCACTCCCCCACAATTTATGAGCATTACAATTACATTTATTCGGCGACTTGGCGCCATTTTGATTTAGTTTTCAAGGCTCGAATGCTTTTTATAGCCATGTTGAGTTGTGTGCATTGTCGTCACAAAGCCAAATAGTCCAGCATATTACCAAATATTTGCTCACATTAAACAATGCGACTAATGGTTTAGTTGCATCTTGTAAATGGGACTCCAAGTGGGCACCTTCTGTAGTCAGCAGCAGTCAAATACTTGGGACCTGCTCCTGTTCCTGGCGGAGATATGCACTCAATTTCAGTTTATTTTACTTTCAGATCATCCTTTGCCTGGTCTGGCAAAGCTGAGTTTGCTTACCTGCCCAGTCGGTTATCCAGACTCATTTTCCTTGCTTCCCCAAATCAGTTTCCGCACAATTTCGACAATGAGTTGATTACTTTTGGAAAGTATCTTATTTTTTTTATGTGAACTTGGCTTTTGTCTAATTTTCTATGCTGATGGAATCAGTTTGAAATTCTGGCCAGTTATTTGGATGGAGTTTCCATCGATTTAGTTGCGAAACTGTTTCGTAGAACACATTTATTTGGCATTGTTTGCAGTCTGCACCTGTAGCCAATTTTCGACTCTCCACTGTCTGATGTTGGCATTTGGTCAGCAGCAGTGTTGTGTAGGTGGCCATTATGCGGGTGTTCACTGTCTGTGTCGCTGCAGGGAGCAAGGATGTACCGTGTGGTATGTGTGTGCAGTGGATGGTCATGGTGCTAACTTGCCACTGACATTTGCCAAATCAAATAGAAATTTTAATTGACTCTTGCTACAGTCACATACGTGCCACGGCTTTGCGTGTATGTGTTAGCCATTTTAATTTGATATGCTTTTGACTGTTTGTCACATTGTCGCCAAGTGTTTTCTCATAGACGACATCCTGTTACTTGATATTTCTCTACTATTTTTTTGTGTGTTTTCACGGCATGAAATAAACAAACTTTCACCAAAGCTGAGCATCGTTTGTTTTCCCAACACCGAAAGCGGGTTAAGCGCCTTTGGGCACGACTCCGGGAGTCGCACATTTGCATTCGCAGCTGCCACTGCTGCGAATTATGTGCGCACACGGAAATGCGACAGTGTCAGGCGGGACAGGAGGGACGACACATCAGCGGAGACGCAGAAACAGTTGCAGAATCAGATTCAGAAACAGAATCACAACCAGAACCAGAGCAGAGCAGAGTCGAGTTGAGATGAGTTTTGGTTCACGCTGTTTGCTGTTTGTCAACAACTTGGCACGTTTTTGGGGTCAAAGAGATGCAACATTGTTTTCCCCCCCAAGCGCCACTGCTGCACTTTTTAGCATAGCTTTTCACTTAATTAGCGCGCTGAGTGACGCGATAACAGTTAACGCTACGTGCAACCCCAGCATATGCAACACTTTTTCGCTTGCGTTTAAATTTGTTGGTTTGTTTTGCAGAAAGATAAAATTAAAATTAAAATTAAAATTTAAGCTATTTTTATATTTATTATTTTCTAAGTAAAATATGTACAAACTATTTTAATTTTTGTCAGGTATTTTGACAGTTTTTCATTGTTCACTTTTCAAAAATGTTTACCAGGTTCATCGCCATTTTTGCTAGCATTTTGTATGAAAACGCTTAACGCTTAAAGGAGTTTGTATATGCACTAAAAACAAGACTGGAATTTCTACAGTTGCATAACGAAATTCTCACTTGAAATGCACATCAAATAACAATGAGAGCAACAGACTCAAGTTTCAGCAAAACAGGAACAGTTTGAGTAGTAAAATGCCAACAATTTACAGTGTGACGAAGAAAATACTTCTGATTTCATATTTAAAGCAAATCAGCTAATACTATATAAGAAGTCAGCATAATTTAATTATATTTATATCTACACTTGATTTGCGCTGATTAACCCTTTAAAAACTTTGGTCGAGGGTAACAGCCGCTGCCTTGACCGCGGTTACAAATATGATGACTTCCGGTGGCGGTTTAACTTCCTTGCAATGTGACTGCAATTTTCATTTACATCGGTCAGACATTTTCACAGTTATTCAGTTACCCTCGATGTATGTAATTTAATGGACTGACGTGCGCATAATGAGCGTGATTGACATAACGTATGTACTTTAAACGTGGAAAGAACGGGAGGATGTGAAGAATTTCACTCTGACTGACAGCTAGCCAGAGACAGATGCGATGCTGGACCTGTGGGAGGCACATTGGATGCCATGAAACAGGAGATTGGCAGGACTAGGGAAGTCAGGAGTTTTGCCCGGCTGTGCAAACATGGCCACACAGTTGGTTTTGTTGCCGCTTGTGGCACGCTTTGCTCGGTATGTTTTCTGGACGTATGTTTTGTGCACTTAAATCGAGTTTATTAAGGGAACTTGCAAACGGGTTGGAAATGTTGGTGACTGCTCACTGTGCGCAAGTCAAAAAAAAAAAAAAAAAAAAAAAAATTTAATAAAAAGGAAAAAGAAGCAAAGCTAAATCATTTTTAAAACTCTCGCCACAAAAGTTGCCACGCTTTTTGTTTATTAATTTTAATTGTTTTAATGCAAAACAAGCTGCATGGAAACAAAAATAGAACAAAGTTGTTAAAATGTGTTTTTTTTTTTTTTTTTTTTGTATGCAGGCAAATGTGGCTGAAAAAAATATTTATATATTTTTTAAAAGAGCCTACATATTTAAGTAAGCCCCCAGGGCAGAGAGCGGCTACAGGACTAAAGCGTTGAAATTTCCCATGGGCCGCCATAAGTTGTATACGTTTATAACAATCCTTGTACAAGTTTATGCCATAGTAAACATATATATATATATATATATATTTTATATAAGCCTTTTAGTCCCATAGAAATAGAGTTTGTGTAACCATGACCCTTGATAAGCTTAAGGGATTGCAATGGGACAGTTTCGGTATATTTGATATTTATATTTAATATTTCCATATTATATATAAATTAACCTATTTGCCACTCAAAGTATAAATGATAAAAATATTCGATATGTCGTTATTAAATAATTAAATAGACATTAACAAAAATATGAAAATTGTTTATCAGTTTATTAAACAACTTATTTGTTGGTAACAAGCAAATTGTGGGTGTATATTAGTTATATATGTGTTTAGTACTTCATATTTCTTATTCACTCGCACACACACACACTCACCCACACACACTCTCACATATTCGGTGCTCAAACTGAGCTGTTCTTGCCGTAAAAAAGTTGCAACATCATCAAAGCTTGTAGTTTTTTTTCTCTTTTCTTGCTACTACACTCAATGTTTGCCCCAGTGAGAAAAAGTTGTTCTATGCATTTCTTGTTGGCAACAACTTTATGGCAAATATTTAAGTGCGAACCGAATTTTTATTGCTCATTGCCTGTGTCCCCAAACACGAAAAGTTGCCTTAATGACAAACGCCAGGACGCTCAACACCTTTTTGGGCTACTAACTTACTTGGCCAGCTCATATGAAATTTTAATCATTCTTATTGGAGCTGACTCTATTCCAAAGAAGTAGTTGCCTGCATGCCAAAACACACATGAGTCCTTGGCTTGGCACTTGACATAAGATGTGGGAGTACAGCAACTACGGCTCCCACTTCAATAGCCAGGCCAAGAAACCATAAAAAGTTCGCCAGGCCATACAACTTTAATCTGCATATATACTCTCTCTCGCTATATATATATATATATATATATATATATGTTGATTGCAATGAGGAGTGGAGGGTGGGGGGGATAGGCAAATAAAACTTTTATTCACAGCATAATTTTGCCGTCTGCAAACTTTTGCCTTCGCTTGCCCGCCGGTTATTGTTGAGTTTTGGTTTGAGTTTTGCCTGTCAATAACTTAAAGCATTCTGCAACAGCAACAGCGTCCTGCTGCTGGGGCACGCTGTGAGAATTTCCTTCATAAATGTTTATAAATGCAACATTTTTAGCCAGTTATCTTTGTTGATGCCGCTTTTGTTGCAACTGTAACGTGCCACGAGGTCTGCTTTATAAATATGAGTTGAGCAAGCAAAACTATCTCCGAGCAGAGCTAAGTATGAAAATGCTCATTATTCATACATGATGAACACTTGGGAAATGCACAAAAGGATATTTAACAGACTCCAAATGAATTTTAGAACTATTCCCGCTAACCTCGCTTTTGACTTAGTCAACACGTTTTGGTCTCATCAATTTCGGTTGGCAATTTATGTGGCTGTTGCTGCCACTGCCGCTGCTTCAAAATACGCAGCCAGCAAGACTTAAATGTTTTTTTTTTGCAATGATATCGGTTTTGCTATCGGAAACTATATTTATTTAGCTTACATTGGTTGCAGCAAGAAGATTTTTCACTAGTTTTTTTTGGAGTGCAGCTGTCTGCCATTGTCATGTCGTACAATGCAAAACCGTCAATTGATGATTCTCACTCGATAAGCTATCTTTTTTTTCTTTGGTCTAAAAGTCTCGCACAGAAGTCGGCTAACATTCAGAATCTGCCGTGGGATGACATGTTCAATAAATTTCTCATGCAGAAGACATATGTCAAGTGTTAAGGGAATGTCGTTTGCCTAGATGAAGCGCTTTATTGGCTATTTGTGTTGTGTTATCGGATAAGATTGCGTTTGTGGTTATCCACGGCGTATACACAATGTGTGTTGACATAGCTGATGTCTGACACACACACACACACACAAATACGTTGTGCTGTGAAAACAAGTAAATAATGCTTGCTGTTTTTCTATGTTTCAACACAAGTTTTTGTTTACAGCCAAACTTCATTTTGGCAACCAAATTAATGCTATATTTTTTATATATATTTACTTGTTGTACATGTGTTTATTAAGTATACGCCACATTTTCACCAGACTGTCAATTTAAGCAGAGTCACAGCTTAGCTGACAAACTGACAGACTCAACTGTTGCGCACAGCAGATTCACAGCTTTCTCTGTTTTTTTTTTCATTTCCTGCTTGCTAACTGCTTTAGATGTGCACAAATAATCCCCACTCTTTTGAAGCAGCTAACTGAGCTCATTGTTAAGTTGACTAAGTCTTACTTTGTCCTATCATCCATCTGCCCCGCCCCCGCCCCTTTAAGCCACACACACACACACGCAAAATGTGGGTCTTTAAGTGGCTTAAATAGCGGAATTCATAACTGGGGCAACTTTTTCGCACAAACTTAAATGGATTTACATGTCACCCGTTTTGATCGACTTTTCAAATTGTCTTGTCAATCCACAAGTTGCACGCACACACACACACACACACAGAGACACCCTTTATAGCATACTTTTGTGAGCCACAAAAATGCTTGAAATTATTGCAAAAAATAGGATAAGTCAAGAGGAAATTGCAGGGGCTTGGAGATTTTGGATAAAAAAAAAAACTTTGCCAACTCTCGAACGCATATTTTAAGTGCCAAGTTTTGAATTGTGGGCGTGGAGTGTGCCAAAATGTACGGAAATTGTTGCAGCTTCAACTGCTGCTATTTGCCATTTGCTATTTTCCTGCAGCTACTTCAAGCAATAAAAGCGAGGCGGCAGCTAGGACACACCAGACGACAGACTGCATATAGACAGACACAGAGGGCAGATAGCAGCCGGCATTCCAAGAAGCAGAGGCAGAAGCTGAAACAGCAGCAGAGGCAGAGGCAGAGGCAGAGGCAGCAACTACCAAGTAAATAAAAAATTATTGCAAAACTTTGTGCAATAAACGAAAAAGTAAGACATTCTGCAAAGTTCTCGACGTCGACGTCGATGTCGATGTCGACGTTGGCGGCAAAGCATGAAAAACGCACTAAAATAGTTACAGCCACAACAACAACAACAACAACAATACCAACGACAACATGTTATTGTACTGAAATATTCAAGTTGTACAGCATATTTTTGTATAGTTCACACACACACTACACACTGTACACACTACCCACATTGTTGTGTAATCAACACAGGTACCGTAAACTACACAGGCTCAACTACCCAAACACAACAACGTCAAAAAGCTGCCGTTTGGATTTAAGACGAAGTTAAGCGGCCTTTTCTTACTCACACTATGACTCTCTCTCTCTCTCTCTCTCTCTCATTCACGCTGTGTGGCACAAATGGGAGGGTGCAGAACATATAAGCTCAACTGCCAACAGGCAACACTTCCGTTTCCGTTACGTTTTACGCACGTGCCAAAACGACAATGGCAACAAGTACATCATTTCTGCATTGATCAAAGACACTGCTTAAAATTATACATTGTAAAATGCTTAAAAGTGAGCTCGAGAGCTCACAAAAAAAAAAGATTATACATATTTAAAGTTATAAAACTTTAAGAAAACTTACATTTCAATCTTCATCAAGCTCAACTAATTCTCTAGCGCTGAGAGTCTCTGCGATCCTTTTATTCATATGGAGGGATTAATATGGAAACGGAAATCGGTTTGGCTTTTGATCATTGCCAATAATATAATTTAATGATATATCGACATATTGATGTATTGATGTATTGACATATTGATGTATTGATGTCAATATGTCAATACATCAATATTGTCAATACATCAATATGTCAATATTGTCAATATTGTCAATATGTCAATACATCAATATGTCAATAAATCAATATGTCAATATATGTACAGTGTGTAGTGTGTGTGTGTGTGTGTAAAGGGAACTATACAAAAATATGCTGACAATATTATCATTCTTATCATTCCTCTGCATTGCAAGCCCACTGTGGCTTAGCTCTACAGGAGTTACTAGCACTGGAGTTATAAGAAGGCGTAGTAGCAGCTATCACAAATCCATAAAAGTGAATGCCAGAGCTAAGTCGCAATTTAGGTGTACGGTCATGTGCCGAGAAATCACACTGCCTGAGAAGAGATGCGAAATGTCAGTCAGTTGTCAGTCAGTGGCTCGCTCAATTAGCCCCACAAATGACGGCAATGGCGGGTTGGGCAGAGGGAAAGCTTGGGTTTATGGGTCAGATTAGATATGGGCGGAATGCGAGAAGCAACCAAGTTGCACTTAACCCAGCCCCGTTTTCATTAGCTAAGTGCCAGCGGGCTGAATTGAATTTGGATTCGCTCCGTACTCGATTTTAATTATTTTCATTTTTTCCTAGGCGTATCTTCTGCTCAATTACTTTTTTTTATTTTCATTTTTTATATATATATTTTTTTTTTTTTTCTCAGCCTACATTAAGTGCTTTATTGTATATCAAGTAGAATAAATCAGAAGCACGCTCAACAACTGACACAATGGGATAATTGAATGAAATTGAAATGAGCTGTTTGAAGATGTTATATAGAAGTCTAAATGGAGATGTCTGCCACGATATAACGCGCAACATAATGGGGGCAATGAATTTTATGAGAGTTTATATTCACATATAAACTGTTATATATATATATATATATATATATATATATATATAAGTAATCAAGTTTTGGGGCGCGTTGAAGCATTTATCATGGCTGTTAGTGCAAACAAAATTGTCAACAGACCTTGGGGTCCAGTTTGGGATCATTATAAAAATATTACCGCACAGCGGAAAACAAACAGTGGAGCTACTGGAATAATGGCCAAAACGTGACCACAAAAGGCGCCAAGGCATTGAATGATTACGACGACGACGAGGAGGACGTCGACGAGTTAAAGTACCGCCAAGTTGGCCAATTGTGGCCCCCAAAAGTTTTTGGCGTCCAAAGGATTGAGTTTAAGATGAGTTGAGGTGTTTGCTGCTTAGTCACAAAACGGCGCAAGGATTCGGCTGGGCTTGGAAGGGGGTTGGCCAGGCAGTTAACTGTCAGTTACAAAAGTGCTTTGGCAAACCGCAGAGTAACCACAGCTGCACTTGACAGTCCACTCACTGGCAGCACACAATTTCAAACCACCTGTCCACCTCCTTCTGTCAACCTCCGCTCTCCCCCCCCCCCCACACAACTCAGACCATATATCCGCTTGTCTGTCTGGTGCGAACACACAGCAGCTTTAAAGCTCAGCCAACGTTGCTCATTAAAAACAACAGTCAGTTGACTCGTCCACCTGCCTGCCACTGACTTACTACCTCAGCAGATATGCTGCTGCTGCTGCTGCTGCTGCTCCTGTTTCCATGTTTGCTTAGCAGCAAAAGCACAAAAAAAAAGAGAAAAAAAAGCGCACACACAGTCCACGTAATTGAATCACCCTCGAGAACATATTAAAACCATCCAAACAGATGGAGGAGCGCGCGCTCTCGCATCGAGGCACATTGTCTGACTCGACTCGACTCGACTCGACAGCGACGATTGCGGTTTGTCCTTCAAACAAAATGACCGATACCAGGGCTTAACCGTCTGTCACGCCCCTTCGCCCTCCACACACCCTTTTTCTTCCCTTTTTTTTTGGTACATACACTGAAACCCAAGCTTACTCGATAAGTTATGACATTTGGCGTGTGGTTTTTACTCAGTTTAGATAAATGCAATTTATATAAAAAAATCAGTTAACGTTTTAAATATTTCGAAATTGAAAATTTCAACAAATTTCAACAAATTTCAACAAATTTCAACAAATTTCAACAAATTTCAACAAATTTCAAAAAACAGCAAGTTAAAAAGAATTCGTAAGTATTAAATTGTCAATTTTGTAATAAGGTAAATTAATTTGAAAAGTATTTGCTACGATTTCTCTTTTAAGTAAATTAGCTTAAATTCATATTTCTTTATTATTATAAATTTTCTTGATTAGGCATTGGCTTTGGCCAAAACAATTACCAAGTTCAGCTCGCGTTTGATGTTGACAGATAAGAAAAAGCTGATAAAATTTTACTTACAGCTATAAGCGTATAGAATATTCGGTGCGGATGTGCTATTAGTTTAGTTCTTGTTCTCTTACTTGTTTTGTAATTCAACAACATGTCGTTTTGGCCATAGTAGTCGCCGGCCACGTTCTCAACGTCTGCGACGCGTCGTTGTTCTGCGGCTGAACAGGTTCAGCAGCAAAGCAAGCAGCAACAAAGAAATCACGTCTGATATATATGTATTATATAAATATATATATATTTATTTATATATACATATATATATATATATATGGCCATATATGGTACTTGCGTCTTGTCTTGATTCCTGCTCTTATCATTTGTGTGCAATGTCTGCACTGAAAAACTGTTTGCATTGAATGCAGCTGCCTTTGCTTGACTTGGCTTGTCTTGCCTTACCCCCCCACCCCCCTCAATGTTGGGGAGTGGCTTATTGCGAAAAGGGTTAGTAACATTAAGCAAACTAGTAACTAGCAACTAGCTGCTACGTTCTCAGCTCTCTTCGCCTTTGTCATTTCTGAATGCAAGAAATTTGATGCCAGCCGCTTGTTAAGCCGTTTGCCTTTGGCTTTTCCTTATGCCGTTGCGACTCTGCAAGTTGCATGCTGCACGTTCGTCTTCGCCTTTGCCATTGCCTTTGATTTGCCTTGCCTGCTCGTCTGTCTGTCTGTCTGTTGGTCAGATCTGGTCTGTGCCTGGTCCCAAGCTGGACCGTGTTCTGCGGTCGCCTGAAGCCGTGCATTTGTAATTTTGTTGCAGCAACTTCGATTGGCTCTTTTCCTCATTTCGATTTTTTTTCTTTTTTTTTGCAATGCGTTTCCCACATTAACGTTTTTTCTTTGTTATATTCCAGTTGCAGCGCAAACTCATCCGTTGCACCTTTGTGCAAAAAAGTAGTTGCAACTGTTCTGCAAATCATTGAGAACTCTTCCTGGCCAGACACTTGACTAATTACGTTCGCAGCGGCGATGAGTTTATCTTTAAATACATATTTTAACTTTGATCTTACTTGCATATTATGAAGACACGTTAAGATAGCTTCTCAGAGATTCTCACGAATTTTTCTGGAAGCCAAATCACTGCAAGTTAGGTTATCGAAACGAAAATAAGTTGACAATTCAATTCGAAAACATGTAATTAAAATTTGTCAACACTGTTTCAAAGTATAAAAGTTTATTTAACTTCCAATTCGATTATGGTTTCAACTCTAGATTAATACTGAATTCAAAGTTGAAAACCAGATACTGACTCAAAATTCATGTTGAAAACTATTTAACTAAAAAATAATTTACTTAATTTTATTAATCAAGTACTTGTTTTAAATTTTAATTATATTGAAGATATTAAATAATAATTTTTACATCACAATATTGCTCAGTAATTTAAGCACTTGCTTTGCCATATGCTCGGCAACAGCTGATGACAAAAAAAAAACAACAACAAAAAACACAAATCCTTTGGTCATTTCGATGTCGTTTAGTATCCTGAAACCTGTTTCCCTGCCCCCGCAGAACGACAGTTTCTTGTGTTATTTATGAACTCTGATCGAGTTGGTTGCCCCCAAGACACAAGTCTCAACTTACGATAAATGCACACCTTCAAACACACTAACACACTCACACACACACACACACACCAAATGCCCACACGGACAAATCAACACCTGCCAGTGGGTTACAACTTTGAACCTGAACTCGAACCCGTAGTCGAACCAGAACCCATAGTCAGACCCACACACATACACACACACGCACAATCGCTGTAAACTAATCTGCTCAACTAATCTCATTTGAAATCAATCTAAAATAAATCGAACGATTGGACAAACATGTTCTACGTGCCGGACAAACCTGCGACTGCTCACATTATAATGTGATTTGAGCTGTAAATGTGCAATAATTTATTCAAATTCCCAAAAGTATTGCCGCGCGCTGCCTTAGCTGAAGTGTTCCCTGTGTTCCCCAGTAATTCAGCAGATAGCACATGCCATTAATATTTACACACTCAACACAACAAAACACACACACAGACACACACGTGCATAACTATTTGTATTTATATTGGTATTCGTAGCTGTATCTTTTGGGCCATGCCATTAACTTTTGAGTAGTCGTTTCTTTTTGGCCTGCAGTCGTTGTTAACTTCACAGACTGCGTGGGTTGCTTTGCCTTTGGGTCTTATGGAACTTTGAAAGTCGTTAACCGGCAGCTCCAGCAGCAGCAGCACCAGAACACTTTTGATACCCACCTTAACCCCCGTTTTTGGGTTTTGGTGTTGAGAAACTAGTTTAGACAGATTTCCTCGGTCGCCGTTTACCTGCCTCGTTAAGCATCTGACAAACAAACCAACAAAAAAAACAAATGTAATACAAATGTCGAGTGACAAGTTTTGTGCCCCTCCAAATTGCATATTTAAAATATTCAGCATATTGGGTGTGACATTTAATTTAGCTACTGAACTGGAGCAAACCACAAAAGAAAAATGAATAATAATATGAAATAATGTAGATTCCACAGTATTTCAGTTATTCATCATGTATCAAATTTAAAGTATTTTGGGCAATTTGTTGGGGTAAATAAAAACGTTGAGGAATTGTGGCAACAAAGCGAATTCATTCTTGAAAGGCTTTTTGTGCTTATTTTTCTGGGGCTGTTTGCTTCGATGAGCGCAAATTAACCTTGACAGATTAGATGGAAACGATAGCCGAGTGGCCCAAAATGTTAACAAACAAATGTTGTTTTTTTCCTTTCCTTTAGTCTGTTATTGTAAGTTAATGTTAGGCTATACTCGGCCTTGAAGTTATGATTAAATTAATTATATTACCTATATTTATGATTGGCAGGTCAATTTTGTTAGTATATTAAATTTATTTATGTCTGAGGTATTTTTAATCAGTAGATATTTCGCTTTTGAGATACTTTTATTACTATTGTTTTTCAGACTTTCAAGGGGTATCTTCGAGTCGAGTTGGAGTCCTAACACAATTTTCTAGAACCGAATTTAACCTTTGTCTGGCCCAGTTGATTGAGTTGCCTTGGGTGTTGTTTAGCCTGCCTTGCGATTTGATGATATGCATTTAATTGGAGCCCCGATACTGGGTTGGATTTAGTCATTTATAATGCAGTTTTATGTGCCTTAAGCACGTTTCATCTAAAGTGACTTTATGATGCATACAAATTGGGTCTGCGCGTTGCGGACAATCGAATCTCAACTCAATTTGTGCGTTATTTTGAGCATTATATTTATTATTGCTTGACTGTCAATATATGTGTGATATATATTTGCTTTGCCCTGTCCATTTTCATGACATAATCACGTACATATATAGAGGAAAGCGGAAAATACACGTACATTAATTATAAATACGTATTTTTGTAGGCTGCGCACAATAATTCCGTTTCGCCTTGCCTCGGATGTATTTAACAGCTCATAAATAAGTAATTTTATTTTTTGCTTTTATTTCTTTGAGTTTTACTTTAAATCTTACATTTGACGAATATTGATAAATTTATTATTTCTGTCTTGTAGATTATTTAACATATTTTAATGTATAAGTTATGTAGAGTTTAAAAATGTTCTTTGAAGTTAGTTTCATATAATTCAGTTTTTCTATTTTAATGTTTTTTTATATGAATAAAAAGTTTTGTGTTTTTTTGTCAATAAATTGTTTATATTACGTATAATGACAATTTTGACACATTTCCAAGAATTCTAATTTTAGTCGACTGATGTTTGCTTTTACCTTATTTTTTTTGTATTTTCCATATTATTTCTGCTTGTTTTTTTTTTTGCCTAAACTTTGTTGCAAATATATTTTCGTTTTAATTTATGTTTTCCTTTCGTATTTTCGTTTGATTTAAATTTGAAGTAGATTTTAATAAGAATTTTGCATTTACTTAGTATTTTTTGTCCGCATATTAATCATATTTCTGAACGACCCACCAGTTATCAGTTATCGACAACATAAAAGAACATTAAAACTAATTGGGAATAAATCATATTCACATTCCAGACAGCTAATCTTAAGCCGTCGATACTCATAGTTTTATGGCATTCTCATGTACACACACTTTCCTAACAACTATCATAAATATTTATGAAGCAATTTGAGCTCATTGTAGCTACCCACACACTGACATCCATATAGCCCCCATGTGACATATGTTAATGTCTCGATTTTTCCCGAGTCTACGCATTGTTTGTCCCCCTCATTGCTGAGTTATACATTTTGCTGCCCCAATTGCCATCGACCTTCTTATCGTGATTGGGAAAAACTTGAAAATTGAAATTGAATGGATGCCTCAATTGATGTATGTGCTCCGCACAACTTCAGCCACGAATGCGGCACAGTTGTTGGAAAACTCTCTGTGTTTTTGTCTGCGTGTTTGTTTATGTTGCTTGATACCTTTTAAACATATAAACATCAATGGGAACAGCAGCTGGCAAAGCGGGAATTACACTTAAGCCGCTCAACTCGTCGCACATGAAAATCTCAATTAATGAATATATAAAACTCCTCTTCAATTGAAGCAATTCTGCCATCGCAGATTGCTTCCCATTTTACCAGCAGCTTGGTGCACTTTACAAATTCCATTTGGATTGCACTTACTCCACGCAATTAATGGATGCTTGCCGTGAGTCTCAATTGAGGATTCAGAATTGGTTTTTGTGGCAATAGAAGCGTGCAACAAATTAAATTCACTATTTTGTAGACGTAATTGATGTTGTTTTCTAGACTCCGTTGTTGCTCTGTTGTTGTTGTTGTTGCTTTGCTACATTCATTTGTATATCGCAAAGAAAATTGCGCATCTTGAAGATTTGTTGCTTTGAGGGATTTCAGCGTTTACCAAATGATTTAGCAGCATTTGACAAGCACTCGGCGCGGCGTTGGGGCTATTAAACTGCCAAAGTGTTCCATCACTCAGGAACAACAACAACAACAATGTCTCCAGCAAAAAGCATTGGGTTTTCTCTTATTATTGTTGTTGTTATTTGTTTTTGTTGACTTTGACCCCCGAATGGCCTGTTTACTTAAGCTTCAAATTACGGTTAAATTGTTTTTACGCCGCTCTGCCACCGTGGCTAAGCATAGATCTACAAAGAAAACTTTTCACGAAATTCAACTCTGGCAATATCTGGAAATAAAATTTCGTTTCTATGGGATACTTTCTTGATTTGGGTCGAAGCTCAAATGCGCTGCACAAATTTGAGGGATTATTATGTTTGGACAAGGAGCAGCTAAATCTTTGTGGAATTAAATAGTATTTAGTTTGTTGATAATATCTCAATTCCACTTTTCATGCCGCAGTCTTTCATTTTCGTTTCATTCGCATTTTTATGGTGCCCAAATGAACACTTGACGTTTCCTGTCATACCCAAAGTAACTTCAGTAGTAATCGCAACACATTTGAACAATAACTACAATTTTAGCACATCATTTACTTGAAACAGTTTTGAGATACTGAGCACAATCAAATCAGAAGCATCCGACACCCCTGGTTTTCTTACATCCGCTTAAGCACCACCTCGCCCCTCTTCAATTGGCAGCCTTGTTCTGGCTACGCTTTAGCCTTATTGTCTGGCTCTGCCATCAATAATTTATGCATTCAACCATCAATCACTTTGTGCTGCTTAACGTTAAGAGAACTGTGAACTGAACTGAGCTGAGTGCTGAGAATGCTTCGACGCCGGCATCGAAACCGTTCCTCCTGCCGCCATCGTCATAGAAGCAAAACAAACTCAAGTCCATTGAAAGAAATCGGAGGCAAAACTAACTAAAATCACTGAACTGTGTGTGTGGATGAGGGCAAGGAACAGAGTCTGCAAGTCCGCGGGAGAAGGCGTAAATTGGTTTGGATTGGGGGACTATGCCAGAATACCAGACCAGGCCAGACCAGACCAGAACACACCAGACCAGACCAGAACAGTAAGAGAGTCAAGTAGACATTTCATTTCAATTGCCGCGAGACGCTGAGAAAATAATACGCCAAACTTTCGAGGCAAAAGACGGAGCGAGCGAAGGATGGATAAACCAACTGACGCACTGGGCGAATATTTTATGTATTTCACTTCATTATACACTTTGACGAGGATTGGCCAACTTTACTTAACAAGTTTGCAAAATGCATATTCAATGACCATTCAACACAAAAAGTTGAATGAAATATTAACACTCTATATATATATATATATATATATCAATATCGTACAGTCTTGGCATAATTGCAACTCACTTGGAATATGTTCTACATATTTTTAACATCAATCGAAAATAAAAAATGAATAATAATATAAATTAGATCATCAATCAATGAAATTCATTCATTGCTTTTGATATACCATTTTATAACTAATTTTTAAAATTATATATTTGCTTATAGTGTATTCAAAATTCCAGCATCGATTTGCTTAAACTTTTTAATACTTGGTCTGGTTGCCTTGGCTCGATTTCGCAGATCTCAATTCCGAATCCCCAGCTCTGAGTGGCGCTTTTGCTGATGCGGCAATTTGCCTGGTGCCTTTTTATTCTTTCGGTTGTTTTTGTTGTTGTTGCTATTATTATTGTTGGCAATTGTTGAAAGAAAAATAACGGTTTTTTTTTGTTGTTTTTGTTGTTTGTGGCCTTCTGTAAATTTGCAAAATTGCTTCCTTATTTCATTTGGCAAATAAACTGAAGCCGGCATATGCCATGTGTGTGTGGCAGAAAGCAAGAAAGAGGGTGAGTGTGCGTGTGTGTGTGTGTTTCTGTGAGTGCCACTTTTTGAAGGCCATTCGCTGCGGCATTTGGGGCAAATGTCTTTGGCGTGTTTGATTTATACGTCTGCCATACAAATTGATTTACAATTGCCAAGCGTCTTCGATTCATAAACAATGTCGCCAAGTCTCGGCGAGAGGGGAGACTGAGGGAAACAAATAATGGCAATGTTCACCCAAGACGTAAGCACACAAATAGAGAGTGTCTCGTTGCAGCACTCAAAAAAAATCATAGAATTGAATTGAAATTTTTAAAATAGTTACTTCGTTGGAATTTAGAAAATTTTGTTTCATAAAAATGTCGAGTTTTCTCATATTTTTCTGTGTTTACTCCAATAACAACAAATGCAAATGTGGGTCCCGGAATTCATCTACCAAAATTTCAAATGCCAAACACGACAAACGACAAAGTTCACGCCCCTTGTGGCAAAAGTAACAGGAAAAACAAAAAAAAGAGCAACCGCCGAGAGGAATCAACAAAAAACCATTTAAATTATATTGTGTTTCTTTTTGTGTAATATTTGACTGTAGTCTTGCGACATTTTCAATGTTTACCAAGTCTTATTTTTTGTTTGGGGGGGGAGGGGCGCAACATTAACATACATAGTACTTAACACGTGTCGCTCATTTTATTTATTTATTTATTTTTTGTTCGTGTTTAATTTACTTATTTAATTTTGTTTTTGCTCATTCTTTACGCTCACTGGGAAAACTGAGGCAATTAGTTAATTAGAACCTTTTGCAAATGTTTTAAGCCAAATGCAAATATACACACGGAAAATGGGGGAATGCTGGAGTGCTGAAAGAGATACGAGTTCCGTGTAACGACGACTGTAGAAGACACTCGATTTCTCCTTAATCAAATTACAGCTCTAATTAATTTCAATTGTTGCGGAGCCGAACCCAGACACCGAATGAACGTTACCCAAGCTGCGACAACTGTGCAAGTTGCACAGCTAAAATAATGGCTTATTTTTAGGTCAACATAGAAATGGAGAAGATCTTCGAAAATGCTATCAATTTAAGATTTAAATTAATAATTTATTAATTTTATTTTCAATCTGTCATTGCAATATTTATATTATAAATATAAATAAAAAGTTTCTTATGTATTATTACAGATTTTCACTTTATCTTTAAGCATTTTCAGTCCACTGTGCGCAGATTAAGCAACGCCAGTCGCAAGTTCATTACAAACAATTGATTTGGCAGAACGGCGTAAAACTTGGCACAGGTAAGACAAGGGAGAGGCAACGTCGAAGTCGAGCCGATGGCAAGCAAGCAGTTTCATTCAGAGGCAACTCCATGTGGAGGTGGTTGGGCGCGCCGTCAGCGTCGTGACGCCAACTCACAGAGCAACCACATCGACGACGTCAGCGTCTGGCCCTGACCAGCGCAATGTGGTTGCAACTCTAGACAAAAAAGCCAAGTCAGCAAATGCGGCTACCTAACAAAAACCAGAGAGCACAGAGAGTTATAGTGTGTGTGTGGGTGTGTGGAGGGGGGGAGGGTAAGAAATTCAGAATGGGTATTCTGACTGGATGTTGTGGGTGTTGCGGTGGCTGCGGAGTGGCTGCCGTAGGGCATTAATAATGAAAATATGCAAGCTGCTGTTGCAGCTGATTGAAACTGAAAGGTAGAGCTAGTCAGACAGACAGGCAGACTGCCAGTCAGGGAGCCATCCAGGCAGGCAGGCAGGAGCCAAGGGAAGTATATGGGAAATCTTTTGAAAAAGGATTAACATTAAAATGTGTTTGTCTGTGTGCCAAAAAGTTGGGCTACTGGGTTTGAGTAATGTGCGCACATAATGAGTTACAAAGCGCGCTAATGAAGTACTCGAGCTTCAGACAATGTTCCACAATAGACGAGCCAACTCCAAGTAGACTACTCTCTCTCTCTCTCTCTCCTTGCACTTCATAATGTTGCGCAAAAGTTTCATGCCAAAAAAAAAATACTAGTACAGACAACAATAAGAAAATCTTTAAAACCGAATGCAGCTCGGCAGAGCCACTTCTAAATGAGCATAAACAAACAAAGGCGGGCCAATAGCCAAAACGGAAGCACAGCAGACGCCAAGAACACAAAACACAGTTGAAGATTGAAATACGCCGTAAACAAAACGGCCGTAGAATGAGTCGAAGGAGAGCAAATGGAATGCAGCAAAATGCAATTTTGTGCAGAGATCGCCAAACTCTTAAATAAATATTTGCTGAATATACATTCATTTGGGCCCCGCTGTTCCGGTAACACATAAGAAGTATTCTAAATGAAAAAAAAAGTAGTGCTTTTGATAGGCATGCTAGACCAAAACACACACTGTAAAGTAGAGTTGTTAAAAATGATGTATTCCTTTTAATAGAATAATGAAATAATAAAACTAGTTAATGTTTTATTTCAATCAAGCCTGAGAACTTTCCCATAACAGCGACATAATAAAAATGTACGCAAAAATTATATTGATAATAAAATCATGCTGTGTTTGATTATTAGCTGTTTAGCGCTGATTTGATTTAGTTTAGTGTAGTTCGCATAGCTGGGTTTAAATATACTTTTCTGTATAGTTATGTCTGTTTGACTGACTGCTCATGGCACTTAAGCTGATTTGATTTGCGCATTTGTTGTTATTGTAGCAGCAAACACACACACACACACACACACACACACACACACACACACATTCAGCGCTGTTATTTTCCAATGGTCCGGTCCGGCCCGGGGCGTCTGTGGCATACACGTAATTTGTTAAATAAAACGCAAGCTTGCGGTTATATTTTGTGCTTTGTGGTGTCGTTAAGTTCGTCCAACATTGGATCTGCCATTGTTGTGGCAATAATAACAATAACAATGATCATAATAGCAAACACAATATGTGTTGGCTAATAAACTTAATGTGCACAAATTTAGCGCTCAATTAGGCCAGACATTTTTTTTGGTTGATTTAATCGCTCTTCGAAATGTGAAAAATACCCAGAAAATACTTACAAACATTTAAATTGCGATTGCTTACCTGCAACGAAAAGAAAGTGAAATTTATGAGATTTCATTTAAATACAAAATTATTTTTAAGGATTACTTTCTCATGCAAATAAATAACATAAATAAGATCTTAAATATTTGCAATGCAATTCAAACAAATGCATTTGCAAATAGATGAAGAAATGACGATGTGAAAAATGATTTCACACTTTAGAAACCACAATAAATTTCAAATCTGATTGAATTCTCTCTGACTGGAGGGTATCTTCACACTGGTTATAATAATAATTGAAAATTTAATGTTTTAAGTAAATAGAATTTATTTTCAATTTGTGTGCTTAAAATGCATTTCAATTGTGGTGTTGGAATTGTGGTTATGCACAAAATTTAACATTTGTTTTTAATTAGTGGCATTTTCCAACTTGTTTGTTTCAAATCATATATTTTGAGATGCAGCTTGGGTTGAAATGGGCCAAGGATTTGGGGTTGCGACTCCAAGCGGGACTAACCTACTGACGACTTAACCCGCACACACATAAATCTTCCAGCGACAGATGTGCTGGGCTGCTGAGATACGAAGATACGGGGGCCAACCAAGCAAGCAATCTTAAGACTCTTCTGGCCTGCGCAAAATTTATTATAAAATTCAATCTTTATTTTTTTCTTACTTTGCCAGCTAGCTAAACGAACTTTTGCCAAAGTGTCCAGACAAATCCGCAGGCGGCCAGCAACCTGGTCCTGGCAACGGAAGTGTAAGTAAAATAAAAGATATGTATCCACACATATATATATGTATTTATATATATATATATATGTAGGAGAAAAAAGAGAATACCAGGCAAGGTATTTAAATCGCTTTTAATGGAAAAATATGCAAAGTAGCGGCGACAGCCTACGTAAGCTAGTTGGTCTACTCGCCTCTCGAGGTCTGTGTTGCAAATCTGTGCGGACTGTTGGCCCGTCAGGTTCTAGCATCCAGCATTCACCATCTAAGAAAATCCGAGTCAGGCCGCCCCTTAATTAAAATTCCAAACATTTTCACTTTACCAAGACGCGCGCACACGAAAATGCTGACACACTTTAAAACAATTTTCTGGCATTCTTCCCGCTTTTTGTGGCAGGCAAGGGCAATGTAGCAACGCAGGACATATGACAAACTTGACGTACCATGTCAAAAGATTTCAAGGCAATTTTACACTGACAGAAAGACAGAGAGAGAGAGAGAGAAAGAGCAGAAAATAGGGATGAGAAAGAGACAAAAAGACAGCTGGAGTTGTCAGTCAGAAACGGCGACGTGTGTCTATGCAATGCAAACAGTGCTGGGAAGTGTTGAAAACTTTTCGTGTACCGTCAAGTATGCAATGGTAATTTTCTACATCCTACACACACATTCACACACACACAGACACACATGCACACACGCTCGCAAAAAGTTTTTGAACAGTGAAATAAATTGAAATTCAATTGGTACAAGAACATTTCAAATTAGACAAATTGTTGTGTCAGAGTTGGGTGTGTGTGTGTGTGTGTGTGTCAGACAATTTTTGATTAATGTAAGCATTGGTCCCTACTGCAGGCAGTGAAACGTTTACGGAATGCAGCTTAAAAGATACTAAATGCTTAGTTGCGAGCGCATATGGAAAATAGCTATAAAAGCTACAAGTATTTTATTTGTTTACTCAATTCAAAATGATATTAAAAAATAAAATAAATAAGGATTATCGGATAATAAAATGTAAAATGGCCCTAAATTTATTTATTGCTAGGATTGGGGCAACACAGAAGAAAAAAACCATTTGAAAATGTAATAAAAGTAGCCCAATCGATGCAGCAAAGCAGAATTAGAATTCAAAGCAAGCTTTTAATAAAATATTTACTTCAAGCGGATCAATTTAAGCAAATAAATTAAAAAATAAGTCATAAATGCAGAAAGTAAAATTTTTAATAAAGCAGAATTGAAAAGGCAAATGTAAATGTAGAAAGCAAGCAAGCCCTAAAGAGGAAGTTGTAAAATACTAAATGATATGAATGATATTCTATATTTTAGTTTGCTGAAGATAATTATAATCCCAATAATTGTTGGTAATCAGCATAAACTTATCATCATCAAATTACACATTCAAATCATGTGCAAACCACAAATACTCAAATAGAAATTGATGAATGCAACGCGTGGCACACAGGTAATCACTAAAATTTTCCATATGTTA
Source organism: Drosophila multiciliata (assembly GCA_037043605.1). Classification (NCBI taxonomy): domain Eukaryota; kingdom Metazoa; phylum Arthropoda; class Insecta; order Diptera; family Drosophilidae; genus Drosophila; species Drosophila multiciliata. The sequence continues at coordinate 12,473,220 of JBAMBF010000589.1, forward strand.
GATAAAAATAATATTTGTTTTCTAATTAGTTGCTATGCTGCACAAACAACAACAATCTGCACAATTTGCACAATTATAAATTGAATTTTGTAAAATAATTTGTAATCTTGTTACAAAACCTAATTGGCAAGCTATTTACCTAGGGTCAGGGTTCGGGGGAATTGCTGATAAGCGCTGTGCATATGATTAAACTGATTAAATGAATGCACAACAAACGACGCAAAGGCAGATTTTAGAACTGCTGAAACAGCATTGAAAAGTGCCAAAGTGCCAAAGTGCCACACTGAAAATAGATTTAGTTAAATAATCAAAGGAGCGCAGCAAATAGTGCAGTTTGCTTAATGGCAAACTAGAGCAAGGAATAAGAGAACTGCACTCGTATAAAATTAAGATTAAAAGCTGTAATGTGTGTGTGTGTGTATGGTGTGTGTGTGTAAATGTATTAATGCTTCTTTTGCTATATACTGTATCTGATGCTCCTCGATGTCTGTGTATTTAAGGTGAGTGTAAAGTAGACTAGAAGTGCACTTTGCTGTCTATGTACAGCTGTGTGTTAATGGTTTTTTTTTCCCTTTAGACGGCAGCTGAAAAGCTGCAGCTGAGAAGCATTGAATTTGTTGAATTCATGGCCAGGATTACCTGCCATATCGCCACAAAGCACGAGGAAATTACAAATTTTGCCAGCAAACAAGCGTTAAGTGAAAACAAAGCAGCCTTTTAATTTACCAGCATGGCAAAAAAATACACATAACAAGAGCGTGAAGCTGACAAGAAAGTGAAGCAGCAGAAAAGAGAGAAAGAGAGAGAGAAAGCTAAAAAAAAATAATATAACCATATATATAAGCACGAGTCGATGTCAAAGGGCACAAAAGCCATCAGCTGCTTTGCAATTTGCGTGCTTTATCAGCATGACCAAAATGTTTGACTTACTTAATTTTTGTGCTGTAGCAACAGCAATTTTCATTGATTTTCGTAGACGCCAATACAAATATTTAATATAATAGCTATAGCAATTGCAAAAAATTTAATTTTGGTTGAACTTTGAATTGTCAAAAGTATATATACAAATATTAATAAAAAAGCGTAAGAACTTTATGGGGAATACAAAAACCAAAAAATAATAAACAATCTGTGCTGTGCCTTTAAATAAATTGCAATGCGGCAAGCTAAAAGATATATATATATATATATATATAAGAAATATTCATATTTATGTACATATATTGCATGTATGTAAAATGTATATGTAGAAATTTATGTGCGGATTTTCGGGTCATGTAGATGAAAATGATTATCAAAGATTGATTAACGTGTGTGCCCCTTTCGGGATCGTTGCTCGTTTCGGGCTCTAGGGGCACAAAGCTGCTCATCATGTCGAGGTCAGAGCCCAGACTAGGCACTGCAATTCTGCTGGCCATTTTTTATTATTATTTTTTATTCACATATATATTTTTCTTCGGTTTTGTTTTTTTTTTTTGGTGGTGGCTTTGCGTCATTTTATGGGGTTGACGGCAGAGCGGGTTGAAACAAATGTGTGTTGACTCTTTGTAACTGTTTGTGAAAATGGTATTTATATGAAGGGATACTCGCATTATTGCAACTGGGTCACCCGCATTTGTAAAGCGCTGCATATGCGTTAGACAAATGAAATATGAGAGAGTTGACAGAACTCTACATATTTTTTATGGGAAAATTTCATGGCATTCTGTCTGTTTGAACGAGGCATTATTTTCTAAATTAAATTCATTTCATAAAACTTGCCTAGTATTATATATATATATACTGCGTATAAATTAGCGTTCGGAAATCTGCCTTTAATTTAGCTGAATATTCTTTGCGTATGCACATCATGAATTTTACAATAGGCAACAATCATGGCAATCAGCAACAAGCGACGGAAACGCTATCAATTGCATTTTATTGATTGAATTTTTTTTAATTTTTTCTTTTCTCGTAATTTTTGCTTTTGTTGCGCAATTCCAACATTGTCAATCATTTGTCAATTTGGCACTCCATCAAATGAATATATCGCTTAAAGTTCTTTCCGCATTTTTTTGTGAATGTTGTCAATTATTAATGTTATTGTGCAATTAAGTGTGTGTTTGGGTGTGTTTGGGTGTGTGGGTGTGCGTGTGTGATAAGCTTTCTGCAATGATATATATATATATATATTTGAGTACATATTTAAAATGCTGTATGTATATTTAATAATTTGTGCAAATTGAAATTCATTCGCTTCGAATGCCAACAATTTCATCTGTAAAATGTCTGGCAATGATATTATTGTTATTAATACCAATCGAGCGAGTCAATTTTTCATCTCATCCCATAAATCACAAGTCGCCACATTTTTTTACAATATTTTTTATGCCTGCACGCGGCCTCCATTTTGATTAAATTGAAAAATTGTATGAAACGCGCAATTACACAAATCAACGGCAGCAAAAATAATAAATAAAAAAAAGAGAAAAAAAATGTGAATATAAATTGAACATATTCTTTTTTCTTATATTTGTATTACATTTCAATTTTTAATTGCATTGCATGCATTAATTTATTATTCAAGTGAGTTAAAAATCAAATGCAGCCCCAAATAGCTAAAACTCTTAACCAACGGCACAGAAATACTCAAATTGGTTGTTGGCCTGGTCAGTGGTTTTGTGGTGCAAATTGTTTAACAATATTTATTAGCACTTGATGAGCACTGGCTGAGTCGCAACCACAGTCAATAAGGAAAAAAGTTGAAATTCAAAAGATGCATTTGCGTTCGTTTATATAAATACATATATACAAAAAAATATATGTATATATATACTGTACAGAGTGAGAGAGATTAGTCTAAATTGAAATTGATTTTCTGTTCGCAACACGAAATGAAAGTTTTAAATTAAAATTGATGTAGGTAAATGCAAAGCACAACCCCCTTCATCACCTCATCCCCTGATCAGCTCAGCTTTATTTTAATCCGCTTGGGCTGTCAATTTATTTAACAGTTATCGCATAAGCAACGACAAATTCCAGTTATTTATTTGCATTAAGCTATTTTTATCTATTCACTTTTGTCACTCAATTGGTTTTTAGCGAATAATCAAATGATTATAAGTAATTTAAGTCAAATTTCGGCTATTCATACTTTAAATCTTCTCTGTAATAAATATGTTTATTAGTAAAGCGGATTATTAGAATTTATTTAAAATTCAAGTGATTAACTATTTTTTTGAATCGATGAAATTAACAACAAAAAAAATATTGCAAAATATGCTTAGAAAATATTTTACGAATGTATAAATATTTTCTTAAAAAACTATACATAGAATCTTTTAATTCTTTTTCTCATCATGTGGTATAATAATTTATTTTTGGGATTTGCGATTCGATTATTGATGAAATTTGCTTGATTGTCTATTGTTTATTTTTTGTATAATCATTTCAACAGAAATCTGGAAACATTCTGACACCCACCGTGAACACGCATGAAACAATTTCAACTTTTCAAACAATATCATTTTATACTTTATAACCCCTGCCACAACGACCCCAAAATGTTTTAATTAAGCTCGCGCCACATTCACTGAAACAATTAAGCAAAACGATGCCTAGACGCGAGTGTCGTTCAGTGCTAAACAAAATTAAACTAATTAAAATATTTTGTCACATAAATCAACAGTAAGAACGACTCCCATACGCACTTTCGTCACCCGCCCGCCCTTAACCTGGACCGTCATGTGGAGCACACGCTTCTGAGAGAGTTTTTCTGGCGGCAATCCCGCTGTTGACAAACTTTAGTTAGTTTTAGCACCAATTTTAATGTGGAAACTTTTGTTTGGAGGTGGTTTGGAGGGGCGAAAGCGATTTTGCCACTGGCACTCGGGCTCCGCCTTCAGGGCAGGCAGTTGCTCTTGGTGCTGCTGCTGTTTGCCACTCGCTGTTTGGGTTGAATGATTAGCAAAAGTTTTTATTTTCTCTGTCTGTCTTACTTAAAACTCAAGCAGAAAATTAAGTTTTTCAATTTGATATTGTTGCCCGTGGAAGCAATTTTGTGTGCATAGAAGAACGGTATATTTTTTCAACATTAAATTGTTGCATTTAGTACATTGTCTGAGAGTTTGTTAAAAAAGCGAAAAGAGTAGCATTTTGAGCATGGCACTTGAGCAGCAAATTGAAAGAAAAAACCAGGTGGTTCACAAAAGGTCTCCAGGTCATTTTAAAGTCGCAGGGATTAAGTACTGGCTCTGAAGTTATTTGAAAGCTAATAATCTCACAAAATGTTGTTGTGCAAAAGATAAAACTTTTATTTCGTAAACTTCTAGATTCACGTTTATCTTAGCAATCTTAGCTGTCTACCTTAATCATCTTAAACATTTAGGTTAGTTCAGCAGCAAGTCTTAAATTGTATCTGTGCCAATTGTGGTCCCTGATTTCTCGCAATAAATTTCCGATTCATGTGCAGTCGTCTGATTAATCTGGTTGGAATACAAAAAAAAAAGTCTTTTATCTTTTATCGACCCTGATTTCATAACTAGGTTCGTTGCTATATTTCATTATTAATCTATTGTCTCTGGTCATATTTCATGGCTCGCTTATTGTGCGCTGATAAGAAGCCTCCACCAAAGTTTCCTACCCACTCCCCACTCCCAACTCCCCAGTCTTTCTAATGCAGTGAACGTGGACATGTTTTAGTCTTAGGAAAAAGCTCGTCGCCTCAACGATTATGTCAAACATTGTGACAGAAGCATCGAATCTTATTGATGATACTTATCGATGAGGCTCTGACAACAAATGTGAGTTGGATGTGACATGATAAACGGACGGCTTCAGAGGAGAGGAACGGGGACGTTGATTAGAGACCAAAACGAAAGATGGATGTGTTTAAATCATTTTTCTGCTTTTTCCACTCATATTTGCTGATGGCACAACTGCGAAACTGGAGTGCCAGAAAGCCCATTTTCAAATAGGCCAGGCTACACTTAAAAAAAAATGCTAAAAAGATGGAACAATAATTTTGCTTTAAAGTTTGCACGGTATTAAAGGGGACAGCGCCGATCCCATAACGGTAGCATTCTTTTGATCAGCATCTGGCAGACAATTTCTGTCGTTTTGCTGAATGCTGCAGAGTATTGTTGCCCCGAAAATGCTCATATCTAAAATTATCATTCTTTCTTGTTTAAATAAAAAATTTGCAATTCAAAGATACTATAGAAAAATACATATAAACGCAAAAAGCCATATTTTCTACTCTTTTGGATAGATTTCTATGAATTCCCTATTCACACGAATATTTTTGACGAGTGCAGCAACCGCTATGGCAACAGCAGAAGCACACAAAAGGCGTTGCGTAAAAACGAGAAGTGGAAACAATTTGCCAAAGCGTCGAGCGCTTGCTTATAATAACAGCAGCAACAACAACAGCAGCAACAACAACAGGAGCAACAACAACAGCAGCTGCAGCATCAGCAACAGCAACTGCGACTCATTGGGGAACTGGGTACAAGCTGGCAAACAAAAGGCGTCACGCAAAAAGAAAAGCCCGGAAAAAAATTAGTGCACAAAAAGCAACAACAAGCGAACGGTGACTGCATCAAGGTAGACAAATATGCAAAATAAAAAACCAAAAACAAAATACAAAAAAAAAACGGCAACTAAAAAGCTTATGCCCGGCAACTGTCTGCGTTTCCTTTGCTGCCAGTCTCGCTCCCTCTCCCTCTCTCTCACTCTACGTCTCCCGCTATTCATCTCCCTCTCTTGCGTTGACGCCAGTGAAGCGCACTTCATACAAAATGGCGCCCACATGGAAGCGTGCGATTTGCCGCAATTGCGTATCATTAATTTGCGTTTTAGTTGCCGTTACTACCCTTCTATAACAAGCCACCCCCACGCCCCCTCGCCCAGCTCTACCAATATCCACCCTTTCCCCATTCAGTCGAATTTTGCCCGCCTGTCGTCGGTTGGTTTGTAAACTGTTCATGAATGCAACGCGGCGTATGAGCAATAAATGTTGTGCACACATGCTCACACACGCAAACACACACACGCACACAGAAAAACACACACGGCCACACTTCCACACACACCGACATGCACACAGAGAGCAAACGTCTCGACCCAAGTCAACAGCTAAACTGAAACGACTGCTGCCATCTGACTGACAATATTCATGGTTTACACGTTGCGCAGATAACCCTAATCATGATAATCACTTTAAAATTTAATCATCATTCGTTTGTTTTTGAAATATTATACAAAAATAACCCAAACGTATTTAAAGATGGTTTATCTGCAGTAAAGTTGAAAGGTTGTTTTTATTTCATTTAAAATCAAAGCACTTGAATCAAGAATTGAGATTGCTTTTAATTAATCGACTCATTTTGCGATGGCTTAAAATCTATACACTATGTGTACATCTAAGTTATGAATAATTATGGTTTGCTTCACGTTGTTAATGGGTATAAAATATTCATAGACGATTCAGTTGTTGTTAGTTAAAATTAATTAGCACTTTGCAACGTTTGGTTTAATAAAAACAAAGTGGAAACACAAAATTATTAACATTATGTGCACATGCAGAAACCCACAAAATTCACAAAATCAATTTGCATAAACATTATTTATGTCTATATCGTAGCAGTTAAATGGGTGCATTTGTGTGTGTGCTTGTGTGTGTGTGTCTGTGTCGTTGGATTTTGGTACTGCGGCTTGTCGTAACATGACTAACATTTACGGCGACAAGCTCAACGCCTTAGTTCTCATCACAATACCCCCTTTTCATCACCCCTTTTAACTTTAGTAAGCAAATGCAAACATTGTAAAATAATTTTCAATTTTAAACAGAAACAGTGTGGGAGTGAAAGAGATAGTCTGCATTTGTAGCCACGGAGTTTTTACTGTTACCAGTGTTGGGCCTTAATGCCGCTTATGTTGCAGCATTATGGTCGCTTTATTTAGTGTAACGTTCCATGTTGCCATCGCATATATTTTATAACTCCACTTTTTGTTTTTCTTGTTTTCATCGGGTTTAAAATCTGACGAGTATTTTATGAGAGCTTTTGCTGCTGTACATTTTATTGCTAGCCAGTGTACAAGTGTATATATAAAGATCATTGAAGATCAGACACACACATACACACACATACATATACATGTGTGTGTGCTTCTGTTTTTTAGTTTAAGTGCATGTTTTAGGTATTGAATTTAATGGGATGGCAACAAGACTATAACTTAAATTGTTATGGTTTCGTTCTTATGTTGGAGTTTAGGTTATATTATAGCATATTTAAGGGGGCTATAATTTTTTAAGCTTCTTTAAGTACCATCCTCTAACTTTTCGGTTTATTTTATGAGATAAACAAAAGTTTTCCAAGTAGATGAATCCAATTCAGTTAGACCACAATTTAAAACCAGAATTTAACTTGTTATAAGGCACATCAATTTAAACTAAAGATAATATGGTGGTCAGACATAAATCAATTACCAAAAAGGTTTAAATATAAAACACTTTGCCAAATTAAAACAAATCAATCTAGTGAGAATATTAACAACCACATTAAAATTAATTTAGGTCAATCAATTTGCAAAACCATTCAAAGCAGCCCCAGCTGCTGGCATTTCAGGAGCTTGCCTAGCCTCAATTACAAGCTAACGGTATCCTCAACAAATACTCTAAACGCCACTTGACCATTGCAATTATTTTAATCGAGTGCCAAATGGCTGACGGACAGAATGGAAAAAGGCTGAGGTAAAAAACAAAAATGAAGAAATGGCCTCAAGTCTAAAAATGGTCGAGCCAAGGAAATTATAAAATATATTTTTATTAAGCGAATGGGGTAAAATAATTATGCCAAAAGTCTGCAAACAGCGATAAGGGTAGAGCAAAAGAGGGAAAGAGATTGGGGGTAGGCATTGGGCAGTCTGGATAAGCGTGGCTGGTCAGCTGTCCACTTGAGCAGCTCGTTGAGCTTTGTAGCTTTCGGTACAATTATTTCATGCACATTGCTAATTAAAACTAAATTGAGTACAGACAGATACAACGAGAGAAAGAGAGATAGAGAAAGCAACAGCAATAGGCTTGACTCACTCAAATATACTTACTCACTCACACACACACATTTAGTTACATGCTATAACTGTATTTGGGGTTGGGGGTAAACAGCAAATGCATGTCGCCAACGTAGAGCTTAAATTATTAAAATGTCATAATGCTTGCCGCGACTTTGCCACCACCCCCGCAACAGCCATTCCCCTCTCTTCCTAGTATGTATGTGTATAATGTACACTGTATTGTATACATATGTGTTTGCATCTGTGTGTGTGGGTGAGCTCATTACAATCTGTCACGTAGAAGACTCTGGATGAGGCTCACAAATGTTGGTGTGTTTTTATGGCGTGTGTGCCTGTGTGTGTGTGTGTGATTGTGTGGGCGGTCGTATGTTGTAGTAAGCAATGAATTTTTAATTGCCAACTAATTATTTGCAGTTCTTTAATTGAAAACCTGAAAGCCGCATGCACACTGAATACCCTCTCCTTCCATCCATTTACTAGTTGAATGCTGTGCACAGAACGAACAAAGCAAAAAAATTGCCATAAATGTAGCAGGCAGCTTTTGAAACCGGCAGCAGCAGCAGCAGCAGCAGTTGCCTCCAAGTTTTGGGAAGTTGGGTGTTGTAAGGGAAGCTGAAGTGGTATCTTTGGCTAATTGCAAAAAAATCAAGCAGCTGAGCAGCCTGTTTCCTGTAACTACTTAAACGTTTAAGGATTCATTTTTTTAGACAGTGCATGCTCAGCTTGCTCTCATTATAAATGTGTATAGAATTTCGAGGGATTGGGCCACGGCTTAAGAAAACATTAACGTGTTTAAGAAAACCGGTTTAATTCAAAGTTGTTTTCAGCCTCTATATATATTAAAATAAGCAACTATTTAAGCTGAAGTGTACTAAATTTCGCTAAACAACTATTTAGACTGCGACCAAGCTTTGAAAATTTTATTAAAAGAAATACTCAATCCATTTTTTTTTTTTTGCTTTTAATTCGTTACAGTTTTCAGCATAGTTTAAGCCAACATTTACTTTTGGCCCATAGCCATCCATATAGGCTGTTCACGTCTAGACTCTGGACGCTGGCATTGTCTTTGTTTTCTGAACCGGTCTCGGTCATCATCGTCATCGGCATCATCATCATCATCATCATCGTCATCATCAGTTGTGCGTCATGCCGACTCAGACAGACCATAAAAAGTAATGCAACTAAGTACAACTCGATTGTTGTTCCAGCCAATAAGCGCAGCAACAATAAATTGTGCAATAAATCAATAAAGAACAATAAAAATACAAGCAACCAAAACGAGTAACAATTTAAAAAAAAAATACAAAACATACTCGAAATGATTTTAAGCTCCAGATACTACTAGTTAGTTGTTATTACAGCAAATAACTGTAAAAAGTAACGGCAACAGAGTAAATAACGTCAGCGCTTATTTGCTTATGAGCTTTGCTGATGCATGTCCTTTTAACCAGGCTTTTCCCCCATTTCGCAGTTGGTCTAGACTTCATTTGTGAAGCTCAACTTTTACATATGCATGAACCTGCAACGGCCGTTAATTGCCTTATACCTCATTTTGGGGCACCTTGAACTTGTCGCTGGTTTAGACGTGTTTAGTTTATTTTCAGCTGTGGAAAGTACACCAACATCAGGATAAAAAAAAGGATATAAAAAAACACAACTAACAAATAATTGCTGACAACTTCAACGGGATTTGGCATAGGAAATAACTACTTTTCATCTGAAATAATCCATGTATCTTAGGGCATCTAAGCTGCGACTTTGCCTCACTCCTTGCAACTTGACATTGTTTGTTGTACTTGTTTCTGTATTTTTTTTCTTTTTGGTGCTCAAGACTTTAAGCCGGCCGGCTTGTCCAGTTGTTTAGTATTTCTTCTTTTTTTTTCTTATTTTTTTTTTACATTGTTTGAACAAGCGACGGCAGAGTTTTTCTCCACCTTTCTCGCTCTAACTAACTGTTTTCTTGTTGTTGTTTCGCTCGCTCAGCCTGAGTTGTTTTTGTTATTTTTTTGTGGGCTTGTTTGCTTGGCCTTAAGCAGGTGTGACTTATATATAAACGTGTGTGTGCGTGTATTAGTGTCGCCGTGTTTGTTGTTGTTTTTATTATTTTCTTTGTTGTTGTTACTTAATCGTGTGTGCGCAAGCTATCGTTTGCTCTTGAACTTGAGCTCACCGCCAGCACAAACAAACAACAACAATTCAACTAAAGTAAGCAAAAACTATAAGAGCAGAAGGCAAAACTCTGACCGGAGATCAAAGGTGTCTTTCTTTAGTTTTGCATGCACTAATTGGCCAGCTCTTTGCCCATCTTTTTCTCGCTCACGCTTTATCCGTCTCTCTCTCTATCTCTCTCTCTCTCGGTCTCTTTTGAGCTAGCAGCAATTATTAAAAGGCAGCCATTGGCGACATGATAAACGATTTCCGCTATATTTCCGACTCCCCCGGGCACGTCCTTTTCGCAGGGTTGTCACAGGGGCAATGGCCCAACAGCTGCCGCCACCCAAAGAGTGAGCGAGAGAGTGAGAGGGTATGAAAACCATACCCACTGTGTTTGCCCAGTTCTTCTTTCCTTTTTCTCGTGGCCCACTTCACACGGCGCTTCATAATTTTAACGTAGCGCACAAATTGTCCTCTTGCCTTGTTTACAGTTTGTTCGCTGGCTGCTGAGATTCACCCAGAGGCCATCAAGACCAAAAGGGAGGAAGGCAGGTTAAACTGAGCACAAAAAAAAAAGACTGAATTGAGCAGAAGGCAAAGAAAGAGCAAACAAAAGAGCTCAAAGTAAAAATAACGAAACATTGAAATTGAAATTAAAAGATTTTAGTATTTCTAAAAGGTTTGAATGCTTTCATAATACTGTAAATTATTTAAGTGTTATTAATTATGTTTTCTCATCTAAAAATAGTTGTTACTTATTTGAAGCGAAATAAATCATACCAACTTTTAAAGTATAAAAACAAACCTAATATTAAATTTTACAGGAAATTAATGCACATATCTTTAGTATGACTGCAAAGGGGATTAATATATGGCCACTCCTTTAATCTCATTTAATGTTGTTGCCACAAATACTTTAAATTAAGACTCGCTTCGTGGCTTTTTATTGGAGATATTCATGATTCATATATATATATATATATATATGTAGATATATATATCGTATGTGACTAAGTGTATGCATGACTACATTCATTATTTTCTCAGTCAAATTGTCGCCTTGACGCCAAGCAAATGAGGAAATGCTTACTTTAATTTTTATTTATTGTTTACAATTTCGCTCTTAAAAAGCTGAATCGCTCGTCTTGTCTTATCCAACCCTCCCCCACTCACTGCCTCTCTCTCTCTCTATCCTCCTCATCCTCTTTCAGCAAACACACTATTGTCTTCTTCTTACGCTTTTGACGTTCTGGAGCATGCAGATGCATAATGCGGCCACAGGTCGCCAGAGGCCGCCACACTTAACAAATTGAGCTGCGCACTTAATAAATGCATATGCATATATATGTGTGTGTGTGTGTGTGTTTAGTTAGTTGACAGTTTGTGTTGCGCGGACTTCATTCGGCAATAAAGAAAACAAACAAACAAATTATTTGTGCGTCACATTTCACTTGCAACGGTAATAAAATTCCAAGCAAAAATAACAAAACACAATGTTTTTTTTTTATTATTTTTGTTGGTATTTCTGAAACAAAAAGCAAAAGAATTTGCATAACAAACGGCAATACGGAGAGAGGTGGGGCGATCGTGGTGGTTGTAGGCCGCTTATATTTGTTATTTTTGGCATAACCGCGAGAGAGAGACAAAAAAAAACAGAGAGAGAGGAGAGCGCATTTCACATGTTTACTCAAGCGAAGCTGTTATTGCCCCATCGGGTTAATGCACCGCAGTCGACGAGATTAACAACAAATTAGGGCTTACCTTTGTCAGTCGAGGAGGGATTCAGTGTTTGTGTTGTGGAGCCGACGGACTCCTGTTGCTGCTGCAGCTGCTTCGATTTGCTGCTAGCGGCGATTGCGACGAAAGCCAGCAACAACAACAACAACACGCACAAATTCGCTGTCGCCGGCATTTTGCCGGTGCTGCTGCGCTGCCTGCTGCGCTGCTTTTGTTGATATTTTTGTTGCTGTTGCTGTTGCACTCACACACACAGTCACAAAACTACACCAACACACACTCGCAACTTATGTTGAAAATGTTTTGTGTTTTGTTTATATATTCAGCATTTTAGTGCCGCAATTTGTGGCAGTGATATATATTTTTTTTTGTTTACTTTTGCTACGGTTTTGTTGTTTTTTTCTCTCTTTTTGCCGCGCGAATAACAAAGATGTGAACACATGCACTCACACACACCACTCACATACGAGTAACACCAATACAAACGCAAACAGTGAATTAGGCACAAGGCTCAAACAAATAATAAACACTGCCTTGCGAATACATACATATATAAATATATTTTTTTACACCATTTTTTATATATTATTTCGGCATTTCTATGTATTAATTATATTTATATATTTTTGCGACAGCGTCTAGCACAAAAATCGCGCACCGCTTTCGAACCACACGCAAAGAAAACCGTAAGAAGACTGAGAAGAAAAACACAGCGATTCATGCGGGCATCCATTGAGAAGGTAACGCATTGCGCAGCGACATGCTGAGAGCATCAACGATGCATATTTGTGACGTCACGCATAAGGACTATTCATTTCGAAGCGCTTACAAATTACAAACACTTAGCATTATTGTAAGCCAAACCAAATGGATGTATCAGTTATTTTTATATCATAACCGTGTCTTATTTAAAAATTTTTAAATTAATCAGCTGCACATCGATATAATACATCGATGCCGATGCCTCATCCCTAACAAATGCTATTTCTCCAGCCCTGTAGTGTTATTATTGGCGAAGCCCTGAGCTATACAAAGTTTCAAACATCAGCAGGCGGCGCCAAAGTCTCACATATAAGCAAGTTACAAATAGTAAATAAAGCATTCGGATTTGAGACTCGTAGCTATAAGCGACAAAATAAATCCAAATTTCTTGTTAAATTCTAGTTTTCGGAACTCAATAATAAAAATTAAATATTTTGTTTGAAAATGTTGCTCCAAATGCTCGTGAGTAGAAGACAAATTTCTGGATGCATTTCGATTGCATAATTAGAAAATGCAATTTTACTTTAATCTTGTTATGTGTTCTATCAACAGATTTGCCGAAATATGGTACGCTCTGTGCTTCCGCTATCCTGGCGACGTTCTGCTTCCGACTCCAGCAGTAGCAGTACCATGGACGACATCATTGTTGACTACGATGATCCTGATTTGCCCTTGCCAGAGTATCCAAAGCGGCCCAATGAACCTTTGGGCAAGCGCAAGCAGCGGTAAGTGATTGATTGATAGAATAAGAATATATATGTATATATATGTTTACTACACAGTTTGCTGTATCAATCACGCAAGCGGGGCATGCTTGAGAATGATCTGCTGCTGAGCACCTTTGCCCACAAGTATCTCAAGGATTTCGATGAGGACGAGACGGCCATCTATGATGAGCTGATCAACGGCGTCAGCAACGATTGGGATATTTACTATTGGGCGACGGGCGTGAAGCCAACGCCAGCACAATATGAAACGGATATCATGAAGCTGCTCAAACATCACGTGAAGAACACGGAAAAGGTCGCCCGATTCCGGCAGCCGGAGTTAACCTATTATATGTAAAACCCAACTAATCTTCCAAGAAAATGGAGGAACCTTCTGCCTGTTAAGGTTATATTTCTGCCTCTCGCTACAACACCCAAAATACACACACCACTCGCGTCATTTACCCACAAGAATTGCTACACTGGTTGTGATTCTATTGCTGTTGCTAGGATTAATATTAATGTTTTATGTTTACTGTTTTATTATGTTATTAAATATTTAATTGTTGCATAATTCAACTCTGTTTAATATCCATTAAAAAATAGAAAGGGATTTAATATTAATAAATTATTTAATACATTTAAAAAAAAAAACCAATTGTTAATTTGGAATATCAATAATTATTTATTGTTTATAAAAAAAAAAGAAGCAAATAATTTAAAATAATTTTTCATGCGCAAATAATTAACAACGTTCGAAGACCTTGTACAGGGCAGGCAGGTTTGTCAGCTCGTAGAGAAACTGCTTGAGTCGCGGTGGTGGCAGGAGAAACTTCTTGAAGCCTGGAAAGAGGACGTGCTCCATGTGCCAGTTCTGGCCGCGCATATCGGCATCATCCTGCCAGTCCAGCTGGGCATAATAGCGCGCCGTCTCGCGACAGAAACTCTCGAAGCACTGTGCCTCCTGCTCCCAGTCCACCTCGGTGGCCAGGCGCAGCATGTAGATGGGCAACTGGGCGCGACAGGGCACATGCTGGTGCAACAAAGCTGGCAGGGATTCCAGACAGCCCTCGGGCGAGATGCGTAAAGAGAAATACTCCCGCATTATGGGCGCCTTCTCCTGTAAAATGGACACCGCATTCGCGGCTAATTCCGCTTTGTCCCCATCCTCAGGCGACCAGCCGGCTGCACGACTGTCCAGTGCAATGAGCAACAGCTGCTGCAACGGCAGTGCTGGCACCACTCGAATTTCACCACAATTCTGAAACTCGTAGACCAGACGCTGATAGTACAATTCCTCGCTCAATGCGCACGTGTTGCACATGTACAGGCGCGTCTGGTGCTGGAAAAGCGCATGCCGCTCATCCACACAGCCCACGTAGACGAGCTGCTTAAATATGCTGCGCATTTCGATGTGGCACTGGCGCTCCACACGCTGCTGCATGTCCAGGACGCTGGTGAGGCGTACTTCCTTGGACTTACGCGCAGCCGTCTCTCGAAAACTCTCCTCCTGCGATGCTGGGGGCGTTTCATTGCTGGCCGAGCTGCCGGACAGGCCTGAATCAGTCTTCTCCAGTGGCCGAAAGAACTTGTCCAGCTTCTGCTCAGTGGAATCGGTGCGAACCATTTCCTTATCATAAATTCGCTGTGTTTTATCCAGTGCCTGAGTGGATGTCTCCAGCTCCGTGGTGCCAGGCAACTTCAGCTGCTTGTAGAAGCTTCTGGTGGCATTGCTGCCCAACAGCTTGGCCTCCACCTGTTGCTTAATGCGCTCAACGATCTCGTCCTGGTAAAGAAAATGTACTTCATGCTTTGTAGGATGCACATTGACATCCAGATTTTGTGGCGGCATCACAAGGCTCATGTAAACGAAGGGATGCTGCCCACGCGGCAAATACGTGACATAAACAGCATCAATGGCCACTTTGAGTGCTGCAAGCTTGAGAGGATAAGCAAGGCAATATTTCTACTAACACCCAATACTCACCTGGTGACTCCACCAGGCGATGATTGATAAACAAGAGCAGCGTTGACTTCTTGGCCGCATAGTTCACCTGTGTCATCTGACACTGTAACTCAAACCTAAACATCTCATCCTTGTGACTGAACTCCATCAGCTCCTTGGCCACAGCGGCACCATAAATGGCGCGTATATTTTCCGCACGTGAGCTGCACGCTTGGGTCTTAATTGAAGGTTGTTCGCCGTGCTTGCGCAGGACAAATCCCACTTGAGGATTATGCACAGCATATTTGGCAAGCACATCGGATATCTTTTGGAACTCCTCTGCTGGCGACTTAAGTGCCTGTCGCCGCTGAGGCATCGTGTAAAACAGATCCTCAATGGTGATGATGGTGCCCTGATTACCAGCGCATGGTTTGGGAGCGGCCAGCAGCTTGCCATCCGAGTAGGTGGCCTTGTAGCCGCATCTCTCGCTGGCCGTCTTCGTTTGTATACAGAGGTGGGCCACATGGCTAATGCTGGCCAATGCTTCACCGCGAAACCCGAATGTGGCGATTTCCGAGAGATCCTCAAACTTGCTCAGCTTGGAGGTGGTGAAGCGTTCGCAGACAATCGCCAGATCCTCTCTGCGAATCCCGGTGCCATTATCCTGGATTTGCAGCAGTTTCAGTCCGCCAGATTTGATGTTAACCTGAATGTAACTCGATTTGGCATCTAGACTATTCTCCAGCAGCTCCTTAAGTGCATTGGCCGGACGTTGTATAATCTCGCCGGCTGCAATGCGATTGACGACAACCTCGTCGAGTTTCTTTATAATTCCAGGTTCATCCGGCATGGCGCCAAAAGTTGTCTCAGTCGTAACAATGCTTGGTAAACAAACGAGGGACGGAAAATCGATATATTAGCAAAGATTTGAAAGCAAACTAGGAATGGGAAATCGATATATCGATTTATCGCATTAATTTGCTGTTTTTTTTTTAATTCTTTCAACAATTAAATTTTTTTATTAACTCATTTTTAGTTAAACATAATAAACTTCATATAACATTTTTCGTAAAGCATTTGGTAACTAAGGCTATTATTAATTTGAGAACTTAACGAGAACTTTCAAAATTCTTAATTTTAGAGCTATTTGTACTGCATTGTGTTTAAAATTGTAAACTTTTAACAGAAATGCCGGTTAACTAATACTATAAGTAGTATGCTTGTGTGTGTGTGCATGTGCGAGATTAAAATAACCATTTGCATTTCAAGCAAATAAAGACAGAGATGCCCAAAGCAATGGTTGTGTACTTGAATACACTACGTACTTTACGCCTTTTGCGCTCCGCGGCAATCTCATTGTAGTCAATATAAAGAGGATTGATCGGTGGACTAAACGAACCAAGCTGGAAGCGAGAGATTATTAAGGAGATTTACAATAGTAATTATTTAGACCTTCTTACGTATTTAACCGTTTGAGTTAGATCGTTTATAATGCCGCGATATGCTTTGAAATTGCTGTGTAATGTGGCCAATTGCATTTCCGTTGGCCGACCAAGTTTCCCTTTCAACTGATTCTGTATGACGAACCGAACCGATGCTTGGATGATCACCAAATGCTGCAGATGATTGGCAGTGATCATCAAAATCTCATAAAAGCTGTGGAGTTATATTAATAATATAATAATAATATAAAGGTTTTAAATGATTTCAATTTACTTTTCCACGTCATTCTTTTTAACTCTAGCAACCGATTTCGTTGACCAATGATGCAAATGAAAGCTAGAAAAGAATAATTTTTTAAAATTAAAATCAATATTAATATTAAATTTACTAATATTCCCCCTCAGCTGGTACTCACTCTAATATACCCTTCATGATTTTGTTCCGATTGATGGGAAATTGAATGCCAATTTTGGCAAGTTTCTGATCATCCATAGTGAGAAATTCGGCCAGTGAGGTTCTCGATTTGGCAAAATGTTCCAGCATATCGGACATATAGATGGAGTTGAGTATGCTGCTTAGCTCCTGAAAGTATTCGGGACAATCGGTTTTCAGGAATATCCGGGGCACATGATCCTGCAACGTATTGTAGGCCAGGAACTTCGACGGAACCACATAGCTGACATGTGCTTGCGGCAGCAGATCCAGCAGATCGTAGAATCCATAGAATTCGGCGACCTGCTGGGGCGTATAACCTTTGCTATTGGTCAGACTAGCAGTGACACCCGATTCGATCAGGCACTTAACAATATCTGCATGATTGTGCTCAATGGCATGGAAGATGGCCGTGCAGCCCTGATTATCGATCGCATCGCAGCTGACCTCGGGAAGCAGGCGCTTCACAACGCTCGTGTAGCCGTTGCGACAGGCGAACATAAACGGCGTAATGCCAAATTTGTCGGACACGTTTATCACAGCGCCATGTTGCAGCAGCAGCTGCACCAGCTTCTCGGCGACATGCTCACTATTCGCCGCACGGCAATCGCAGGCCCACATGAGCGGCACCATGGAGTCCACTTGCTTATTAACGTTCGCTTTGAGCTCGGTCACGAGATACTCGGCCAATTCGTAGTGTCCTTCGCTGCAGGCGTGGATCAACATGGTTTGACCGTCGCAGACGGGATTATCAACGGCGAACTTCAGGGCAACGATTTGTTCGCGCACCAGCTCCAAGTTACCAGCGATTAAAGCATCGTAGAGCTTTTGCTCCGGCTGAACGAACGGCGTAATCTTTTCACGTTTCAACTAAATGAGAATATTTTTGTCTTGTCTATTAAACGGGAATGAAATCAAAATCCGCAACTTACGTTATCTGAGAAGTAGAAACCATCATAGCTGCTGTCGTCCGAGTCATCGGAGTCTGGCGGTGGACCATATGTATATTTAGCTGTCATTTTATTGATCTAATCATCTAAATCATAGCAATTTTGACTATTAAAAAATTGCGCAGCGAAAACGAAAAAACTAAACAAAATGGCAAAGCTGGGAAAGCCGTGTGACCAAAACCAGCTTAACGAAAAAAGTGGCATTAGTCAAAACGACTAACTTTGTTATGGTCACACTGAGCAGCTTAGCGCAAACTTGCCTTTGAATTATGCATAAAATTGGCCTAATTGCGGTAGATTTATATATTATTTCATGTTTTATTACAAATATTTTAACTTATTACTACTTCTTTTTGTTATTTTTGCCATAACGCGGCCCTCCGAAGTTTTTGCCTTTGTTAAATTTGTTTTGGCCCGCCTTGTTGGTCAACTTCACATTGCTAGTTTTCTTTTTGGCGGCAATTTTGGTCATCTTTTTGTGCCGGTTCGCTTCCGATCTATCGTGGTGGGAAAGACAACATTGCAGATTATTGACATATTAATGAGAATAAACATTGTTAATACTCACCGAAGACGCAGTGCACCACCCCGACTGACATCAGTTAGATCGTTGGTGAAGGCGGATTGTCTTCCATGCCGTTTCGGTTTGCCTCTGTCAGAATTGGAATATTTTTGCACCTCGGTGGCTGCACCCAGTTTGCCAGGGCGTTTGCGTAATTTGGCCATTTTGGCTCGCACTAGCGAAACCTTTTCAATTTCCTTCATGGCGCGCTCCTTGGCCAGCTGCTCGGGCGTTTTCTTTCGTGGCTCCTCCTTCTTTTTCTTGTTGCGCCTGGCTTCCACTTCTTTGACAGAAGGTCCATCCTCTCCATCGCCTCCATACTCAGGTCGCTTGCGCTTGCCCCCGAATTTACCTTTACCCGCTGTTGCTGCTCCTCCTGCTGCTGCTGGTTTCGCTTCATCCTCTTTGGAGTTCAGAGCAAGACGGGCTTTTTCATTCTCGCGCTGTTGCTTGGTCTGGAACCAGGTGCGCCTCTCATTGGGCTGACCGAGAAGTTTACGTTCCGTTTTCGACAGCTCTTGCTCCGTTTTGGCCAGCTGACGTTCCGCCTGCTCCTCGTCAAGTATGTTCTCTGCAAAGGCAGTTAGCATTTAAAATTAACACCAAAGATTGGATGTAGACAAAGACTTACGTATTTCTGGCTCCAGGGAGGTGAGCTTATTGCGATACTTCTCAATGATCTCTGGTGGTATGATGCGATTTTTCACACTACTCTCGGCATTCTTGATGATGTCCTTGACAATTTTGCGCTCCTTCTCCCCAGCCAGGGAAACAGAGATGCCCGCTCTGCCGGCTCGAGCCGTACGACCCACTCGATGAATGTAGTGCTCCGTGGTGATGGGCATCACGAAATTGATGACAGTCTTTACGCCGACAATGTCGAGACCACGTGCAGCGACATCGGTGGCAATCAGCACATCGATTTGCTCCTCCTTGAACTTCTTGAGTGACTCCAGACGCTGCTGCTGGGTAAGATTACCGTGCAGCTCGCCGGCACGCACGCCCAGCAAGCCGAGCAAGATGTGAAGACGATGCGCCTGCTTTTTGGTCTGCACAAAGACCATACAATGATCGTGGAAAGTGCGGCAGATTAAGCTGGCCAGGATGGGCTCTCGATCGCCCTCTTTATCCTCGCGGATGCGTATAAATTCCTGTCGCAAATTGAAGGCCACTTGTTGATTATTGTTGACGAACACCTTGACCGGCTTGACCAGCGAAACGGCGGCCAGATCCTTAACCTGCTCGCTCATCGTCGCCGAGAAGAGCATAGTCTGGCGTGTCTTGCAGCAGGAGTTGATAATCTCCTTCATTTGCTCCGCAAAATACTCGTCCAACATACGATCGGCCTCATCCAAAATGAGCACCTGAAATTGATTTAAAATAAATCTTTTAGTTTTACGGGCAAATAAGGATTTTTATGAGTCTGATGAATGGAAATCAGATATAAGAAACTAGTCCGCTTTGCTTCGAGAAGCTTGGAGCGCAAGGATTGATTCATCATATTGTGACTCGTCGTATTATGCTAATGTTATCCGAGTGCTTACCTCAATAGAATCTAAGCTGAAACTTGGCGTATTCTTAATGTGATCGATCAAACGACCCGGCGTAGCAATAACAATATCCGGATTCTGGCGGAGCACAGCTTCCTGGGCTTTCACATCGAGACCACCGATTGCCAGACCGACATCGATGCTGGTGAACTGGCACAGCTGTTTTGTCACCTGGTAGACCTGGGCGCCCAACTCACGTGTGGGCACCAGCACCAGCACACGGGTGATGGCCTTATTGTTCAGTGGCCGATAGAGCAGACGCTCCACTGTGGGAAGCATATAAGCCGCCGTTTTGCCAGTTCCCGTGGCTGCACAACCGCAAATGTCGCGACCCAAGAGAGCTATGGGTATTGTGGATGACTGGATGGGCGTGGGATAAATGTAGCCAAGTACTCCAATGGCTCGCATAAGCGGACGCGAAAGATTCATTTGATAGAACGAGGTTATTAATTCGTTGGACTCTACGGTGTCATCGAATTGCACTTTCTCGCCCTCATCCTCGTCGATGTCGTCGTCCTCAGATTTTTTCTTCTTCTTGATCTGTTTCTTTTCGCGTAATCGCAAATTATCGTGCTGGAGCTCATCATCCGAGAGATCAATCTCATCGTCATCGTCGCTCTGCTCAGCGGCAACGGCTTCGGCACCGCCACGCTTCTGCAGGCGGGCAGCGATTTTGTCGTCTGTCTTTGTGCGCGCCTTGCGCTTCACATACTTCATTAGATCATCCCAGGTGTCTTGATTGTACTCCTTAACGGAGGATACAAACTCAAAACCTTTTTCGAATTCTGTTACTTTTTTGTGCCGCAATTTCGTTGGTTGATACTAAGTCGGAAAAAAACGATTAAACGTAAAGCTGGCAATTTTACTACACTGCGGTGTTTACTCACTTCTACTTCTGCGTCTGAGTCTTCGGATAGATTCTCCACCTCGGCATCATCCTCAATGGTGCCGATCAAGTCCATATTTTTCGTTGCGCCCATTTTTAATGCGCGTGTTTACAATTTTTAGGCCCAACACGTGTGCGAGTGTTGGAGATGGCAAATACATCGCTCATTTCTAATTCTAACGTACGGCATTTGCAATGACCACAATATATCGATATACTTCTGCGGGCAATAAGTATCGGTTCTGGTTGACCGGCAAACAGCTGTTCTTGCAATTGTTATGAAATTTTAAGAAACAACGATGCTGCGTTTGTTAACAAAAACTCGTGCTGTCAGGTAAATAAAATATATTGTATTTATACAAAAATCTTAAATCTAAGTACATGGCGTCGCCTACTACGACTCCATGTGTTGTAAGATGAATTTTTGAGTTGTAAGGCGAGGCCTTGTGATTTCTTTCATTAAACAATAGCTGAGCCTATTGAGCATATATTTATCATGTTAATTAAAATTAGATGATACAAACATTTTGCAGATCATTGGTGCCTGCAGGTAGCATTCGATGCTATGCACAAAAAGTGCCCAGCGGCGGAAGCATTAAGTCGACCGACGAAGACTCAACAATCAGCAATGAGCCAATTAAGTTCTTTGGCAGCCAGGCAGCCACTTGGCGGGCACGAGACACTCGCAGTGGCGGCAGCGATGAATCCCTTTGGTATCAGCCCTACGTAATCTCCGCCAGCATGGCCCTATTTCTGGTCTACTTTTGCATTCTGCGCGAGGAGAGCGATATTGATCTGCGCTTGGAGGGCAATCTTTATGATCATGTCAGCGGCTTAGAGGAAGTACAGCTCACAGTCAACTACACATACAATAAGGAGCACGGAATAGACACCAAGGAGCAGGAGAAACGCCTCACCGAATTGGGCGTTGACATTAAAGAGTTGAATGCCAGATTGGCGGCACAATAACTTAAAACTATTAGTTGTATTTGTGATGTTTTTTTTGTTAAGCAAAATGGTTAATTATACTATTTAAAAGAGAAAATAAATATATCTTAAACCGTGCAGACTTTCATATTTTTTAATTTGATGCCAACGCTTCAATGCATTGGAGTATTTTAATTATTGTGCATTCATTAATTATTCATTTATTATTAATCATTCATTACATACAAAAATAAAATGTATTTTTAATTTAAACCTAATATCGAAATATTATACAAGATTCGAGAGTGTGACGATTAACGACCGTCGTTATGGTGAGCTATGTTTGTTTTTCCCTTCACCCTTAAAATTTATAGCATTTGGTTAATTTAGCATTCAATACATCGATAACATAAGGTTTTGGTATTCACTGGACTTGCGCAATGCAGGCACACAGTGCTTGTTGTTAAAGAACAACAGAGACGCAAACACGGGCGGCGTAATTCATTTTTGATTTAGCTGCCAGACAGTTCTGTGTCCGAATTGGAGAGGAAAGGTAAACAATAGTGCAAGTGTTAAATAAACGAAAAGCGTAAGTGCGGTAGAAATTCAACTGCTATTATTAAACTCTAAGCTGTTTCTATCATTTTCACATTCGCACACACACATATATATATGTACCTTTAAATTTGATGTGTTTCACATGCATGCATACCTCCATGAGTATTTAAATGTCTCAATTTAATATAAATTAAACTCGTCTGCGTCCGACCAGATCATTTCGTCTGCAGGTCCAAAGTTCACTTTTAGTGCAGCGATTGCTTCTGCCTGTGTGTGCGTGTGTGTGTGTATGTGTGTGCCTACACACTGCATACTAATTATAATAAATATATGTATTGTTATTTATCTTTTGCTAGTTTTCAACCGTTTTAACAATGGCTTCGCATTTCTTTCGCACTGCATTTTACGCAACTGCAGTGAAAAAATCAATAAATCTACCGTTTGCCGCTGGTCGCACGGCCGCCACACTTGCTGTGGGTCTCTCCTTCGGCGGTAAATGCTCGAAAATTACTTCAATTTATTTATATATATGTATATTGTCTGTCTGTCTCACTCCCACTCCTGCCACTTCGACATGAACCACTTACAGCACAGAATCATAACACCAGCGCTGTTAAATATGACAACAATTATGCGGATAGATTCTACAACGGCTGCTCTGCCGGCGCCGGTAAGGGTCTCTTACAGAGTCCTTTGGCCGATTACAGACATCTGCAATTTCCGATCTCTCGCAATTATTCAAGTCTTCAAACCCAACTGGTACGTCATGTAAGCCTAATTCTTATCATATTTATTTATATGTAAATTTTGTATATTGCTCTGTTCGGCCTTTTTAATTGCTTGCCAATCAAAATCAATTTTTACGCATTGGTATTTGTTGTTGCACTCATTATTTGCTTGATTTTTGTTTCACAGCTGCTTTTGTCACTAACATTGCATTAACAGGCGCATCTAACATTTACATTAGTGCATTTGATAACATTTTCAGCGCACCCACACAACATTTTACATTTTTACAGTGTTTACACAGTAGACATAACACTAGATAAAGATTAAAATCTCAAATCAAACCCTGCTTAATGATGTATAAACATTGTTTTTGGCATAATCATAAGCTATTTCGAGTGGGCTATTAAATATTAATTATATAAACTCATTACACGCTTGAATTACACGACAAGCGATTGTCATTTGAATATGTAGCGACTATCCATACAGGCGTCAAAGCGCCATCTGCTGTCAGACTATTGCACACATCCAATTGAGCGCAGCTTTTGAGAATAGATCATAAGTGACGAGCTTTCTCTCTCCCTTTCTCTTAATTTCCCTGACAGTGCATGTTGGGCGCTTCCAATGCCGCAATGTAATTGAATCCACCGCAATGGCAATTCACATCCCCCACAAACACACACACCCACACACACACACACCCCACACACACATGCATCTATATGCCTTCCAGATTTATATAGTTTGGCATTGGAAACTAGGCTTTGCGCTCTTTTAAGACAGTCGATCAAAGCTTTTCTTACTGCAAATACTTGTTGGATACATTTTCGTTGCTCCAGCATAATTCGATTATGGATTTTCTAATTGAAATTGCGCTTTTGCTCGTATTATTCTATATACTAATTATAATCTATAAGCGCAAGAAACGAGTGAGTTTATTTCCTTCCAATATATATATTAAAATGTAACATCTTTGGACGGTGTTTAATCGCAAGAGATTATCACTTCAATAATACCTAAACAACAAAATTGTTCGACTGATATCACTTGAAATGAGTCGTCGGAATAAGACGCTTATCGAAATTGCAACGTTCTTATCGATATAGATTTTGGCCAAGTGTAATTTCTGATGGATTAAATCGTTTGATTAAATTTAGTTCAGCGCGAACATCAGCTTTTAACGGCCGACAAACAAAGAAACACTTGAATTATTCAAATAATTAACATTTAATTAAATTTTTATTGACATAGTTTTCTAAGTGAACTAACACAACTATGGTAATTTAATTTATATAGAACACTTTTCAACACGAATTCTTAATTGCTTGCATGTCAATAATATCATTTATATAGTGTTTGTATACCTACAGATATCGTATTTATAGCTTGGAGCTATATTGACGTTATTATTTATTTATATACATTGCTAAAAGATTGCATTTCTAATAAATATTGAAGAAATAATGAAGGTCAAATTATGTTGCAATAATAAAGCCAAATAGAGTAGTAAATTTGTTAATGAGCTCATTATCAGTAAATTTTCCGATCATGTGCATAAAATAAACGTTAACCTGATGGCTTTTGTCAAATAAATATACTAATAAGATTAGCATATCTATTTGGCATTCTATTCTAATGTAAGTCAGTATTTTTCTGTATATATAAATATATATGTATGGGCGCCCCTTTGAAAGTCAAGCGTATCTAATCGGCCTGCGATTAAACCTATCATTAAACCCTTTATGCGGCATAAACTTTGTATATTAATCAAGATCTTAAAAAAAAAAATTCCAGTTAAATGCTTTATTTTAAATTGTAAAAATATCTTCTTCAAGTATAAATAAACATTTTTCAAGTTTAGTTATCCAGTTTGGTCTTAACTTATGTATTCTAATTTATATTTAAATTTAAAAATGAAAAACTAATGAAATTTATTAACTTTTGAACACAGAGCGCAATGGCACCGTTAAAGAATCGTCGGTATCTGTCCTCCAAGGATATAACGAAGAATATGACACTCTATACGAACCAAAAGGCCAACATCGAAGTGGATCCCAAGACGCTCCAGTTCAAGAAACCCACTGGCAACCCACTAGTGCTGATGATGGCATGGCTGATGGCCAAGCAGAAGCACCTGAAAAAGTATGCTCAAATCTATACGGATATGGGTTTCGATGTGATGGTGGTGCACATTACACCCTGGCAGCTGCTCTGGCCCGCCAAGGGCACACAGGTAAACAAGTACACAATCCAATATCTACAATTATTGTGGCTAATCTGGTTTGGTTGTCATTGCAGGTGGTCGCTGCGGAGACATTGAAATTTCTGGAGAACAATAAATCGTATTCGCCGATTGTGATGCACGGCTTCTCGGTGGGAGCGTATCAGATGGGCGAGATAATGCTGCAAATGTCGCGCGATATGGATCGCTATGGCAGTGTACTGGATCGTTTCGTTTGCCAGATCTGGGACAGTGCTGCCGACATTACAGAGGTCCCCATCGGCGTGCCAAAATCGATATTCCCCAGGAACGAGCGAATGCAGGTAGCATTGCGCAACTATACGCTGTACCACATGAAGACATTCCACAATCAAGCGACCATACATTATATGCGATCCAGCCAAATGTTCCACTCAACCCTGTTGAAGGTACCGGCGCTATTTTTTGTCTCCGACAACGATCCGATTGGACCGCCCTCGTCGAATCAAGCTGTGCGCGAGAATTGGGAGAGGGCCAACATAAAGGTTACATTTAAATGCTGGAAGAAGTCGCAGCATGCCGCCCATTTGATCAAGCATCGTGAAGAGTATTTGGAGACGCTCTTCCAGCACCTGGAAAGCTGTGGCGTCCTCGAGGCAGCTGGCATGCTTAAGCGAGCCAAGTTGTAAGCAAGCAAAGCAATCCTCTCCAATGAATTTTGGGTGATAAAACGAGAATATTATTTGCGACGATTTTGATGATGATTTTACGTAGCACTTAAGAAATAAAGTTTAATCATTTTGTTCCCTATATGTAATTTGCGCGTGTGTGTGTGTGTGTGTCCGTGTGTGTGCCAGAATCGTCAATAACAAAAATTATACCAAAATTCAATAGCAACAAATTTTTTTTTAGATTTAAACAGTAAAAATTGTTATCGTCTCCTTATCTAAAGCAAAACAAATGCTCAACATTAAACGCTATATTTGAGACTATTACTCAAAAGCATCCAACAACATTCAATGAAGTCAATTAATTAAAACAAATCAATATCAATTTAACTTTATTGCCGAAAAAATAACATAAATAAATGAAAAAACAAAAAACTATTCGCTGCGGACAGGATTCGAACCTGTGCGGGTAGAACCCAATGGATTTCAAGTCCATCTCCTTAACCACTCGGACACCGCAGCAATGAGACGATGTGCGGCAAACTGCCAACAATTTAGCACCGTGCGCGGGTTGCAACTACTTGTATAACAGATGGCGCTAAGTTGCTTACATTTTAAAATCACAGATGGCGCTGCACGGTATTTAACTTAAAGTTTGTCATTTGACACCACATCCAACACGTGCTGCGGTGTCCGAGTGGTTAAGGAGATGGACTTGAAATCCATTGGGTTCTACCCGCACAGGTTCGAATCCTGTCCGCAGCGAAATATAATTTTTTATTTTTCAACATGTAAATATTATTTTGACTATTTGTCAATATTAATATTATTTATTAATAAAAAGTTTTTACTAATCTACAAAACTATGTGTATTGAAAGGCATAATTAATAATGTTTTTTTTATGTATTTTTGTACGCTTTTTACAAAAAAATAGTGTTCACTTTGTTTGTAATCCTAACTATGGTTTGTTTGATTAAAAAAGAAACTTAAAATAATACGACTGAACTGAATAAGAAGTATTATGCATCTATATATAGCTTAAATCTAGCCACATTCTCCCAATTCCTCAGGGTCCTCACTGCTTTGCCGGTGGTCGATAGACACCCACGACGACGGCATGGTCTCGCTCGTAGGGTTCAAGCGTGAGTTGTTCCTGGGGTTTCAGTTTGTCGGCCTGCATCTTTTTGACCTCGGCCGCAAAGACCGCCTCTGGTTGGGCTGTGGAATCAATGCAGGATGCCTTAATGGAGATGACAAAGTGACCGCCATTCTTGAGGAAATGCTGTGCATTCAACGCTACAATTCGGCCTTGATCAGGCTGTGCCACATCTGCAAAAATTGTGTCCACCATGCCGACGAGCATGCGATACTTGTGTGGATGACGGGCATCCTCAATGATGGGTATAATGTTGGTGCGCTTCTTGGCCACATTTATCAGATCTCGGCCGGAACGGTGCGAGAACTCGACGGCATAGACCAGTCCCTCGGGTCCCACGACATCAGAGACGTGTGAAACTGTTGTGCCCGAAGCGGCACCCAAATACAGCACCTTGGAGCCTGGTGGCATGTGAATCTTCTCCACACCGCCAAGAACAGCAGCGGCTAGCTTGGAACGGAAGGGATTCCACACACGATACTCGATCTTCTCGCCATTTGTCTGTGCGTGGATAAACAAATTAAGGATTAGAAAACTGAATAGATGAATTTGAGGAGGAGGAGGAAATGTTGCCTCAGTAGTGCTATACTTCTAAGCAACACATGGACGTCACCCACAGCCGTTTAACATGCACCTGAAGTGCACACAGCGGAGCAGACAGACCAAGGTTGCTCATGGCCACATTTTGCCATGTTCTGTACCCCTGCGCAACATCATCATGGACAAAGAAGATTCTCTAAAGGCACAATAACAAAACACACACCTCAACTGAAATGCGCTTCTCGCCGTATACTTCCGAGCCGGGCACAAAGTTGCGGGTGACCAGCGCATCTTCCTTGCCGCGGGCGATGAAGATGCCCTCATGACGATGTGCCTCAATGGTGACCGTCTTGCCGCCACTGAATCCACCAGCACCACCGCCACGGCCACGACCGCCGCGTCCACCGCCACCACGTCCACCGAAGCCACCACGGCTACCGCCGCGATCTCCGCCACCACCACGTCCACGGAATCCGCCACCTCCACGGCTGCCACCGCGATCTCCGCCACCACCACGTCCGCGAAAACCGCCGCCGCCCCCGCGATCACCGCCACGGCCTCCACCACCGCCACGTCCGCGGAAACCACCGCCACGATCGCCTCCTCTGCCGCCACCACCACGAGGACTAAAACCTGTACGGAAAACAATAAGCAACCAATTATTAAATCAGTGCATTCAGAGGTTAAAAGTTTGTTATTGACATTCTGCTTTGCCAATGTGTATTTCTCAATGCATAACCTGCTGCTTTGCATTGTTTACAATTAAACAGAAGACTTACCCATTTTATATTTCTTTAATTGAACTTTTTAATACAACTTGGAAAGAAATCCAAACTGCAGACGCACGCGGCACAAATAGAAACACACTGGAAAAGAAACCACGTGTGTGTGGTGCTGAGCTGCGTGCAACTTAATCGATATCGATATTTTTAAAATCAACAGCTCTGTCAGCTAGCATTGCTCGCTTTTGCGTGCGCTGTACGCTTGGGTAATTTGTCGTCCGTTGTATTCGGTCACACTGCATACCCAGCGCAAATATGGCCGTCGCATGAAAATTGTGTGAGAAAAGAAAAATTGAGCGCCGTGTTTGCCATTTTGTTCTGCTTAAAAGTAAGCGAAAAACTATACAAGCGTGCACGCAAAACGTATACAAAACGTAAGCAAATTAGTTTAGTGCCTATAACTATCGTTTTTAATTAGTCTAACCACAACTTGATTGCCTGTCTGCGGTTCGTGTCGTGTTCGGTCTCCGTTATTCAAAGCTGACAAAGCAAAAACACAAAACTACATATACGATATATACGTATGTATATATATATTTATATATAAATATGTACATTGGACGGCGTTCGGTACGTGCGTGGCTATGTGTGTGTCGCTCTGTACTCTGTGCGCGAAAAGCACAACAACAAATGTCGCTGAGAAGTCGCCGGTGGTTCTCGTCGTCTCGTCGTCTCGTCGTTGTCGATGAATATACCGAAAAATGTACAAATTAATTATGAAACTATGTATATAATTGGCCTTCGATGTGCCATGGGATGAAAAAATAACCAAAGACATGTAATCGTTTTGGACTACTACTGGATACGTTACATATTTAAGGCAGCCGCGACGCGTACGTACGTAAGAGTCGCTTACGTCTCCAGCTGTTTGGTCCGTTGCCCAGTCTTCGAACTCGCTCCGTTGCACGTAAACGTAATGCTTTAGCGTCTGCTCTTACAGCGTCTGTTAGCGTTATAACGTCATGTTTATAAAAGCTGCCAAAACGCGCGCGCGTTATAATTGTTTTATTTCTCCGATGGCTGTTGTTGATGTTGATCTTGTTGTTGTTGTTCTTGCTGTTATTATTGTACGCCATTTCTAATGCCTCTCTTTCTCATGTTTTTTTAATCAATTGTAATATATTTGCAGCTTTTTGTGTATGTGTGTTTTTATGATAAATATATATTAATATATAAATTTATAATATAATGAAATAGTGTGTTGCGCGCGAATTAAACGTAAAGCAAACGTAAAGATACGTGCGCGAAAGAGATCGCGATACACTTACGCTTCGTGTAATGGCGTCGCGCAGGCGCCCCGAAATGAATCCAAAACTGCACATGGACAGACAGCCAACAGCTGCACGCATAACAGGTACCTAATAGGTTTCTATCGATAAACCAATTTATCGATACCTGATGACGGTATTATCAATTTTAAATTTTTTTTTCTTATTATTGGGGAGTAGAATGGGTTGAGTTATAAGGGATTACATATTTTAGTCGTCCATATTCCCGTAATATTTATAAGTTTTTAACAGACGGACAGATTGCACAAAAATTAAGGATTACTTTCGCAGGACAAATTAAGTGTTATACTAAATATTTTATCCAATATTTGTGGCCTTTTGCAGATCCATCTTTACCCGCTGGCAAGCGTCGCGAAATCGATAACGTCATGAAGAAGGCACGTGCGAATACAACTAACGATTACTGGGACAAGAAACTTATTGAAGCGGAGGAGAAGGATCCGAATCGATGGCGTCACACTGGTTACAAGAAAATGTACATTCAGGGGGAGAGCAGCTCGGGCGGCGAAAGTGAACGCGATGCGGCCCAAGCCGTTGGCGCCTATGGCTCCCGTTATCATCCGAGTGGTGGTGGTGTTGGTGGGTCCATACCCAGCTCCGGTCTTCCGCCGCCCACATCCTCCTCATCCGCAGCTGTCGCGGCGCGTTATGGTCGCTCCAGATCGCCGCATTCGCGTAGTCGTTCTCGTTTGCGCAAATCGCCCCCGCTGTCGCCGCCGCCGCCGTCATCTTCGGCGCCGGGGCATTCACGTCGTCGCTCGCCGCCGCCGCAGTTTATGGACCGGAGGTCGCTCATGTCGCCGCCATCGCCGCATCACAATTTGCCGCCGCCGCTAATGCGTGGCCGACCACGTTCGCCGCCGATGCCGCCACGCGGTATGGCGCCCCGCTCGCCCAATCACGGTGGTGGCAGCAGCAACAGCAGTCGTCCGGGCAACGGTCACGGTCGTCCGCGTTCGCCGCCGGAACCGCTGGCCGGCGGCTCCTCATCGCAGCTGCGTCGCAAGCCGCCCCCAACAAATACGTCGCGTTCCCCGTTGGGCAGGCGCCGTTCGCCGCCATTGTCGTCGTCGTCGGGTTTGGATAAACGTGGCTTGGGCCCCGGGCACATTCTGCCACGCTCCAAGCGTCCACCCTCGCCGCCACCCAGGGTGAGTATCTTTTTCTTATTCCATATACAATTCTATTATCTATATTATATTCCACATTATTAGCATTCGATACGCTCGCGTTCCAACAGCTCGATGAGCAGCAGCTCGGATGATTCCTGTTCGCTCTGCTCGCCCAGTCATCGTCACAGATCTCGGTGAGTAGCCTCAATTCTGTTGTCAAACATCTTATCATTAACATATTTCATTTATCACACACAGCTCTCGCGGTCCGCGTTCTCCGCCGCCGAAGCCACGTGGCCATTATCGGGGCGTTGGAGCGCCGTCGTCTTTAGCGCCGCCGCCCGATTCGCATGGTCGGTTGCATGGACGGCCGACAACGCCGCCGCCGCCGGTGCGTGGCAGTGCCGGGCTTGACAAGTATCGCGACGCCAAGATGCGTGCCCAAGTTGGACACGATGCGCGTGGCGGATCGTCTGATCGCGCGCATATGAAAGTGGGTCGTGTATCGCGCCATTCTCCGCCACCGGAGGATCCGCGTCTCAAGCATCGCCCGCCAGAGCCACCAGAGCCGGCGACGGCGGCAACAGCGGGCGCTCCACAGGCCAAGAAGAAAAAGAAGGAGAAGGAGGTATTTCTATATATATTTACTTCTATGATTTGAATAACTTATTGAAGTGTTTTCCATTTCGATATGCAGTTGCGCACGCGTGTCAAAATCGAAGGTGAAAAACGAAAGAAGCATTCGAGTGGTGCGACGGCAACGACGAGTGCCAGTGCAAGTGGCAATGGTGGTGGGGGCAATAACTCATCATCCGATTCGGATGATTCGGGCGGTTCCGATAGCGATGAGGCGGCGGCCGCTACACCGGCGCTGCCCTCATTTTCGGCAACGACGCGTCTAACGCTATCCGAGCGATTCGGCAAAATGGCTCAGTGGAGCATCGATCGCAGCAACATGGAGAATATGCGCATCACCAAAGATTCGGCTGGTGGTGCGCTTAAAGTGATGATCGAGGAGGGCATGGAGTCGCCCCCACGTCGCTACTCGTACTCCCCAGCGCCGGCTGGCCACTTTCCCGAGGAGTTGGCCACAACAGCACCGTCGGGCATGCTGTCGTGGGATGATGTGCGCGTCCGTTACGAATACTACAAAAGTCGCGGTTACTTGCGAGATTTGGATTTAAAGGTTTGTTCAAATGAAGTTTAAATCTTTGAAAGATTTACAAGAGGTTTATTTTTGTCTTTTGCAGGACTACATCAAGTGGGAGGAATGGTGGTATAAATATCAGGAGTGGTTAAAACAGGAACGCTATTACGAGTACTGGGATCGCAGTCAGCAGCTGCGACGTCGGCGCAAGAAGCTGCCAGTTACTCAGCGTTTGAATTAGTTAATTGCACATTTATTTCATAGAAGTAGCCCCCACCCCGCCCCCATCGAGATTCCTCCGATTTCCGATTTCATTCTGTTAGTTTTCCCTCCTTTACGCCTCCCTTTATACGTTTTATGGATTAACAATTTTGCACTCTGAAAATGAAATTGAAATTTCTCATTTTGTACATTTAGAATGTATGAAAATGCATTTTGTCAGCTTTGTATTTAAAAACTAATTTATATATGAAGTATATGTGAATCATTTCGTCGCTGGATTTAAGGTGTGTACTGATCACTATATATATCTATATTTATATATAAATAAGGGTTTAATCAAAATTTTAACACAGAGCATTGTAATATTTCAGTTAAATATTTTCTGTGTACGTGTTATATTTTCTTTCAGGCAGCAAGAGACATTTGTAAACGCATTAAATAACCTACATAAAGATCATAAATAAAAGAAAACAATATAAATAAAACTTGAATTTTCAAAAATTTATTCGTTAACGATTATAAGTCATGACATGAACCATGTGATTTGTTCGCACTTAACATACATCCAAGTTTGGTTTACATCAACATTGGTGTTGCGCACTTGTGCAAAACGGTGTGTGTATAGGCTAAGTCGAATAAAGCTCGGTAAAAGCTTTGGGGGTCAACGTTTGAAACTTGCGGTTTATTTCAAGGTCGAAATTTGCATAATTTACATACACAAATAAATGAGGGACTACAACGCCTTTGACTTGGGTTTTATGAGTGTAGTGGGAATATGTCGTGGATGTCAATGTCGTGACACGTCACAGAGAAATATGTACGCCTGACGGCATATAAATTGAAAAATTCACATATAAAAATGTGTAATTATTTGGCATGTTTTCAATTTACGCAAACCAAAGACGCTGAAATTGCGGTTGACTTGCCTGCCTTACAAGGGTGAGTTGCTTACTGTACTTGGTGTTGTGTGTGTGTGTGGGGGGAGGTATGGATGCTCTGCTAGGGGTTATGTAGATACGCCAATGTGTTGATGCATCATAAACGGAATCATGTGATTTCCGTTACACAAATTAACCACAGGAATACAGTAAAACGGGTAAATGATAATATTAATTAGATGTGTTAAATGCTACGCTCATTAGCGAAAAATTGCTGGAAATTACATTAGGAGTGCTTATAATTTTGGTATAGCTTTAAATATGTTTGTGCAATATTGTAATTTTTTTTTTATTCAAGCAAGAGTTTCTCTGATTTGATTTCAGCCCAATTTTAACACTGAACGTAGCAATTTGTCTGCAAGTACAGACACATTATGTCATTACATTTAACTCTATAGTCTAATAATTGCCTTTGGCACTTGGTGTCTAACCTCAATCTGAGCCCTGTCTTCAACTAGACCGCCCCCACAGGCCATGCCCCAGCACAATTATGTCTTAAGCAGCAACAACAGTGTTAAGAAGGCTTTAAGCAACAACAAACCGTCCCCTCCACCCACATTTACACAAAAGGAGCGAGAAAAACTTGAGGAAAAGTCACGTCTAATTACACACATCTCAGAACAGCGTTTTGACCTGGTTGCCTCAATGGGGAAATGAGAGATGGGAGAAAGAGAGAAGATGCCGTTTCATAGCCTTTCTTATATTTTGCTAAATTGGTTTTAAAAGCCACAATGATGCGCATGGGGTGAGTGGAAGGGGGAGATTGTGAGGACGTGAGCAATTATTACGGTTAAGTAGCAGAGAGAGTGTCAGACTTACTTGTACAATCTAAACATATATATAAACAAATATGTATATACATATATATATACTTGTATATTCAAGCCTTTTAGCTACACAAATTTTATTATACGCAAAAATTTAAAAATAAGTGTCGAGGAATAAACAGAGCGAAAAAGTCGCGTTGACAGCTGTCACAATGTGCGCCCTCTGGCGGCAGACAACAATAGGCGGAAATGGGAGTGTTGTGTCGACAAATGTGTGTACAAATATCTGATGCATTAAAGTCATTGAATTTGAATTGACGGCAGAAATCAAGCGCAAAAAAAGTAGCCTGCAACCGATAGTCATTATCATTAAGAAACTCTATTTGAGTCGACCCAATCACGCACAAAAGACAGAGATAGTGAGAGAGAGAGATAAAAGGTAAGAAGCGGGGTGAAAGAGGAAGCAAAGACTTGCGAATTAAGAATTCCTTTCAATTAAGTGCGCAACCGACAAAAGGGCGTGCAAAAAAGTCAGCGTCCAACGATATTTTCGTTTCAATAAAAATCAGGCTAACTGAAACCAGGGCTGCAAGGCATGCGATAAAATTTATAAGTAAAAATAAAAATTGATAATTAAGTTACATTTTAAATATATTTTAAAGGAAATTTATATTAATACATAATGACAACAAGTATCACGTTGAGTTGGTTTGGTTCACTTTGAGCTGAGCCTGCAGCCCTGGTTGCGCTGGCACAAAGTAACAGTAATGAAAACGTTGCATACGTACGGGCGCAGCAGCCAAACTACATAAATAAACGCAGAACAGATAACGGGGCATGTTGCAATGGGGCAAATTCGTCGTTTCTTTTTTTTTATGTTTCCGGTTGGGGTTTCGGATTTGTGAGGAAGGGGAACGGAGAACGGGGGAAGGGAGTGATGCTCTAAAATCAGCAGCAGCGACTGTAACAAGTTTCGTGTTTCTCTTTACAGTTCTTTGCTTTTTGTATTTCGTTACAGTCAATCAGTTTTGCATGAGCGATTTCCTTACTCGTTTGCGCCAACTGTACAATTTACTTACTGCATGCTACGCCGAACAGGGCATGCCACGAGGCATATACATACACACATACATACATACACACACATATATATATATATACAGCTGCGGTCAAAATAAACGTATCGCGCACATTTGTTTTGGAATATAAGCCTTTTATGTACACACAAACATTCAATTCTGAAGATAAGTAAAAATTATAATTTACGTTTAGTATTTAGATAATAATATTACTTTAAAATATTCCCAGATGGGATGGCAAACATTCTTTGTTTTGCAGAATTGAATTTTCCTTCAACTTGAAGATTTTGAAGAGGTTTCGATCCTATCACCATAAAATGAGTCATATTTTAATTAAGTACCACAACTATTATTTTGACCGCAACTGTATACATATGTTGGTAAATATGTAGTTGTTAGTCGCTTGTCTTACTCGCTGCTGTAGTTTGGAAACGAAGTTAAAGCGAGTAGCTTGCGCTGCTCTTGGATTTACTTGTACCTTGTTTGTGCAAAACTTGCTATGTCACAGTTTGCGCAAAGAACAACAATAACAACAATAATAACAACACGCATGTTGTCTAATGATTTTAACTTAACTCCGCAAATAGTTGGCAATTGCAGTTCCAAGAACATATGTTTACTATATATGTGTGTGTGTGTGTGTGGGTTGTGTAAGTTGGCAAAACAATTAACAATTAGGTTCATTGAGTGAAAGTTAGGAAAAGGCAAACCTTGATTGCCAAGCAAAAGCATTAATGGTTTTTTGACAAGTGTTTTGACTATTAGGGGTACATAAAAAAAAGCGCTGATCAATTTAGTTTCTTGGGGTGCATAAATTAGTCATGAATTAAAGATTGATAATTTAAAAATAACGAAAAAGATGTAAGAGCTTGTTAATAACAGTACCTGAACTACATCAAACAAAATTATATTTAATCACAAATTAATTCATTACAAAAGAAAAATCCAATTTGGGCTAAGTAAACTTTACTATTTTTAAGTATAAATTTAGCAAGTAGTTTTTAGTGTTAAATTCAATTCAAATAATATGTAATTCTTTAAATTTAATCAACAAACACACCTGAATTGATTGAAATCACAGCTCGGATTCTTATCGATTCGAAATCGCCTCAAAGATTAGCCACAATTTGTGCCAATTTGCAGCTTTGTCTTTGGCTACACTTTTCGCCCTCTCGTCCGCCTGACGGCTTCTCCAAATAACCACTCTCTGTAATTAAAACCTCAAACAATCAAACTGAATCGGATCTGATATCCCCTCCCCCCTCCCCCCTCCCCCCACCTCCAAAACACCAGCACTCCAGCATCCGTCTGCCCAAATATAGGAAAAACTTTAGACACTCACGTAAAGATTTTCACACGCACTTTGAGCTGGAGTTTTTCGTTACTGTATCCGAACCGAGGCTTCCTGGTTGGTTTTGTCTTTGATTTTCGTTAGTCCGTCCATCGACGTGATATTTGCTTAATTTTGCCCATGGGGTTTGGGGTAGTTCGATTGGGGATTCAGTTCGGTTTGCACGAATAATTATTTGCCCATTTGGGATAAAGTTTTCCAGCAGCAATACAGGTAATTTTCGGAAAGCGAGTCGACCCAGAAATGTGCAGATTTGGATTGGGATGGGGATGTCGATAGCAGGCCATCTTCTGCACTCTCACCGTGACCGGGGAAGAGTAGACGAAAACAATTAGAATCAAAAGCAAACGAACCAAACCGGAATCAACACACACATACAAATCGGATATCAGTCAGTTGATTTAGATGGAAATCAATCGGAATTTTCATGTTAAATTTTGGGTTTGTCGATGGACAACACATGAGTGTCATTGTGTTTAAGCAAAAGTTTCTCGTCTGCTCAGCAGAAGTGCTTAAATTGTTGGCTCAAAACGCTAACCAGTTTTCCGAGAGAAGCCCAAAAAGTGAATGGAAATAAAGTGTGCGCCTTTCTCGCTGTCTCTCTCGCACACACAATAAATATTTATGTATCTATTCAGTTTACAGTTGCTTGCTGTGCTTTTCGTTATATGCTGCTTTATTTATTCACACTTAATTCTCATGTTTTGTTTATTATGTATGGTGTTCTATAAATAGCTCAGCAGATAAGCATTCGGTGCGATCGTCTGCTTTGGTCGCTTGCTTGCTTAGCTTAGCTGTTAGAATGGCTGAGCAATTGGTCAACGGTCCTGTGGCGCAATGGATAACGCGTCTGACTACGGATCAGAAGATTCCAGGTTCGACTCCTGGCAGGATCGAAGTTTTTTTTCGTGTTTTTCTTAATTTTTTATAGTTTTTCTAACATAAACTCATCAATATAAACTTTAAAACTTGCTTATTTAAATATATTTTCATTTTTATGAAGACTACAATTAACATGTTTACGTTTTACCTAATATAGTACTGCAATTGTGTAACAAAGAATTGTAGCTTTATTGTTTTATTTGAGAATTATTTTTTATTTTATTTCTTGTTGTGTCCCCACAATACTTTACGATACCACACATAAAGCATCAACAAATCTCGCACATAAACCAAAAGTCATCTGCAACGCACACAAAAATGTTTTTGGTTGAATATAATTTCATTATGCCCTCCCCCGCACACCACGCACCCCTCAGCAATGGCCCCCCCCACATATGAAACTGTCAACACGGCGCATTTCCATTTCCATTTCTGTAAACATTGCCCAGAGCCATGCCAGATACCGGTTTACTTTCTTAATCTTTATACATAATTTTTGCAACCTCATGTTACGCACTGTCTGCACCAAGTTCCGGTGTGTTATGATGCCCTACAAAAGTAGAGAGGGGATTTGCACTCGTCAAGTTTGTTTGTGCAAAAGATGAATGCAGAGTTTATATATATTTGTGAAGGCAAATAATTTAATGCTCAGCAATATGTTAAATTGAACTGCGTTAAGAAAGTTTTTATATTTGTAATATTGTATTAACATATATTTATATTATAACTAAAATTAAATGTTCAGAATTACTCGAATTTAAATTATTTTTTAACTTCAATTATAATTTGTATATTTAAAATTTTTTTAAATAAATAAAAATGAAAATTTTTAAGCATTAATTAATTATTAGCTATTTTGTGTTAAATACTAATTTTTCATAAAGAACAACTGCCATTTTCGTTTGTTCATTTATTACATAATTTATATAATTTATATAATATGTAGCGTACATTTTGCTTTGCTATGGCGGAAGTTACATTTTCAACATCATTTTTATCTGGCTTGTATTTTATGTTGATGTGTGGGATTAGTCTTTTATTTTGGTTTTGCTGCGCTTGTGGCCTTGGGGGCTTTATCCACCTCTCTGCCAACCAGCAGCCCACCCACTTCACTTAGGCACACTTTTGTGTTTGTGCAGGTGTTTGCCTGCTGGAGACATCGTGACATATTCTTTTGATAGTAAGTAGCAATGTGGCAGCCACATAATCCAAAAACTGCGCCTGAGCTATTGTTGTTGTTGTTGCATCCTTGAGGAAAGTTTTCAATGAACTTTGCTGTTCTTCACTTTGTTTTCTTTTCTACACTTCTTCGGCTCTTTAGTCAACTCCACACCACTCCAGCTTCACTTCAGCTCCATTCTGCTCAGTGTGCAGCTCAAGTCAAGTGTGGAGAGGAGGACGTCGACGCCGTACTTGACCGTAACCAACAAAAAAAATGAAAAGAATAAAGGAAACCCGCAAGTGGCAGCAGAGGGTCGCGGATGGCAGCCCAAGCTACGCTTTCAATTACCAACTTAGCGCTGATTACTTATTCCTCAGCGCAAAATCCTGGCATCCGCTAAGCTTCTTCTACTCCCGTTCGTGGCAAGGAGACAGACCACCAGGCATATTACTCAAAGCGAGGCTGCTGGAGATGCTCCTGCTGCTGATGGTGCTACTGTCTCATAAGGAGTTCGCCTTGGGTTCGTCGTCTTATCCTTATCCTCTTGCACTTTCACTGGTTGGCCTTTCAGTTCTCTCAGTTCTCAGTTCTCAATTCGACTTTGCCACTTAATCTCGCCTCTTTGGTATGCACGGACTGTATTCAAATGAATTCTGATTGAATTCATTGAAGCTCATCAGTGAGAAGCGATTTTTTCTGATCTAAGACAGACATATATACACACACACACACACACACTCACACACACACACACACCAATACACTCACAGACATAGTCAGTCAGTCAGCCAGCCAGGCAGCTACTGGGTTGGTCCTGTGTGCTGGGCACATCCCTCAGACATTTATTTTCAGTAATGGAAAAAATGTGTTCTGCAATTTCGCTCATTTTTATACATAAATTTTGCCACGAAGCGCGCACACACACACACAGATATATTTTCGCATAATGCTAAAAAGTAAAGTAAATAAAGGATAATGCAGCAAGGATATAAATTACATAAAGCAGCACGAGAATGACTTAGTGTGGCAGCCAGCAGCCGCTGGACTCGAACGTGGCCAGCATTGTGGACTACTCAAACAAGGAAGCAGCGGAAACCAAGCCGGCGCATTAGAAAATGGCGCACAGGAAACAGGAAGTATTTTTAACGATTGGTAAATTTTGACGGGCGGCTCATAACCGACAACTCCCCTCACCTCACCTCTCCACCTCCAATCCGCAATCTTTCTCTCTCCATCTCTCTGCT
This sequence comes from Drosophila multiciliata, assembly GCA_037043605.1. Classification (NCBI taxonomy): domain Eukaryota; kingdom Metazoa; phylum Arthropoda; class Insecta; order Diptera; family Drosophilidae; genus Drosophila; species Drosophila multiciliata. The sequence goes on from JBAMBF010000589.1 coordinate 12,513,157, forward strand.
GCTTCTATCTTAGCGCATTTCTAATATTCTTTTGTTATTGATGGAAATGCAAATTGAATTTTGGTTGGCCTCGTTTTGAATTTGCTTTGGGACTTGCCGCGAAAATGTATAGAAAATTATTAACGGCAGGCGAGCGGTGTATTTATCACTCGCAATTTGTGTCTGCTTAGCAATTGTGGCCGAAACCAGATAGCCTTCAGCTGGGCACATTTCGATCTGTCTTACGTTTGAAAATTCAATCAATTGGACTCATATGAATCCTATAAAAAAATAGCAATTGGTGAAAACAGAATTAGACTACTCAAACTTTCCTTGTTCAAAATCTGGGAATAAAGACCATTAATTATATTGAATGAAAATATACTTAAAGTACTACTGACATTTCTAAGCCCAAAATTAACGACATTATATTTTTCTAAAATCAGTTTCTGTATTTAAAAGCATTTCCTTTTTTTACCCACTCTTTAAACACGCTTCAATTTCCACTTGATTGCAAAATGGGCTAACTAAATGTTCACAATTCAGTTTCAATTCAGTTGCTTAACTTTTATAAATTCAACTCATCAATGCAGTTGTAGCCATTGTCAAATCCATTCCTTTTACACGACTATCTCCCAACTAACTCCCAAAACCCAATTGTCTGGGGTCTCCTTGGAAATGGTCGCATGCACTTTACTTCATAGTAATTAACGCCGATCCAAAACAGACGCCAATTTACATAGCTTTGGCTCAACGCTCCTTAAGCGACTTCTATTACTCAAGTCGTTCAAATACACACATATACATATATATATAAAATTTATATGTATGTACTCCCCTCCCCCCACACACACAGAGAGAGAAAAACTTGCAGCTGGAAAACAAAACCTCTTGAATTTTAATTAAACGTTTTTATGCAAGATTCGGAAAGCGCCTTCTCCTCAACTCATTTTTCTTATTCTTCGAGCTGAGTTTGGTTTTGTTGGTTGGTCGACATCAGGCTAAGCTTGTTGTTGTTATTGTTGTTATTGTTGTTGTCGACGAGTGCATTTGAATTTTTGCCTTTTGCGCTGTTGGCCAACAAGCGATTGCATTTGCTTGCCATATAACAACGAATATTTTTCTGGCAGCTGCAACACGACCAACTCAAATGAAGAGAAGAACGAAGAAGAAGAAAAAAAAAGCTGGAAGCTGGAAAATAAGATGAAAATTGCTTCCACCTCGCCCTGCCCTCATTGTTTGGTTGATGATGGTGGTGCACTCTGTAATTCAATTATCGACTCTTGGCAGTAAAAAGTGTTAATTATTAGTTTCCTTTCTGCTGCTGCTGCTGCTGCCGCTGCGCTGAAGATGTCGCCTCGGTTGCACTCCTGGGAAAAATACTTGCTAATGAAGACGCCGTCCTGAAACGAACGGCAGCTTCTCGATGAGCCAAGCCAGCCTGATGGTTGGATGAAAAGAAAGAATACGCATTATAATTATGCATATTGGCTGGGATGACACTCACAGACTGGCAACCACTTCATCTAACGATGGCAGTATTTAAGTGTAGTGCTGATAATTGATATTAATTTTAATCATATTTTTGCTGGATTTGCATCCAATATTGAGTGCAAACATGAAAGCAAAGTTAATTAGCTTTTTAGATGGGTTCAACTACAGGATCAGAAAAGTTGCTGCAAAGCGAAATACGAACAATTTGTGGATGCAACTCACAAAGAATTTACACACAAAAGAAGTGTTATCGAAGTGCCACATTTGGGACCTGCCCCATATGCGAGTTTTAAGGTCAAACACAAAACGTGCATTTCAATCGCTAACCAAGTCCCTTAAGAGCCAAAAAATGTGAACACTCAACATAAACTGGCAACGCTTAAGTAATTATTATTCTGCACGCATTGCCGCTCCAAGTAGCCAGCAAAATAAAAAAGGGTTACCAAAAACATCAAGTAAAGCATTCGGGCAACATCACACTTCATTAGCGCAGGTTATCGCTGAAATGTGCCTCTGCCCCAACAGGGGATACAAGGTTTTCAGTGGCTTAGGTGTGGTATGGTGGGGGGGGGGGGGGGGCATTTTCAATTTTGCATGCACATAGCGCAGACATTTGAAAAACGTACAAAGCCAAACTCCCAGGCACGAAAAAACTGCAAAGTCCGAGAATAGACAGACAAGCATATGAGAGCAGTAGACAGAGACAGCAAGTAATAGAGAGAGAGAGAGAGAGTGAGATGGAGGCATGGTTAGCCAGTGTCAAAGTGAAAATACAAATGGCAAACGAAAAACAAACCACGTAAAGTGGGCGGAGTGAAGGCAAAAGGGCCCAAAAACGTTGGCCTGCCATAAATTATGCAGCACGCGGTTGCAGCAATCTGATGCCCTCAACGAAATGTCGGTTGCATTCAATTTGTGATACTGCTCACTCCATATCCCTTCGCCCCCTCTCTCTCTATCTCTCTCTTTCTATCGGTCTCGGTTTCCCCCTTTTTTTTTTGGTATGCGTGTGTAAAAATAATGGCTGGCTGGCAAACTTGCCGGTGAAGTTGCAGTTAGCATTTGCAACTGCCAGTCGCAACTTAGCCATGGAATCTCGCTTGTGCCTACAATACCATCACGCCTGGCGACTCAATCACAAACTGCCTGTGAAGTTGGCATCAAGCATGAGGAACAGTGGCTACCATTCACTAAATCGCATGTCATCAAGCAATCGGCTTTTTTTTTTTTCGACATTTGATAAATTAAAAGCAATTCAGTTGACTTTTGGCGGAGATTCTTAACAAAATTGGTTTAATTGACCACGATTAAATCAATATGACTAAATTAAGTAAATAGTCACTGATTCAATGCTTGTTAAAAATTATCAGTCTTCGACTATATTTAACTAAAATACACTTAAATAATCTTATAATAATATTGCACTAAACTGCTTTTAAAATATGTATTATGTATGTAAAGCTTTGCAACTTAATTTTAATGTATTTTTATTTTTTTTAAAGTTTTTTTTGCTAATTTTTTGATGAATTGCTACAACAAAACCATATACAGTGCTTATTAAAATATATATATATATATATTCTGTATTTATTACACCTGTTTAGCATAATATTAACTATAATAATAAATATATATGTGTATTATTTAATATATTTAGTATTTAACAATCGGAACTTGTCACACCCAATTATAAACTAAATAATTCGCTTATATAAATTTATGGTTCTATTATATTTTTAGTAGTATATTTATAGTAGTCACTCTAACTAGAAATATATTGAACACGTTTGTGTTTTATAATTTTGTGGCCTTTCAAAAAGTACATTTATCAATCAAATGCGACGGATGCCAGCCAAGCGACTCGCTTATAGCACGTGCAATGAATACATGTGTGGGTGTGTGAATGTGTGTGTGTGTGTATGTGTGTAAATGTATATAGTCACATAATAGACTGCTTTCAATGCACACACACATGTTCTTATGCATTAATTTACCCCACGACCAGCTTAATGTTTATTCAGTTTTGGCTTTTTATTTTGTAGAAAATTAAAACGTATTAAAAAATACATTATGTGTAAAATATGCACTGCAACTAAAAGTATTTTTCACACAAATTGAGTTTGCTGCTTACAGCAAAAGTCGCTGTCGCCATCGTCGTCGTCGTCGTCGTCGTCGTCGTCGTCGTTGTCGCCATCGTCGTCGGCATCGCTGCTATTGGCATTGCCAATTTTGCTGCCAGTCATCGGTTGCTGCCATTGACGACATGGAAAATTTGCTGCCATTGCCACGTCACTCACAAAATACAGCATTAAAAATATAGGAAAAGCAAAGAGAAAAAAAAAAGAAGGAAAAAAAAAAGACAAGCCATATTCAGCTCTGGGTGGGTTGGCTGCCAGGCATAATTTAATAGAGTCGGTAATATCAATAAATTTTAAAAGCCTTTTAATGCGCCTCGATAAAAATAACCATGGTACATATCTTTTGGGCGACATAATTATGCTGGAACATTGACAGCATTGTTTCAACATATAGCGAAGCATCTGAAAGCCACCACTAAAGTAATTGTGCAACACATTATTCGGCTGGGGCGGTAAATATTAAAAGCTTTAAGCCACAAAAAGTTTCAAAGTATTAGCTGGAGATATTTTCAAGCTTAAAATTATCCTACTACACACAATGGACCGACCACTGGGGAAATAACTAAATTAAATTAAAGTGTACATTATTACATTTTGTGAACAATTGCATTTTCTAATTTGCACAGCTTACTTGAGAAAAACCAAAATGAAATGTACAATTTCACATGCATGTATTTTGCGGAGAGCATTTCAAACAATTTGCCACATTTTATTTACTTCGCTTAAGCCACAAAATTTAAATGCGATTGCCTTTGCAACAGCAGGGACTTTGCAGCATTTGTAGCATACTTTTGTGCGCTCATGCACACCAAACCAATGCCCCAAGTTGTAAGCTCCACTCGCACGCTCTGAAATCAACTCAACAACATGTTCAACTCCGGCTAAGCCCCCATGGAAATTTACTCGCGGCAAGTAACAAAAAAAAAATGAGCTAAAAAAAAAAACAGCACCAAATAAAAACAAGGGAAACAAAAAAAAAAAATGTTAATAAGTAGCAGTGCGGCGATGGCAACGATAAAAAGTGTTGAGCGCTGTCGTTCATATGCAACGGAAACAAAGCAACAAACCACAAACAGGCCATCCCCGCCCCGCCCCGCCCAGCCCAACAACTGCAACACCACCAACAGCAGCTGGCCAGCCAGCCAGCCAGCCAGCCATTCAGCCAGCCAGCCGGTCACCATCATCAGCCAACCACCACCAGATGGAGCCACCAAAGACAATGACAGCACATGCATCCCTTGTTGAAATGCAACCAAAGAAAATTCATGGTATTGAGGGAATGCCAAGCGAGTTGGGCAACAAACCAGAATAAAAGAAGAATGTTGTGGCAGTTCCGGAAGATAGACGAAAAAAATACCCTATCAAATTGAACTATTAATAATCAGCTGTAAAAATATACGTTCCTGTTAATTTCTCCCTAAAGAAGAATATCGAATATATATAAAATAAAAAAAACCATCAAAAAATAATAAATATTTGTCTGAAAACAAAAAATATAATTAACAAATAATAAGACAATAAACAAACCATTATTTCTTACTGATAGTTAACTATACAAATAAATTGGTAGTTAACTATAAATAGTAATAAATATATAAATAAACTACCAGAAATTTCTTATATCTATAAAATATCTAACGTTCTCTGATAGTTGAGCATGCATATTTTTTTGGTTATAATCATTTTTTACAGGGTATAAAAAGCATCAGTAGTCGCATAAGTAATGCGATGCAAAACAGTCCAAAACAGAACAAAAATATATCGTTTCAGTGTAGACCGCATCAAAAAATTACTTTCTATTTTGTTAGACAAAAATCAGTAAATCTTGGATAAAGTGGTTTGATGTTAGCTAAAAAATATGTTACACCTAATGTCGAATTGTAAATGTTATATTTCCATTATTATATAAAAATAACTATGTTTTTTAGTAGAAAATAATATTTGAATATTTTCTTTTAAATGCTACATTTTGTGATACATTGAGTTGATAACGCGTTGATCTAATAAAAGCCAAGGAACAGCATTTTGGGGACTGCGTTAGGTTTTTATCTTGGCTTTGACAATTTGGTAAGTGCTGCCAGAAAACTTGTTATTTTCATCTAGAGCAGTTTTTCTGTTTTAACAGTTGCAGTTTTGGGGGCCATTGCAACTTTGGTTACGGTTTGCTGCCATGTTATTCACTGCCAAAAGAGCTTGGCTTATAAAATATTTAAACATCTTCTTTTTCTTTTTGCCATTCGCAACATATTTGCACAGAACTTGCGGCCCGGCCCGAGTCCTGTTGCTAAAGTTCAAGTGGCGCCCCAGCGTATGCTATTAATATTGTGCGACAGCTGCTGGACTATTTAAATATTTATTCAATACGCAAAAAGTGTGGCGTCAACGCGGCTTATCAGCCAGCGGCGGGATTCGTTAGAGGTGCGGGCATTCGCCTTGGGGGCACAAATGGATGTGGGGCAAACACTGGTTGTCATTGTCATCGGCATGACAGTTGCCGCTTGATATGCTAATACGGTTATGGTTAGGTTGCTGCTGCTGCTGCTGCTTCTGCTCCCGCTGCTTGCTTCTATTCTTTGCGGTAGTCCTTGTCGTTGGCTGAGAAAATTTCATTATGCCAATTACTTGCATCAAAGCTGCTGGGATAATTGACTTTGCTTAGCGGCAGGCAACGCAACGTTACAATCAGGACCACTCTCCACTCTCCACTCTCCTCTTTACACAAAAAGTCCCTCTACAGTTTAAAGCACTTGCATAAGACACTTTTGTGGGCATATTGCATATTAGCATGTGTGTGTGTGTATGTGTGTGTGTGCGTGTGTATGTAGTCCCATTTGGAAGCATAAAATAATTAAACTTAATTGACAGTTTTACGGCACCACCTTGGTATCCCAGCGTGTTTACAAGAGTATCCTTTAATCTAATGATCCCAACTTTAGTGTCTGCTTAGCTTTTTAGTAAATTTAGTCGATGGCTTGAAACTCTTGCAACAAAACTGGCAACGGAGCCATTTAAATTTGTGCCGCTTCCAACATAATAAACCAATTTTAATGCCATTTTGATTGTTATTGAAAAATTATAAAAAATATTCAAAATTGCCACTAAAAATCGCCCAGCTGATAACAAGTTGGAAAATATTAATGGGTATGTAAATTTATTTATTTATAATTATTGTTATTTAATTAATTGTTTGGACATAATTTTCAATGCTTTCTTGATATATATATTTTTTAAACTCAGCTTTTATTGGGGCACGAAGAGTAGGCGTTGCTTTTGTCAAATTATTTTCAGAAGTAAAAACTTTACTGTTTTCATTTGGTCCTAAATTCGAATTTGAAACCATACAAAAAAAAAAAAAAAAAAAATATTTTACTGAGTTAAAATGAAATTCTATCCGGATGCAGATGTTTGGTTTCATGTGGACAAACCCGGCTGCTGGGGCAAGTATATAAAATATGCACCACATCACAGCTGGAAGCGGCCTGTCAAACCGTTCACGCCCAAAGTCATGCATCATTGGCGTGACCTTGAGGGCGTTAAGTTGGCGGAGATAAAGCGCAAGGACCTCTATTTTACAACGTGGCCCAAATCAAGGATACGCTCACAAGCCTGCCTGGGCATGCTCTATTCAACTGGCTTTCGTTTCATTAAGCTCAGCATGGCACCACCGGCTGGCTTCAAATGTGCACCACTGCCAGTCAATTTGGCCACTGCCCATATTGTTAATGGTTAGTAGCAATATGTGTGTTAATTAACTACATCCATATATAACGATTCCATTTGAAATTTGTAGAACAATTACGCGAAAAGAAGAAACAGGCAAGACTACTGCAAAAGATGGCTAAAAAGGTGGCCAAAGAAGCAAGGAAAGCCGCTAAGGCGTGGAAAAATAGAGGAGCCAAACGTGGTAGACAATAAATAAATAAAAAAACATTTATGTAAATGTGTTTAGCAATTGTCAACAATTAATATATAATAAAATGCAAACATACTTCAAATTGTTGAATTTTAACAGAGGCTCAGCGCATGCCACAAATGGGGCAAGTGCGATAAATGCTTAATTTACCAGCACATGAAGCATAATTACCGGCCAAAAGCTTCGCTACAACTCATTAGACAACAATAATTTGGTTACATAATATACTTAAATGGATATTTATATATAGATATACATGTATATGTGTGTATGTATGTGCATATCGTAGATTTATCAATGTATTTCCCGTCGGCCGCATAATTAGCGTAGCCAAGCGCACTGATTAACTTGCATTCAACGATTTTCAATTGAATTTTGCAGTTCGTTGATTCGTGCAAAAAACAAAAAACAAAATACAAAAAACGGCAACTCGAATGAAATGAAATAAAATGAACATTCAGCGGGAGCGATGCGACTGCACCAACTGCAAAGAGCAATCAGGACCAGGATGTGGGTGTTTACCGGTGTACTTGCTGATGGAGAGGGGCGGGACGCTGACAGAGTGATGTGGTGCGGGGATATAGGTTAATAAAAAAATACAAAGCAGAATAAGAACGAAATAAAAAATATGCAGCCAGTTAAATGATGAATGTAAAATGTGCCCTTAATTAATTCGATTAAATGCAGCAATTCAGGCAATCAGTCACAAAGCCAAAGTGAACCAATATTCAGGACAACAGAAATACAGGAATACGGAACAGACACACTCACACACACAAACACACATGGCCAGTTAAGAGTCAGTCAATCAACGTCGCCACCACAAATGACTGCGAAGATGCCACATCATCATGTGAGAGTCGATGGGAAATGTTGCACAATTGTTATTTAACGTATCTGACAACTTAATAGATGGCAAACAGAAGATGCAAGTTCTGTTAAAGTTGGAAAAGTGATTCAAGATTAAAATTCCCACTTAAATTATACCAATAAAAATATCTCGAAATATTTTTAGAGCCATAAAAAAATAAAACAATTTGTAAATATTTTTTGTTGGTTGAATTCTAGATAACTGATAAATTAATTATTATTATTATGTAAAACTCGATTAAAAATGCTACTTGCAAAAAAAAAACATAAGACTCTATTCAAATTTATAATATTTAAGTAGGCTCCATAAAACAATTCACTAGGCAGATAAAAAATATATTTTTAACGAACACAGCTTTGCCTCAGTCCAACACATAAAATATTAAAAACATAGAATTTAAATTTGGTAGTTTATTAATTCAAAACATTTTAATAAATACGTAAAAATGGAGAAAAAGGCAAAGAAATTGTCTGCAGATGAACGACAAAATTTCGTTTCCACTCGAATGAGTCAGCCACTTTTTATGTTGACACGTAAGAATCTTGTTAATATCTAATCTCATAATTAACCAGCTAACAGAGATGACCTCCAAGGTAATCGCATACGTGAGGATCACTTGGATAGCATGCGGAAACAGTTCAAGCTGGCCGGAGCACATTACAATGCGCACTGCCAACAAGGTTAGTAAATAATCGAAAATAGATGGATGAGTAATGATTATATATTAATGCCACAGAGAACCGAGGAGAGAAGTTTAGCACTGCAACCTATGCACATTATCGGCATGTTTCCGGTTTTGAAAAGTCACCCACTTACCCGTATCCGGAGCAACGTCCATTGCACCACAATCGATCGATGACCACGTGGCGCGGCTACCAACTGGCCCCGAATCGGTATGGAGTGCTGCCAGTACCGTATCTGAGTCGGATGGGTTCCAAGGGCACCTCTTTCGCCAAGATGCGTACCAACAAGAGTCGGGTCTCGATAAAGCCACCACCCTCGCACTTTTACGAGATGCCAGCGGAGATCGAGCGTTTCGTCAAGCCGGAGAATAAGCAAAAGGGCATCTTTCTCTCAAGTAAGAAATGCAAAATGGAATAGGAAGTAATTAATTGCTTTAACTGTTTACTTACCAATCTCAAGATCCACGCGAACGTCGTCCAACCACACGCCTCATGACATCCAATTTGAGGGGCTGCTGGCGCAATCCGCGCGATCCTGGTCCCACCGATACCAATGTTAGTTCCCATGAGATAAAGCACAGAATGGTGCCCGTTACAAAAGTGACGCCTCCAAATCCGCACCTCTTTTTGCCCAATTCCTGCGTGCCCACAAAGCGAAATGTGCGTCTGCGCCGTGATATTGGCTTCGAGCCGGGTCCGGGTCGCTATGACATACGCTATCCGAACGTGTGCGCCTGCGAGCGGGGCAAGCAGAGCATGCCACGTCTGACGCTGCGCATCGAGACGCAGAAGCGCTACAAGTTCCGACGATTGCCCTACAAGCCCATCAATTCTCGAAAGTACTGTGAGCCCGATTGGCGTCATGTAGTTGGCCAAGGACACCGGCATATATTCCGAATGAGCAAACACGATTTGCCCAAGCCGCAGAGCAAGAAGCCAACCAAAGGCAAGAAATCGGAGAAGCAAGTGCAACTGTTTGCCGATGGCAAGTATATCAATATGCTGGAGAATCCCCTTCGCTGGCCAATCTCATTGCGTGACTTTCCGGTGCCACCATATGTGCCCCGCATTGTCTACAATTGCATTGCCAAGCGGGTGCCACGCAAACAGTTGCGGAACAATAAGAAAATCGCCTTTATGAGTGGCCAGGAGCGCTGGCTGGGTGGCCAACGTCCGCTGCAGTTGACCGCCCGCCAGATGAAGGAGATTAAACAAAGTTTACCGGAGGATCGACGTCTCGTTGATCATCCGGTTGTGCTGCGTCCCGAGATGATGGTCAGTCGCCTGCAGCATGTGCCGCGCCACATGGAAACCACCTACCTGCCCAAGCTGCGCAAGCGTCTCTTTAAATTTCTACCCGTACCCGGTGCACGTGTGCTGGTCACCGATAGCGATATACGTCCGGATATGACCTTTGACCCTGAGCATCCGACGGGCATGTATAATGTCCGATTGGATGAGAAGCAATTCTTTCGTGACTCGGTGCTGCTGCAAATGGAACGACAACGTTTGGGCTTCCAGCCGGACATAGGTTTAGAGGTAGAGAAAGATCAATCCGTGTCGTCCAGGAGCTCAAGTGATTCTACGGTGGCAGTGGTTCGTCGTAGCAAAAAGCCGCGCGACTCGCATTTAATTACACATTCTGCACGCAGTTCGGCTGCATCCTAAGTTTTGTGAGAATTAAAAAAAAATATATATAAATATATATATATATATATATTTTTTTTTATCATGAAAATTGGATCTCATATGAGAATCACGTTTACATAGTTTATGATTTATGTGCCATGGTCCAGTAAATTTTAAAGCCACCAGAACTGTGTGTGTGTTCCTCTGCTCCGCATGTTGCTCCTTTCGCTTTTTCCATAAAGCAGCAGCAGCAAGTAACTTTTGACCATAAAATAAATAACTTTTCAGCTGTCCGTCGCCCGGTCTCGGTTTCCGTACATCTCTCCGGGTGTATATATGTGTGTGTGTGTGTGTGCCTGCCCAAAAATGGCCAAAAAGCAGCAGCAGTAGGAGCAGCAGCTAGCACAAAATAATTAAGTTTCCAACGTTTTGCGGAATCTGTGCCGGGCCCGGGATTCTGCCAGCCAGCCACTGTGTCTACGTGTGGCCCGTTACATGTGGCCATTAAAATTACGAGCATATCTCATATCTGCTTGCTTAGATTGTAAAACATAATCTGTTATCAATTATTTTTAGCTGCGTGCCTTTTGCCAGGCCCTGCTGAAAACTTGCAGAAAGCGCTCACGTTGCATTTGATGTAAGCCAAAAAAGAAGATTTTTCATACTACAACTACAACTACGACTAGGACTAGGACTATTTATGACTTAGTTAAAATTTTGGCATGTAAGCAATTCCATTTGCTGTGCCTCAACTTATGCTACCCCAAGCCCATAAAAATGGCCAGCCTAATCGATTTTGGACTACTCACCGAGTGCGTAGAGCTGAGTGAACTGTTCCACATTGCAAATCTTAATTGAGTTTTCTGAGCAAATGGCGTTGATAGCCAGCAGCAGAGTCAGCAGTAAATTAAAGATGAGCTCAACTAGAGAGACGGAGATGTGAGGAAATCAATTTTGTTAAGCGTTTTGGCCACTAAAGTGAATTATTTGACAATTGTAACTGTTACTCTAACTATATAATTGGCTGATAATAGGCGTTAGTTATATATACTAGTAAAAACAAAAATAAATATAAATATATAAAATATATAAAATAAATATAAAAAAAACACTTTTAATTAAATTAATGCAGCTTTCTGATTCTCTTATTTATTATACTTAATGCAACTTGATTTTTAGCATTGACTTAATTGACTTGGTCGAATTCTTGGTCGAATTCTAACCTTAAGAAATCGTATAAATTTTACTTGATTTCATTTCAAAGCCAATTGAATTTTGAGCTTGCATTGCTTACCAAAGTTGCTTGTGGCATATAAAAATATTGCAATGCGAAGAAGCTGGCAACCGCCACTTTTGGTTGAAGGGAAAACAAAAAGCGTGGCGGGTACAACACGGGATACAACAGGATACAACAGGATTCAATGCACATTTTGTTTACCAGCAACTGGCAGCTGATTAACAGTGACAGGGACGGGCAAACATGTCCTGGTTGCAACTTTGCGCAAAAGAAAATTATTATGGTTAATGCTGTGCGCTATTGTCGTTACCCATTGTTGCTGCTGTTGATGTTGTTGTTGTTGTCGTTGGCAGTGCAAATATTTTACACGCCACACACACACACACACACACAGTATAAAGCCAGCTCCAGCAAAGCGCACAAGTAAAAGTAAATTATAAGCAAAAGCCAACAATGCGACGCAATGTTGAAATGCAGCTGATTGTGCGCGAAAAGTTACTTTTTTCTGTATTGTTTTCTTGTGTGTTTTTTTTTTTTTTTTTTTTTTTTTTTTGGAGCACGATGAGAATTGGATGGAGAGCAAGGATAACGAGAAAGAAGCAACAGCAGTTGGAAAAAGACACTGCACGGTTTTCAGTTAACATGAATTATTATTGCAAAGTGGGCGACAGGGATGCCAGCGTCTTGGCAACTGGTTCAAGATGAAGCCATTGTGGCAAAAAGACGCAGGCGATGCCTTTTGTCGTCCACTGTCTGCCACAGAGCTAAGACTCAAGCGCGTGCGCCTTGCCCCAAACCAAGCCGTGCGACATGCGAACAGTGTCATTATATTTGACACAAGCTTCCAAAGGGAAACTTCTACGGCATCCTGATGAGCTGCTTAAAGATTCCCCACTGAGTTTGTTACTAGGTATTCGCCTTTAGACGTTCAATTTAAAATTGTAATTTGCCAAAATTCTAACCGAAAGCCAAAACAAGTTACTTGAAATTAACTGATTTTTTTTTGGCTTGTTTTATTTATTTAAAGTTATTTTTATTTTATTTATTTTTTAATACTCATTATTAGCGCACATATGATATATATATAATATATAATAATATATATCATAATATATATTATTAATAAAATGAATTTGTACATTTTGTAGGGTATGTCAAGTTTGTGGCATGTCCTTGCTGTATTGCTAACTGTTTTGTGTGGCATACTTCTGTGCGCTGAGGAATCAAATAAGCCGCGCGCAGCGTGCAAAGTTGACAGCAGGCTAGGAAAGTTGGCTTTGCCAGAGTAGTCGGCGAAGCCATTGTTTGCCGCGTTCCTCATGCCGAGATTTCATTCTGCTGCTACTATTTGGGTCATGGGGTCGTGGCGTGTGCAAATTACAACAAGCAGCAGCGGCAGCGGCAACAGCAAAAGAAAAGCTGCGTGAATCGTGAGTCGTCGGTGGCGTCGCGACATGTCGACTCAACATTTTCAAATAATTTCTGATTAAGCATGGGCAGCAGCCCAACCACCCACTGGCCCACCCACCCACCCAATCGCCCACACATCCGACAGGCACCATTTGGCGCAAGGCGGGGCCGCCATGCTGTGTGACAAACGCAACGGGTGCAAATGCAACTCTGGCAACACGCTGACATATTGCGGCGCATAATTTACTGTTGCTTATGCTGCCACTTTTTTTTTGTATTTTTTTTTTTCGTTTTTTTTCGCCGAGTGCAACTAATTTTTGTTTGTTGCTAAGGCAAAAGCCACAAAGATTTATGCTTGAAAAATTATGCTTTAAAAGTTGAGCGTATGTCTTTGGTGCAGTTGTTGTTGTTGTTGTTGTTGTTGCTTAAGTAATTTAATATACTTTAATGTCAGCTTGCACTCCCTGTTTCTTTGTCTTCCCTACACACACACACACACACACAGACACACACACGCAGACACACACACACAGTTGTACACTCACATGCATATTAGTGTATGCGCATATAAAAGACGTGTGTTATAAGTGCGGAGTGTTGCAAAGGGGCACCAGAAAGACAGCAACAACAACAACAACAACAACTACAACAACAACGAGCAGCGAAATGTTCATAAAAATGTAAATGTGGCAAACGGCACGAGCTGAAAGGCGACAGTAAGTGAGAAATCATAATAAAAGCGTGTGTGTGTGTGTGTGAGGCAAGTAGAGGAGAATGTGCCACAAGAAGAAGGCAGCCAAAGGTTGCCAAATGTGTGCTTGTGTGTGCACATGTGTGTGTGTGTGTGTACTCGTTGCGCTGACATTTTAAGTGCATCTTTGTGAATTATTTAAACAAAGAATAATTACACAAGGCATTATAAACTTAATGCGACAGAGTGCATAAATATGTCTTCTTCAAATAGTAGTTCCCCCCTTAACCCCGCCCCTGTTGACTGTCTAACTGCGAAAAATATCTAGGCATGGCGCACTAGCATTTTTCTCAACGAAATCTTTATTGTTCCTATACAAATATATATAAGATAAACATGTATAGATATCCATATGGTTGTGCAAAATGCATTTAAATTTCTGTTGAATAATTTAATTTATTTTGATTATGCAATTTATATAAATTTATATATATATTAATATTAATTTATATATATATTTTAAGCTGTATAATCAACAAGTTTTTTTTTTTTTTCAACCAAGCTACCTAGTTCCTAGACATAGTATTTATATATATATAAATTCCACTCAACTAAGCAAAAACAAAGGCATAAACCACACAGGCGGCAATGCAAATGGCATAAGGTTTGGGCGGGGTGGGTTACGGGTGGTGGTGGTGGTGGTGCCTCTGCTTGACGGCTTTCGCACACTTTCCGCTTTGTTATTATGCGTATTATGCAAACCACACCCCCTTCATTCTTACAGCTTCCACTCCCGCTCTGAATGCCACTTACATTTTACTTTACGCGCTTTTGCCGCGTATTTTTATAGCCATTTGCTTCGCGGAGAGCATGCAAAAAAAAAAAAAGTAAACAGCACTCAGTTGCCGCAAAAAAAAGGGAAAAGTAATAGAAAACTCCATCTTGAACTTAGACGGCTATCAAATACGCTACATACTCCGTTATTGGCCAGATGATAATGCTAATCAGTTCTGAGATTCCGTTTAAAGAATACGCGGAATTTACCTGAAGATATCCTGAAGTGACATTTAATGGCATTTTTAGCTATTTTAGTTTATAGTTTATATAGTTTATAACAAATTATTTATAAGATATCATTTATGAGTTATCAATTTTAATTTTAATTTTCATTATTTATCGATAGATGTGGCAACACATGTTGGCCACTCTTTGTGCCCCACGCAATCCTTTTGCTTAAAGGGTATTTGAAAAAATCTCTTTTGGAAGGTAAGTGGCGAGGAGTGAGGAGTGGGGAGTGAGGAGTGTGTGAGGCACATATAAGGAGAGCAACGAGTAATGCGAATGTGTACTGTGTGTGCTGTGTGTTGAAAAGCACTAAAAAGTATTATCTAAATGATAATTTGTTGCTGCTTGTCTGTTTGTTGAGTAATGTAATTTTATGTACAGCAATGGGAGCTGTCATGCATAAACCATTGGAGACAAAGGCACCAGTAGCTCTATGCTCTTTTACTATCTCTAACCCATGTTGGATAGACTATATGAGAGAGAAAGACGGTTAACTGGCCCTCTCTCTCTCTCTCTCTTTTTGCATGCATAGTGTGCGTAAAGCATATTTCCGCTTCCGGTTGCTGGCCAAGTCACAAAAGCGCACAATTCGCTGCTTGCCGCAAAATGAAACAAAAGCCATTTTTGAAGTTTCTGTTTTTTTGTGTGTGTGTGTGTGTTTTGTCCAACTATTTAGATCAAGTTGTGCGAAGACAATTCAATTCACGTTCAAGAACTTTTTGCGAACGTTTCGAAAAAAAACATTCAAAGATTAGCTTTTAGTTCCATTTACCTGCACAGATCTACAAAGTCAATTGCACATTTTGCGCAACTTTGGACAAATGCAATGCAATTAATTGCGACAAAGTTCAAAATTGAATTGAGTACAGAGAAATCGCACGGACATGTCCGGAACTCCATTGGTCGAAAACTAAAAACGCCAGACAAGAATCAAAAGAGAGCAAACCCAAGCAAAGCAAAGCATCCTCCAATGCAATAAGATAGGACTGAGCAGACTGAAATTCAATTCGGTTGCGCTCGATTGCGTTGCATTTCAATATAAATATTTATTTTATTTATATGGGAATGCACAAACATGGTAACATACACAGCTGGACGATGGGGCGACAAGTTGCAGCTGACAGTAAAAGATGTTGTGGAACCCATTTGTTTTAGTCAATGGCAGCGGCACAAAGTCAACTGCACACACACACACACGCACACTTACACACACTTACACACACTCACACACACTTACACACACTCACACACACATTTCACATTTCACTTGAGTTCAGTTTTAGAGCCGTTCAGTTCGCTTGCAGCACGGTATGCTGCATTAGAATTCAATTTTCAAACTGATTTCGTATCTATATATATATATATGTATACATCTCTACGCATATATCTGTATCTCTGTGTACTACAACTAGTTTTGTTCGAATGCAATGCCATAACTTTGGCTTAGCTGGGCGTTTCCTCTGACTCCATCTCTCCGTCCCTGAGACGTCTGAGACCTGAGCTGGTAAAGTTGTCAGTGGATTGAGCGACTCAGTTGGGCAAAGTAAATTGTGTGTGACTTTTTTTTTTGGGTATGTTGGTGCAATAAGTGAATTTATCTAAATGAAATCAACCAACTGTGCAATTATTCAGCTAATAACAACAATCGAATCATTCAACAATACCGATAATTGCATTTCGAATGGTTGTTGATTAAGCACAGTAAATAAAGCAAAAGCATTTCAATTTCAAAAATAAAATAATAAAAATAAATAAATGAACACATAAAGTGTTAGACTTGCTGTGGAGTATTTAAAAATATGTGCATACATTTAAAAAATTAATTATTATAGTAAAATGTTAAAGTACACTTGAAAAAAAAAATATATAAAAAACTAGGCGACCCTTAATACAATTTTACATTTGGCTGCTAATTATTTGCATATTTCTTTGCGTGGTGCATGCGACGTGGTGCATGCGACGTGGTGCATGCGACTCGCGAATGATGCAGTTGAAAGGAAGAGTGAGGAGAGGAGGATAAGAAGATCTACGGCTGCAGTGGTAGCCACCTGGAATGCAGTCGCTAATTTGAAAGCTTTTTGCGTAAGACAAATGCAAATGTCAGGAAAGGTTTCCAACGTTGGCAACTTTTTCATTTTGCATTTTGCATTTGGCTTTGGGTTTGCAGTTGTCATTTTACGTTGTGCAAATGTCAAACTTATCGACGCTGTGCCACGTGCCCCCGCTCGAGCACAGTTAAGGTGGTGTATTGTGTGGCCAGAATGACGGCTCCTTCAAATACACACACACACACACAGAGCCCCGCACACCCACTTCGTTGTGTGGCACGCCAATGTTGCACGTTCAAATTAACTTTAATGAACTCAGTTTAGTTGCAAATGAGTTACAAAACTCGAAAACACATCGAGACGTGTTTAGTGCGCCACGTGCAACGTGTAACGTGCATCGTGCCCCTAAAAATTGCTCTACTGCCAGAGCCAAGTTCGACCTTACCTAATATTTGCTGTGTTTTTTGATCAGCCTGCTTTAATCAGTTTTATATTTTGTGCATGCAGGTGACAATTTGTCACATCTGATAAAATTATATATAGTATAGACTCTGCTGCTTGGCTCTCCTCAACAAAAGATACTCAAAAATGGTAAATTTCTGTTCCTTAAAGTCTTCATCTTATTCTAAGCACAAGTTCAAGAATCGCATATCAGCTGAAAATTAAAATTGAAATTTATGCTTGAGGCAATGTGCATAAAAATTTGAAAAAAAAAACACAAATTTAAATAAAATGCTGCGAAAGTTTTTTGCGAATCGAGTCAAAAGTCATATTATATGTTTGTGACAGTTGGGAGATTGCAAAAATTTCCATGTTTGGCAAAAGGTTAAGGCGTCCGCTGACAAAAAAAAAAAAAACTTCTACTGCTAAAAAGTTCACACGGTATACGCAACAACCAAAATGCCAACTGGCTGTCTGTCTGTCTGTCCGTCTGTCTAACTGTCTTCGAGCCACGCCTCCATTCGAGAGTGTTACGTAAAAATGTGCTAATACTTGGCAGAGACTTTCGCTAAGCCAAAGGCAGATTTTTAAGCAGCTCAAATTGTTGTTGTTGTTGTCGGGATTGTACCCGTAGTTGTTGTTGTTGCTGTTGTTGTTGTTGGCATAGGCCTTGGCAATTTGGTGTTTTTGTTATGCTGACAGTTATGCTTATTTATAGGCGTCTTATTTTGAAAGCATTTCGAGCGGCTGCCAGCAGCATTTTTAAGCCAACTGAATATATTGGCTTGCTGTGTGCCGATTAGCCCAATATTGAGATTATGGACGTATCGAAAGCCATTTCAATTTGCGGCTTATTACGCACCCAGCGAAAGGCTTAGCCGCGTCTCTCCCAATAATTGCAACTGTCAATTGCAGAGTTGTCAGCGTTTTTTTTTTTTGGTTTGGTTTTTCTTATTTTTTTTTTGGTAGTTCATTGAACCTCTTTTTGAGCTGCAGGCTGCAGGCTGCTGTGGCTTTTGGTGGTTTTACGGGCGATCGGCCAAATCAAAGAATCGTTGCGAAAACCAAACAAATTGAAATAACACCAGATAACTGGCAAGTCTGTCTCTTGTTTGGCCAGCAATGTGCGAGTTGCCAAAAAAAAGTGTGAAAGCCACAGCAGCAGGAGCAACTATGTTGGCCAATTGCAACGGTTGTGTGGCCATTGAAAAACTGACTAAATAACTGCACAACTGACACATATAAATGGCTGCTTGACTTTTCGTATGTATGTCTGGCATTGTTGCGGTTTCTGTGGCCACCATTTGTGCACATCAATTTATTTATCCCAACAATAAGCACAATGCCAAAGAAGCCACTACAATTATGTTCAGCCGCAACCGGAAAGTATGCCACACGTATTTAACAAGAAACCCCAAAATTCATAATTAATCAATTTGCGCTTTTTGTTTCCGTATCAACTTTGAGAGGGTTGCACGATTTTGAAGCCAACACTTTTGTCAAAATTGACAAGCTAATCTTGATCTCTTTAATATTATTGTTCTTAAATTTGGAAACAAAAAAATTATTTAATTGAAATATATCAAAATATGAAATGTGAGTCAATTTTTGATAGTGGCTGAACTTATCTTGAACTCTTTAATATTATTGTTCTTAAATTTGGAGACAAAAAAATTAATTAAATAAAATATATGAAAATATAAAATCTGAGCAAATTTTTTATAGTGGCTAAACTTGACCTTGATCTCTTTAATATTACTGTTTTTAAATTTAGGAAAAAAATTAAATATATGTAAATATGATATGTGAGGCAATTTTTGATAGTGGCTGAATTTATCTTGATCTCTTTAATATTATTGTTCTTAAATTTGGAAACAAAAAAATTAATTAAATGAAATATATGAAAATATGAAATGTGAGCCAATTTTTGATAGTGGCTGAATTTATCTTGATCTCTTTAATATTATTGGTCTTAAATTTGGAAACAAAAAAATTAATTAAATGAAATATATGAAAATATAAAATCTGAGCAAATTTTTTATAGTGGCTAAACTTGACCTTGATCTCTTTAATATTATTGTTTTTAAATTTGGGGAAAAAAAATGAAATATATGTCAATATGATATGTGAGCCAATTTTTGATAGTGGCTGAATTTATCTTGATCTCTTATTAGTAGTATTAATATTTCTAAATTTGAAAAGAAAAAAAAAAGAAAATATATGAAAATGTTAAAACTGATACATTTTTTGAATTGATTTGTATTACAATGAATTTAAGATATTTATATAATAAAAAAATATTTAAATAAAGCTCAAAATATCTCAATGCCAGACATTTATCTTTTAATGTCACCTCATGCACAATATGTAATTTGTAAATCTTTTATGCATATATATTAAGTTAAAACAGCTGTGCCTTTAATGTAGTACAAACAACTTACGGTATTTATTCTTACCGCGAAGGTTATTGGGTCAACGTCAGACAACAGACAAAAAACAAACCCGTGCCGAAAAAATGAGTAAATGTAAATAGTTATTGATAAGAATTGCGCTGAACTTGAAATATTAGTAAACTGGTTTTCAGTTTGTTGACTCGCCGATAAAGCAAAACTGATAAGTAAAAAAACGAGAGCTATGTCATCATATAAAAGGCATGAATTGTGTTGCAACAAGATACAGTTACAATACACGTTTCATTGCAGAAAGATGACTCGATTGGTATTTTTGTGTGCAGTTTTAGTGTTGAGTTGTGGCAGCAGCAGCATTGGTGCCCCTCAATATGATGGTCGGATTGTGGGCGGACAGTTGACGGATATACGTGATTTTCCCTACCAGGCCTCAATACAGTTGCATGGCCAGCATATCTGTGGTGGTGCCATTATCGGGGATTACTTCATACTAACGGCGGCCCACTGCTTTATGGAGCCCTGGGATGTGCTCGACTACAGCGTGCGTGTGGGAACCACAGAGCACGCCTCGGCTGGCGCATTACTCAGCCTCCGCCAGATCATACCCCATCGAGGCTACAATAGTCAGACACATGACAACGACCTGGCCCTGTTGTTGCTCAATGCGAGGCTTAACTACACCGAAGAACTGCAAGCGCTGCAGTTGGCCAGCGCAGAGGATTTACTGACGCCGGATACGCGGCTCCTAGTCAGCGGCTGGGGCATTCAGAGCGAGAGCGGGGAGGAGGGCGTGTCGCCAGTGTTGCGCTATGTGGATTTGGGTGTGGTGGATACACAAATTTGCCGTAACGCCTATCGCAAAGTGTTGCCAGTTACCCAGCGCATGCTCTGCGCGGCTCGACACGGTCAGGACAGTTGCCAAGGTGACTCCGGTGGTCCGCTCGTCGGCTATCAACCGGACAGCAAACAAGGCAAGCTCTACGGCATTGTGTCCTGGGGTCTTGGTTGTGCACAAGAAGATTACCCGGGCGTTTATACGAGGGTGGCATCATTTAGGCATTGGATTGATGCACAGGTGGGCGCCTGGGGCTGGAACAGTCTTCTGGCGGGCTGGAGTGGTATACAAAGGTTAAGTTAGAGCAAGTGGGAGTGGCTCAAAAAGTGTAGATTTAAAGATTTGTCTAATTTTAGTTAAGATAATAAGCAAAAAAGCCAATCCAAATTTATTGAACAATATTGTGATTAAAATTTATAAGTTATACACTGAAAATATAAATGGTTTACTTTAATATATATATTCTATATAATGTAGTTAATTTTCTGGCAGTGTTTCACATTATTTTCTTCAAGAATTTTAAGTTTTATTTGTTAACTGATTTTTAACTCAGCCTTTTCATAATTGCGCTCAATCATAAATTATTTAGTTGGATTTCCATTATCGGCATCAACTTGTTTGCATATTTTACACTTAAGTTTTAATTACAAAAATGCATCAACTATGCTTCCAAACAACAATTAGGCAAATGTAGGCCTTTGGCTCAAACCCCCAAATGGGGCAAACACTGGGTCAGAGGAGCTGGCTCGTAATTTAAGTTGTGAGAGCTGAGCTGAGCTTGAAACTAATTCGGATTCAATGAATATGTGAACATCTGGACTGGCAAATAAATCGTTGGCCACATGCCGGAGTAAACACTAAAACGGAAGGCTACACACACACACACATGCAGACATGTTTATTTATAAATATGTACATTTGTGCAGACTTGTGTAAACTGTGTTGTATTTCATTATGAGATAAAACAACCTGCAACCTACAACAACAACTTATTAGTTTAGACAAAAATAAATTGCATAAATATTTAAAGCAGGTAGCACGACCAAATGCAAAACGTGGTTGCATATGGCCAACAACTGGACGTGCACCTTGAGGTCAGCAGCAGGCAGCAGTTGCAGCAACAACATGGGGCCAACAAGTCAGAGATTGAGGGCGAGTGGGCTCAGATCTCGTAGATAGTTGAATGTTGCATGTTGCATCTCTGACAGATGCGAGCACATTTCACAGATTTTAATTTGTTTTGCCGTTAAGCAAACTGTGTAAGTGTCTGGCCTGACGATAAGGCTTACATAAATCTTGCTAATTGTTTCATTTTGCTGGGCAGTCGGCAAATATTTCAAACTAAATTTAATTTACATTCGCTTCAGAAATTGCACATTTTTGTTGCTTACAATATGCACTCAGTATGCTAATTACAAAATCAGCTATTAATTAAACATGCCATCCCAAAGAAGTTAATAAACCCAATCGACATAACGTTTGCAACACGAGATGTCAAATATGAAAAGTGATTTCTTTTTTTTTCCTCTTATTTCGCAATATGCCAATGCATCATGCATTATGCAGAAAACCCACATTTACCCACATATGTGTAGGGAACCGAGTAGCGATACTTTCCAATATTGTGTTTGCCAACCGCAGAGCTTCGCTTTTTATTATTCAAGCTATTGGAGAAAATGCGCATCTGATTCTCCATCAGTTTCTGTTTGATATAAGCACAGCAAAAAATAAAAATAAAAATAAAAAACCCTTGCAAATTTCATAAAATTCTTCTTTGCATGCAAGCTTTTTTGCTATGGGGTATAATACTAGAAGAATTTAAAAAAAGCTAAAAGAAAAATAACAAACAATATGTAAAATTATAAAACAATAATTGTAAATAATTCTATGAAAAAGACTCAACTGATAAGCATACTTTCCAGGGTATCTGGTAGTTTGTCTGTTATATGTTTTACTAAAATGTTGCCGCGTTTTATGGGTGCCACATCAATAAACTTGTAAATATGATCAATATGCGCTGTAAATATGCGAAACGTGTAATTCATGTGGAATACATGAGAGACATGAGAGACGGCCACATAATGCGACCCCAAACTCAGCGATACAAGGATCCTGTGTGAAAATTGGCAAGGATTGACATGTAACAACAGTGGAATATGCACTTTACTGGCAGAATAGCACCCACAAGTGTACACGAACTCGACTACTTAATACCCTGTGACGAGAGTTAAATCAGCCAGTAAATGTATTATTTTTATTGTGAATAGAGCTTTAGTTTATGTATATTATTTATCGAAATTATATATTATATTTAATGCAGACTATAATTAACATACTGATATAGGCATATATCAATTAGCAGACTTTTGTTTTTATTATAGTCAAATATTCCTTCTTCTGTTAAATTAACACTATTTTAATTTTACGGGGTATACTAAAATTAAGCAAGAGGAATCGCAATATCAGTGGACAAACATTGCGTTTCTATGTTATCTCATTACGGTCCTTTAAATTTAATGAACTTGTTATAAAATTTAGCTGGAAAAAACACGGGTCGAATACGTGATGCATTGGAATAGAATAGAAATACGGACGTAAATTTTCCGCCACAATTTTCAAGAAGGTTGACTATTATCGATAATTTTCAGACTTCAACATGATTATATTTCATTTGTAGGTAGCCAGATAATAGTCTGATGATGTTTGTATCGAATGATATATATTTGAAGGTCATAGAAAATATATTTCTGATAAACATGAAAAGAACTCCAAGAAAAACCTAGATTTGTTACGAAAAAGAGCATCGTAATTTTAACTGATAATATTACCTGGCATAAGTAATTAAATGTTGCTATAAATAAAATGACATTTGGGGGGCAATCGACCTTGATAAGCATTAAGAAACGGAACAGAACTGTAAATTGGGCCTTTGAGTATTGATATACCACTCGAAATTTTTAGCTGGAATTTGCTATTTTGGGCTATCTGCTATTTTGGCAGCCACATTTTGCGAATGCCGTCTTACTTTTTGTTAAATAAGGTTCTTAATGTGCCCTTTTTCATGGCTGTTTTTTGTCTACTGTTTGATGCGATTATGTTCAAGTGAAGAGTGCATAAAATATTTATGTAATTGATTGACAGCTAACAGAGAAAAAATGTTGCTATTAATAAATGTCTGAAACTGCAGAGATTTCCTAACGCAAAATGTCATAAGGTGCATTGAAGAACATTTTATGGTTTAACAGAGAAAAATATTACTTTTAATGAATATCTGAAAGTGCTGAGATTTTCTCAAATTGAAGAACTTTTTATTTTTTAGTTTAAAGTTGTAACTAATAAATTTTCATATATATATTTTTTTTTTTTAATAAATTTATTACCAATAAACGGATTTTATATGGCGTTATACATTTTTCATAAATTAAGTGTTTATACTTGTAAGTCCATAAAAAGCGATTAATGTGTGAGTGAGTTCAATGGAGTCAAAACCAGAGTTTTCTTGCTGAAACTGTAAGTTAATTTTTTTTGTATTTATATGTGCCGTGTGCCATTGCGTATACGCAACGTAAAATACATTACAAATGTATGAATATGGCTGCAGGACTCCTTTTGGCGACACCCACGCAACGTATGATTTTTGTAAATATTTCGCCGACTTTTGGGCGCGTAATTGTGAGTTAATTGCGTGTAATTGAGAACGCTTTTAGGCAAAAAGAGGCAACATAAAACACGCGTCGGCCAACCCCAGAGCATAAATCTTTGGCAGGCGGGAGTTAATTGCCGGGTGGCAACATCAATTACACCATTCCACAAAATACAAAATTTTAAAATACGTTGCCGCAAACTCTTGACACATAAATTATGCAGTCATTTTTTGCTGTTGTTGTCGCTTGTCGCTTGCCGCTGGCCTTAGACAAACTACCAAAAACGGTGAGTTTGACATCATGGAAATAAACAAATACACACACACACACATACATATACATTCTAAAATCAGCGAGTCTTTATTTTAAAATGCGTGTTCATTATGCCATAACGCTGAGTAAACAGTGGGAGGAACACTGTCAGCATGGTGAGGGGGGCCGAAAGTGTTGCAAAGTGTCAGTATTAAGGATGAAATTAATTACAAACACTTACTTAAGTCAAATATTTGTGCAAAGCAACTCCCACACTTCCAACACACACACACACAAAATGGAGTCGATTTCCTCTCCTCGCACCTTGAAGAAGTTTTGCCAACTGACAAAGTCAAGTTTTCAACGCCTTTTTTTTGTTATTTTTGTTGTTGTTGTTCATCTGTTGGGGGCTATTTTTGGGTTGGGTGTGGCTTGGGTCTTTTGGCGTCATTTTACATGGCCCACAGGCGAGAGCTGTTGTAAGCCCAGGCACTTTGTCAGCCTTAAGGCAACGCGAAACTGAGCAACTCGTCCGAAAATAGAGTAAAATTTCCTCTTGTTTTTTGCGTCCTTTTCGGTTTTTGTTTTGGTTTCCTGTTTTTTTTTTTTGTTTTGTTTGTTACTTTAAGCGCCACTTGAACATTTCATTTGTCATCCTTTTTGTGCTGTGCTCAACGTTCAGTGGCACTACCTGGCAAATGCCACGCCCATGCAACGAGCTGTAGCACACCCTCCCCCCCCCCCCCCCAAAACCCCCCGCTGGAACGCATATGTTGCGCCGCATTTTGACTGATTGCACAGGACAAGCAGCGCTGCCAGCGACGGCTGGGCACCCAAAGAAGTTGGAGCAAAAAAATATGTACATATAGAATGGGAGCAGCAGCGTCAAGTGACAGGCAGTGCTAACGGTAACGGTAACGGTAACAGTAGCGCTAACGGTAAAGTGTTGCAAATAGCTTTTTTGCGTTTTTGAATAATTTATAAGATGTGTTTACTCTTGAAACCAAGTGACTAAGTGTTGCCACGCTTGGCAGAACTCACAGCAAACTCCCCCAACCGCCCCCCAAACTAAGCCTGGTCAAAAGCATCGCTCTGTTGGGTGTGTGTGGGTGTATTTGGCAAATGAAACATGATAATTTACTTAGCTGCATTGCGGTGAGTGAAACATGTTGCATAAAGAAGCACAAAGATTTGCTCCTCATCTCAATTTTCTGCAAACCAAAAAAATAAAACTTCATATTGCCTAATTTGACTGGACATGCTAAATTTTGTATGCTGTATGATGTTTAATGTATGATGTTTGATGAATGATGTATGATATATTCTGTATGCTGTTGTTGTGCAGGAGCAGAAGTAGGTAAGTTTTTATATTCTCTGACTAATTTTACCAAAAGAAGAAAAAACAAAAGTCGAAAGAAAAAATTTGAACAAAACCAACGCCAAAATTAAGAAATTAATAAACTTTGAATTATAAATTTGCTCATATGAATAAGTCATTAAAAGAACAAGGCTAAAAATACAAAGTAGTTGATAATTTAAAAATTATATATTATTAAAACAAAACAAGCAGAAATTTTTTATTTAATGTTCTACTTATTTAAAATTGATTACTGATTTGTGTTTAAAATAAACTTCTGCCGCTTATCACATTATTTATTTTTGGTAATCTTGCATTTAAGATAGTCCAACTACTAATTGTGCTCATTATCTGCTAAATGCTGACAAATTTAAATGACGCATCCATTTGAGCCAACAACTGATTTGATTAGCCGTACGTGTGACGCAAAATGGAGTCGGTGTCCGCACCAATCGGGGTTTGGGAGTGCGGATTTCGGCCTTTTTCGCCTTTTTAAGTTACCTGCACCAAAAAAAAAGAAAAAAAAGCGCAACTCATAAAACATGTAAAATGCTAAAGAGCTCACATACAAGACCAGAATTGGGATGCTTTCCTTGCCACACGTCGCCCTCTCAGTTTGTGTTTGGCGACTCATTAAAAATTCGTAGAACGTTCCACTAAATGTTCATGTTTTGCATAAAAATTCAGTAAAAGGACTTGGCCACAATGTGATGAGCTCTAGCTGCTTTTTTTTTGTGTTATCCAAAGTGAGTGTACATATGGGTGTGTGTGTGTGGGTGTTACATTTTCATGTGATGGTCTGAGTGAAGTAAAATAATAATTAGCTCGTCTAAGTCTCGAGTAAAATGGCAAATTAAATTTATTCCTACATTTTTATCACTTATGTTTTCTGGAATTTTAAGCGTTTGCTAAACGAAATAATTATTTGTGGAGATTATAATAATTTTAAAAGTTTGTTTACAGTGCAGATAAATAGCCAAACAATTTAAGGGCATTTACTAAACATATTAATATCACGTATACGCTCAAAAAATATATCATATTTGCTTTAACCTTGTCAAATAATTTGTCAATATGAGAATGGACATAAATAGCAATATCAATATAAATCAAATCAAAACCCACAAGAGCAGTCAACGGTGCTACAGTTTTAGTAGCACAACGAGTGAGCAAACGACTAAGCAGGAAATGCTATTGAACATCACGTAATCTCTCTCACACACACACACACACACACATTCACACACACTTATACGATCAACATTAATACACAAAATGCACACACGCTTTGTGCTTTTTGCGGAGAACGTAAAATTTGATTTCAATTCTTATCATTTTGCGGTTTTTATTCTTTTTGGTCAATTTTGATTTTCAAATGGTTGTGTGTGTATATGTGTTGGTGTGTGTGTGTGGGTGGTAAGCGGTTGTGAATGCAAAGCGGAAATAGCATGAGGGATAAATCAGGAAATTGCTAAACATCAAATAAAGCTGATAACGTAACTTAGCTCTATGACATATGAACTAAGTATACAATAATACAATATGTATATGTATGTATGTAGGTATGTATGTGTTTGTGTGTGTAGAGAACGCTCGATTTCGTTGTGGACGCTTTTGATGTCAACAATTCAAAACCATTGCAATGATGACGAGGCAAACAGCTGGCGGAACAAAAGTGCTGTGCACCGAAAAATTCAATTTTGCAATATGACATCCGGTGGGCACACACACACAAACGCACACACACACACACACACACACACACACACACAGAGAGTTTCGCAGATTGACTCACACATACAGAAATGCGTCTGCACTTTCCGAGTGGCACATGGCGTATACTTAACGTCGCTGCGCTTGAGTCAACATCTAACGGCTTTGACATGGCAGCCATTGTTGCTGCCCTTCTAACTAACAGTTACTCTTGCAGCCGCTGGCATCAGCTGCTGTTGATGTTGCCGCCCAATGGTCAGTTGCAACGCTGCACTTTCGGACCAGGCGACTAGCATTTTGGTGGCACATTTGTGGTCGCTTGTGTAACCAGTGCAACGCTGCCCACAAATGCACTTTCAACTAATTATAATTTGTTGCGATCACATTTTCAATGGTAAAATCGATGCAGAGCAAATAAAGTTTTTGAAACAGATTTTTCTATATATAAATAAATTTTTTATTTTACTGATACTCGTTGCATATATCCCTTGTTCTCTCTATTAGCTTATTATCTTCTAATTACATTCATTTTATATATATATATATATATTTGAACTTTTAGATACTTTGTTCATTTTGTAAACACAGAAAATTGTAACTTTCGTAGTACATAATAAATGGCACTTGAGTTGTGGCATTTTAGAAACTTCTACTGAAAATTCATTGCATAAAGCACTACGCAAATTTTAGGCAATTTCCACACTCCGCCGGAACACACACACACACACCCTCACACACTCCCACACTAGCCCCAAAAATAAAGTGAACAGGCGAACGAAAATTTAATTACACTTAATTAAGTGCAAAAAATTTCTACAGTGCTATTAAAATGTGCTTCAAAATGGCTTTGGTTTTTTAGTTGAGTGTGTGTGTATGTGTGTGTGTGGGTGTGTGTATGAGTATGTTTAAGTGTGGTGTGGTTCCATGAGTTCCAAAATGTACTTTGCATTTATTAGAACATTTTTGCGGCACAACCATAAAAATGCTTCATAGAACATTACATTTTAAACACAAGCTGCTCACACACACACACACACATATACACATAAATAAATTATATATGTACATTGTCTTATTGTCAAACATAAATTAGTCTTTTTAACCTTTAGGATTTCTATATTTCCAGTGATAGTTCGAATATCATTTTCCTTTAAAGGAGTTTTTTATTGGACAGTTTTGTTGCTTTATCACAATTATAAAATATGTTAAATCTGCTTTGTGGGAAATTTTTTGCTTGAAATGATTAACTTGAACAATTTTGTATTTTGTAATTTTCTGTTTACTGTCTGTGCCATAAATTTATCAAATGTTTTGCTGGTGAAACGCCGCACATTATATAAATACCAAATTAAATTTTCTTGGCTATTTTGCTGGCTAAATAGTAAATACGTTTATGGCGGTTGTGTGCTGAATTACCTCTAAAAAGCGCTAGATAACTTGCTCAAAACAATAAGAAGCATTAAAATTTTTTTTTATTATTGCCACGGCAAGAACTTTACGATTCCTCATACCAATTGGGCCTGTCTTTTACTACCCTTCTCAAAATGTCGCTGGCAATACCCAGTTTTTTTTTTTTTTTAGATAGGTGGGTTAACATTTTTATACCCTGGGTAGGCAGGCAGTATATATATATATATATATATATATATATATATATATTCTTCTTCATTTTCGCTGAGATATTCTTGCTGTTATTAAAATTGCAGGGTATTTTATAGTCCAACTGCTCGGCGCATATTAATATATATATTTTTTTGTTTATGAGCTGGTCGCTTTTCATTGTTTTTGGTGCTTTTTTGCCATTGGTTGGCTTTGGTTGTCCATTTGTCCATTTTTGGTTCCGTTTGCTTGAGCTTCTTGGCGCGTTGACAGCATGTGGCCGGAATTGCGTCTACTTAGCATCATTGTGGGCTCCTCCTTCTGTCTGCGGGCGTTGTTTGTTGTTGTTATTTTTGGCACAGTTGACTGTTGTTATAAGCCGCTTTTAGCCAGGCACTGACAATCCGCGGCTGTTCCTACTTATTTTGATTAAATTTACATAATTTTTGTGTCCCCGCAGCCTAGCCCTAATTTAATTTAGACGTATTTTGAAAATATGCCGCCTTAGCGCCTGTTTGTTCTTTATCCACCAGCGCTGCCAATTTCGGCTTTGATATTTGCCAGCTACTGTTAACTCGATTGCCAATATCGTGTGCAAATATTTTAACAGCAAGTGCAAGTAGAGCGCCAAACTTTGTAACTTTTCCCGGCCAAGCAAATCAACTCCGGGCCTTGCCTTGCCTTGCCTGGCCACGCCTTCCAACATCCGGTTCCGTCTCAGCCGCCATGGAAATTCAAATATGTCGACCAATTCACGGAGTGTATAATTTGCGCTTTGTCTAACTGTCAACACTTTTAACCCATTTTTGTCTGTTATAAGTTTGGTTTCATTTGAAATGCATATGCTCAAGTACAGTAAAACAAAGCTAAGGTGAATTAAATTGCAATATTTACATTTGATAATGCTTTTCAGCAAATTCAAATGGATTATTAAATCACAACATTTTCATTTTCATTCAATTGTAATTTTTCTACGTTGGCTTATTTCCATGAACCAAATCGGGTTTTCACTGTAGCCGCACTTAGATGCGGCTTGGTTTTTGTTTTTTATGTTTTACATATCTCTCTTGAAGCGCTCTCGCTTGAAGTGGATGCAGATGCAAGAGCTGAGCAGAGACCAGAGACTCTCTGGATTTTGGGGTACATCAGAGACTTTCTGGGTTGACTGGCTGCCAGTTGAAATAATATTTGCGATCATAATGGATTTCGCCAATTTGAATATTATTACAAACACAAAGCCACACACACAGGCACACACACAGGCACACTGAGAGCATATTTTCATTTTGCTCTGTGGCAGCTTTCTCAGCAATGGCAAACAATTTTCTTAAGTAGTCAGTGCTCGAATTTAGTTTTGATTTTGCATATGTAAATGAGAAGTTAGCCAAAATATATATATATATATATAGCTATATATATTTGCTGGCCTTTCAGCGCCAGCGTCTGATGAGTTGATAATGAAGTGTGGCCCTTTAAGTTGAATGGCTGCATCTGGTATATATATAATATAAGTAGTATATCTATGCAGTTGACTCACAATAATGCCAATGGGCAAACAGTTGTGCTATATTAGCTGCTGCCCCTCTCCTTTCCTTTCCTCCATCAATGGTACCACCGGTAAACAGTTTGCCACAGCGCAAACATGGGGCACATTATCATTTGCCGGCAAATGACGTACAAAGCTTAAATATTTGCCCAACTGTGTCTCAGCACAACAACCAACAACCAAACAGACAAACCAACCAACAAGCAGCTTTGGCGGCCAAAGGACGCAAAGGAGTTGCTGTTGCGTAGAGTATTGCGCATACGACATGTAGCCCTTACTCAAATATTAAAAAATAAGCAAAACGCGATGGCAACTATCTGGCGTAATATTTACAGCGTTTTGCCTAAGGCAACAACGACAACACCAGAGAGAGTGAAAGAGAGAGAGGGAGAGGGGGAGAATGAGTAGTGTAGCAGTCAGAAAAATCAGCCAACAAGCCAACAACAAACATTTGTTGACAGCAGCAGCAGCAACAAAAGTAATAAAACTTTAGGCGTTGACTGGGGCTGGCTGAGTGACTGACTGATGGATTGACTGACTGACTGACTGACTGAATGAATTATGTGGCAATGATATGTGGTATGTCAACAAACGTTTTGAGAAATAACAATAAAAAAAAAATATATTAATGATTTCTTTTCGCGAAATATGCTGATAAAATGAGATAAAATAGATTTCGTCGATGCGATAAAACCAAACTTGGCAAATATGGCATCAAATAAATACTGGTCTTATTATAAGTGCTGATATCGTGAGTGGTGAACAGAATTACAAATATATATAGCTCTCTCTTTGTGTGTGTATGTCCAGGCTATTTATTTCGACTACCACAGTGAAATTACTCACAAATCAGCGGAAAGGCAATCAGAGCTAAGCCTTTTTTATTTTGCAGCTCACATCTGAAATTCCAGTTGCGCTTCGCACCGCCAATTTGGTTCATGATTCACTGAAGTAAAAAATGATAAAGAAATATTTATTGAGTATAAAATGAGCTCGTCTAGGATATACCCTTCACAGGATTAAATTAATATTAAATTTGTTGTTACAAAAACTGATCAATATGCAGAAATTTATATTGGCAATCAAAAATGAAAGAAATTTTAATTTAATTAGCTTATGGTCTACGAGAGATATTTAGATTAATTTTCTCATATTATTCTCATTTTCAAACATTTAATGTCTCAATATTACTATAATCGACACAGTGCTAATCCTGTTTTTCGAATTTTTATGAATGCTGGGTATAAAAACCAAAATAAATTCACCTAACGTCTTAACCCAAGCGCGGAAATATTAGCTACAAAGTTTTGCCTCGTGCCAGCGACATTCTTTTCTATCTGATATCCACCCCCGTTTCCCTCTGCTCACACCCCTCTCATCATTCACTTCACTGCGGCTTTGGTTGCACAAAAATTGACATAAATAAAGCAAACGCAGCAGGCAAAAGCAAAACTCCAAAAGGAAAATTTTGAAAAATCGCTGCCATGTGGAAAAAGGGAGTGTGGGAACGGGGAGCGGGGACGGTGGTACTGTGAAAATGGACATGCTATGCATGCCGAGTGCTGTCGCATTTATTACCAGTTTCCCAGACTTCGCCTCCACGCGCTCGGCCTGTCAATATGCGGGCGACTGCGGGAGTGTAGGACTGTCAATAGGCGAATGTATATATATATATATGTGTATAAATATATATATATATATTAGTACATATATCTGCGGCGTTGTCGTTGCGTATTGGTACGTGCCGAATGGCAACTGAAAACTTTTTTAATTTACAAAAATTGTGTTGCTGGGCCAAGAAGAAGACGCGAGATGCGAAAGCGATGTCGATGAGGCGATGAGAGTTCGAAACGAGGCATGCGTTGCATTCGATACGTCCAAATTCAAAATAAAACAAAGCCAACAAAAAGTTACAAAAGCGATACAAACAAAAGTGTATTAGCCGGAAAGATGCCCTTCTTACAGATTGCATTCATTTTATTGTGAAATAATGTTGTCTACCAACAAATTTAATCAAAAATCATATCAATAACAAACTGAAATCGGAACAGGACATTTTAAGTATTTTTTTGAGCTTTCAAAGTATTAAATCGTTTACAAATTGTTATATATTTAGATGCCATGTCTTTTTGGCTATTTAATATACCTCTCTTATACAATTTCTTTATATAGGGTATAGCGCAAAAAAGTTAAAAATATTCGCTGCCGCGAGCCGTAAAGTTAATTTACAAACGAAACATTGGAATTGGCCCCGGACAGCAAGCAAAATAGAGACGGCTGCGGCATAATAAATGCTACCATAACTCTGATTCTGATTTTGATGCTGGGATACTGCCCAACTTTGAGGCTCTTTATCATATTTGACCTTACGCACACACACACAAACACACACACACACACACATTGATAGAAAAATGTGCGTGTATTGCATAGTGTCGAAAACAGGCAGCTGAACATTATTGAAAAGAGCTACTCATATTTCAAAGGGACAATCACGCGTATGACAGCCGCGGGCTGTCAATGGTCGTCCAATGGTATCATTGCTTGTTGCCCTGACTGTTCATTCTACTACTGCTGCTGCTGCTGCTGCAGGCATTGCTGCCATTTTTTATTATTATAAGCCATGCTGTGCATATTATATTACCACACAAAACTGTTAGCACATGCTTGGAGCTACGCAGCCGGGCACAGATTGGAGACAGACAGGGAGACAGACCTCAATAGAGATAGCACCGTTGAGTGTGTCCCAATTGTCACTTATAAATTGACATTTTAAAGTGTTTGCTTTTGGTTTTGTATGTTTTATATTGGGCATGGCCACAAGCCATACGGGTAGGAGCTGGTCTGCGAAATTTGAAACGCTTTTCAGTTATCAAAGTGAGTGTGGTTGAGGGGTAAGCCAAGTGTATCAAGTAACAATCGAATTGAAATCTCACAGTTAAGTATGCATATTTCTTTTAAAAAAAGGAGGGTCATATTCTAAAATATAAACCAAGATTATAATGCAAATGCTGATTTGAAGAATTAATTTTTTAATCATGCTTTTTACAAATATTTGGTTAAAAAATTTATAGTTTTTCATGCACTTGTAATCATTAATATTTACTTACTTTTGTAATGCCCTTAACATTTTTTATCCAATGCATATATAAGCATTTTGTAATATTTATATTGATATATATATATTTATATAGTATTTAGTACTCAAATTATGCGTTTCATGCACGTGACTTTTGCACTTAAATTATTTATAATTGAAAAATATTTACTTTGTGAACGGTGACGTCGGTTTATGCTGTTGTTAATTTTAATTGATACATTTAATTGCATTTAAATCAAATAAACATACTCTATGCAAAATTAAAAAACAAAATTAAAAAAAACTTTTTAATTCTGGCGAATTAAGCGTAGTACAAAGAGGAAACTGTAAAATACAACATAACAATTTGTGTAATTTTATTCAGACAATGAGCTCAGACACAAACACATTGAAAATTACACACATGCACACACGCACACACACACACACATACGTGGGCAAACAAATAAATTTGCTTGGTTGCCTGCATTCTTGTTTTAATTTTACTTATTATGCAAGCATTTCTTTTTGGCAAATGGCAAACGCTGTAAAATGAAATAATATTTACCTTCGTTAGCACTCGAAAATAGTTTTCAATTTTCTCTTTTTTCTGTGCATTTTGTGTTGCTGCAGCCAACGAACCGTATGCCCAGTCAAAATGTACAACTTAAACTAAGGGCTTAACAAAATTTACGCAGCTTGGTAAAGAAAAGAGAAGAAGAAGAAGACGAAAAATGTTGTAAAGTCTTTGCAGAAATATGGCCAAAACTATATGCAAATGATGCTGCCAGGCAAACCAGTCAGCCAAGAAGCAGCCAGTCAACTTGCCAGTCAAATTTCCTTAACAAGCTTTTGGCCTAATCAAATAGCAGCGCCCCAAAAACCATGAAACCCTTTGGCGACCTTACCAAAAATACAGAAAACACAAAAAAAAAAAAATAAAGAAAAAACAATATAAAGAAAACCCCAAACCATCTTGCAACGCTGCTTGACAGGCAATTGTCTTATGTGGTATGCTAATTTTTTATGTGGCTCTTTCCCATCTTTATGGCTCTATATACATTAGTGTGTGAGCCTGTGTGTGTGTGTATCTGTGTGCAGCCCTACGTTGCTATGTGCTGCCAGCCAGTAAAATTGTTGAAAATTAAAACTATAAACTATCTCTTTTTGAAGCCCGGTGGGCAATGTCGTTGAGCTATTGCCATTATAATGGAGCTGAACACAATATGTGTGTATTTATTGAAGTCAAGAAGTGTAAAATACACACACACACAAGTGTGTAAATGAAATGCTCCTAGAAATAATTTAAGCAATTGGAAACAGTGAAGATTTTGTCTGCAAAATAATGGAACTATTACTACTACTAAAAAATTACGAATATTATCAAAAAGTAGTTTAATTATTGCTGTCATAAAATCTATTATAAATTGGTTTTTTTATTCAGATATCTTAGTTTCTTAAATTGAAGTTTCAAAACTTAAATATTTAGAAATACAAATTATTATTATTGAGTTCTGTATTGTATTTTTTATATACAAAACAATGCAAAATCTTTTAGCAAATATGCCAAATATTATTTGACTAGTGTCGTTTTCAATATTATTTTCGTCATATTTGATAAGTGTGCACAACAATCAAATAGTGCATGTAAAAAAGTAAAAATACTTTGTCAAATTTAGTCAACAGATCGCAGCCTTCCCAGATGCCTTGGAGGAGTATCCATCAGCTCCAACATTCTCGTTGGCATTCCAAATTACGTATTGCCTTGTAAAGCAAAAGTTTTTCATAACTTTTCATAAGTTACGCTTATTTATACTAGACCACAATTTTGTACTTTACATTTTCTTTATTTCCTACATTTCTGCAACGTTTCGCTCCTTTTGCCAGCACATCATCCTTTTGCTACTCAGTTTAATTTTCTTATATATTCTGTTTTGTCGGGTTTTTTTTTTTTATTTTTTGCTTCTTTCTTTCTGCTACTGGCGGGGAAATTGAAACTTTTCCTCTATTTTGCATAATTTTCTTATGACAGAACATTCAGGGCATAAAAAAAGAGGAGACAGTCATCCTTAAGCAGGAGCATTCATATGCCACTACCATGAAGTGCATACAATTGAAGTTGAGGCAGACAAGAAGGATGTCGACGCCTTGCCAAAAGGAAATGTCGCTGCGGTTGAGTGTACGTCTCTGTGTGTATGAGTGTGTGTGTGTGTATGGTAAAGCCAACTAAATTTAGTATTTACTTACCACATCCTTTACAGCTCGACTCGTCTCGTATTTGGCTTGTCCCGATAGCTCTCGGCATTTGCATAACTTTGTGTGAATATATCAGTTTATTTTGTCAGTGTAGGCTGCATCGTCACAACTTTTTGTTAACCTGTGTAGAATAACATTTCCGCTTATTGCCCGACAGCTGACAATTGATTCCATCTGGTTCATTCACCTTGCCAACTTAGCTGTAAAATATATGCCACATTGTCAAGTGTAATTACATTAGTAACTTGTTTTTTTGGCGCCTCGTTTAAGTAGCTTGGCCATTTGCTGCACGGCCACAAATGCATTCGCTGACTGGCTGCCAAAAATGCACTAACACAGATGACTTACTGAGTGACTACGACTGAGTTACCACAGTTTCCCACAGACGCAATCCTGAAGATAAATGCCCTCTAGCAGCAGCAAAGTCGCAAAAAAAAAAAAAAAAAAAAAAAAAAACTGGACATGAATTAATTACAAGCTCATGGTAGATATATGTATATATAGAAAATCTGCTTACAAATCAGCGCTCATAAGTCAATATGCCAAATGCCAGAAATGCTGGAAATGCTGTAAATGTCCGACAGTCGCCAGTCGCCACCGATAAAGTATTTATGGAGTTCACTCTAGAATGAGTCGGGTCTGTGTGGGCCCCTGTCAAGTGATGTGCTCGGGAATTAATTGAAAGGCTTTTGCTTCGGCTCCGAGTGATAAATTAATGTGTCGATTGTGTGTCGAGGATTAAAAATAACTCGGTTATGTATGTGATATTTATTTCGTTTTGTTGGCTCCAAAAGCTTAACTATTATGCCCTTCTTCATTGTTCATTGCTCTGCTCTCAGGACTGGTCGGATTATGCACATGTTTACAAGGTTTTAGTTATTTATGATTTTTCGAATTTGTTTTTTGTGCGTAGCTGTAGGATTTTTTTTCCTCCTTTGTGTGTGCGGCGTTTTTGGGGGAATGTCTGTTTATTTGTTTGGCAGGTTTATTAGATATGCAGTTTGTTGAATTATTAATAAATAAATTGTTGTTTTCTGTCTTCTGGCAGGCTGAAACTGATTCCACGTCCCCCTTTCCTACATCAGAAATACATAAATGTTGAACTATCAGTATCAATAGCTTTATCGAATCGATAACAGAAAAATACAAATGGTCCTTTGACGTTTTCACAAATTGCAAAATTTCATAATATGTATTTATTTTCTTCTTATAAATAGTTCAACTTCAATCACAGCCAATTATTTTGTTTTCATACTTATTTATTTTTTTTTAATTACCTAAAAATCTGAAGAAAGCAATTTCTAATTAGAATTGTCAAACATTTGGCCCCATTCTGGCTTTGATCTATTTCCGTAAAATTTACAAATTACTTGTTGTGTTTCTATTGTATGAACGTGCAAGCCAGGATACTAATGACATTTCTAAATTGCCAGCCTGTTATTATTTTATTTTCTGTTGTGTTTTCTAGTACAAATTAAATAATTGGCATGGCAATGTACAATGTACATTTCAACATACCTAAATACATAGTTTAAGGCGCGGCATGGGAAAAACAATGGCAAACGAAGCCGGGCACAGATGGGTCCAATGTGTACGCAGTTCAAGTTCCTGCCACATATCATGCCCACAGGGAGAGAGCCTTCAGAGCCTTCAAGCTGCCCCTCCATGCCTGAGCGGCAACTAACAGCAATTTCATTAGAGCTGAAGCCTTGTGTCCATGTGGGGCAGTCCATGGCAGCGTTCGAGTCTTTGTCATTGTCATCGATGTGGTTGTTGTCATCGAGAGGCATTACAAACAAAACTACTTAAGTTACCACGATTACATGTTATCGTAAATTAATTGTCCGACATTTTGTTTTACTAACAACATTCTAAAGACATGCGTTAAAGCTGGACATGTACGTGTCCTGTGTCCTGTGTCCTTTATCCTGTGCGTGAGTCTATTTGTATTTGGCGAGCTAATGTCAAAGGGCTTAGCTGGGATGTCTTCCGTGAAAGGATCTCTCTTCTGTCTGTCGCATCAACAGATTAAGATATTTAGCCATGTTCTTCATTCAAAATAGTCGGAAGATATTCACCAAGATAAAATATTTCCTTATCCATCACTTGAAACCCTTTTTTTTAGCAACAGACAACCTGAAAAAAGTTATCGGAAAAACAAAAAAAAAAAAATTAATTTTGTTTTTATATTTTAATGTTTTTTTATTATTTGAAATTATTTATCGTTAAACTCTGAACACGAGCGCAATTCTCAATAGGCAAGTTTTAGTTCAAACCGGACATGATAACAAATTTAAAACTTTTTGCAAATGATCATTAAGGTACCTAAGATAATTGGCAAATGTATTTGAATGTTTTTATTTTAATTGACCGCAAATTTGCCAAAGTCTTCGATGCACAAATTGTGCAGAACAGTTTTCGGTTCTGGTAATTGACAGGCTGTGTCAAGTCAAACTAATTAAAATTTTATGCTAAAGTAGCTGCGCAAAGTATGCAGCAAATTTTTCAACACACACACACCTTGTCTTATGCGGTCATGTGCATGTGTGTGTGTGTGTGTGTGTGTTATACTGGGCAGAAACAGGGGGCCGCCACTAGCGCCTCACTTAATGCATAATTACACACACAATTTTCATTAAATAAACGTGCAACGACGCCAAATGTTTGTTGCCAGCAGCAGGCTGGCTGACGCGTTACAACCTGGCTGCTTGGGGCTCAGTCTGAGCTGGAGCATTCTTGCAACACCGCATCCCTTGTTGCAAGCGGCAACCTGTGCCGCATGCCAACGATGTTAAGTGCGTTTGATTTGCCGCTCGAGTTAGTTTGCACATGCCGCACTTGTTTATAAGTTCTCTAATTAATTTTTAAGTGCCGCTGCTAACTGCCTGGAGAACAACTATACTTACGTCTGTGTGTGTGTGTGTGTGTGTGCATGTGTGTGTTTTGTTTGGCCAACACTCTCGAAGTTCCAAGGTTCCATGCCAGTCAGCTGTGGCTGAATGCTAAAAAAAATTATGTACATATGATTTGCTGGCCATAATGAAATTAGTCCCTGTTGTTGTTGTTGTTGTTTACCAGGCCCTGCGGCTGCACTGAACGACAACGGGTGGGAGATTTAAGTGGACTGTTGAGTGGGTGCACCCGACGTAGCTCAAGATGTGCATTGTGCTTGTGATTCTGTGGAAGGGGCTTAAATTGAAATTAAATTCCTATCGGATGCTGATGAAAGTTGCTTTTCTCTCTGCGCAGCTTTAATCGAAATTTATTAATTTTTATTGCTATTTATTTGGCAATTCTCTGTTTAAGTAAACAATTTATGCATTTACTTGCAAGTTAGCATAAATTGCATAAATATTGCTTTGCATTTTACGTAAATTACATAGACATTATTATGTTAAGCCATGCATTATGCAAATGACTTAATAAAATATTTAAACTTTGAATATATAATTTATATAATTTTGGATTTCATAGTTAAAATATATTTAAATTTTAATAATTAAAT
This sequence comes from Drosophila multiciliata, assembly GCA_037043605.1. NCBI lineage: Eukaryota > Metazoa > Arthropoda > Insecta > Diptera > Drosophilidae > Drosophila > Drosophila multiciliata. The sequence continues at coordinate 12,552,950 of JBAMBF010000589.1, forward strand.
GTCTATGGTTTTAACTGCCTGAGTAACGTTTAACAATTTACCTCGCAAGCAACTGGCCATAAATTATGATTAAAATCATGCAATTGAAATTAAAAATCAAATTAAAAACAAATTATTATCGTGGACTCTGATCTCTGATGTAATCCGGGCAAGAAAACAGTGGCAGTGGCAACCACACACAGCCAGAGCCAGAAAAGACAGCTGCACCTGATATATATAATTGTGATATAGTTGTTGTTGTTGTTGTTGTGTTACGCCCTCGGCAAGCTGTGGTTGTTGTTGTTTTTGTTATTAAGAAATAATCTACTTGTAAAATCTTAATTAAAGTTATTATAAATATGTATGAAACGCGTAGGAGACGGCTGAGAGCCAATCGCAATAGCAACAGTCATGGCAGTCATGTCTGACAAGGACATGGACCCGCACACACGTAAACCCACACACACATACAGACACACATTTATACTCTATAATATTTGTTGTACATTTGTTTGTTTGTCTCGTTGTCGGTTTGTTTGTCTGCCTTCTTCTTTGCCTTTTTTTTTTTTTGTTGCCTTTTTATGCCTTTGGCTCTACTTTCTCGACGTTCAATTGCGCAGCTGTTTGCATTTCTTGTACTTGTATGTTGAGCCCCGCACTCCCCCCGTCACCTACTTGGCACCACCTCGCACAACCTGCTCAATCACCCTGTGCTGTGGTAGATGCGAAAAAGAAGATGACATGTGGGTTGGCTAAGTGTACAGCAAGTGGCATCAAAAGTATTTGCGCTTTATTATGACAACTGACATTAGTTTGTTTGATATTTGTGTTTAGCTGCTTGGCTGCGGAGGGGTCGAAATGCGTGTCCCCGTTCCGAACCTTGATAAGATTTAATTGAGTTGACATTGGTGTGGATGGGGATTGGACTGGGTTAGTTGCGCCGCCGGCATTTGTTGGAAAAGTCAAGTGTGCAGATGCTTTTTGTTTGCCTGTTTGCCTGTTTGGCTGTCACACGCTCAACGTTTTCAATGAGCCTGATGAGTTTTCGGTGTCTTTTGAAGTTGTTAACCTTTGCCGAGGTTAAGGTTAATGCGTTGTTAATGCGACTTAATCAAGCTAAAATGCACAACTAATCAACTGCAGGCGGCATCCGTCAAGCTCAACCCTAACCCTCACATCGGTTTCCGAGGGAGCAACGAAATCTGTCGCTTTGCATGCGAATTGAAAAAGTTTTGCAAGCGCAAAATTTTTAATGAAATAAATTAAAAAGCTGTCAGCTGACTGTAAGTTTATATTAGAACTGATAAAAAAAATTGTACGTAGAAGCAGCTCAACAGCAGCAGCAGCAGCAGCAGCAGCTCAGCTCGGAGAAATATGCTTAAGTGTTGAGTTACGCTAAATGGATTTTCAACTTGAGCGCGACTTGAACTAACAAAAAATAAAAGTAAACTACTGCCAACTGAACTGTCGTGAGAAAAAAAAAATGCAAATGAGAAAACTGGAGACGCCATGAAATTCGATTAGCAACATGCCATTAAAACGCCTGGTTGGGGTCGGACTCAGGACTCAGGAATTAGGACTGGGGACTGACTCTCCGACTCTCTCATTCAAGCGACAGTTAAGCATTTTAAAATTTATAAGATGCCAAAAAGTTAGTCCGAAAGTTCTGTTGAATTAATTAGGCAAAGGCTGAGTTACTAACTAAAAAGATAACAGACTGGCTAACAATAAGTGATTTATGGACTTCTGCTTACTTTACGGGGCTATGTGAAACTATACATCCTGTTCTATATAAAAATTAATAGCAATAAATAATAACAATATTTGATTTATTTTTGGTTTTGCAAGAAATAACATATGCTAAATCATTTAAATTAAATTTAAAAAATGTATATATTGCTTATTTTATATTTGTTAAGGATATTTTTAAGATATTTTTAAGGCATGCCTCGATTTTATATGGTTGGATATTATTTACTCTACAAAAAGTGTATCTATTCTTGTCACTAGTCGAGTCAATTAAAACTTCTACAATTACAATATAATTACAAGTATTATATAGCCAATTCGCCGCAAATCGTCCACTTCACAAGAAACATAATGAACATTATCAACTTTATTAAACCCTCTCACAAAAACCACAATCACCTCAACTTGTAAAGTTATGAAAAGGTTAGTTGTTAAATTTTAACAACATACAGAAAGAAAACCTTGTTTATCTTTTGATTACAAAAATATTATTAAATAGGATGTTCAACTAATACAACATATTGCTTTGATCAAAAAGAATCGTGTTATTTTACTTATATTATAAATTGTTGCACTTATTTAATAAACTGCCGAAAAAGGGTTTCATTCTTCAAAGGATATTTTGCTAATCAGCGCAATAAGAAATGAATACACATACACAAAAATTTGGCTCGAAGCAATAAAAGCACAAAAATGAATGTACTATATATATATATATATATATATATATATATATACGAGAATGAAACATTGTAAATGTGAATTTGTATATTTCCATAAGCATATAAACTTACCTACAACAGGCGAGTTACACGATAATAAAACATATTTTAGAGCTGGCAAACAAAAAACGCTTACAAACGACAGTTGGCAAGGCAACAATGGCAAGGGTATGCGAGTGTAGAGGGGAGGGCGCTTTCACAACGGCACATATACACACACCACAGAATTCACACACATATTTATGCAAGAATAACTATTTATGCCAGCCAAGTTAAAGTGCAGAAACAACTTTTTGCTTGTGTGCGTGTGTGTGTGTGAGAGTACATATAAAACATTTATTTGTTTTTGTCGGCAGCACTTGGTGCGTATGATAATAAATACTTAATCCATAACAAAAGAATATTAAAAACAACAATAAATGAAAAATGCTAAAGAGCAAAGAAGCAAATGCTTCTCGTGCTGAACTGGACCAGCCTTGATGATGGTTGGCTGCTTTAAGGTGAAGGTGAGGTGGGGGGTAGTTTGGTGATTTAGTTGGGCAGGTGTGTAGCTCCTTTGAAATGTAAAGCGAACTTGTTTTTTATGCTATTCAAACATGCATGCATACATGCATAACATTATTGTGTATACCTGGCCAAATGCCAGGAGTCAAGTAAGTGAAAAGTATTGCAGTGTATTGCAGCTGCTGTTATTTTTTATTAACTTTATCAAAAGCAAATAAAACTTGACGAGTAACTGTTAATGAACCAACATAAGCCAAAGTTGCACAAACAGTTTTCATCAATTGCCAAAGAAAAGTCATTAGAAGACAGTATTACGCGTGGCTCTACAATTATTACAATAATAATCATACGCACAGTTGCACACAAAAGAAATTGAAAGAGAGACAGAGAGAGACAGACAGAGAGAGAGAGAGAAAGCTGATGACACGCCCAAACCACAACCAAAAATACATAGTACTAAAAACAGCAACAAAATCTATTACAGATAACTGTAAGCTGCTTGTGTGTATTTGTTGTGTTCGAGTTGTATAATTACCATTTTATGCGGCTTTCATATATATTTTCATATAGTCGGCGGCATTTTGTTTGCTTTGACTCTGAGTTTTATACGTTTTTCGTTTCAACAAATATTAACATTTTGCTGGAACGATAAGCAAAAACTTTACATTCAGTGCTGGGCTGCGTGTGCTGCGTTTTTTGGCTATGAATTTGAATTGGAAGCACACACAAGCAACACACACACACACGCACACATTTGCCAGCGGCGCATTATTATAGAAATGTTGTACAAAAAAGTTTGCATTGCTATCAAGGGGCCATCTAAAGCATGGCATAGCATCACATAGACCTCCATCCTTTCCCCATTTCCAGTCCTTGTTGTCGCCTCTATGCCGAAAAGTTTAGCGTTTTCAACTTTAATTACACAACTAGAGTTATCTGCCTCGGATCTCCGTTGTCTGACAACAACTTGAAATGTGCGCGAGTCTAAAACTTTGAGAGGCTTAATGCGTATTTACATATGTAGTCATCAGATAATAACATATTAGAAACCACTCACAGTCAGCGTTGCACCACCACAAATGAGTGATGAGAGCATGTTGCATAGTTATCATGCATGTTGAAAATCCTTGTTTTATTAGCATTCATTTGGCTACATTTAATTGTGTGTTAATCAGGCAGTGCAAGTTAGTTAGTAAGCATTGTTAGCAAGAAAACTTACAACATTTACAAGGAGCTAAATTTTTGGATTCAACAGTATTTAATTCAATTTTATAAATAATATTTATTACTCTGTAAATAAACAAATTGGAAAATAAAGTTCATTTAATATGACTGCGTTGATTAAAATTAAAAATGTAGCGATAAGATCAATATAAATCGAGTTCTTTATTGTTTTTGCAACATTGTTGCTTATGCAATTTATTGTTAAAAAATGAAATTCATATTGTTTTTGATAAAAAGATAAACTCAAACATGATCATATTTTCAACATTGTATGTATATCAGAACATATTATTATTGCAGTTTGCTTTAGTTATAATTTAATAATTGCCATATTGGCACCACAATAACATATTGAATTTAATTATTTACTATTTATTGCTCATTACACACAACAAATTTGCACACACAACAGCAAAGCAGCGACAGGCTATCGGCCACAGCAGATATCCGTCTATTGAGATGCGTGCAATTTACTGTTGTTCTTGTTCTTGTTGTTGTAGTGACTGGAAATTGACTCGCATCGCAGAAAGAATGACATTGCGTATACGCCGTGATATGCATGCGTTGCTGTGCGATGTTGCAGTTGATGTCGGCCCAGTCAATAGACGAGTCGGCGTTCAATGTATTGGAAAATTGCAAAAAAAAAATAAAAAATAAAAATAAAAATAAAATAAATAAATTGTTAAACAAAAAAACAAACACATTAAGTTAAACTTTGTAGCCGATTGTTGTTGACTGTTGGCTGTTTGTTGTCTGTTGTTTATTGGTTGCTGTAGTTGTTGCTGTTGCTGTTGCTTTTTTGCTTTTGCTGCTCTTTGTTTGCGCCTGAGGGCGACAAAATAATTTTACAATGCTGACACATTTTATGATTATTAAATCAGCAGCAAGACTGGCCCAGACTGAACAGGAATGGACAGGACACTCTGGGCCCAAAAGTGGATCCCAATTTGTGCATGCTTCATTTGATTAAACATTTATGCTCAACTTTCGCTCTGTTGTTGTTCTCTGCTTGATGTCTTTGTGTATGTGTTTGGGTGTGCGTGCGTGTGTGTGCGCGTGTGCGTGTGTGCGCGTGTTTCTGTATAAAATCATTCCATATGATTTACTCGACAGTTCATTGGTCAACTCAGAGGCGCTGATCCATCCCATCTGGCTTTATGCATCCCAAACTGGCTGTTTTTGTTAGCAAATCTAGTGACCCGAAAATTAATTGATTGGAAAATAATGTTACATGCATTTATTGATTCATGTTCATGAGGCGACTTTCGAGGCAGATGTGTAAGCCGCATTCTGCTGGTCACAATGGACTGTATTGTAACCAACCCACACACGCACACCCGCATTTGGTTGAATTGAGGTCAGGCTAAAGGTTGTGGCAAAACTCAGTCTCTGCTGCTGCTTTCAATTTGGTTTCCGGTCAGTCCACTTTAATATTTATCTACTTACAGCTTTTTTGTTCATCATCAAGATCAGCCTGCCAGTCTATCCGTAGTCTGTCTGTGTGTCTGTGTGTGTGTGTTGGCTGTAGTTTATGCAAAATCCATATTCAATTTACCATCTGAACATCTGTGCAAATATCAAATATTGACTACAAATACTCGCCTGCTTGGCAGCCCCAAAGTCCATTCCGCACTTGATATGCTCGAGTGCTGTTGCTTTTACATTAAATTGCAATTATGTGTATGTGATTTTATATGGTCTGCAAACGTATGTGTACAAATACATATATGATTTTTGTATACTTCGAAAATTATTAACATTTTCTGTGTGTGTGTTTGTGCTGCTTAATTGCTGATTTCTGTAGTGTTTGCCATGACGGCTATTTATGAACTTATTTCACTCGGCTGGGTGTTTAAGTGGCATGCATCAAGTGAACTCCATTGCAGCACCTAAAGTATAACAATTTGCTGTATGCATTGCATATAATAAATATAAAATTATTACAGCCAAGTGCTGCATTAATATCGTCTACATTTGTGCTCAGTTTCATTCAATTTAATTGAAATTGTTGCTGTTGCCTGATTTTTGGAGGCTGCTTAGCTGCTGCTGTTAAGCGCAATGTTAAACAACAGAGCTCTGCAGCGGAACAGAAAGCTTTCGGTTAACATTAAGCTGCGGTTCTCTTTTCTTTGACTCTGCTAACAATTTCTCTTAATTTCTAATTTCAAGTTGTGCTTTTGTAGGCGGTTAAATAATTTAATAACACAAATATAACAATAAATGTAAGAACAATATTAATGTTATGATTTAAAAAAGATAACAAAATAATTAATTCGATTTTTTTTTTAGTGGAATATGTCAGTATGTTTATCGTTGTAAGAAAATATATTTTACTGCTACCAACAATGTTGTGCACACTCCGTTGCTTCTCGGCAAATAATTTAATATTTAGCGTTTCGTAAAATTTCACGCACGGACGCACAATGTGCGCCTACATCCCCATCCAGGCTTTGTCTCATCTACGCATCCAAACCCATACACACAAGGGAAACTTACCCTTACCGCTGCTTAATGGTGGCAACATTGGCTCATAACTCAAATTGTATTTAGTAGCCAATCAAGCAGAATGACAGGCACAAGTTCCACAAGAATAACAAGAAAATCGGCAGAAAGAAAACATTCGATGCTACGATTTTTGGACAATAATAACAATTTCAGGTGATCCATAAATAAAAATTGATAAACCGTGTATCCCTTCTGCTGTACTTCATTCAGTCCATGAATTTAGGCATGTGTGTGTTTATTTTGTCAGTGACTGCTTTGTTTTTCCTGCGTCATATTTACTTTATTTAAGTCTGAGTTAATTCAAACAGATTAATGCGTTATGAGTATTTTCTATATTTATGAGGTACGCCTAAATTTTTGCAATATCATGTTTATTTTACTTACAGTCTCTTAATAAGCCAACAGCGAATCTCAACTCTTCACAAACTAAAATGATAATTTTCTAATAGGCAAAGCAAAATTAAATTTTTTTTGTGCTCTGCACAAAATCAAAAACAACAAACCCTCCAGTTGGCACCGTTGCTTATAATTCAATTAACTTGGTAATAGTATTTAAAGCTCAGACCCCTTGGAGAGGCGGCTCATAATTGAAACCTTGCCGAGCCAACGAGTTGAAAGGTTAGTTGCCCTACCTCACCCCACTCCGCAATGGCCCTCAACTGATGAGCCTCGACAGTTGCAAGCAAATATTATTATGGAATGGGGTTGAAACAACAACACACAAAAAAAGGTCACCAATAAAGTAATTAGGCGCTCAGTGTCCGAGAAATTTGCTACATCAAAGGACACGCCACGCCCTCCAGTTCCCAGTTCCCAGCCCCGAAACACATTGCTGTCTTTTGTGTAAAGTTTGGGGCACAATTTTGTTACCTTTTGTGCTGTGCGCAGCTGATGGCTACTAACAATGTGAGATTCAATTATTGCAAATAGGCCAGAAAGTGTGCGGCCTGTGAAGGGCCTGTGCTGTGCAATCAGGACGAAGATGTTGATAACTAAATTGCTTTCCAAGTGACACACTCAACGCATTTAAAAGTCCAAAAGGTTGCAAAATTGAGTGATTGTCTCCGGATACTGAATGAAAAGTTCATTCGAGCGAAACTTCAAAAATATTCTTTGCCCTAAAGTGTGAACAATTATTAGTAAGTGCTAGGTTATAAACGAATTTAGATATTGATTTAAAACTGACCAAAAAACATCTTGATTTTAAATAAATATAAATTTATAAATTGCAAAATATTATTATTTCTTAACCATAATTCTCAAATGTTATATGATTTTTAAAAGTACAGCATATTTTTTTGCGCTCGTTTACTTTTTAAGATGATTTAAATTTATGGACTCCTTTAAAAAAAAACTTTAAAAAATATACAAGTAACATTATTAAAGCGCTTGTCGCCAGAATAGGCTATTTACTTTATTTTTTTTTACTTCTGCTGTTAAGCTTAAGACTGCCTTTTGGCCAAAAGCGGAGACCGCTGCGATCTCTGGCCGATAAAACAAAGACAGAGTGACAGAGATTTTATGTCGATGTTTGTGTGAAAGCGTGTGTCATAAAAAAGCTCAAGGAAATGGGGAAAAACAATATGCTTGCCACCAAAGAACCAAGTAACTTAAAAAACTACCAAAGCAAAACTCTTATCAGCTGCAAAGTGACAAAAAAAAAACACACACACAACAAAAAATAAAAAAAGAAAAGCAACTGGCAAAACTATGGTCCGATATGCTTGAATGTGAGTAGCTTTAAACTTGTTTTCTTGTCTGTTTTTTTTTTTTTATTGTGCTAATTTTGCAGCGTCACACTGGCGACACCAGAGTTGTGGAAAAGCTGGAAATCATTGTTGGTATAGGTGTTGGCTGTACCCCAACATACAAAGGAGAACGCGGCACATGTCAAATATGCGGCAACTGTCATAAATTCGAGTCTGGCAACGAACAGATAAAATACATACATAAACATGTTTATGGAAGTGCTGCTGTACATGTATGTATTATGCTTTATCGAAGACTTGGCTAGCTAAAAAAACCGACTTTACAAAAAATTACATTAAATTCGTTCGCTTCAGTGGGCAGGCATTTTTATTTTTTTTTTTTTTCGGTCCAAGGATAATGCTGTCGCCCAAGTGACGGACGATACAACAACAACAAGAACAATGCCAGCAACACCAAAATGGCACTTGAAGTGCCAGACAATCAATAGCGACAGAAACAGGCACAACAAATTGCTGACTGTCCTATGCAATTCTACAGAGCGAGAGGGGAGACAGTCTATCCCACTCACTCTCTTGCTTTCTCCTTTTATCTATATTTTATATCTTAAAGCTGTGCTGCATTGAGTGGAGAGTCTGTTTTGTTGCTGGCGCTATTTGTGTCAGGCATATATCATGGCAAATTATATCGCAAAACATATAATTATAAAACTAATTAGCTAAGAGATAACAAAACAAATGGCTCTACGGCCGGCCTGTTGGCCATCAAGTCAACAATTCAACGTTCTCTCATGCGGCTCTGCAGATAAAAAATGGCCGCATGCGAAGGCAGAAAAATCTTTAAAAATTCATTTAAATTGCGGCAAATCAAAACCGAGAATTTAAAGTATTTTTACTTGGAATTAATTAATATCTATGTAATTTAAGCCCCAACAAGTTGTGGAGCATCTATTTGTGTGTGCTTAATCCGACTTGAAATGTAATTTTTTGTATTGTTATTTATTTGTTGTTGTCGAAGCGCTGCAATCTCATAGGCAACATGCCGATGACAAGGGTAGCACGGAACAATGTCTCATCTCGGATTGTATTTGCCATCGAGCGATACACACACAAAAAGATCAAAGATAAATTTCCAATTTTTGTGTCACGCCTCATCAAACCAGCCAAAATACACTGACAAAATGCCAAAGTCGACGAGGGGAGGGACCATCTCCTCACTCCCCGCCACACCCCTAAAAAGTAACTTGAACTCCACTCATATGAAAAGCTTTTGCTATCATTTTGGTGTTTGTTGCATGCTGTATTGTTGCTATTATTGTTGACTTTATTGTTATTGTAACGCCGCGTAGACGACACTTTAACAATTTCTATTTTTCTCCCGTTTTCATATTCGTTTTACTTTATTTTATTATTCCGCTTTAGGTTGACAGCTTTTGTTGGGCAGTGCCAAACACTTCGCATCACATCACACCACACACAATGCGCTTGGCAAATGAACGTGGCCAGAACGCTGTCAAACTTCCAAGTATTCTTTTACCACATTCTCGAAGCAGCCACTCAATGGAAGCAGCAGCAGCAGCAGCAGCAGTTGCTGCCACAAAGCACATTTTTGGTGGGCTGACGACGTCAGCGACAAGTAATGCAATTAAGTTAAATTTCAGAGTACCAAAAAATAATGACTATTTCAGTATTTGCTTTGAAGTTCTATGGATACCATTCAATGTCAGAAGCAATATATGTGTATGTTATTTTTAAAATTGCCTCGACTTTGGAGAATGAGAACTTGGCATCAACTCTGATTTTCCATAATTAAAAAGAAGTCTCTTAATTCCACAATAAAATGACTGACTAGCAGATACCTTAATTATTTGTTTACATACCAAACTGAATTTGGACAACTTTTTGTTCATACTTATTCCTCTAGATTTATACAATTTTTAATATAAAATAAATAAATTATTAAATGTAGTTGAATTTAAATAAAACATTTTTTTTTTAAAAACGGATTGGTACCAATTGAGATATTATTAAATTCTCCTTAACATCAACAGACCAAAGAGAAAAAAATTTATGTGTCCTACAGAGAACTCAAATTACTCGCATTATCTACGCGTTTCGCCACAAATCTATATGTCAACTAAATGTCCACAGTCTCCACACAGCATCACTTGGTGGGTTCGTTGACCCTGGATGGAGCCAGAAGCGAACTGAGAAAATTACATGAAAAGCGTGAAATAAGTTGGGAGCATATGGAAAACTCGAGCGAGTCGAGATAAGAGAATTTTTGTGTCTTATTAATACATGAATGAGTGCATACAGTAAACACTCAGACTGTGAGACTATGCGTTGGTAGACTATAAGACTGTTTCAATAATTTGCGCCACCCTCGCTCGCATCGTTGTCCAAAGAGATTTATTAGTTGGGCGTTAATCCCCTGCGGCCTAATACATCATTTCAATTTGTTGCAAGTCCTGTTTATTTGCTGAAGTTTTCGTGTGGGTTTGAGTGTGAACAGCTCTACGTGGCGGGGGAGGAGGGGGAGTTGCGAGTGGGAATAAAAGGGGAGGACTTTGCTGAGGAAGAGATGTCTTAAAGAAAATTGCCAGCCATCGGCTAAAACTATTTCACTTATTTACTTTCATAACTTGCAAATTGTCAACTTATTGTTGCCCCCCGCCATAAGGCAGGGACAAAAAATAGAGAGGAAAAACTCCAGAATGTAGTGCAAAAGTTTTATGCTGCGGCAGTTGCTCGGGTAAGTGCCTTATTATGTGGAACTGGGCGTGCCGGGGCGTTGCTTGTGTCCAGCACTTTGGTTACAGAGCTCCACACTTTTGTTACCACTTCATCGATAGCCAACTGACAGCAATATCTTTTCCTTCCTTACTTAGGTGCGTATATATAATTTAATTAGCTTAAAAGTCGGTATCTCTGTGTGGTTCCTGTGATTGTGCCAGTGATTTATATTGACAGCTTTGTATGAGCACTGGCCAATAAGTGTATTAGCCAAGTGAGTTATCAGCTACCAAAGTGAAACTTTACTCTTTCTTCGATGTGAGCGGTGGCTAAAAATTACTTACTCAAGGTCAGGTCTTAAAAAAAAGATAACTTTATCGTTAAATATAGTTTATTTTATTTCTAAAAAAAATTTAGAAACAAATCAAAATGAAATAAAATTTTTAAAATGAAAAGTCTCAAAGAAGCTGGAGATTTCTATAAAAGGGTTCTCTTTTATAATATTTCTAATTAAGTAAGCGAACATTGAAAATTAACTTAGTATATACGTGGCCTCAGTCCCAGATTTATGCCCGTTGTGGAGCGTAGGATCAAGTTCATAAGTGTCTTAACTGGTTCACCGAGTGGCAGCAGTTCAAAATGTCTCAGCATTTCGCTAATTGTGCTTTTCATCTCGAGCATTGCAAACTTTTGGCCAATACAGTTGCGAGGACCCGCCGAAAACGGTGCATATGCAAATATATCGATTTTACTGTTATTCTCCGGACTAAAACGATCTGGATCGAATTTCTCTGGTTCAGGGAAGAACTCTGGATCGCGTTGGGCATGATATGTGAGCATCATGAGGTTCATACCGGCCGGAAACCGTTTGCCATCTGTACAAAAAGAAAAAGAAGAAAATTAATATCTAAAATTGAATCATAGTTTAAATGTCAACTTACCCAGCGTAATGTCTTCTGTTAGGTATCTTCCGATCATGGGCACTGGTGGGAACAAGCGTAGCGATTCCTTAATTACACACTCCAAATACTTCAGTTCGCCTAGATGCCGCATGGTGATTGGCGTTGTTTTGTCATTGCCAAGCACTTCAATGACTTCCCGGGCGGCGCGCTCCTGCACCTCCGGATGTCTGGAGAGCAAATATGATGTATAGGAGATGGCACTGGTGGTGGTGTCGTGACCCTCAAACATGAAAGTGTTCACCTCCTCACGAATATCCTCATTGCTTAGCGGTTGGCCATCCACAGTCGACTGCAGCAGGACATCCAACAGCGCCATGCGACGTTTGCTGCCAATGTCTTCGTCCTCAGCACTTGTGGAGCTTGCACCAGACTCTAATGACTTTTGCAGGGTATTGCGTCGCTCCGTGATGACACTGTCCGTAAAATCTTGCATAGACTTGATGTGCTTATTCAGTTTGCGATAGACCATTGGATAGAAGATTCGCATCGTTGCATCGAATCGCTGCAGTGGTCTTAAAAAACGCTCAGCAATTATGTTGGACACACTGCAAGTAGCAAATGGTTAGGGAAGTGTTCCAGGATATCAATATAGAAATATGGTGTCACTCACATCTTCACTGACTGCACATAGGGAAAGTCGGGTTTGAGCTGTGCATTAATTTTGACACCCATCGATGTCTCCGCAATAATGTCCAAGGCCGCCAAACATGCGACTGGGAACATATTGATGACAGTCTTGCCATCGGCACGTTCGTATAATTTCTCCACCATAATAGAGCTCTGCTGATCGAAGACCTCGACAAACTGTTCGAGTATCTTAAAGTGAAAAGTGGGCGTGATAATCTTACGGCGTCTAAACCACTTCTTCCCGGTGCTGAGTAGTAGACCAGTGCCCAACCAGCCATTCAGTAGACCATAAAGTTTATTTTTTGTAATCGCCTGTTGACTGCTTAATATGGCCTCAATCATTCTGGGATCGGCGGTGAAAAGGCCCACCTCATTAAACAGGCCAAACGATATATGCTTGCCATATTTATTAATCAAACGCCACAACATGTCCAGCATAGCTGCAACAGATTATATAAAATATCAGTTTAATTGCTTACCTATTTATTTAATGCATACTTTCAGCGCTTTCGCCAATCATAAGAAGCGGCGCACTTCCCAAAAGTGGAAGTGAAATGGGTCCCTTAATTCCAGCTTCAGCGAACATTGCTTTTGCTCGCCGAGTTTTCAGATGGTGCAGGAGGAATAGTCCCAATAGCAGCAGCGCTGTAATTTCCACAATCATTATGGCAATATTTATATATAAAAATAGAAAAAAAATATAACAACACTTTTTATAAAATGTATTTCTAAATTAAAGCAGCTGCTTGCTTCCGCAGCTATTGGTGGACTGCTGGACAACTTCAAATTGTCCAGTTTTTATGTACTTGGCAGAGATTAGTGTAAAAACATGGTGATTAGATAAGGCGCCTTATCGAAGAGTGCTTTCCCGTCTGTCTCTTTTTTATTGGGAGTACTTAAACATTCGAGTTAAGACCTATGAACTATAGGAAATTGACATCTTATCAGCTTTCCAATGCATTACAACAAAGAGTTTCAGCTGCTGACTGAAGTGTTGAAAATGAAATGGTCATGATGATATCAGTATTTTAATGCATTATGGGATTGGAAAGTCTACTTAGTTAAGTCAGGTTTGGAAAGCATCATTCTAATTATAGAAATTCATTCAACATCGCTGAACATACAAACAGCTGCATTTAATAAAATATTTGTAAACATTTTCCTCCCACATTCTCGAATTTCTAGCCATAGAGCAAATTTCTCTGTGTTTGAAATATAATTCGAAAATTTAAATTTGAAAGTGTACTCTGGGTGCATTCTAGCAATAAAATTACTCTCAGCTATCGCATACTCTATTTTTACATGTAAATTGCTCTCTGTATTTTTTACAAAAATTCATCGGCCACAAATCGAAGGCATATTTTGATCATCGAGTCGTGTGTGTATTCTACTTGTTGAGCTCTTTAATCTTAGAGAATTGGAATAGCACCGACTGACACACTTAATTTAAATATTTGACCTTACATTTTATTTTTGTCTGTTCTACTTTTTGACCTCGTCAATCGAGTCTCTATGACACATATTTAATATTATACATTTTGAATGATTCAATTTTACAGTATTTTGTGAAAGTTTATATATAATAAAATAGAAAAATGAAAATGGTAGAAATGTTAAGCCAAATATAAAAATCCGCCGCTCTCCTGATATCGCTGATAAGATACTGATAATACCACTTTACTGGCCCAATAAAAAATAAACAATAAACAATAAACAGTAAAAAGAAACGTTTCAACTTCAATGATCAGTTGATAAGGAGAAAAGCTTATTCGCAGCTTTAGTAAAGAAAAGCAAATGTTGAGAAAGGTCCAAAAATTTATATTTAATAATTTTTGTTTTCTTCTTAAATAATCTTATCTTTTCGATAAGAAATGTTGGTATTTAATCGCCGACGCCTAATTTTATTATGGCATGTGCAATGTGTGTGTGATAATTTAATGTAGGATAGCATTTCTTTTTTGTCGCTTTTGTTGTTTCTTTATTGAATCGGAATTTGCACAATTTCCTCTAATCAACTCAATTAGTTTAAATGTAATAATAACTGTTGTTAAGCAGCCAGCAAAAACGAAACGAGCCAAACCACAAAACGTACAAAATGTTGTGGCTTCTACAGCCATGTGTGTTGGTGTATGGTGGGGGGGGGGGGGGATTGGGGGTGTGTGTCGTTGCGACAGAGTACAAATTTGCATAGAGCTACATTGAGTAACAAAAGTATTTGCATATTGTATGACTGCTGTGACGTCAACCCACAGATAATCACACGTACGAGGGCCTTGTCCTGACCGCTGCTCCTTTATTTCCGCTTGTTTCGATACTGTTTCGATTTCTGTTTTGGTTTTATTTCGTTGTCGTTTTTCCTCGTTAATTTTCTTTTTCCTTTTTTTTTTCTATCTTTGCTCGGTTTTATTTGCATGAGTTTTGTTGTTGCATTTAATTTCCTATACGGTGCTCTGTTTATGATTACCACTACGACCCGTTTGGGGCAAGGAACAGCTGGAGTTGCTATGGTGGCACTTTCGATCTCTGTCGTTGGCATTTGGATGATTAATGTGCTTACACAAGCAACGAGCGTTGCGGTCGACTCTGATTTAAAAGGGTTAAAGGACGTAAACACAAACAAACTCACACACACACTCACACACACATACACACACATTTATATATCGAGGCCTCTTCGTGTAATTTTATTTATTATTCTTTTCTTGGAATTGACTCACACATTTGCAGCAAGATATTAAAAATGCTCCTTTACCCTTTTAGTAGTATTTGCTTATTATCATGATATGTGAGTTTTTTTTTTTATTTTTCCTTCTTTTGTTGTGGTTGGTTTTTTGTTTTGATTTGCTTCTGCGTCAAGAATTTAATTAGCGTAAAAGCCGGAGGCCTTAAGGCCAATTCGCATACAATTTAACCAGTGCCATGAATTTTCTTGTCTCACATCTTGTTCAACATTTCGTTTGGGTGCATCTGCCATTTGCTTTCATTTCGCAAAGGGGCCGTCGCATAATCTTTTTGCACCACGTTAAGTGGCTGGAATTGAAATTTACGATTGCAAGAAAAGGTAACACATATAAATGTGTGCCAACTTGGCCAACAACTGGAGTGTGGCCAAGGACAGCGTTGAGCATCCTTAAAAAAAAACAACTGATTCACGAATGTGTTTTGCACACTTAAAGAACATGTTAAATAAAATGAACTTAAACTAAATTAAGCTAACTAAAAAATACACTTTAAATTGTCTTAAAAAATTATAATTGCTTAAATATCTTTTACATGTTTAAAAAAAAGTTTCTGTTAATATTTATATATTTATTAGCTCTTCAGCTTGGCAAACAATTTGTTTGGCTCTTTGGTCTTGGCTGTAAAGAATGCCGTGTCACGTTGCCATATCTAAGATAAGTTTTTAAATTATTTAAGTGGCATTGACTCAGGACCCCAGCGAGTCGAGTTTTGTCCGGGGCCAGCGCGAACAGCAGGTGCCAATATTAAATAGTTTAAATGTGGGCCAGTTCTGGAGCTGGTCGGGTCTGACTGACTTTATGGCCGTGATAAGCAGGGCAGACCTTTTTGATTTGGTTTAGGATTTGCGGTTGATGCAGCCCCCAGTTGATGTACCCCTGTTTGCCTTTTAACTCGTTAGTTATGCGCCAAGCCGGGGGACATGAAAAACGGGTGGATCTCCGTATATGAGGAGGAGGACGGAAGGGCGCTGGGCTTAAGGTTCATTTAAAAGGCCAGTGCCGCATGTTTGGGGTTTTGTGTGTGTTTTAATATGACACCTTTGCCGATGGTAATTTATCACCTCAGCACTGGGGACATATGCTTTGGGGGCCCAGCCACTGCTTCTCTTTGTTAGTGTGTGTGTTTCCGTGTGTGTGTGTGTGTGTGTGTGTTTTATAATCACTGGGGGGATTAGGCTAACACTGACTTTTATGTGGGGCTCAACTGATGCTGGCTGGCAGATAATTAGTGAGCGTCCAGAAGATTTATGCACGCGTGTAAATGGCTTAAAGTAGCTACCAAATAAAAGCAAATTAAATATAAACAAGCTAAGCGTCTAATTAAATCGCAGCAATAGGCCAGCAATGGGACAGCTACCCAACTCAGCGCTGTCAAAATTATGAAATGTTCATCAATCTGATCTGGCAGGTGGCAGCTCCAAGCTTGCACTGGTCATTCCTTGTCCCACAAATCCACCAACTGTTAATTAAGTTTTGCCAACTAAATGTCATCTTTTTTTTGTGCACCTTTATCAACTCTGAAATTGGCATATTAAAATAGCTAAGCCTTTTTCAGGATGCCACATGGCGAACTTGTCATGCATTTGCTCTAAGAAAGTGGTTTTCAATCAAAATAAACATATGTGGTATTTACATAGTATATATTAACTTAACAGCTTTTTATATATAGTTTCCTTTAATACACATTCTATTTGTTTGCATTCATTCGATTTGCCATTCTATTTACTCAATACTTGACCAAAAACAATTGGAATTTCAAATGTAGTTTTATAAATTGTATTCATGGCAAGCATTAATTTTTCTATTTTTCTCTTTGCGGTTGAATCACAGTCAAATCAATGCAAATTTTAATATCACTCGTGTGGATATCGAAAAGTGTTAGTTTTACCATTCAACTGTTTTTGCCAACAGTTTCAAGCGGTTTTTTTTTCTCTTTTTTTTTATTGGGCAACGGCTAACGAGCATCAGCCAAGAGGCTAGCAAAATTTCGATAGTCATTGGTATCTTGGCAAATTATTAACCAATTTGTAGCTGCTTTTTACTAACATGCTGGTTGGGCTGGCAAGTGTCCTGACAACTGAACTTGGTATCTGGGCTGATTTTTTTCCTGCTTCATTTTGTATGCGTGACATGTAGAAAGCTGTTTTGCCAGCAGTTGGCATTTTTTTTTTTTTTTGCTTGTTTTCTAGTTGTGTGTGTGTTGTACCCTCATCGTCATCATCATAATCATCATCATTAGCAAAGGCCTTGGCAACCGCAGAACAGGAACAACAACGATTCCCGCAGATCAAAGAACTTTGGCAAAAATTAAGCTCACCTATGAATTTGCCACGTCTGCGCTAATGAGCCATAAAAATGAGGCCTAAACACCTGTCCCATTGCCCCAGATTCCAGGCGCGTCCCTCTTTCTTACTATCTCAGATATGAAGTCTCCCGAAAGATAACAAACCATTGAAGTATGTTATGTATATCAAGGTTTAATGTCATATTATCGTTTAATATTTAAGATTTAAATTCGATCTGCAATTCATAAAAGATAAAGACAAGTTTTTGCTAAAATTCATAGATTGTATTTTCCAAAAGAGAAGTTGTTCCACCAGTTTGTTTTGCCTTATCTAAGCGTACTTTTGCCAAAACTTTCCTATCGAAAAAAAACAAGCAAATAATATATGCAATTTTTTTTGAAAGATATACATTATGTTAATATTCGCACAACACTTTTGTTTTGTGTTGTTCCCTACTAGTTTGTGTGTGTTTGTGTGTGTGTGTTTCCTCTTCGTATTTGTATTTATTTTTGGTATGTTTTGCTCGTTTGTCGTATGGTTGGTTCTGTGGGACTTGGCGGCGTCGGCGGGACAATAAATCAAAGTTTATAATATTCATTTCAAATTCACAATGGCTGAGCTAAAAAGTTTGTTAAAGCTGCAATCCGCCGCGATCTCCAAATTAAACAGCAACTTTGCAGCACTGCTAAATATTTGGTCAACGGTTTCTGCAGCGACAACCCTAAAGCAACCCCAGCAACTGTTTTATTATTAACTTCATTTGCTGGCGCGC
Source organism: Drosophila multiciliata (assembly GCA_037043605.1). Taxonomy (NCBI): domain Eukaryota; kingdom Metazoa; phylum Arthropoda; class Insecta; order Diptera; family Drosophilidae; genus Drosophila; species Drosophila multiciliata. The sequence continues at coordinate 12,571,462 of JBAMBF010000589.1, forward strand.
CACAAAGCGGTAAAGTTTAACTTGCACTACACCAAAAGGCACAAAATAACACATCTATATATATATATATATATATATATATATTTTGAGGAAGAAAAAAAAATGAAAGACATAACATAAAATAGCAGTTATAAAAAGCGCACGAAACTTGTTTGCTGAAGAGCAGAAGTAAGAAAAAAAAAATTTTATTAGCCACTGCCATTGCCTTTTGCGACGCCCAGCTCCCAAAGTTTTGCCAGCGTACTGAAATACTTATAAGAAAATCAATCCCTACGGCCAAGTCAGGAATTCTGAGTATTTTATTTATCAACTCACGCAACGCACAGCAAACCCACAAAAAAAGAGAGCAACGCCAAAAAAAAAGAAGGAACACAAACCCAAAAATAAAAAAAAATAAAATAATTCTATATAAAAAAAAAAATGCAACCTGAACAATTTCCAGAGTTTCAATTCAACTTATGAAACAGCCCGCGGCCATATCGATTTCACGCTTGACGCTAAGAAAATTAACTTTGCCAAAGTAGCAGCGGCAACTCCAAAAACCAACAGCCGGCGGAAAAACAGCAGTAACAACAGAGGGGAGTTGCGGTAGAGGGGGGGGGGGGAAACGTCGCAGATACTTCGATGCGTATGACAGTGGGCTGTTGCAAGCAGCATGGGTAAAAAAGAGCAATTCCTAAGCCCGGCACGTACTGCGGGTCCCAAATATTGTAAGTGATTTGGTGAAGTTCGCACTGCAAAAATAACAAAAAAAAAAAAAAAAAAGAAGCCAAGAAGCAGCCACAAAAAAGTTTCACATGTGCGCGTCGCAAAAAGGTGTTTTTCAGCAGAAAGCTGGAGTTGGAGCTGGGCAACGTGCCTGCAATGCAGGAGATGCTCCTGTGTGCTCCTGGCTTCAGTGCGCCTAATTTGCTATACATTTGAAGGAGAATGAAGCTTGAGCCGTGGCTGGTCGCATTGGTTAGAGGCCAATTTTCATAATTCACTGGCGCACCCCCCAGTCAGACTTTGAAGTTCACTTGAAAACTGGTCATTAGCTGTACGCACTGCAAGCACTTTTCAAATGTCATTTGCCATTTGGTGTGGCAACGATTTTGTGGCCTGTGCCCCCCATACTTCAGCTTCATTAGGCACACACTGTGTACTGTGAGTGCTGCCACATGCACTGTCTATGTGTGTGTGTGTGTGTGTTGCTGTGGGTGTGCCAACCAGAGATACACCCAATGCAATTACTGCAAAAGTTCGCGCAAACAACTTTTTGACTTTGGCGCATTAAATTCAATGAAAGTGCCATTATTTGGAGCAATGGACAATGAATGCTGCACAGCCAAGTAAATATATGGAGAATGGCAGTGGTAAGCGGGTACAGGGGATGCGCACTGGTCAGCGCCATGGTCCACACGAAATGTACGCCGCAGCCAGCAATGAGCTATGTATAAAACCCCAGTGTACTGGTTATGGATGCATAGATATCAAGATAGGGATGGAGTGGTAGGGTGCGGTGAGGGAGCTCTTTGATTTGTCTCGCAAATTGGGAAATGGGAAAAGCGCGCATAATGTTTCCATCGGGCGAGAGCAGACGGAAAAAAAAAAAAATCCGCATCCAAATTGAGTTGAGCGATATTATCACCAATGTCGCATCTAATGTGTCCCATTCCATCGGGCAGCTCCATTGGGGTATTGAGGCAACTGTATCGAACCAATTTTCCGCTGATTCATTGACGAAGATAGCCAGGGCCAGTGGAGAACGTGCTAATGTGCGATTCTTCTTTAAATTATAACCTAACTAAAGTTTTTACAAGTAAAATTAGACAACAGACTCCTCTGAATCCAACTTTTATATTCTAGTTTTATTGCCAACTTTCCCTTTGGTATTCCCCAATCGATCTTAAAGAAATATGTTCAGTTGGCCAATATTATTTAAACGGATATTATTTACTAACTGCAAGGCGTTGCCATTAAATTGGTCCTTTTTACTGCTAATAGAAATCGATATGTATCGGAATACAATGGTTAATCGGAAAATGTTAGCAGCGCCGTAAAAGTAGAAAATTATACAAAATTGGCTGGCGAATTGGATTTTGTTCACTGCACATTGATGCAGTCTCATATTGCATTCGCAAACAAATGAAGCAATCAGAAATATCGCACAATACGCATACGCAGCGTGTAACAGACAACTGTTGCCACATTGTTGGCCAGTTGGCCAGTTCTCTTACCACTGGCCTACAACAATGCGAGCTGAATTGAATTTGTAGAAAATATATTCGCAGCTTATTACAATTCCAGTTTTTGCACATTTGCTTTTGTTTCATCTGTATTGTATTGTGAAATTTCCTGTAGTTTGTAGTATAGTGTAATTTAATGTTTATAAACACTTGCATATTTATACGAAGTTTGTGGTGAACTTTCTCACTGCGGCTGCCTTCACCTTGTTGTGGCAAAGCTGCACAATAAACACATTGCTTAAATTGTTTTAATTGGTTTTTGTCTGCACTAAATTAGTGCAATTAACTAGCACACTTGATTAGTTTAGTTGTGCCGAGACAACATCGGCTTGTGGCACGTGTCTACAAATGTATTAAATTAATTAGTTGGCGCTGAGTGGTGTTGCAAGTTCGTTGACTGCTTTTTTTTTAAAATCAAATTGATAAATTACGAGGCGCTAACAGCTAAATTGCATATATTGTGTATAAAAGTTTACAAGTTAATTAAAGTTGGATTCTGTGTCTGAATGAATGTCGCTTCTTAACTATCGGACATGGGCAATTGGCTGTGCTACTTATTTATACCATGTCCGCCGGGTAAAAGCAATTTGCAATGACAAAATAAGTGCACAGCGAAATGTCACAATAATAAATGATATGCTAAAGTCGCCGCATTTCAAAGTCCAGTACAAAAAAAAGTTGCAACATTGAATCAGCCACTTCTCAGACAAATGCCCAACTTTAAAGTACTACTTAAACTTTACTCTAAAAAATTCCTTACTAATAAAATAATTAATTTACTATTCATTGAAACTAATCCGCATCCAAAAATATTTTTTTATAAGCCTTATAATTGACACCTTTTTTTTCCAAATTTTTTAAAAATATCAAACTTGCTCTTGAGTTCATTCTACACCACATACCATATCCTTAAAGGGTATTAGAATGAAGAGCAACTCGTGGTGCAGCTGACCTGCTGTACCCTCCGGCTTGCAAATCATCTGTGGAGCGGTGTCGTCATCAGCCAGAAACTGCATGTGGCACTCATTAATTCCATTGCCATTGCCTTGCTTGCCTCGGGTGCAACAATATATGTGTAGCTGTCTGCGTGCCCGAATTCATATAAATCATATAAGACTACAGCCATATTTTAATGGTCGTGCCAAGCAGAAAACCACATTGAAACGTGAAGCAACATTTCCGCCAGATCAGAAATGTTTTCTCAATATTTTATGCATTTGGATGCACGACTGGAAGCTCAAATAGTTTTATATACTTTTATTCAGGCCAAAGTTTTTTACCTGCCATCTGTGATATATCTGAGCCATAAAAAGTGCACATGCAACATTTCACCAATAACAAGTTCAATGTTCAGTTCAATATTGGCCACTTGTAATCTGACAGAAACAAATTGTCAATTGTTGATTATGTTGATTGAAACGCGTGTAAGAAATTGAGATGCAGAAATATATATTTAGAATCATTCAATCAATCTTCCAAGATAAGAAAAAAAATTGATAAACTATCGCTAAGTACAGTTGTGGAAACGTTTAAATATAATATTTATTTTTTGCCCATCGATTTGTTGTAAAGATTTTTAATGTTTGTTGTTATCTGTTCCATATTTTGGTTTTGGTTTTGGCCGAAAGCTGGTGAATTTAGTTTTTGGCAACTAAAACTGATTAAAATTTCAGCGGTGCATGTCATGAAATCTGTGGTACTCGTATCCTCCAGTGGGTTGTGTGTTGTGTGTTGTTCGTTTTGTGTGGCAACATTTTGTTTTGTTTTAATTGCAAAACATTGTCAACACAGATTTGCATGGCCCGCGGCAAGAGCTGCGCTGACAGCGTTATTAGTTGGACCTTTACTGGACCTGGACCTGGACCTGGACCTGGACTAGAGATGTGGGCGGGCGACTTTATGTGTTTTTCTTTGGCCGGTGCATATAAAATTCAGGTTGTTGAAATATTTTTATCAAAACATAATAAACAAATTTACATTTTAGCAACAGTATTTTTTCATATTTTTTTTTTTTTTGCATACGCACACTATGTATTTTCCACCACTATTATTATTTTTTTTTTCTGGTAACTGTTGTCAGCAATTTCAGTGTCGTCAGTTTGTTTTTTGCCACAAAAACTTTTTTGATTAAGTGTATGAATGTGAATAATTTTGTATTATTCTGTTACTTTTTGTTTTTCAACTACTTTTCTCTTTATGTCGCACTAATTTAAAAATGCATTTCATGCATGAGCGCAAGGGGTTCCAACGAATCAACTCAATTAAAACCGAATTTAAAGTTGAAATCCTGTTTTGCTGTGAACTACTCAATTAACAAATACAAAATGTATATAGCTATTACTGGTTGGACTATATATTTATGTATTTGCCAAATGTCTGACATTAAAAAGATAAAATAAATAAAGGGTTGGAAATAACATTCATTTGGTGGAAGGGATTTGATCTTTGGCAAAAGTGCATAACAATTAAATTGCTGAAATCAGTTAAGATTGTAGTTGAATTCTTTGTTTCTTTGTTAACTATAATATTTCCGCTAGAAGTATTACGCACTTTTGGTATCATTCGTAAACTGTATTAGTTAAGGCTACTGCTTATTTAGCTGTTTCATGCACAATAATCATACGCAATGTGTCCCATTTAACCATCAGCTGCGTGTGTAAGATTTTCAATTTGTTTTGTTTTCCTCACTTTTACACACACACGCACACACGCACACACACACACTCTCAGACGCAGAGACATAAAAAAATAGCAAGTTTTGCTTGCCTTGCCAATGCCATTTGGAGCTAAACTTTATATATTTTGCTATGGTAACGGTTATCATAGCCAGCGGCGGGTTGGTTGGCTGGAGAGGGATCGTGGGTCGTTTCATCAACAGCAAGACGCGATTTTGCTGCTTGCTTCTACGGACTACTACAGTTGGCCTTAATAACAACACTTGTCGTAATATCATTTTTATGCCCGGGGTTGGGTTCGGTGCCGGGGCTAAATCGTTTTTATGACACGCACCATGCAGGCGCTGGGTCTTCGTGTCATATAGTTCACTCACTCTCTCTGTCTCTGTGTGTGTGTGTGCGAGATAAAGAATTGATTTTATAGCGTCAAACATGCGATTATTAAAGCAATAGAGAGAGAGAGAGAGAGTGAAAGAGAGAGGGGTTAGTGGGTTACAATCTGCGGGAGGGCGCCAAGTCAAAGGATGTCACCTAGAACGATTCGGGTGTCGGGGCAATAAAAACTTTGGCACAGCTCATTCGATTTCTTTTGCTTTTCCTCGCTGGCAGCTTAGTGCTGAGCCAAGTGAAAATACAAATATATATTAATATTATATCCTACGAAGCAAACAAATACAAATAAAAAAACAAACTAACAAACAATTTCGCCCACTTTTGTCAGCAGCAATAAAACGATATTTATGAGAAGTGCCCGGGCACTGACCGGGGATCGGTTTAGTTAGCTGCGATGAGACCGTTTTACATAAATCAACCAAATTGTCCTCTGTCGCATCTCCTTTGCGCGTGTCGGCGGCATCTATGACTAATTACCTTACCACAAAGTTAGCAAAGTCAATTAAAACTTGTCGCTGCACCTGCAAATCCAAATTGCAAAATTTTACAAAACACGAGCACTCCAATTAGTGAGTGTGCAAAAAAAATAATACCTCTATAATTAGATTGCTGGATTACCTTATAACACTAACCCTGAAAAATATTGTCGTAATTATTTGCGAGAAAATTAAAGCAAGCAGTTGACAATATTTAATGTGAAGGCTAAATTTTATTTATTTAAAAACATATACTCAGTAATAACCTGTGAAACAATTCTTTCTATGTTGGGGCCGAAAGCGGATCCGAAATGGGGGCCAGATAGGAGCAGAGACAAATGACAGATTAGCGCAAATATTTATTTTAATGTCATCCATGGCAACGTTGCGTTAACGGTTAAGGGTTATCGTGAAGTCAGAGGGACACACACAAGCGTTGACGATTGCTCCGATGATACACGGTTATTATGTTTGAATGCCCTGGGCAATTGGCTGTGTGCAGCTGTGTGGGGCGCCTCGATGTTGGATGCCCGGTGGATGGCCGGGTTGACGCTTATATTGCCCATTAAGGACAAAGTCATAATGAGCAGTCGGTTTGCTGAAATGGGCTTAAATAACTACAACTATGTGAAACGTGTGGCGTGTAGCTTATATAATAAAAGTAAACAGCCAACAAATGGTGCTAAAAACTGCATTTATCAGCAAACAGCAAGTTTTGTGAGAGGGTTGCGAACACTGCGAAGGGTTCGCTTCTAAAATTGATACGCAGCCACAAAGCTGAAAGTGGTTTTTGTTGCTCCATTGTCTGTGCTAGTTGCCCCAACTCGGAACAATTATTAAATTGCTGGCATCCACTGAAGTTAATGACAGTTGTTGGTTTTGTTCTCCAAAGGTTATTGCTGGACATTGAGCATGTGAGACTTGCGTGTTTGCAATAAATTTGAGAACTTTTATTGATTAAAGTTGCAAACAGATAAAGCGACAACATTTATATTGAATTGAATATGCATTTATTTAATATAAAGTTAGTTGATAATGAGAAACAATTTAGCTTATAGCAGCCAAGTTAAGCTAAATAATATTTTTTGCCTTTATGATTTCCCTTAGTAATTACTCGCATGAGCTTGAGCAGAAATTAAGTATTATATTATCATAATCGTAACTAATTATAATGTTGGCTTAAGGTCAAAATGCATTATAAGTTGCTCAGAAAAAATATTGGATAAAATATTTACATGTTAATATGAAGGAAAAACTGACGCAGAGACGGCCAAATGGCCAAGTTAATTATCGCATTCGAGTGGGCGTATATTGCAGCTAAGGCAAAGCACAAAACTTATCAGAGCCAACTTTCGCTTTTTGCCAAATCAGAGCAGAAAAGTTAAGTAGCCAAAGATCAAGAGTCGTCTGTGCCCTTTATGCAAGCCAAAAGAAAAACTGCTTACGAACCAAAAAAAAATAAAGAAGAAGAAGAAGAAAGTAAAGTGGGGGTTGGGGAGTGGCAGCAGTTTTGTTTAGAACTTGCCACAGATTTGACTTTGTGGCGCTGCTCCAGCTTTAACTGTTGCTATTTTGTATACAATTTGGCAAAGTTTTGGCTTAAGTCAGTCTCAGGCAGGGGTGGGTGGAGGGGATCGAGCCTTGAATTAATTATACATGCAGGTCACGTAAATATGATTGTCATGCCAGCAGACGATGGCAGATTGACCAAGATGCGAAATGAATCCAACGTAGTAGGCACTTCAAACACGCCATCGACTGGTCCATTGCTCCATTGCTCGATTACCCCCTTGCCCCCATTGATATATTGCCATGGCATTGCCCAGTCCAGGCCAAGTCCAGGCTAGATAAACTTAAGGACTTAAGCGGCTTGCATGCTTTGCTTAGAGCTCAGAAAGCTAGAGCCTTTTGGCCCATGGCTATGTACAGTGATTGAAGCCGAAACTTTAGTTCAAATCCCCCCAAAATAAAAGTATTTAGCTAATAAATTATACAAAAATTGAAACAAATTCCTTAAGCATTTGAGTAGCAGAGGAAGGAAGGAAGTTCTTGCCAGGCGACGAGTCCATGCAACTTTTTCGGCTCCCTGTCAAATTAATATTTAATTATGGCAAAATGGAGCTGGGGCAGGTCTATGTAGATATAACTATAATTATAGATATATATATATATATAGATATGTATTTACATACTATAAATATATTAATACTAAATACACAGCTCGGAGGTGGCAATGTTTTCCTGGTAAATAAAATTGCTGTGCTTGTTAAACGTAAGCCTTTTGCGGAAATTGCCACAACTGGTGGCAGTTATTAGAAATGAGTTACCTCTTGGCACAGCTACATGCAAAAGGTGCAACAAAAACCAACTTCAATTAGTGGCGCCTGTGTGCAACGAAATGCAGCATGTAAAAGAGTTGCATGTACACAGCGAGTAAACTGCTTGCAACACCACTGCATGCCAGAAGGTCACACTGTGCAGCAGGCAAAGGTTATTCAAATAAACAGCAAAAAATAAATTTGCAGAGTGTATAAAACTTTTAAGACTAAATTAAATAATTAAAATCATTCAACGCTTCAAATTCCGATAATTACAGGACGAGCTGCAAAATTAAAAACCCATCTTTGTTGCACATTGTTGCGCGATAATTAAAAGGCTAACAACAGCAGTTGCAACATGCTAAACAGCAAAAGCAGCTATCAAGAAACAAAAGCAAATTGCAAGTTGCGAGAAGTGACAACATTTTGTTGCAAGCCAAAAGCAGCAGGTGCATGAGAAGATGGAGTGTTGAAATTAGCGCTGCTCGTATTTACAGTTAAGCTTGTTTATATATAGATATATTGCTGGGTAAATATATATGACGACGGCTCTTAATGTGTTTGAGCCCAGCTTGGGGCCAAGCGGCGTATGCGTAATATAAATATGCCTGTAACATGTTCATGCTTATTACACATACGGCGCGTGGCTCCAACACACATTAGAACTCATTACACTTGCCGCTGCTGCTGCTGCTCGAAAGTAAATTTTAATTTCCTGTCTGAGAAACACACACAAGCAAATGAAACGCAACAAAACGAGACAAGCAAACAAGCGGCAGTTGCAGAGCGACTTAGGAAACGAATCAAGGAATTTGGTCTTGAAATATTTATGGGAGCAGTGGCCAGGAGTGGCAACCACAGCAAGTGCCAGTAAAGGAATTCAAATAAAGTTCATGTTCTCGTCACACACACTTACACACACACACACACAGGCACTCTTCACACGCTCAGCAGTCACGTTATAATTGATAGACAGTTGCAAAACGTGTGCGGCGCCTAAAAGTTGACAGGCCTTTTTTTTATAAGCTTTTCTTCGGCTCGAAGTCGCTGAATGTTTGCTTGGCTGTCTGTCTCTCTGTCTGTCTGTCTGTCTGTCTGTCTGTCGGGCTGTTTTGTTAATAAAAACACAAACACAAATGAGCGTGCGTAAAAAATTCAATTATGGCAGCCGTGTTGTGACAGGCGAGCGAGGCAACCGAGGCAGTCAAAAGGCACAACGAGGGGGCAGGAAATTAAATAAACTTGCAGGTAAGTGTTGCTCATAAGAAAAAGCAGAGCAGCTCCCCCCCCCCCCCCTCCGACAAAATGAACAATGACAGTTATGTGTAATTCCCTCATCTCGTCCAAAAGCATAACATTTAACATTGCCAGCAATCCCATTTGTATGTGTGTGTCTGTGTGTGTGTCTGTGTGTGTGTGTGTATCTATGTCCTATTTAAACAATGAGAGGGTCTCGCATTTTTCAGGCTTGTGTGGCACCGCATGACATTGCGGTTGCAGCCTTTTAGAACCCGAGGCGTGTGCACTTTATTTGTTTAATTAATGTTGCCTTGCTGCAAACTGTCTGCTCATCTGTCGAACCCTGCCTCTGCCACTGCCACTGCCACTGCCGCTGCCTTTTGCCATTTGACTTCTGCTGCCCTTTTCCCTTTCAGCCAGCTGTCTGTCGCTCTGTCTGTTTGTTATAGGCAAATAGACACTTGACATAAACATAGCTGAGATGAAAACTTGATTAAATGTGCCGCAGCGACAGCAGCAGTCAGGGTCCTTTCAGGATCTGTTCGCCTGTCACAGTGCGTGTGGCCAGCATCTGACAGTTGCCACCTTGACGTTCGCCATTCTCTGGCATCTCTGGCATCTGTGGCAGCTGTGGCAGCCGTTAAATAAACAAGCAGCCAACGTTGCTGCAGATGCTTGCATCGTGATTAAAACGGATTTGGGTAGGGCCACATCAACCGGTTGGAAAACCCCTAAGAGCCAAATAAACCACATTTAAATCTCTTAATTTCAACTTGCACTATAAGTGTTGTAAAATGCTTATATTAAATATTAAATATTGTATGTATCGAAATAAAATATGAAGTATGTTTCGACTTTTATTTTTAATTTAAATGTCTTATTTATATTTTTTAAATGCTCAAATATATTTGGAATACCAATCGCAATTCATTTCTCTAAAATAATCTGTGAATTTTACTTTAAATATCTTTAAAAACTTTTTAAATACTGCATTTTTAAGGAGAAATTATAACATAATGGTTACCACAATTACAGCAACAAAAACAATATGATGAAAAGTAGCGCCACAAGTTGAGGCATCAACAAGCCCATTTAAAACTAATTATGCCCCAACGTGCTGACGTTCAGATTTAATGGCAATTGCGTTAGCATTTTATTTACTACATTTAACTGCATAATGTGAATGCCGTTGCTCTACTACCACCACTACTACTACTACTACAATCTTCGCTTGGTTGCGTCGCCTTCTCCAGTTCCAGCTCCAGCTGCAGCTCCAGTTTCAACTAGAATTGCGTGTCCGCCTCCAATTTGGTCTTAGTGCCAGGCAAGCATTTTGCATGCACTTAACATGCATACATTCATATGTGCCAGTGTGTGCGGGTGTGTGTGTGTGTGTGGGAATGGCAATATACACACACATTCACACACACATGCAGCCACACGCCCCAAGCCAAACCGAACCGAAACTACTTAATGCGAAAAGTAGGCACAGTTCAGTCTCAGTCTCAGTCTCAGTCTCAGTCTGCTCCTTGATATCCTTCCCCCTTCACTCCCCTCTGGCTAAGTTTTGTGTGTCCTGGTGTACTGTTTAATGGATAATTACACAGCACAGCAGCCGTTTAATGCAACGGCATGTGTTTGGAATGCACATGTGTGTGTGTGTGTGTGTGTGTGTGTGTGTGTGTGTGTGTGTGTGTGTGTGTGTGTGTGTACTGAAATTGCACTTGACTTGACTCCGCTCAAGTGTCGTCGACGCTTCCAATGAGAGTTTCAAGTAGCTTGCTCACAAAGTGCAGACAGGTTAGTTAAGAGTTTATTTTAAATGATATTTATTTATAATGTTGTCTCTTGGTTGCCCCACCGCCCCCCACCCCCCTCTGAAATCTCATTTAAGTTGCAGATTACTTTGCATTTGCTGCAAGTGTGTTGTATGTTTGAATGGCAATTTGTGTATGCCATAAATATATGACATTAATTTATGTGTGTTGTTGGCCAAAACTGCAGTTGATATGCTGACTTTGGCCAGGACAAATATTGAGGAATATTAATTTAAGCACAAATTGCCAGGTGGCAACAGTTGTGTCACTGTTTAAATGGTTGCAAATGTATCTTGTGTTGCAATAGAGTCACTTTGAGCAATATACATAATTGGAAAGTGACATTTTGCATTCTTCAATAAATTGCAAATAATTAGAAACGACAATTTTCAATTTTCTTTCTCTGTCAAATCGTTTATAATAATTGTTACTTTAAAATGATTGATACTTATACATCAAAATAAATTAATTTTTAATGAATAAAATCAATTATTTTTAATTTTCACAAATTGTTTTACTTTAACTGATTATTTCATAATTAATATCATTTTCTAATAAAATTAAGATGTATTATTTGCCATTATTTTTAATAGAGCGTCCGTTAAAAGCCAGTTCTTAAAATACACTTAAAAGCAATTAAAGCTCAAAGTGAAGCCAGAATATTAAAATGTAATTACCCAAAAGTGGACTATAATTTTTTTAATTTGCTTCTAGCTGCGACAGCAGTGTAGATAATTAAATTTGAAATATGTATGTTCATTATGCGGCACTAATTTCTTAACGGTCTGGGCCATTATCATTTTTAATATTTTACTTTATGCCCGGCAGTATGTTTAGCAAATATAAATGTCAAATTGCGACGAGAGGTCAAAATTCCGGGGAATAAATAAAGCTGTTCTGTTTCCCGCTGCACCTCGGCTACTGTTTGACTGCCCGAAATCTACTTAATAAATATGGGCGAAAATGTGCAGCTCGAGTTGAAACATGAATTGAGAGGATACCAAGGATTCGGACGGCACCTGTCTGGACACGTGTTGTTCACAAAGTTAGTCAACAAACTTGCACATTCGTAGAACGCTTTGGCGCCTAGGGCGCTCATAACGTGGCCAGTTGTCGGCCAACGGGCGACAGTAAACATTCGGTCCTCGTCCTCGTCCTCGTCTTTGACTGGCCACTCGCACATTATTAGCAGCCAGACAACCTGAAGCGCCATAAATAACATGCTGTGTGGCAATTCTCTGGCATTGCTGTTCCTTTACTTTTGTCCCATGTCCGACAATATAAATAAAACTCACACAAACTGCACAGTTTATGTTATTAGTTGGAATTTAATGTAATTTGTATCTTAAATTTCTTTTGCTGTGTTTTGCTTATTTATTTTTATTTTATGGGAATGCCAGGTGTAAGTAAAAAAAAAAATTATATATATATATATATATATATATATATATATTCCCGACGATTGAGATCTGTGCTCACTCACCCCATGAATCAACCACTCACTCTTTGTTTTAAATCATTCAAAAACAGCGAATCAGTTTAATTAAGTCAGTCAATAATACTTCAATCAATCAATCACCTACTTATGCAAACCCCATTTAATTTAATAAATATAATCAATCAGTTAATTAAATCAATAAAATCGTCAGCAATCAATCACCAAATCTGTCGTTTAAGTCAACATCAATCAATCATTTATCTCAATCACAATCAATCATTAAAATCAATAAATCAATCACTTACCTCACCTTTTAAATCAATCAAAATTAATCAAAAAAATCAATCAATCGATCACCAACTCACTCCCCTTTTCCAAAATCATCATCTTCTTCTTCGCATATCAATCAAAAAATGATCTGTTGCCCGCTTGTCGAGCTAAGCTCGAATCAAATGGAAAGCCAGCAATATGACATTTCAATTTTCATCAACAATGGGAAAGCAGCCGCAGAGACACCTGCACAACAACAAAAGAGGCAACAACAGCAGTGGCAACAACAGCAGTGGCAACAACAGTAGCAGCAATGCCACCATAAACAACAACAATAATAAAAAAAAGACAACAACATCGACGCACTTCTAATACAATACAAACGCAATAATATCGGATTTCCGTTTCCGCATCCGTTACGCAGCGCAGTTTACAGTTGCCAGTTTACTGTGGATTCACTGCTCTCTCTCTATCCTGACTGCTGTTGAGCACTGGAGTTATTTTTTGTTGTTTTTTTTTTTGCTGCGCACAATATGATACAATTTGTTGCAGTTACCATTGGTTGCTGTTGCGACTATTGCCCAACAGCAGCAGCAACAGCAGCAACCAGCAGCAGCTTTGAAAAACAATTTAGAGCTCACTCGCTTTCTGCCTGGCACTTCAAGCACGCCAAAGCAATAAAAAGTTGTCCAAGTCTGCAACGTATGAAATAGTGCCGAAGCCTTTCATACAGTAGCACACACACACACACACACACACACACACACACATACACACACACAATGAATGCATGTTGACAATGACGGCAATCTGCGCAAAGTTCAAGCGACTTAGAAAGGTGAACTGAGTGTGTGTGAGAGAAGTGCGGGGAAGTGCGAGAAGTGCGAGAAGTGCGACTCCTGGCACGGAAATTGTCGCGCAAAGTGCAATAAATCGGCTGGTATTGCCTTGCAATGGTCTGGACGTCAAAGCTGCGGGGCCATAATGGATATTGATTGAAAGTAAGATTGATTTCATGTGTATATATATATTTTAGTTATGAATCAATCGAGGTCACATGGATAAAGCATGTTTGATTTCATAACTGAAACCATACAAAATTTACCAAACTTTGGCAAAGGCTTTCAGCTTATTCAGATGTTCCTTAAAGTTGAGTTAGCGAATTGGAATTCAAGTTCATTTTTGATGGGAAACATAATAATAATAATAATAATAATAAATATAATAATAATAAATATAATAATAATAATAATAAATATAATAATAATAATAATAATAATAATAATATTAATAATAATAATTATAAATATAATAATAATAATAATAATAATAATAATAATAATAATAATAATAATAATAATAATAATAATAATAATAATAATAATAATAATAATAATAATAATCAATAATAATAATAATAATAATAATTCTTTTATTCATTTTCTCTCTGCAAGCGCAGATTACACGCTGACTGACTTTTTAATCATATCATTGGCCAAGTTAAAATGCGGCTTGCCTTACCTTCGCATAAGTTGAATTTGTGCAATTGAAATTGATTTAATTTGCAAGAGGTAAGCACCAAGGCAAATAGGCAACAACCGCATTCAAATTGTGTGCCGCGTGGCAACTAATAATGCGCAAGAGCGTTGCACGCCATGCAAAAATCAACTCAATTACAAATAGCGGTGGCTTCTGCGGTGCAGGCAGCAGTAAACAATGTGGCTACCATCGAATATTATGGTTGGGATGCGGCCAGGACGACCAGGACAGCAAGTTGTGGATGGTAAGCCATGGGCAGTTGTGGGACAGATACCGAATGACTTTCCCCAAATGCCGCAATATACAAAATGTTTTTTAATTGTTTTGCATTGCACTGAAGGTAAAGCCATATTGAAGCTGCAGCTGGCGGGGTGGGGGAAGAGGGCTGCCGGTTTTTTTCTATACAAACAAACAGAAAATCTACACGTAGGCAGGAGAGTAAGCGTGTCGAGAATGCGATAGAAAGATTTAATTTCATTCGGTTTCAAAAAAAAAAACAGAAAAACAGCAACAAAATTTCCATATGCCACAATTGCATTTGCTGCTATTGTTATTGTTATTGTTTTTGTTATTGTTTTTGTTGCCTGCGGTTTGTTGTTCGATTTGTGTATGTTGTTGCAGTTAGCGATTTGTGCGAATGGGTAATGTGTATTCTTGTTTTTTTTTTTGGTTTTTCTGTGGGTTCGTCCAGTTTTAATCTCTTAAGGCGGCCAATTGACTTTTGTGTTTGTTTTATTGCAAACTTTTAAGCGCTTCGGTGAAGTTTCGCCAACTTTTTATTGTTAATAAATTTTGTGTATTTTCAATAAGCAAATAAAAGCCGGGCACATAAAAACTCCGCACAACTAACATAAAATGTATGACAAAAACAACAATAACAACAACAGACCGTTATTTATGACAATTGAGTTGAACCTACGAAATAAACAATATAAATATCAAAGTTTTTGTGTATGTTTTGCTGATTTTTATGACATTAATTTGTTTAATGCACAAAGGTGGCGGCAAAGGGCCCAGAAGCTGGTAAGTAACCAAAGCTTTGGCTCAATATTAAAATGAAAGCCAAGACATCTGGGATGAGATAGATGTGGCAAAAGTTTTGCGCTATCAGTTGCACAATTTCACAAAAACACTCCGTAGAAGGGGAAAAAAAAACAAATATAAAATGCGTATTCCCGATGCTTTTGTTTCCATGCGCTAAATCAGCATATAATCCTAAAGTATTTCCAATTTTATATACACAGCCAGCCCACAAACGGAATCCGCGGACACACATAGCGATGTCAAACAAACTTAAAAACATAAAAAAAAAATGACACAAAATACGCCTTAACTTCACAAACACCCCACAGCTCCCTGCCAGACACACACACGCACACACACATGCTGACAATTTGCAAGTTTCTGAAGGTATCTCAGCAAAGTTGATGCCACGCTTTTGTGTGGGGCACGTCGGTTGAAAGGCAACTAAGACGCACATACGTATCTGCTCAGGGGTCGTCAATCTAAGCCCCAAAATCTTGTCGTTGTCATGTCGTATAAATTAAATGTGTTTATATTAAATGTAGAAAAAGACACACAAACAAAGCACAAGCTCAAATTCGAGTTTTTTTTTTATAACGAAAATATCAGTTGCTTTTTTTTTTATTTTTTTATTTCACTCTTGTTTTGATTTTTTGGCATTATGTATTATAATAAGTTGCAGCTGTTTGAGTGGGTGAGCTGCTTGGGTATTTGATAAATATTGACATGTGAGAGGTTTTGTGTTTTGTTTTTGCCAATCTGAGACTGGACGTGAACAAGGATGCCAGATAAATGCTGACACACAATCAGTTGAGATCAGTTAACATTTCTCTCAAGATTGCTATTGGCCGTCGTGTTTGTTTTTACGTTGACAGCAAGTGACATTTCTCTGAGCCCTAAAAACCATAGTGTAAAAAGGTTTTTCTTGTGTGGGTTGTGCATATGTGTAGCTGTCATGCTGATATGATATGCCAGATATGCCAAGAATTTGACATGGATAAACAGTTTTAACAATCCGACTTTAAAGCTGTACACATAACTTGAGGAAGGTATTGAGTGCTATTTTGATATTGTGAAATATGTATTAGCTCGGAATCATTATTTGATTTTCCTTACTTATTTGCATAATTTAAATGAAGTTTAGATTCATATTTTGGAGTACCTCTATTTGTTTTTAACTTTAATTTAATTTAGAGTCACTTGATATATATTTAAATTAATTTTGTGTTGCTCAAATTAAAGTTGTAATTTTGATGCTGCCCTTTAAATATATTTGCCTCTTAATTGGTCAAGAGCGGACTCATTGGGATCGCTGCACAGTTCCAATTAAGCCATCGATATATATCTTAATTTACCGCTTCCTTTCGATTACTTCTGCGCTTTGTAGTTGCCGCCTGTTACATGCATATTTCATAATTTAATGCATTTGATTGTATTTTATTTATGTAATGAGTGAAATTTGCACAGTTGCTGCTTATTTTCTGCAGTTTTAATAATATAACGATGTGTGTAATTTTCGTTGCGTGTGCTGTTAATCCGTTGTATGGCCTTTTATTTAACGGAAATAATTCATTGCGTATGGCTTACATTGCGTATACGCGCTGTTACCTTACACCCGATACGTGTTTCTTTTGTGCATGCATAATGTTTGTGCATGAAGCCGGAAAATTTATGAAATGAAAACATTTTACGAATTGTAAATTAAGCAATTCCTTCAAATTTGTCAATTTCAAATGAACGCACAAAATGAGAAGCAATCTATAAATTAAGTTGACATCCACACTGGAAATGCTCGACACTCTCGACCAATATTCTAGATTGTGTTTACCTGAGGGAAGTGCCAACAATGGACACAAGCCAACAAAATCTATTATAAACCCTTTTTGGCGGCAAGACAAGTCGTAGGCATTAATGTTTCCGGTTGCGAGCCGACAATCAACGACATTATTTTGGATGGCCTCAGCCAAAGGAATGCGGCTCCAATTGAAATATCAGCGAGTGAACGAATCTCGAATGTTGTTCCCACAGCGGGATGAGCAGTGACCGCAAAATGTTAGCCGTATGCAGCGAACCGGAAGGAAGCCTATGACCAAAATGCCGCTTCCGCTTGCCGTATTTCGTGTCCGGTTGTGTTTGTTTCAAAATGCCGGCTCAAAATTAATAACCGAATCACTGCGGCCACATCGGCCATCTCCTCCTGCTGCTGATTAAATTGTGGCTCTCAGCCTTTTTATGGCACACGCAATGAGCTGCAGATTACTTAACTGCTGCCTTGGCTCTGACTTTGGCTATTCAAAACACATGCATATTTCAATATGCCACTGGCAGCTTTTGGTTATTGCAAGCAGTTGGTAGCAAGCATATTTTGCTTTTGGGTCACTTCCAGCTGCTGTTGCAGTTGCTGTTCCTGCTGCCGGCGACGTATGTAATTGTAGCGGGCTGAACCACACCAAAACTTGCAACATGAATAACTTGGCAAGCAAGAAAGCTATATGAAAACTTTCGCATCTGTCTGTCTCTGTGTGTGTCCGATAGAGAAAGATACGAAGAGAGGGGGAGAGGGGCAGAGAGATTTGCACTAAAATCACTTTGTGGTGACGCCACAACTTCTAGCCAAGTTAAAAACTATTGTCATTCTGTTAAGTGGTCACATTTAACACTTGGGGCGCTGACTCCGAGATGTGTACAGAGAAACAGAGAAATAGAGAAATAGAGAAATACTATATGAGAAAAGGGAGCGGAACTAACTGAAAAGCAATGAGTTATAAGCCATGGCTTGCATTTTCGTTCTTACTGCTGCTGTTGTGCTGCTGATAAATGAGCGATGTGGTGCGTGGTGCGTGATGGGTTGGATTTGGTGGTTGGATTTTCTAGTCATTATATTATTTTTACAGCTATAAGATATGTTTCTTTTTATCAAATATTAACAACTTTCACTCACATAAATTGAAGTGAATAAAACATGAATTTTGGTTGTAATTTTTGCCTTTAAAATTTTGTGAATCATCAAACTTTGCTTTCTGATATTCAATATTATTATAGGTTGTCCACAAACAAGACGGGATCAGAGCCTTATAATTATGCCCCAAAAAACTTTCAAGCTGAAAGCCACCCTTATATCTCTAGGCTACGCACATATTTCGATTTGATCTCATCATCCCTGTCCACAATCCTCTGCAGGGGCCTACTTCATTAAACTTTGCTGTTTATTTACGCCCCTTTCACCTCTCCCTCTCTCTCTCTCTCTCTTACATTTTGTGTTCATGCCGTTACTTCCAGTTTTAACTTAATTTAAGCACTTCGCTTCGCTCAAAGTCAACCTGCTGCATTCTGCCCCCCAAACGCCAAATCCTCACTTTCAGCCTCACCCTTGACGCGCTCGTCCAAAGACCGTTGTCAGCAGCGTTTTGGACGTCAGTGCGCCAACGTCAGAGCACTTGATGGAGTGCCGAACGGTTGGGTCTGTCATTGCCCAGTCCTCCTGTCCTGCCTCGTCCTGTTGCCTGACACGGGTAAGGCAGCTACGCAATTGAAACTTAACATTACGCCTTTTCTTTGCCCTGCTTTTCCCCGCTTTTCTTTTGCTTTTCCTGTTGCTGTTGCTTTTCCGACTTACTTTGTTGACCTTTCCTCCACGGGGTAATTAAAAAGGACGCGCTTCACTTGGTTTCATATTTTGAATTTTCATGTTTCATGTTTGCAAAAGCTTTGATTGACCAAACAAGTGCCAGCATAGTCCAGTTAGCAGATAGCTCTACAAACATTATAGCCACAAATTATATATATTTTGAAATAATGTGTGTTTTTATCATTTGTTATTCTTTTGAATACATTTTTAATCATTTATTTGCGCAAATTATTCTATTTTTCGTGGTCGACAAAGCGAAATTAACTTTTGGCCAAAACTGAGCTCAGCTAAGCCGTGCAAATAGATTGTAAGCCATTTAGCATTATTTTATTTGCATGTCCAATTTTTCCTCTTATACACTTTATGCATTAGGACAAATATTAATTTGCGCTTTAGACCAGTTCATTTCACGCTCAAATGACAACTGAGCGCTGAGAATCAAACAAAACGAATGAATAATGATGAATTTAAATTAGGCAAAGATGTCAAGCAAAATGCTACAATGCCGAATTAAGTATACACTTTGAAGGAATAAAAACTGCAATTGTTATAATTCTCATTTCCTGCTGAAAACTTAATATATTTTAATGTAATTATTTAAGCTCATGTTGCTGAATAAATTAATAATTCAACTGGCTCTTAAGCCATTCTTCTGCGCCAGCACAAATGCATGTGCAAGCACACATCCACACACACATATACATATATATATAGATATATATATATATATATAGTTAGCTAGCTGATTGTGCCGTCATAGAGGAAAATGCGCGCGTGGCCAAAATGGTCAGGAAGTGCAAGTGGCAACGGAAACTTTTAATTGTTTCTACTGTTGCTTTTGCGCTTCCGTTTCTTGCCAAGAAATTGGTTGGCTTATGGGTTCAGCTGTATGGTGTGGTGTGGTGATGGTTGTGATGTAAGGAGCTAAAGAAAAACAGAAAGCCACATAATGTAAAAAAATCAAGCAGCCAACGAGGCATCCGCCTCACATTGCACATTGTTCGAGTTGCTTGCGGTTATTTGGCTACTTCTTCTTCTTCTTCTTTTGGCCAGGCGGACGACGCGCATGTCGTTCCGGCTTTTTTAACTTGAGTTCTTCTTGGTAATTGTGCTTGTGCTGCTTAACCGGTTGCCGGGTTTGGAATTTGCCCTGACCGCTCCTGGGAGCGACTGAGCGGGGCGGGGGGGCATGTTGTGGGCAAACTGCGGGTTGCGAAGGGCAGCTCTGTGCACTTTACGAGGTTATTAAAAATCTCATTATCATTGTCGCTGCGGCGTAAATTTTAATTGTCCGTTTAAAATGTCCCTTTTTTTTTTTGCATGCAGCTCCTTTTGGCTTTGGCGAAATCAATTTAAACTTGTTTGACCAAGTTGATTAGATTGAAATGAATTTGCGTAATACTGCTCCCTGCAGCAAGTCTGTGGACTATTTATAAACGGCAATTGAAGTTGGATGCAAGTTTCAAAGGAGTAGCACAATTTTCAGGAATTTCACATAATATATATGTGTGTTCAACACATATCCTGACAAGTATGCCAAAGTCTTCGTCCCAGAGGCGTTTTGCATGTTAAACATGTGAATAATGCAAATTGTTCACACACATCCATCCATATCCGTTCATGTCCATCCAACCGTCAGGTATCGAGATGCTTGGGGATTTGCTGAGCTTGCCACCAGGACGCCAGCTTATGTGTGCTTCAGCTAGCCAGCCCGAACGTGTCCTTACACAAGCTGATAGTTCAACAAGCTAAAGAAGAGGAGTTATTAATGTATAGTAATTTTGAGATATATTTTAATAAGAAAACATATATTTTCAATTCTTTCATTTGAATGCAATTTAATATTTATTTATCAACGATTAATCAAATACTGAAAATGCACTGGGTAAATGGGAACTGCTTTCCTTAAGTGTGGGTTTGCTTCTTAAATTCTTATTTAGCTGAAACTTAAGGAACTCTTTAAGCAGTTTCGGGAGCTCCAAAGTCATTAGTCAATTTTCAGAGACAATAGCAATAAGCAGAGGAAGAGTAGCAAAGCCCTTCGACTTTTCGGGCAGCCAACAAAGTCACGGAGCTGAGCTTCTTGAACTGATTTGTAGAGCCTAGACAACAAAGGAGAAAGGCAGCGCCACTTGAGCACAAAATAATCCTTAATTACACATTGGAAGCACGTAAATGTAATTTTTTGTGTACTTCTACCCTGGCATTGTGTCCATGTAGAAGCTGGCCATGCCCGAGGCACAAGAGTTTGGCATCGTTTTGGGGCAAAAGGGAAAATTATGTTAAGACACGATTTGGTGATTGGCCTTCTGAGCATAATAAGAGCCAGCAAGCGTCTGCATCAGGGCGTCCTCACTGATTGGCTGACTTTGCGGCTAAGTCTCACAATAAATGATTGTTGCCTTTGGTGATTTTGAAGGACAGCGGCCTGCAATGGCTTAGACGCAGGATGCCCGCGAAATTGTTGCTGCCCCAAATGATGTAAGTGCTTATCGGTTATGCTTCGCTTGTTAGCCGCCATTTTGTACAGACTTGTACTCCTAGGATTTGGCTAATTTGTGAGCAGTTTTGTAGTACTTGGGATTTATTTTTAGGTCATGCATGTCTATTGCCAAAATAATGGCCAAATCGGTAATATTTTTTTCAAATTTACGCGTCCAAAACATATTTTCTACACATTAAATTTAAATTTTGAAAACTCATTTAAAGCTTTTGGCTCTTCAACATGTCAGTGGGTTAAGTTCATTTAGTGTGTGTTGCCTGTATTTTTGGAGCCCATCTCATATTTATACAGCTGTTGTAAATGCAGCTGGAAGGATACACCAAAACAGGAAACTTACCATACACATACATATTCATTTTTTTGTTTTGTTTTGTTGTGCATTTTTTTTTTGTGTGTTTGTTTTCAGTACTGACTGCAGTTTTTGCCATGTATTTTTAAGCTGGTCTGGTTTTTTACACCATGTTGTCTTTGTAAATTAACTTAAATGAAAGTAGTTGAAGTTATCCCGCTCCACATTCAATCCTTCGCTCCTTTTATGTGTTTTTGGTATGAAAATCAATATGCATATTGAAAGCACATGCAAATAGAATTTTGAATTATGATTTTCAGCATTTGCAATGGAATGGCGAATGTTGTGAAAAATGCGCATGTATTATTTTAATTCCACATTTGAAACTAAAAGTACCAGCTCCAAATCGATGTAGTTTTCTCTTATCAAAATCAAATATTCATCGAGTATTTTCGAGTAAATGTGAGTGATAAATCTTTAAACAACTAAATTTGCCAAATAAATTTGAATAGTTTCAAAATATTTGTACAATTGCGGCAATTCAAACAAGCCTCTGAGAAAATAAATCAAATTTTCGGACTTTAAATATTTAAATTTTTAAATAAAACATTTAAGCAAAAGGCAGACAAATATTCATTTGCGTGGGTGTGTGTGTGTGTGTGTGTTATTTTGCCTATTTGTTGAACGAAATTGCGCAATCGACTGCGCCAATTCGGCAGGCGCTTGAGCATGGCGCCGGCAGCAGTTACTTACTCTTTGTGTGAATGGGAATGGGTGTGTCGGTGTGTGACCTGTTGTCAATGTGCATAATACCGTTATCACACAGTGACAGTAGCAGTCTCCGTCCACACACGCACAGCGGGGCACACGCCAAACGCTCGAAGGGGTCAAGCAAGTGAAACGACGCCCCAAAAAGTATGCTACGTTTTTTTTGCCGAGCATCGCCAGACAAGCGGAAATTGGTTGACAAAGCGATAGTTTTTTTCATATTAACCGTGTCGTCGCCTAATTAAGGGACAATGACATGTGAAATAATAAAAATAGATTGCATTTTTATATTTATAATTTTAGTAGAACTAAATTTAGTTTTATCATCTACTCGGTATTTATGAAATACCTGATTAATGTCTATTTAATTTCTTTTCAGACTTACACAATTGCAATTAAACATCAAACGATGCCAATAAAAGATCCTTACTATCAAGGATTAAAAAAAAAATACGCAGAAAAAATACAATATAAAAATCAAGTATTTTTGAATTGGACCAACGTCAAAGCAAAGATGCGGACAAAAATATAAAAGCGAGAAAAACGTCAACCACCAAACGCCATAATAAAGCTCAAAATAAAATCAATTACGGTCGATTAACTGAAATAGTTACATAAATTACAAATAACCAAGGCAGGACGAAACACACAGGACGGCAAGTTGAACGAGGACTAAAAACGGGACTATTACTAGCCGAAAGTTTTGACAATTGAAGCGCAAAATCCACAAGAAGACGCGGAACATTTTGTGGCATAATGACAATATCCAACGAGCCAGCCAAATGAACACAGGCAACAGACAGAGAGAGAGAGAGTGAAAGAGAAAGAGAAAGAGACAGTGATAGAGAGAGATATGTGAGGGGAATTGGAGGTCGCGTAGAGAGATAACTATTAACATTATAGTAAGTAAGAAGAAAAATTTCCGATTATTTTCCGCAACATAAAACAAAAGACAACAAACAGCAAGCGGCAAGCAGACCGCAATGAAGACGAAACCTTTTGCCTCAAAAAAACAACAACAACAACAACAAAAAGCTGTCGCTGGCTGAGGAAAATGCTTGGAAATATAATAAATAATACCATTTGATGCTCAAAGCGAAGACAACGCATTTAAAATGAGCGCATTTGCACGCTTGTAGCACAGCACCCGTCACTCCATCCCCTCCTTCCCCCTCCTCAGCAAGTAATCAAAGCACAGCCTCGTCCATTTGCCACTCTTAAACTACCCCCAAGAAGCAGTGCGGTTTTGGAGCTTAGTGCCATTTGCTGCGGCTATTTGTTGCTGCTGTTGTTGTTGTTGTTATTGTTGTTGTTTGCAACTTTACGCGCAATTAATCTAAAATAAATTCGTTTATAATTTGACAACAACAATGCAAACGCAAAAATAAAAATAACAATTCAGTGGGAAAATCAACTTGTGCGATAATTTTGTAGCTTTAAAATAATCAATGTCAAAGTTTTTCGTTTGCCAAATACTCAATGGCAAATACTACAAAATGCTCACAGCAAGTACACACACACATACATGACACACACACACACACACACGCACAGTAGATAAGCCAGTAAGAGTAACAATAAGTAACTCCTGTTGCAGCTGACAGTTTTTGGGTTCAGGTTCAGGTTCAGCTTTTGGGTGCAGCTTTGGGTCAACAAAGCAAATCGTTTCAAATTGAAAGACTCGTCGCTAAATGTTGCCTCTGCAATTGCTTTGTTGAGTTGTCTTTGTTGTTGTTGTTGTAAGTCGTAAATTATTATTTAATGACAGACAAAATTGAAAATAAATTTAAAGCTAATAAGTGGCACGATGAACGCGATAAATTTGTGTTGGCTGTGCGTTGAGGTATTAGAATTTTATCAGCATCTATTTGGTGTTTAATTGAAATAAATGTTTTAGACTAAATACACAAATTTATATGCCTCATTATTAATAATTGTTATAATTGTTTGATTCGTTATCATTACTTGAATTACGCTTACTCAGTTTATATTGCTATAAAATTATATATGCAGCTCGTTGGCTGGGAATGTACTCCATTTAGATTAAGATATTATAGCCTTATAGAATGGAACTTAACTGCTTTCAGTATAAATTAAACACGTTGGTTTATCTTAAGCACAGCGCAGATTATAACCATTTTAGACCAGAGTTAATTTGCTGATTTAATTTTTAATCCACAGCTCGAAATATTATTTTGCTTAGGTACTTTATCAACAAAGAAAAAGTGAAAAGTCCACTTCAATTCCTTAACTTTCTACTCATATTTAGACCCATTTTTCTAATGCCAGATATATAATTTAATAATCATTCCAATTTATTAGTTTCACGATAAAGTTGCAATACCATCTACAAGCCTATAAGTCCAATTGGTTCCGCTGTTGTTAATGTTGTATCCGAAACATTAAAAGCCCAATAAAACTCTAAAATAAATAATAAATTGAGTAAACTAGCAATAAATCAAATTCATTTATATCAGAGCATTATATTGATTGGATAGCAAATAGTTGATCAGCCATAAATTTTGAGTCTACCATTTAGTATATTTATTCAGTCAAGTGTGCTCAGCAGAGCGTTGACCCTGCGGCAACACGATGGAGGCGCAACAAGCTCAACTTGTAGCCACAAAATATCATGTTTTCCCTCCTCGCTGACCCCCTCCACCGCATACTCGTGGATACGTGCAGTGTAGTAGGCGCAACAGCGTAAACAGCAGTTGAAAAGAGAATTCCACATTGAGGCAGGAACAACAACTTGAAAATGCCCCAAATGGCTGACTGACTTCAGGTTACGTGTGAGCGAACGCACACCGAGCCGGACAGCAGTTGTAGAGGGAAATGGGGTGGCAAGTTGGATTGGTACAGGGGGGAGACGAGGGCGTTTGCTGTTTGCCAAGGATGTTGCGCCATATTAGCGCCGCGTGTCGGATAATTTATGAAATGGCGTCCTCGGCAGGCAGCAGTCAGATGACAGCAAAAGGTGGGTGGCAGGGTGGCAAAGTGGCAAGGTGGCAGGTAAATGGCAGGCAGTCAGTTCCAGTGCGGGAGTCTCTGACTCGGCACAGCAACCTGGCTGTAAATATCTTTAAAAGGCCCTGTTAAAACAAATTACTGTCTGGTTGCTGTTTTGGGGTCCCAATGCCACAGTGCGTGTCCTGTGTGCCCCAAAAAACCCCACTCTGGCTTAGTGTGGGGTTGGTGGTTAGGCCTGGCACCAAATCAGCTTCCTTGACGCACGCACCAGCGAAAGTTATTAAGCGAATTTCTCAGGGAACATGGCATGAAAATTCCCGCGGGAATTTTCAACACCCACGCGGCTGAAGTTCTTGTCTTGTTTTTGGCTTACAACTTCCGGGGGCGGATCCCCCCACCATCTATTTTTTTAGCTTGTTCTCAGATATTGAGTGACAGATAGACAGACAGGGAGGGGAGCAGGCGGGGCAGGCAGCTACTTGACAGTGTTGTCAATTTCATTTTAAAGTTGTCGCATATGCAACTTTTACTTGCTATGTTTTTATTAACATTACTTTCACATTACTTGCTCATCATTGTGGGGAGGGGGGGAGGATTGACGCATATGTTTTGAGTTATGCATAGATTTATATATTCAATATTAATTCTCTAACAAGCTAAGGAATCTACAGGGGGTTGATGAAGTCGCAGTTTTCATATCAACATAATGTTATTTTTGAGTACATTAAAGTTCAGGAAATTGGAGATGTGCTGCGTGCTGCGGCTGACAAATCAAGTTGTTGGCGGATGGATAAGCTCCCAGCCCAATAAACTTAATGCAAATTACAATTTTGTGCCAAAAATTAAGTTAAATTATGTCACAGACAACGGCAACGACAACGGCAACAACACATAAAGAATACCACAAATTGCTCCGAGCCCTAAGAGAAACGCCCAGCCAACGGTTGTATTCCGGCAGCCGCAGCAGTTCCGTAAAAGCGTAGACAAAGCAAGCACAACAACAACAACAACAACAACTTTTTTTTTTTTTTTTTCGTGGCTGCCGCACAAATTGAAAATGAAAAGTCAGAACTTGAAAATGATAATCAACGTCAACAAATTTAGCCACGAAATGGACGATTTGAGGAGTGGAACGGTAAAACGGTGGCAGTCTGTATAATGATCTAATAAATTTCATTATAGCAGCGGGCGCATTTCTTGCCTGAGCTGAAGCACTGAGCTGGTTGGCCATATCCAGCAGCATAGGCGGCATGTTAAAGGCGTGTTTGCCAAGCTATATGTTAAACATATCTACAAATATATATCTATATATATATATATAACTTATGTAAGTTTGTATTTGGCGGGTTTGCTTTAAGCAGTCGCCTGCCTTCATTGTCAGGTGTTTAAACTTTTCGAGCTGCTGCGCACTTGAGGCGCCACCAAATTGGCAGCAGCCGAAAATCAGGAAAACTCGCGTGTGTCGCGTACTTCAAACTTGTGAACAAGAAAAGGCAGTCATCGAACCATTTTGGAGCGAGCTGCTGCTCTACGGCAAATGCTATTGCCAATTCCGGCAAGCCTTACGGAAAATATGTGCTGCATGTGTCAGCAGTTTTTACTCCTACTTTTTTTTTTGTGTTGGCATTTCAAGTTGTTTTTGCCTGTGAATGTTTTGTGTTTATTTAAGTTATTTGGTGTATTGCAGAAATTTGTAAATTTCCTAAAGGGGTTTTTACTCCTGAATGTGTAAGGGAAACTTGGAGTTAACTCAAAGTACGCATTCAATATTGATAAAGTATTTGTCGACGCTTTTCACATATTAGCTGACTTTGTCGTTATTTGTTCAAAATATTTATAAAACTGTTAGCACAAAAGTAAAAGTTAATAATTTAAATTCCGTCAAATTGTGAGCGGAATTGTATATTTAATTTCCACATTTGCCAGACAACTTAATTAAGCAATAAGCCTTCCAGTCTATGAATATTTTTGTTGATTTTGGGTGTTAGCTACATAGATCAAAACTCAGCCAGTGCCAGGCCATTAGTAGAGTTCATAAATAAACTCTTAAGGCGCAACCCGTGGCAATAATTATGTGTACTAACGCACAATTTGACAAGGGCTTTGTAAGTTTGTGTGTGTGGGTAGCAGTTGGTAGCAGTTGGGGTCAATGGCCATAAATATTGGCCCTTAATTGTTTTACAAAGCATAATTTTATCCTTTCGTAAATCCACTGTTTTACAAACGTTTCCCAAAAAAAAAAAAAAGTACTGAAAACAATGCGAACACAGAAAAAAAAACCAAGAAATTGGTTTGGCAAGCGGCGCCTTTTTCTTTTGCAGAACCAGCTTAAATATGAATTAATGGCCAATAAAGATAATCTTTTACACATTCGCGTACGCAGCGCATTAAGAGTTAAATTTATGTAGAACCCAATTCCTATCCAGTAATTCAAGTGGAAGATATTTCTTTTCCTTTTGTTTTTTTCTGCACACGCAGCAAAGTTTTCATTGCAATATAATTTTTAATGATATTCTGAAGAATGTAGATAATTTTACATGTGTTCTGTGTGGACATGAATCAGAATAATATAAAGTTGATATGTGAACACAAAACATACTTCTTATTCATTGGGGGAATAGTGTATTAAGAGTCGTGCTGTTCATAATCAATAGAAATCTCAGCTGGATGCTTTCAAGTGATTATCTGTCGTCCGCCTCGGCCCCACTCGTGTCAAGGACTGTACATCATTTGGTGCATATTCAATTTTATTGCGTATACGCAGTGTGACCGCAGGGCGGTAGAAAGCAAAAGCAGCGAACGCTCATTAATATTTCATATTTAGTGCAAATTATTCAAAACAATGCGAACCACAATAAACGCGAGCAGCATTAACAAAGCCAAATACGGCCAAAAACGAGCCCGATTCCAGTGAATATCCACAGCGACCACAGCGCGTGACAGCCAAAAGTCAACGCTTCTGACTGGGCTTAAGTGCTAGGCAGGCCCTTGGGTCTGTCTCTGGCCTGTGTGTGCGTGTGTGTGTGTGTGTGCGTGTGTGTGGGTTGTTGCGGCGTAGGAGGGATTGATTTGTCGGTCGCTGTATCAATATTTGTGTTAATCTGTCATTTTTCGTCGTTTATGAGTATTTGAATTTGTTGCAGTAGCTGTGGCTGTGGCTGCTGTGGAAATGGAAATGGGAATGGTGCTGGTGATGGCATTGGACATGACAAGCGGCCATGAAAATTTCATGCGACTTGTGGCTTGGTCCTTCCTTTCAATATATTTTTTCTTCTTTTCATTTTCGTTGAGTGTTTGCGGAAATGTGATGATTATTGGATGTTCAAATACAAATGCCTGTGTTGACACACAGTTCTGTTTGAGAATGAATGAGAACATGAGCCTGAAATTGACTCATCTCAAGGAAAATGTGTCTGTCAGTCTTGTTTGGCAACGAAATAAGCGAAATCAAGAAAGCGAAATGAAAATATAATCATAGATTTTTTTTATTTTTTCAAGAAGCTTCTTCATTCTAAAATTTACGTATAGTTTAGGCTAACCAATTATTATGCCCAATTGGTGCCGGAATTATGCGACAGTTGAATGCTACATTAAAATATTTTGCACATTAATTTTTTTTTTGGGGCGACTCTGTTGACCAGTTTACAAAATGCCAAAAAGGCAGAAAATTGCTGCAAGATATTTGCCAACGGCCCACTCAAAATAAGAGACAACAATTTTCATAAAGCAAAACATTTATTATATTTGTCAAATGGACTGTGCATATATATATATATATATATATATATATATACATATATTAGTATATATATAGACCAAAACTATTCGGGATTACATCTGACAGAGATAAAAAGGGTTATGCATGCTCATAAAAGGCATCTCTGCTCTTAAGGAGACAAATTTGCATATTTTAAATATTTTTTTTCTCCAGACAGTCTCAGCGAAGAGAAGAGAATATTGTAACGGGGAAATTTATGTGCGTGCGTTTGAAACACTTAAGTAAATTACATTTGTGGGGGGGCGACTGGGCGTTCTATTTACTATTATTTGAATTGTTTTATTTTCTACACGAATGCAAATTTCTTACACTCATTGGACTAAATTTGGGTTCAATCAGGCACTTAGCAGTTAAGTAGCGAATATTCCGATCGGAGCTGAATACAATGGAGTATTTTAAATGGCACATAAAATTTACAATGACTTTTCTAATTTACTTAGAAAATTGTTTATGATTTGTATTGGAATCGAAAAAGTTGTTTAACTACGTGAAAATATTTTTATATTAAAGAATGAATAAAATATTTATTTGTACATATAAAACCAATTAATTTTTCGCTTCCTGCTTTGAGCCAACTAAATGTTGAAAATTCAATTTTCGCAACACTTTTTTGGCAACACTGCCAGTTAAGAGTTTTGAAGCTTTTGAGCCAACGAATGTACCAACAAAGTAATAAATATTCCCAATATGAACTGCATAAGTGAGCAATATAAAAATTCATATTTACGGCAATTAAAAACCGGATTGCACATGTACAAAAAAATTCGGCGCTTAAATATTTAAAAGGCGAGCAATTTTTGGTATATTTTTTTCATTTTCTGTGTGCTTTAAAGGATCGTGCACCACAGTTTTTGTGGCCAATAAACAAAAATTATTGTGCTCAAATAAGCGTAAATGCATGTAAATGGCAATTGCTTGCCGTTGTTGCGGTTGCTTATTGGTTGTTGTTGTTGTTTGGCTGGTTGCATTGTTGCCAAAAGTGTTGAGCTGCGTTGAGTGGTGGCGCATTGAGAGTCATGAGAATGACGACGAGAATGACGAGGAGAATGACGCTGACGAGAATGAAAAATGCAGCAGAGCAGCAACTGTTAAGCTTGTGTTGGTGGCTTCGGATATTATTCTAGGAATGAAATCGAATGGAAGTTGCGAGCTGCACACGTTTTATTGGCATGAGCACACGAATGATTTGGCAACAAATCCAGAAATCTGAATTCCAACAAATCGACCAACAGCAAATAAATGGTTAAAGGGAGACAGATGAGCATGTGTATAAAAACCGATGGCAACGATGATTTTTATAACCGCCAAACGGCGCACAGGCAAATTAAATCAATCGAATCGAATGCAGCCAACGGCGATTCGTCACAATTCACATGGAAAATGTTATAAATCGAATGGATGGCGTCACAAACTGAGGACACACTGTCGCCAGCTCAGTTCAGACCAGACCAGACCAACAATCATTTAGCGGCTTTGTCTGCTTTTGTTTTTGGTTTATGTTTTTTTTTTTTTTTATTATTTTTTTGTGTTCTTGGTCACCAAAAGAGAAAGAGATATTTTTTACGGCATGTCAACACTTTGTAAGCGTTGGGAAAATGACAGCTCTCAACTTTCAACTGTTTGTTCAAAAACTCATTTAAGCATTTTGATTAATGACGAGTACGGAAACTTGAGGATATTATATTGTTATATATATATAAATAAAGCCATATAAATGATTATTGTTCACAGTTATTGAATTCCTTTCACTCATCTTAAGACAATTGCAATTGAATCATTGAATTGTGCAATAATAATAAATAAACAATCAATTGTTGAAATAACGAAATATTTTAGACCAAAGATTTAAATTTAAATTTTCGATTACAGGATTTTAAGAAAGTTGCATAAGCATGTCAAATTACCATTACACAATCGGCTCAATCATCAATCATGCGTTATGCCTGCCAGCAAAGAAACTAAATTTAATTTGCAGTTTGTAATATTATTAGCAAGTTGCAAGTTTGTAAACGAAGGTTGTGGCTATTAATGTCTGGGGCAGGGTTTGTCATTGCCTGCCTGAATGCCTGATTATTGATTGCTTGAGAGGCAGACTGTAATTCAATTAATCAATTCATTAGAAAATGGCGACGCACTTTGCCGCACTTTGCTGTCTGACGCCATAGCCAACTAATAAAGCTAATTTTTTAATGGCAACTTAATGCATAATCATTAACTCGCCTTCGGTTAATGCAAGTGTACGCAACCCGTCCCCCCTCTCCCCCTCGCCATACTCAACTGAACCCTGAGCAGCTGCTCAGAAAATTGCGTGTTAACAAAAAAAAAAAATCATATACTTTTTAATAGGCTTCCGCGACGCAGCGCAATAATAATTTTTATGCCCGACAAGGGAACGCCCCCTCCCGCCCCGCCCCGAACGCCTAGAAATGAGGCTCGATGGAGCCGTTTTTAGGATTCTTGGCTCCCAATTGGCATTTGAGTGTTACTACAAGCAGTTGAATTGGTCGCCAGTTCGTTTTATTTATGTCCCACTGTGTCTGATCATTAATTCTTTGAGTGTTTCCTACTTATTTGTGTGTGTGTGTGTGGAGTGTGTGTGTGTGTGTAACGCCTTTGCTATAAAGCTGGTGAATAACTTATTTTCCATATGTTCAGGGTATTTTATTTTTATTTTTATAACTTTGTTATTGCGTTTGAATAATACAATTATTAAAGTTAAGTGTTATTATTATTTTATTTTTGTAAATAACAAATCATTGTTAAGCATAAATAAACATTTTGTTCACTTCTGTCTGTAGAAAATAATGTAGAGCTTAGTCAAGACATGTCTGTTGTCAATCCCAAATTAATTGATATTAATCGAATCCTTCACTTGCCACACATCATAAATTTCTGATATATCATATCATATACTAATTGTGTGCCCATTCAAAGCTCCATAATGATCCAAATCAATTAAATTTTCGCATTGACTTTTGTTTGACATGACAGGAAGCGTTGGCCACAGCTCCATGCTTGGGTCAAATCATGTGCCAAACAAACGTCCATTCCCACATCCAGAACCATTGAAAGACCAATGAAATGCCGGACCGGCAGTTCGACAGATTCGGACAGATGAGGTGTACTGACGTATCCAAGCAACCAGGCAATCCCGCAACGATGCCAGTCAGAGAGGCACCGCAATCAACAGCAGCCGACCACATTTGGCCAGAGTGTAGCAATCAGTTGGAGGTAGGGTTTGATGCAACTTGAGATTCCGTTTGAATGCCTCTAAAGGTTGCACGGATGTAGTCCATGTGCCATAATAATGAACAACAACAATGAGTACGGAAAATTTGCTGCTTTATTAACCAGCAACTGGCACAATTTGATAGCAATGCCAGATAATTAATATGTGTATGTTTCCCACTCTCTACGAGTGGATGTATGTATAGCCATGTGGCTCTTACCAGCTCGCTCTCTAATTAATTAATACATGCCACAAAATGGTTGCCAATAAATTAGGCAGCCAGGTGAGCGGCTGGACAACCCACAAAAATAATACACGATGCTGAAAGCGAGTCACGCAAATTGTCCTTGGGATTACCATCTATTCATTTTTATTTTTTCTGTTTGTTTTTGTGTTGCCTTCTTCCGTGTGAGCCAAATTTATGGTTGGGCCTTGTGACATTTGAGCCCACATCCTTCGTCAGATTTTAGGAGGATGTTGGATAGCATGCGATATGGGCGTGACCCCTTCACGCCCTCTTGCGTGGATGATGACATTTTAAAGTCTCGCAGCACTAACATTTTGGCATTGCCTTTAATGGGCTTAACGAGCATCCGCTCCCAATTCCCCAGCACAGCGTTAATGAGCAGCAGCAACAGAAGCATCAAACATATTGAATGACAGCGCCAAATTAACGACAACCAAATTGTAGGGGGGGCGATCGTATGACAAATTGTACACCAAACACCTGAGCAGCAGCAGCCTCAGTTGCTGTTGTTGCCCCGTGCACCACTGTGCGCACCACTGGGAACCGTGGACAACCGAACAGCTTATTGACCTCGGGTCGCAGCAAGGACAGCGTCTAATTAAATTTTGTTAAGTCCACTTTACAAGCTAGATTTTTCTACCTACAGCAGTAGCGCTTTTTTTTTTATTTATTTATTCTATTTTTTTTACTTATTTCCATTTTTTTTTTGACTCGCAGTTTAGTTTACCGCAATTACAGCAATTAACACTAAGCAATTAAAAGCAACAACAATGCAAATTACGTGCTGCCTGCTGCAACGAGTGTGCGAAATGCTATAAAAAAGAAGCAAAATATAGTAAAAATAGAATAGACAAACTAAATGGAATAACGAATATTAAATACACTAACTGTATGACCTAAAATTATGTAAACTTTGAATTGAAACTTAAAAGTAAATGCCCATAATAATAATTAGTATTATTTTAAATGTAAAGAAAACTTTTGAGTGGTACTTTATTATGTAGTCATATATATATATATATATATATATATAATATATATGTGGTTGGTGCTCAACTGGAAAGTAAATGTACCCTTTGGTTGTCAAGTTCATTAAAACAAATAAACAGAGAACTGTGCGCAGACCATCAGAGGCAGCTTCCAGTGCTTGCTGGCGGAAGCTGTGTGCTGCAATTTTAAATTTTGCTGGCAGAAGCACAGACGCAGGGACGGAGTTACGGAGAGACGGACAGACGGACGGTTGTGTGGCCCAAAGCGACGTCGACGCAGACGCCGCTGATGTTGCCGACTTCGACGGCGACGGTAGCGTCTGTGCCCGCTTTGGCGGTCGGTGTGTTAAATGCGGACCACAAAATGCAGCACATAGAAGCACTAATTAAGTTAAACATAGACACATGCAAACAGACTCGTACACACACACACACACACACACACACACACACACACTGAGGCAGTTGTACGTGCTCGTTGCTCAATAATTAACTGGCAACATGCACGCAAATGTTTTCCACCCTTGCCACACACACACACACACACACACACCGTCCCACCACCCAGTGGACGATTTTGCTTACCGACTAAAGATTCACAGTGGCATTGCACTTGAAAATAAATAAATAATGTTTTTTATACAAATATTTTGCAAGTATCAAGCTCTCGGCTGTGGCATGTGTCTGTTGCCACATTCAACTTGCTTAGTCCTGTGCCAATTAAATAACCAAACATTTTATTGACCACCCAACTCCTCCATCTAAAACTGCTCATCAGATAATCAATAAATACATAAAAAAAAATATATTAATATTGTGTGAAAAATGGCAAATTTGAAATTGAGTTGTTTATATTTTTATGTTATGGCCGAACGAAGTTAAAAGTTTTATTTGAATTTCGAGGATTATTTGTTGTTATTTCCAACTTGAAATGTGGGATTATTTTCGCAAACAGAGGCTCTGTGGAAAAACACATGAGTTCTAAATATTTGATTTATGTCAATGGAAAACGTTGGTCTTAAAACATTTTTTGAGTATTTAATTTGAACATGATATTTACGCAAATTTGCGTTTTCAACTTTAACTACAGTTATAATCTAGAATTAAAATTGTGAATAAAAATTTTGAAAATCGCATGGCTTTTCACACAAGTTGTGGCTGTCAAAAGTCTTTCTACATCAGCACTTTATCAGCGCAAAATGTCAACATGGAAATAAAACCAGATTATAAAGACCTGGTTTTTCAAAATCAAATAATTTTTAACTTAGTTTTGGCACGTACCTAATGAAACTTTTACGGGTTCTTATTTTTGATTATTTGATTAAATTTGTCAATTTATTTGCAGCTGTTGACACATATTCAACTATTGTTAACATTTATTATATTTATTAATCACCTTTTCTAACATTTCGTTAGCAGATAAATTCAATATGTGCATAAATTAAGTGAAATGTAGCTAAACAACTTCCGGAAAATGTGTATTACATGCCTCAGTCGATAGACTATCGAATGATATCTAATGCATTAGTGTATTCAAAATATCTGGCTTATAAAATCCATTCATACGTGTTTGGGGCATGCATAAAAAGTTGCCACAATATGACAGGCCATTCAATAACTGTGTATCTATGGGGCAATAAACAGCCACAAACAGCACAAAATATACATAAAAATGCAACAAACATTCCGAAAAAATCCGAAAAAGAGGCAAATTAAATGAAATGAAAACTAAAACAATGTTATGAAAAACGCGGCAAAAGAGTTGGCTCCGTCATAAATATGTATTGGCTGAAAAATCACAAATGGACGTTGAAATTCGGGTATGGCGATATATACTCGTAAATCGCCTGCCAGCTAAGCACAATTTCAGAGCTATACATCTATATAGATATCATAAAAAATATATAGATTATAAAATGCCGGCGTGTGTCGGTATGTGTGTGTTTTCAAATGGTGTGTTAAGAGCAGAATTCAGCTCTAAACAAGCTGGGAGTTGCGGGAGCAGAAAATATATTTTAATACACGCAATAAAATTAGAGCAAAATACGCAGTAAAATTAAATTGAAAAGAAAATCGTTATAGTTGACACAAACAAAAGGCAAAGCGATTTAAGCGCGTTAAGCAAAACGCGTTTTAGTGCCACCAACAACAACAACAACAAAAACCACCACAACAACACCCATTACACACATCCATATTCGTCCCAAACCCACACACATGTGTACATTTACGCATATATTTTTACATACACATATATATATATAAATATATATGTTGGCGTGATAACTTTTGCACAGCTTTTCTTCGCCTTTTTGTATCTTTTTTGTTGAGATTTTTAAATATTTTTTCATACGTATGGAAAAAAAAATAATAATAAAAAAGCGTCCGGAAAACTTCTTGGTTTTCCAATAATTTGATGTTGCGAACTTCTTTTGTATGTATGCGCGTGTGTGTGTGTATGCTTGTTAGCTGCTCTACATATTTCATAAAAAGCAAACAAGCAACAACAATAACAACAACAACATTGTTGTGGTATGGAAAGGGTAGAGGGAGTGGGAGTGGGAGTGGGAGTGGGAGAAGTAGCAAAACCTAAGCAGTTTGCGTACTTTGCAAGGGTCGCGAACTGTTGGCAGCAGTTTGTAAAATATATTTTTATTGCTATTGCACACACACACACACACGCACACACACAAACACATAGAGACACACGCGCAGACTACAACAATAACGATTCCTTTCGAGCACTGCTAGTTGTTGTCGGGGGCTGAGAATGAGTTTTGTCCTGGTCTCCTCTACACCCTTTGACTTTAGCTATTAGAAACTCTGACAAAAAGCAGCAGCAGCAGCAGCAGCAACAACAACAAGAGGCCCAAAGGCAGCAGCAGCAGTAGCTACAACAACAGCAAAACAGAAGAAAAAAACTGTAGTATGCTTTTTGTCATATTTCACCAGCTAGCCAACACACTCATCCACACACACACACACACCCATACACACTTGCCCCATGGAACAGCATTCGCATGGAGCAGAGGCAGAGCAGCAGCTGCAGAAGGGTCGAAAACGATGGTTGGCAGGTTGCAAGGATTCCACGCATGTTGCGTATGCCATTGGTACACTACACAAAAACACTTTCATCACTTTAGCCAGAAAGGAATGCGAACAGTGACACAAAATATTAGACAATGAATCCCTTAAATGAATAAAAATTGGATAATATACTAAAAAAATATCAGTTTGCTGATTCAAAGAACCATTGCAAAAAAATAACAGCTGCAGTTTGTGGCTCAACAGGCATTTAGGATAGCCAAGACTTTATCAATATAAATATTATTAAGCTGAAATTATTTTAATTAGCTCCATAAATATAATTATAATAATTATAATAAAGGTATTCTTTCAGTGCTTGTGCCCATTGTTTGCGATCCGAGCACTACTTAGTACTACATCGTACATTTACTTGGTGTTATTTCATGCGCAAAAGTCGCTGTGTGTTGTGTTTGCTATTAAAAATGACAGCAACTGTGTGTGTGTGATTGCGTGTGTGTTGCACACGCACACTTGCACAATGACACAATAACGCACACACACGAATACATGGCGGTCCGGCAAAAACACGATTTTAACACCCAAATGAACTTGTTCGCCATGTTTATGAGCTGATAAAAAACAGTTGACCAACATTTGTCTGCGTTCTCAGTTCGCAGCGGATTCCAACGCGTCTCTTTAAGACTTGCTTATTTTGCTATTTGCTTTAAAGTTGAAACACAGCATAATAATAGAGTAATCATGGTTGTTAAGCTGTTAGCTGCTGGACATTTTGGCCCACAGCTGACTTTTGTGGCCTACTTAATGGCTGGCAGTTAACATTTGCTTGCACCTCAATAGTTCTGAGCCTTGGAAAAGCTTTACATTGTTTCGACAAATTTGACACAATTTTGCATAGGCCAAGCAACGGCGCTCTTTGTAAAGAGTAAAGTGCTGTTAACTATAACAGAGCACTGCTGTTAAGTTAACATTTTTGGTGGCAACTTAATAAATTATTTGGTGGGCTAGTCCAGGTATGTAAAGTATAGCATATTATTAATAATTTCTATTGTATATGTTAAATAAAAAACTCAATTATTTAATGCTTAAGTATCTATCTTTATTGTTGTCTTTATTTAAGCTTATTCTCATTGTGACTGTTATTGTTCTTGTATTAGCAGTTCTGTCCGAGGCACACCTGCATTGATTGACAGGCTGGAAACGCTGAATGGCCAACAGGTGTGCATTTGATTGATGTCTGAAATTTGATGATAAAATAAAAATCTACAAAATACAGTTGAAAATATTGTTAATTTTATAATAAATGCTGCATAATTTAAACAACATTTACTTAAGTATTGCCTATAAAATCAAAATTTATTAAAAGAAGTCATGTACTAAATATTAATTTATATGATCTGTTTATTAAATATTATTTATGCAAATAAAATAATTTATTTAATGCCCAATCAACAATAAGTATTACAATGTCAGAACTTGGATTTTGTAGTAATATTTTTTAATGCTTATTTTTAGAACAGAAAACAGCTGATTTTTAGCACAGGCTGCGTGAGAGAGAAAGAGAGAGAGATTGCTCTGAGAGAAAATGATGCACGAGAGAACGAGAGATAGAGGAAGAGAGAGAAAAAGAGCACAAGCGAGAACCACACGATGCCGCTGGCTAATAAGAAATGTAAACAAGCCAAGAACTTGCTATAAATTATCAACCAATTTGTTGTAATGTTACATGCCATATTTTTACACATATTTTTTTTAATATTTTCTATGTAAATATTAAGAAATTAGTGTTTTGCTTGTAATTAGAAAAATACAACTATTTCTTGTCTATTTTGAAGGCTGCACAGCTTGCCATAAATAAAACGCATATGGCTGAGAGATTTACAAGCTGGTCTGCCAGCTAACATAACGTTAACAGCGGCTGGTAGGCAGCAGATATTTGGGCTGCTGCGCTCGGCTTTCACTTCGGCAATTTCGTTCTCTCGCTGGCCGCCACACTCATTGGCGGCGCTGTGATTGTCTTCGTGCGTGTGGCTCGGGATGCTGCCAGATGTTCGGCTGCGATGTGGTTTTTTTCGGTCGCTCTGCTCTGTATGTACCATAAAAATGGTTTCAGTGAGAGTTTGCGATCCCGCGGGTACGGTCGAAACTAACGGGATTTTCGATTACAATTCACCGATAACCCGTTTCCGTTTCGCGTTTCGAGTTGTGAGTTCCGTTCGCATTGCGTGCAGCATTTCCAAAAAAAAAAAATATATAGAGAATCTCTCTGAATTTCGAGTGTGTTGCCAATTAGTTCTTTTAAATGTGAAACGCAACAAAAAAAAAATGTGTCTGTCGAAATTGCGTATACGCCGTGTTGATTACACTTAAGAAAATTAAATCAAATAAGAGGAAAAACGAAAAAACAAAATCCAAATCCAGAACGAGAACGAGAAGAAGAACTTAAAACGTGCCGCGTTTTATGAGCGTTTTTTTAGATGCGATTATTGTCGCGTGTGGCGCGTAAATTTCGCACGTTACTGTCTGGCTGGCAAAATGTAAGCAGTCGATTTGTTGTAAGCGACAACCAATTTGTTGTCATTGTCACTGTTGCTGTTGTTGTTGTTGTTGCCGTTGTTACTATTGTTGTTGTCGCTGCTTAATTTACAAATCAACGTTTGTCGACTGTCGGAGCACGTTCACAGCCGATCCAATACGATCCGAGTGTTGGACCACCCACAGTCCACAGTCCATAGCCCACACCCACCTACACTCTCTGACGTTGTCGTAGTCGTTGTCGTTGTCGTTTTCATTGTCGTTGGCGTTGTCGTTGCAGTTGTCGCCTTGTTCTCAATGAAAAGCGCTTTTCATTGGGAAACACACACACAGAACGAGCAGAAAATGCGAATCTCAGCAACGCCATCGTTTGGATTACTTAGCAGTTAGCGTGGATGCCACACCAATCTCTCTGTATGTGTTTTGTATGTGTCTGTGTGTGTGTGTGTCTATTTGCTTGTAAGCCGGCACATGAAACGTTTTTCTCGCTTGCACGACAATTCCATTTTAGTTAGTTGAAATAGTTTCCGCAAAAAGCCATTGTTGTAGCTGCCCCATCCCAACAAATTGCCGTAAATTTGTTGTTGTTTGTGAATGCCATTGAGAGAGTATTTGTCATTTATAGGGTATTTCTTATGCAACTGGGTATGTATGCATTTTTATCATATCTTCTCGTGCCTTGTCAAATTCCAAAGCTCAAGTGCTAAATTGCTGGCATTGAATCTCAAACGGCGCAACATGAACTATAATCAAATAGAAAAATAAATAAATATAAATATTAATAAAAAGGAACGTCAGGCGAGAAAAGTGTTGAGTGATGCAGATTTGGTCAATTGCTAAATTGCTGAAGTGTGCGTGTAATTTCATTACACAGAGTGCTCTCCACAAAGGTACTTGAACTGCGTCAAAAGGCAACCGGCACAAATAGATGGGAGATCAAATGATTAAGATTGTGCGGTCAGAGGAAATGGTTAATAGAGGGTTGCACAGATTGAAATTGAAATTGCTTTAAGCTGGAAATGGCAATACGAATTATCCATATTTTACTAATTTATGTGTCATTTCTATTTTATTAAATACATTAAAAAAGTACTTAGCAAATTAAGTCGGATGTGCCCAAAAACCACTTAATAGAGATAATAAAAAAAAAAGAATTTCTTATCGAATTCAGCTTAAAATACGCAACTTTTATTTAATGTACATTTGTCTAAAAAGTTTTAATTTGCAGAAACTGCAAAGTTTATTTTTATTTATAAATTGCACTAACTAGAATAATTAATTTTATAATTTGTGTGTATGTAAACAAGCATTTCCTATGTCACTTATTAAAATGGCAATTATTCAGTAAACTTAAACTATTTTCTACGCAATTAATTTGAACACAGCAAACAATTCAATGAAACCGATTGCCACAAGAGGCCATAATGTGGCAGGCTCAGTGCATCAAATTTGTGTGTTTAAGTGACACATTTAATGCGTGCGCATTTGATCGAGCACAAAGTGCATAAATTGAGTATTGAAATGTGTGTGTATTTTAATATGCAATTTATATTGCGGCCAGTGCGCAACCGAAACCCGTAATCGAAACTGAAACCAAACTCGCATAATGGATGGCAACTCAACAATTGCATTCAATTGTAATTTGCATGTGGCTTAAGCATGTTAAATATGCAGCAAGTGTTGCAGATCGGCAACAACAGAAATAAAGAGAGACAGAGATAGAGTGTTGCAAGGTCAGCGGCATGTGAATGTGCAAGGAGTATGGTGCAAAATTAGCAGCCACAAATGCTGCACGCTGATTTTGCCAAGTGTTGAACGCTCTGATTGCTGCCATGGCTACTCGGCAATTTTAGTATTCATAAAATTGTACTTGAACACACAAACTCTCACACACACACACACACGCACATACAGAGTGAACTAGCAGAGGCAGCCATGTATGGATTTTTATAGGCTCACTTAGCGCACATAAACCGCAAAAAAAAAAAAAAAAAAAAAATGGAAAGCACAAAAAATGACGTCGACTACGACGCTTGGCCCTTATGCCAGGTGCTGTGAGTAGCGCAGCTCGAGCTGTGCTAAAGAGCTCTTCAGCGTACACCGTACACACACACAAACAAATATACACAGACCTGTATGGCATGCCATAATAATATTGTAACTTTGCACTTCAAATTGCATTTTAATGCAAACACACTTCATTAGATTACATTGCAACAAGAACAACAACGGCGGAAATGGAAAAAACGTCGACACACTTTTCTGCACTTGCAGGCGGAAAAAAACACACACATACAAACACACACATAAAATCCACACACAAACACACACATAAACACACGTGAGTTTGAAAATTGAAGTGCATGTCGATCGAGGGAAAACTGGCACAATGCACTGCACGCAACCAGGTTACGTAAACGCCGCATAATGGGGCAACAGCTCAAACCTATATCAGCTAATGTTGCAAGCAACTTCTTATTTTTATTATTGCTTCTTCGATTTGAAGCACACAACTACATTCGCATTTTAAGCTAATAACAGATTTGTGCTACTTTGACTCCGATTAAACACTTTAAAAAATAAAATATTTTCATAGCTAATAGTTGAAATATTTTAATATCTATATAATTGACTTGTCGGTTAGTCGCTTAAACTTAAATATTATGAATATTCCCTTTATGTCATAAAATTAATTTTTTATATACAATTTATTTCTTCTTTTCTGTCGTCGCATCACACATGTTGTCCAAAAATTTTATGATTTTATAAATTGAATAAAATTGTGTCATACTGAAAGCTTGACATGGTTTGCCCTTTTATTTTTTATTAAATGATTTTCGTAACAATTTTATTGCAGTGAACATCTAAACAAGCCGATTTATAAACGTCGAATATTTTGGGCACTATTTGCAAATATTTCTCATCGATTTTATTAGAAATTTCTACGCAAACCGTGAATATTGTTTTATGGCAGATTTGCAAAAATATTGACTTTAATCGCTTAACTGTAGTCGCCATCTTTTTTTTTTTAAATTTTTGTTTGCTTTAACCGATGAAACGGAAATCCATTGAGTGGGGACGCAGCTACCGTGGCAATCAGACAGTGAAGGGCGTATGATAAATAAACTTATAAAGATTTATTATTCGCTTCTTTAAAAAAAAAAGCGTTATTAAAGAAAAACATTCACATGCTGCGCGGTGTGCCACTCCCTCAAGCACAGAGCTGCGGTTGCGACACAGTTAAATGAAATATTATTTATGATCTGCACTACTGAAAGACAGAAGGGAGAAGGCAAAAATAAATAAATAAATCGAGATACACAAATACAAGTTGAAATGTGGCGAACTTGTCAGCAGCGGCAAAAATAAAATTAGTGTGCCGCGGCTAAAAGCATTGCCAGCATTGCCGACGTGGCCGATAAAACACATCAAGTCAATATATCATAAAAGCACGTCGAACTGCTTCGAATGTCGCGCAAAATGGCGGCCCACTGCTTCAATGTGAGTGTGTGTGAGTGTGTGTGTGTGTATAGACTAGAAACATGAACGTACACAGTTTCCGATTTCCGTTTTCCTGTTTATCGTTTATTGAGTTTTTGCAACGTAAAAGTAAAAGCATTGCAAAGAACAAAAAAAAAAAACACAAATCGAAGAAAAAAACGAGAAAAAAAATAATTCAAACGCAAAATCGAAAGAGAAATTTGCACTCGTTAGCTCTTTGGCATTATTTCTGCAGCGCTCGTCCTTGTCGTCCTTGTCATATTGAACTTTGATGCTGGCACGTCCTGTGGGCTTCCTTACGCTCCCTTTAAAGATCTACACGCGCGCATACTTGGGCACATGTTTTCCCATTCTATTGGCCCCGGCTAAACTTGCCTTGATTCGTCCTTTGCGCCCCAGCACGTTGCCAGCTGGCAGTTGGTCCCTGTTCCATATTCTTTGTTCCTGGTGTTCCTCGTGTGTTGTTAGTCATTTATATGGGCACCATAAATTATAACAAATATGTACGCAAGCGGCATTTTAAATGATTTCCTACAACTTTCCCCCACAAATATCTCTGCTTCATTCTTCCGTACGGCGCCTTTGCATCCTGCTTCTGCTCCTGGACCCAAGTTATAAATATACTTTAATTAAAAACGCTTCAGTGTGAGTGCAATATGTTGTAAAATATTGAGGAGCAGTAGTCATTTTGTACGTGTTGCTGCTTTGCCAAGGCATTTGCAAATGTGATTTGTTGCCGTCTTAGCCCTATATTTCCGTATGAGCTTCCCAGCTGCAGATAAGAAAATTTGGGTTGAGGCTGGTTGCGCCCAAGGAGCATTAGTCTTGTGTATTAACCAAGTGCTGATTAGCAGGCAGTTTAGTGCCCTGGATAACAAGAAATACAGTTCGAACATAAGGTTCTCAATTTGTAAAAAATCTTTTAATTATAATACTGATAAATTACAATTTCTAGCATATATAGAAATTATTTATCTCTACCAAATTTTTATTTTTCTTTCAAATTATATCCGAAAATATTCTTCGTTGTTTAAATATATATTGAGATTGCCTTAATTATATTCACATTTGCCATCTTTAAATAAAGCTCTCATTTGGAGTAACTTTTGTATTGTTTCAAATAAATAAACGCAAATTAAAAAGCATTTTAGTAAAATCATAGAATTTTGCGTTATTTTATTTTGGAATCCAACAACTAAAAACATAAATTAACAATTTGGGCCACATAAATAACGTTTAAATATATCTGTGATATAAATATAAAATAAACAAATTAACCCAATAAAATTCGGAAAAATCACATAAATTACAATATTCTCTGTGTGTGTGTATGTAAGTGTGCGTGTGTGCCTGTGGGAGAGTGCAGTAAATCTGCTTATACAATTTACCAAAACCAAATATAAAGGCAATTAAATAAATTTCGACAGCGACAACAGAAACAGTAAAATTAGCAACAACTTTATGAAACGGCAAAATGAAATTATTCCGAAACATTGCATTTACAATTTCTATATGCATTTGATATATTGACATGTCAACAATATGCTGACCCCACCGGCACTTGTCTTTTGCAGCCTCCGCAGATATTTGGTAAATGGACACAAATAAAAATGTCAAAGTAAATCAAAGCAATATATGCACAAATAGGCCACATTAACGAATGCTTGCAGTGTCCGTGTGTGAAATTCAGTAGAGCCCAGCAGCAGGCAACCAGGAGCAACGAAAACTGCCCAACACATTGCCATTGTCATTGCCATTGACATTGTCA
Source organism: Drosophila multiciliata (assembly GCA_037043605.1). Classification (NCBI taxonomy): domain Eukaryota; kingdom Metazoa; phylum Arthropoda; class Insecta; order Diptera; family Drosophilidae; genus Drosophila; species Drosophila multiciliata. The sequence continues at coordinate 12,616,128 of JBAMBF010000589.1, forward strand.
TTGCCATTGGCATTATCGAGCACCACCAGCAGCAGCAGCCGCAGCAGCAGCAGCCACACCTCTGCCACTCGACGGCTGGCTCTTCACAGCCAGAGTTGAACAGACAAAAAGCATACACACGAATACGAACAATCAGAGAGCAAGGCAACCATGTGCTTGGTTGTCAGCTGCCTGTCGTCCTTGCTGCTGTGCCTCGTCCTGTCCACGTTCAATGGCCATGCAGCGGCAGCAACACGTGCTCGCGTCAGCTCCTCGACAACAATGACCCGCAACATTGAGGAAGAGAATGGTAAGTTAACTAATTTTCAACACTTCCTTAAACATTAAATTAAATAAAATATCCATTTCCATTTAAGATAATAAAATAATCAATTTAATTTACTACAATAAAAAGATAATAAGAAAATATTCGAATAGCTTTAACTACAATTTACATTTAAATAATAAATTTAAAATCATAAAAAGTTGTCATCCTCAATGTGCAATTATGGACAAATATTGATATTTGATTTTCCTCGGGCATATCTAAATTAAGTTTATACTTTAACGAGTTTAATAGGGTATCATAAATCAGTGCAGCTACCATTTTTATAAAACGTGGGTAATTGTTGAACAAAAGCCACAAATCGATGAAACGGATTAACATCTATAAATTAAATTAAATTAAATTAAATTAAATCTATAAATCAGTATTATTGGTGATGAATAATTAACAGGTCATGAATTATGCGAGAGCACTTATGCTCTTATCTATCGAAAACTCTATTAATTTTAATTGCACATATTAAATTATATTTAATTAATTGTTTGTTTTCATAATATTAAGCCTGTAATTAAATGTGCTGAGGTTTCTGGTATATTGAGCAGAACAGGGTATCCCTTAGCTGCACACTTTCAATTATTATTTCCTTACATTTTTTTGCCGTGTGCTGCCAAAAAATTGATTGCGCCTCGCGGCGCAAGTTGCTCCAGTTTTTGCACATTGTGCGCGAGATTTAATTTAAAGTGAAAAGTTTGGCTGCCGTTGACCCAGCCTTTTGTGTGTGTGGGTGTGTGTGTGTGTGGCTGCCAGTCTTTTTATTCAATCAACATAAAGTTTATTGTGTGTGAATATGCGTACGCCTTCGAGGTTTGGTTCTAACAAAGCGAAGCTTCTGTCTCTCCATTATTGAATTGAATATAATTTCTGGCTTATTTTGATAAAGTTTATGTGCAAAATCGTGCACTGAAAATTATGTGAAATTGATTTTGATGGCGGCTGCTGCTGCTGCTAAGCCACTCCACAACTCACAGCTGTGCGATACTCCTTGTAATCGTCTAATGCCCCGCAATTTGAGCTTAAAATGAAAAAAAAAGAAGCAAGCAAAATAAACAAAACAAATGGCAAGAAAACTTACTTTGAACGCCTGTTAATGGTCAGCAGCTAAAACAGCAGCAGCTGTTGGGAAGGCAACTAGATGGCTTTTAGGGCTTGTTATTCTGTTTGCTTGAGTTATTGCCATGGGGCCAAGATCACTCGCCAGCTGGTCAGCCACCAAAACTTTCGCTGGCCATCACTTTTGTTCACCACCTCCTCCAGACTATGGCAAGCCAAAATAATAATATGTTGCTAATAAATAAGCCAAGTAAATCGGGTGGAGGGCATAGCATATTTTTCTGTGTTGCAAAGAAAACTTTGGAAAGTTTTGTGTACGTCTTTTTAGCTATCGAAAAAGTTGGCAAGCAAATTGAACAATAAGTACGGCCATTGGGCAGCCAAATAAACAGAAAGTTGGCCAACTTTTTTGAAAGTGAGCAAAGCCACCTTGAAGCACCGCTAATTGCGCATTGTGTGGCGTCCCAGTTTATATTATGCCTCAATTAAATGAGTAAATATATGTATTTAATAACTTCAACAGAGTAAACTCTGCTGGTTTGTGCAACATGACGTATGAGCGATATTAGGCAAGTAAAATGTGTGGCCAGCTGAGCAACTAATTTAGAGGCCAGACAAGTTCGAGCCTAAGCCACACTCGACTCTGCCACCACTTGAGCCACAGTAGCCGCAGTAGCCACAGCCACAGCCACAGCCACTTGACTCAAGTCCAAACGACACCAGCAGTGTGCAATCGTCCGATTGAGGCAGCAATGCCTAGGCCATGTTGCACATTGTTTCGGCAGATTGAGCTATGTCTTCGCATTAATACCAAAGTTTAAAACAGTCAAGAAAGCACTTCAGGGCTTGGATCCTTCTTCTATACATACACACACACATATATGTGCAAGGGGGGGTTAGGCAACGAAGGGGTGTTTTTTAATAAATTTAGATTTTATGTATTTTCAATTGAATTTCGTTGGCGCCGGCACAAAAACTTTTCACTTTGGCATTTCCATGTTTGCCAAGTTAACTGCAAGCCGAAAAACCGCTACGCCTCATACAAAAACCACTTCCTTTGCCCACTTCCCTTCTGCCCCATCTCCTTGCCAGCCAGCTCGACGAGTATTTATCGCATTTCTATGAACACAACGTACTCAGAATTTTGCTGAAAAACTTTCAAATTATGTTTGGGTTTTCTGCTGCTGCTCAATTTGTTGTTGTCTGTTTTTTGGACAAAGTTTCCCATTTGTTGCCTCAGCGCAGCTTTATAAATGCTTATTTAGAGGCATATCTGATGAGTTAAGTTTCTGCTGGCTCTGCTTCTGGCCCTCTGCCTCTGCCAGTGCATCTCTCCAACATTGCAAACTTGGCCTGAATCGGATATAGATATCGCACTATCCCACTATAAGCTGCACTTGCCCCAAAGCGGCAAGTTCTTTGCTAATAGGTTCGACTGTGCAAAAGTTGCTTTGGGATTTAATGGTAAATTTTCAAGATTTTACAACCATAGTATAACACATGTAAGTTGAGCATTCATATATATATATATATATATATATATATATATTTGTATGTGTACAATTCATGGCAAGTTGCAGCATTTGATTGCAAAAAGCAAACTATTTCCAATTCAAATGCAAATAAAGACAGCTTTCAATAGGCCAAACTTTTATGATAATGTAACTTTTCCTTTGCATTTTCTTTATAAGTTTAAATAGGAAATAAAAATATTCTTTAAATACCATTACATCTTCTGGGTTTTGGAATTAAACAGCAAATATAACCAAGTTTTATATTATTTAATTATTTTAATTTAACTATATTTAATTTAACTATTTTTTCCTTTTATTATCTTTATTTTGTTACTTGATTTTAATTTATTTCCTTTATTGTTTTCACAGCTTTGTTAAATCTTTTGGCTGGTAAGTTTTGTGTTTGTTTTTAAAGCTGTGGCTAAGCCAATAAGTTAAGACCATTTAAAAAAAGCCACAAAAACCCTTAAACAATTTTCAAATGTTTACCAACATTATTGCGGGTGCGCCATGCCATGGACAGGAAAATATTATTGATGTTCGGGCACAACCCAAACAATTTGCACACAAAATTGACCAGGCCAAATAATAGATGCCGCAACAATACAAACAACAACAGATGTGCTGCCACGCCCATAACACACGCACACGCACGCCCACGCCCATAAGCCGAGAAGCCGAGTTGGCTAAAAGGGAAACCTTGCTGAAATCAGAAAAAACAAAAATCAGCTTAGTAATGCAGGATATCAAAAGCAAAAGCCAAAAAGCTTCAACAACGAAATCGAAGCGACTTGCTGGAAACAATCCCCAAAACAACTTTCAGCCGGTCAAAAGTGATGAGCAACAATGGACAGCGGAACAGTGGAACACTTCCACTATTTTGCATCACTTTCTCTTAAACTCTTCCCCTCTCCCTCTCCCCATTCTCATACCCTCACTCCCTCACCCTTACCCGAGCTACATCTTTATCTAGACGTCTGTGTGTAGTTTTCGCTGCTGGCCAAAAACTTTCGCCACTGATTCCACTTGAAAGGCAAACATTCCAGCGCTGCTTAAGTCCTTGCCTCTGGGGCGGCATTTTTTGGGTAAAGTTCTCTGCAGCAGCAGCAGCAGCAAAAAAAGAGGATGAAAATCAACTGACAGCGCGTTGAATGACAACGGCACGGAAAAGTCGCCACTGCGAGGAGTTTGTCAACATTTTTTTTTTTTTTTGCTTCCCACACACATACACACACAGAGGCAAGCACACTTGAGGCGAACTGTCTGCATGTGCTTTTGGCTCTTGGTGCTCTCAGAGTAGTCTACTTAGGGGCCAAGGCTGATAGCCTGGTGGCCTGCTGGCCAAGCCAGGCCAACACTTGAAACGCAGTTGCCTATTTGTGGATTGTTGCTGTTGTTGTTGTTGTTGTTGTTGTGATTTCTTGCTGTTTGCCGAGAACGTTGCCCTGGATGGTCCATATCACAATGGCTCACAGCACCGGCTTTTCTCATACTCATTCATTTTATGGTTTTACAAGGACATTTATCATTTTCCTAAGTAGACGGCGGCGCGTACGTCACAAAAAGGCGGCCACGCCCACACTCAAACAGTGGTCCATCGCTGATTTCTATATTTCATTTCGGCGAGGTTCACAAAGTGCAAGAAATAAAAACGGAAAAAATTGAAATTTCGACCCAAATGTTAAATAGAATTCATTTTGCTTAGTTTCAGATTTGTGGTTCTTATACATATTTTGTTGTCTCCCTACCTCCGTAACCTCCCCCTCTTTCTCCATCCCTCTCCCCCTCGCTTTTCCTCTCTAGATCCGTTTGTGCTCTTGTTGTTATTCATGGCGCCTTCTGCGCTGTTTCTGTGTTGTATTATTTTTGTATATGAATTTATGCGGCTGTTTTTACTACAACTGATGCGAATCGTGGGAAAAGTGCCCAATTGGCAGCTCAAAAAAGTGGAAAATTTAAGCCTACTTGAATTTATTTGCGCTCATTAAGCCCACCAGTCTAGATGAGTTCATTTCTTATTGCCACTAGAGGTGACTGATTGCCAGACAGACATCTATAGAGTTCAGTGTGCTATACTTAAATATCTCACTTCAAACGGCATTTAAGCTGCCAACAACACTTTAAACTGCTTTCAGTTACTCAGCTCCTCGACTCCTTAGCTTCTTAGCATATTCAGTAATAACTTCAGCAAACAATTCTGGAGTCTTCAGTGGCAGTCACATTTGCCGTCGCCTTAAACAGACTCACTAATGAACAAATAAAGCTTAGCAAACCGCAGTAAAAAAATAAAAATAAAAAAAAAATATATAAAAAGAAAAAAATAAAGGCGCAGAAGAAATGAAAGTAGGCCCTAATAAATCACGGCCAGAAGAGAAAGAAATAATACAAATACCGAGCAAATAAAGCCCCAGCAGAGGCAAAATGACAAAACAGTTTTGCATGGGAATCTCATGTTTGACTTATAAGATTTTCTACGCAAATTCCAATAGCCGAATTCCCAATGCTTTCACAAAACCCAAAAGCAACGGCAATTAAAGAGGCATATACAAATAGACGAAATTTTAATACTCTTACTTTATTTCTTTGAAATACATTATTTATAAAATTAAACAGAAATTTGTTCATAAAAAAATACTGATCAATCGGAAATTAGGCAATAGAATATTTGTAAAAGCACATAAATAATAATCTATTTAATATTTTAGTTCGATAAAATATTATTAAGAATCTTTACTGATATATTTCAAGAGTTTGGTAGACTTAAACTTGACTCGCCTCGAAGATGTTTATCAGTTGGAAATGGCAAACTTAATAACAAACTTCTAATACCCTGAAAAACTAACAAACACACACACACAGCTCAGCGTGTGTGTGTGTGTGTGTGTGTATGTTTGTGGGTGTATGTCAAGCTGGACTGACATAAAGTCAACAAGAAAAATCAAACAACTTTGTTGAGTCTGCCAACTGACCACTCTCCGAGTCCTTGGTCCCAGGTTAAGTTGCGCCTTGGCCAAAGTCGGTGGCGATGCTGTACAGAGTTTATTGTCGGTTTTGTTGGCTGTGAGAGCAGTTGCCAACTGCCAACTATTATGCTTTGTTAATCGGCTTAGGCATTTTTGCCTGCCTTACGCTCTGCGTGACGATTTACTAGACAAAGCCAGCATCAGCAGCTCAGACAAGCAAGGAGGACTATAGAGTTGCTGGCAGGGACCACACCAATGATGTTGCCATGTGGCCCAGGCAGATTGTCTGCACTCTCGGCATTTGTGTGTGTTCTTATGTCGCATACGCCATAAACTCAAACCACACATAGGAATGGGGCATGAAGGGGCAGAAGATATTTCCACCTGAACCAGGAGCGACGCACTCTGATGAGTTGGCTTTGTTTTTGCGGCCTTCCAAAATTTGCGGGTCTTTTGCGGCCTGTGTCTTGCCTCATTTGGCTGGCAGCTTAGGACAACAAAAATGTACACAAAAACATACAAACAATCTCACACACACACACACACACACATATTCGCATTACATATACCCATACACGCAGAAAGAAGCCTTAACAAATTCCGTACCTGAACCTATCCTGATGCTCTCTTGTGGCTCCGGCACAACAAAAAAAAATCGTTTTGTGTGTTTTTGTTAGCATTCCGTGCGGAATTTGATACTTGATTATTTGTTGCCGCCCTCAAGCGTGCATAATATATCAAAGCAGCGTCAACGTCAACTCGACGAAGGACTGCTAATCAGAATTTTCATCCTGCCCACAGCCACTCAACATGTGAAGACGTCATGTTTTGGCTGGGAAGGAATCGTGTTTTCCTCTGTATATTTTTTTTTTCATTTATTTTCTTTTTAGTTACATTTTAGTGTCGGCCGCATAATAAATAAATAAATAAACAGTTGAGGTCTTTGCATCTGCAGGCCCTTCACCGCATCTCTTTGCGTCGCCGACGAAGTCTCCAAAACTTGTCTTCAAGTTTGCCGCAAATCTAAATCGCTTCAACGCAAAGTTAAAATTCATTTTGGCTGCGTTCAAAAGCAAAAAAAGAAAGAAAATATGCAAAAAGTTTTCCATTAATCTTTAGCACTTTTCACTGCTGTTTCAGCGGATTTGCATACGCTGACTTTATAAACAGCTGAATGCATAAGTATTCCTCCACACCAGCGCAACAGTTGAATCCAAAACTGACCAAAACAGATTGAACACTTTTGGGAGCAGCCAGAATTTTATTTTAATGATTTCTTTTCACTCCGTTCAAAAGAAAATTATGCTTTTACCACTAGTAAACATATTGAATTATTCGCAAAGAATCCCTTTCATTATCAGTTACCGATGATAAACTTAATATTAGTTTTCCTTTTAATTCGAATTTGTATCAGAACTTCAAAATCAAATCTTTCTTTTTTAATATCTCGATTCTCTCACGATTTAATTAAGTTATGGCATTGAAATCTGACTGCCTCCGATATTAACTCTACTGAACCAATTCTGACGTGTTTGTTAAACTTTTTTTAATTAAACACTTTCTACTCACTTCATGTTCATAAACATTTACACATTCAATAAACGGAAGCGACGCGAAAACCCAAACTCAGCTCATGGTAAAAAATATATTTTTAAAGCACAAATATTACAGGAAGCTAAAAACTTTTGCACAAAATTAAAAATTGACAAACAAAAGTTTTCATATAAAATAAAAGGCAAACTATTCGAGTAAAAATGGCAAGAACAAAGTTTCACAAAGCAAGCAGAAATTAATAAAGTAAAAAACATTTATACATATGGATTCTTGTGTGGCTTGCCATAAAATTTAATTAATAAAGATGCATTTTTTAAATATATATTTTGGTCATTAATTAGAATATGCATTTGCATAACATAAAGACTGATTGATTCAGTCAGTAAACCATAGCTCACAATGCCAATTAGGCCAACTTAAGCCCCCCCAAGTGAGAGAGCCTACCAATTTGCCAGCACACTAATCATAAATGTTAAGTCGTTAGCAGGTCAACAAATGCATGCAATCCAAATACAAATGTAGACGGAGAGACTTGGAGAGAAGCAGTCAGACTTGGAGGAGTCTGGGAAGATCCTCTGTGCTATGCAGCAACTTAAGGGCTTAAGGTGAACAGCTTTGGGCTGTGGCGCCAAAGTTCTGTGTCTGGCAACTGTAACTTGCAATTGCATATGTCAGCCAAGCAGTAAGCCCAACTCAGCCACACACACACACACACACACACACACACACACACACACGTGTGCATTAAGAGACTCTCACATTCATAACAAATTTTGTTGAAAGTGTGTGTGAGTGGGCTTTATACGTGTTATGCAACATTTAAGTCAATTTGCATATAAAATCTAAATTAAAATTTGACACTGACTAACTGACTAACTGACTGTCTGACGGCCTGACTGACAGACTGACAGACCAGCTGGCGCCAGTTTCTACTACGCTTTTGATTTTAATATGGCAGCCACAATTTTGTTGCATACTTTCTCCGACTGAAGTTCATTCGCCTCTCATCATCAACTGCTTCTTCTCGAATGCTGTTGCACTTTTCTAATTAGTGAACAGCAAATGGGGTCCTGTAGCCCCTCGTCCTTCCCTTTGGCCTGTCATAACAAAAAGTTAATTAAACATGTAATGGTTTCCATAGAGCAAAAGGCAGATTTTTACAATGGCTGCCTTTAATTTTTGCACTGTTCTCCTGCATTTTCATTAGGGTAACTCCGGGTTTATTAGTTATCTTAACAGAGTTGAAAACTTGAATTTAAAGTGTTGCAGTTTCCAAAATTTTTCACAATTTTTATGCTTGAAAAATCACAGCTAGTAAAGAGTGTTATATAAATCGATAATTTGTGTTTTTCAGTTGAGAAAAAAGAGTGAGAGAAGTTCAAGGAGTGCCATTGTTGCAATGAGTCCTGCCAAGCTGAGCTAAACTTGTCCGACTGGCAATTAGAAGCGCGGTTAGCTTTGACTCTGTGGGTGGTGCGGGGTGGTGCGGGATGGTGCGGGGTGGTGCGGGTGGCAAATGTGTGACACAGGCACCACTCGAGAAGCACGGCAGGAGCCAACAGCTAGCGGGTACTTCACAGCACAATAACAATTTTACAATTAAATTTCTCTTTTATTTCGCTTGCCCAGATATTGTGGCATTTGCTTGTGTTATAGTCCTCGATGTAGTTGTCGTTGCACTTACATTTGTTGCTGTAGTTGTAATTGTACTTACAATTGTAGTTCCACTATTCCAACTCCCTTTAGCATGCTCTCTTTATTTTATTGCTTCAAATTGTTTGTAGCCATTTCGCATTTGTGCCGCCCGGTTGCGCATCAGCGACGTAGAAACATTTAACTTCTGGAACAAGGCAACAAAAAAAAATAAATATATATATATTTATATATATATATATATGTATAAAGGAAATACTCTAAAAAAGTGCAAAAAAGAATCAACATTTCGAAGCAACTAAAACCAACTACACTTAAAAATGTAGAACTAAAAACAGCGTCGTTGGCGGCGGCAGCGACGACAGCAGAAAAGTTGTCAACTCGCCTTTCACATGGGACAGCGGCAGTTGGCCAAAAGCAACTCCAACTAGAAGAACACTACACCTCCATCCAACTTGCCAGTATTAGTTCGAGTTCCCTTACTAGTTGAGTTTCGCGCACTTTTACGGCGCACTATTTGGCCCAGGACACAGGGACACGGGACACGGGACTGGACGGGATTGTAAAGGGGCAACTGCGCACACACACAAAATGTATAAAAGAAAACGCAAAAAAGCTAAAAGCACATTTCAGCTTGAACTCCCACAGAGACCCCAGCCAAATGAAATTGCCAACGTAAAAGTGTACAAAAATGCAGGCACCAAAGAGGACGGAGCAGAGTGGGTGGACATGGACCTGGTACAGCATGTCCTACGCCAGCTGGCTGTTAAACTGTAAAGTAAACGTACAAAATGTTAAATCAAAGCTAAACAAAAGAGGCGTAACAGGCAAACGCTACTTTCAGTCCAGAACAGATCCACCTCCTCCACCCAGAGTCGCCAGCCAGTCAGTGGCTTAAGGTCCTGCCCCTACCTACCTGGGATTGAGTGAAGGTGCAGTGTAAGTAACTGGTCTGAGTTTGTTTGGTACTTAACTGTTCTTGTGGAGTGGCAAATGTTGGGTTTGTTGGCCTTTTGATTGGCTGCACTCAGTGTAATAACAAGATGAACACCTTGCCTCAATTTATGGTTGTTCCTTTTGCACAACTTGTCTGCACATAGGAAAATAGATTATTAAGATGAAAAAGCACCCATAAAACTTAAACATCCTTAAACATGTGCAAAGTCTGGCTACATATTTTTCATGATTAAATATGATATGCAATGTGTCTGTCCAAATCCAAATCCATAAATAAAAGTAAAAAAAAATATGAGAACTGTAAAAAGTTTTGTTTTCCCGAAAAAATCGTAATTATTTTTTATTTATTACAAAATATTTGCGTATATCAAAGTTAATTTAATCTGAAAAATAAACATAGATAAATATGGGCTCTCATGTTGCAAATCAAATATGCTTTTTTTTTTAATGTAAATCTTCATCAACTTGAATAAAATTCATAAAAATATTTGTGGTTAAATAAGTTCGTATTTGTGTATGCATTTTTGAGCAGACATTAAGCCTGCCTGGGCATTATTAATGACGGTTCATTATGAAATTGTGCAACAAATAATAAATCGATTAAGCAAATATTTGTCAGCGCTAAAAATATGCATTTTTCATAGTTTCCTTTCATTCGTTATTGTTTTTGTGGGAGTTGGCTTTGGGAGAGTTTTGGTTTTGCCCGAGCCATATGCATTTGTGTGCCATCCATTTTAATATTTCAACAGAACCAGAAATGACGTTGTAAAACCGACTCGGCGATATGTCAAATATGCCACATACTCCCCACCACACACTCACACACACACACACACATACACATACATGTGTAGCGCTCTGGTTTTTTAAATTTGCATGTAAATTCCATCGCACGGACATGAAAATGTATTTTGGCTTTGCACTGGGATCAGAGCTGGCACTACAGCAACTGCATTTTAATAAATTTATGATTTTATTTACTTTTTTTTTTTTTTTTTTTTGCTGCTGCTGCTGCTACTACGGCTCTTTGCAAACTTCCGTGGAGGCGCCCCGCCACAGCAAAATGTGTGTCAGACGGTTGACAATTTTGTTTTGGGGCACAGCAAAAAATGCGGCTCCCATAAATAACGCACGCATTTTGCATGTTATTTGTAGAATGAGATTTATAAATGTTTTTGCCAAATCGGCAAAAATGTTCAGTGGCAACGATCGCTGGCCACAATTTATTGGCAAAATGAAAAAATAATTGAAATATTTGCCAATCAACAGAGAGCCAGAGATAAGACACAAACGCTGGGTGTGGGGGGGGTTCCAGGAATTCTCAATAGCTGTCAGCGGCACGTTAATAAGCTCTTTGTTGCCCCCCAATCCCCGCACACATTGATGTCTCACCCACAACCATGCTAAGGTCTTCCATTATTGCCTAAGTCGTGTCGCGTCCTGCGTGCCACATTCTGTGGCATGTGTGCGTGTGTGTGTGTGTTGCGCGGCTATCTCCGCTTACATTTTGTAAAGACTATCAGACTGTCGTCTGTCGTGCAACGTGTGTCTACTGTCTTGTGTCCTTTGTGCCATTGTCCGGACGGGCTTTCGATTATCGAGTCGAGATTATTAACCTGTCAGTTAAGCGCTTTATCCTGCCAGCAATACAAGCGAATTGAACCTCGTCCCCGTCCCTGTTGGCCCCGTTTATTACACACACAGTAACAGTTATTGCGAATGTTATGTTTGATATTCTTGTTGAAGCACACATGAACAATTTTGGAAAGTACAGTAAATAATGACAAACAATAATTCGAATTTTTAATCAATTTTGATATTCGATAATGCGAGTTTTTCAACTTTCGCTTATAATTAAAATTCAGTTTTAAATTTCTGCAACTATTGAGTTTTCTCCACACACCATTAGAAAAAAACATATATATTTTTTAATATAATTATTTGATTTTACTATTGTATACCATGTCAAAGAGATATCCAAGTACTTTCTTGTGAGTGTGTATTTTTTTCAGCACATTATAATAAATGGCGTCTATTCAATCATATCATTATACACACAAAAGCCAGAAAAAGACAGCCGCCTACAATGCAAATATTTTGCAATTTTCAAATATGTCGAGTGGGTTTTCATAAATGTATCTGTCATCTATCAAAGTGGCCAAAAGGTGCGCCCCATCATAATGTATGCCAGCTGCTGCTAAATAAATTGAAATATGATATTAACTGAGTTGGCAGTCGAGTTTTATATTGCATATTATATATATATATATATAATAATATAATATTAATATATATATGTAAGAGTGTATGCGAGTTGGAGACCTCTTTCAATCTGTATATGTAGCATGTATATGTGACACGATAATGATTCATGCATCGGGTTAATGCACTTTAAGCGGCCACACACACACACACACACACACACTCGGGAGATCATAAAATTACAGCTATGGATTGTGTTTTATGGGACGACTTGAAGCATGCACTTAAAAATTGAAACTATTTGCTTTTAGTGGCTGGAAGCCACGCTATAAACTGACTCTTAACCCGCAGAGTCAACAGAAACAGCATTATTCTGTAGGCTGGCTGGTAAACAAAACGGTGAACATTGGACAACAGGACAAGGGAAAAAGCCGGACAACGGGACAACCGGACAACAGGGCAAACAGGACACAAAACGTTGCCGGACACCAAATGCAATTTGAGTGAACTCTTGTCGAGCTTCGGTTGCCTGAGCAGCAACATGACGATGGTGGTTGTGTCGGGAATATTCGTTGACCACACACACACACACACACACACTCACACACAGAAATTTTGCATGAGACAGAGACCACACAGTGCAGACACAAGGAGGAAATGTGCGCCGAGCCAGGACAGCGCATAGTTTGTTGTTTCGGCTTGTAGTCGTAAAAAGCCAAAAATGGGTTATATATTTTCTAGGCAGAACACAAAAGCTGCGTTGACAAGAACGCCCACCCAGCCGCCTACATACTACAAACAACATTTGAACTTCTGGGCCCGGCCAACAGCCAAGTGGTTGTCGGCACCATCACAAAGAGCTGCCACTTTTGAATACTGGGTGTGTGTGTGTGTGGATCCTCCATGCCCACAAAAAATGGACACTAAAATGTACCCAAAAGCATCAGAAAAAGTATGGAGAAGAAAAAAAAATGAAAATGAAAATGACTACAACAATTTTTGCATAATTTTGGATGCAGATGCCTGCGGCTGAGTCGAGTTTTAAGGCGAGTTTTCGCTGCTGGCTGCTGTGCACTGACTGTGTAAATTGCTCATAAATATATGAACACGGACCACAGCCTAGCTGCATCTTGCTCCTTTCTAGCTGGCCAGTGCAGAGGGGGGTGGCACGAGGTATGTCACTGCTCCGGCCATGGCATGGTCGCCACTTATGGCGCGTTGGAACAGCACGAAATAACATCAAATAAATAATAACTTTTTGCCCCGGCTGGTTGTGTGAGCCGTCGATGTGAATGGTGCTCAGGCAGCGCAGCTTTTTGTTATAGCCATTGCCATTGCCATTGCCTTGGTGGCCATCGTCGGGTCGGGCCGTAGAGTTAATTAAAATTTAAAAGCCGCCACTCGTCCGGGAATTGCAATTGCCATGTACAACTTGTGCGACTGTTACTGTTATTGTTACTACCACTATTATGGGACTACTGTTGGAGTAATGTTGATATCAACTATACGGCGCAAGAGCAGCGTGCCACATTGTCTGACTCCTATGGATATGAATATCTATCTATATTATTTGTCTGGCATTGTCTGAAATTTCAAGTTTATTTAAAAATTCATATGCAATATTCTAAAAGGGTTAACGAAAAAATTCAGTACCTATTTGCAATGAAATATAAATAAATAAAGTAAGTATTTGATTGACATAAGATTGTGACGTCACTGTGCTTCGTTAATTAAAGTAGATTTGGTGGCCACTTATCAGTGTTATCTTGAAATCCCTTAATCATTTGTCTAGACACAGAAAATGCTATATATTCCAGTTAAATTTTTTCTTTCGCCGTGGCTCTTCCAATGTGAGATGGGCAACCCTAATAACTCAATCCTTGCCACGTGCCGCATACCCACATCACAATCAACATCGCGTCGACTTTATATTATTATTTGTTGCTCAATTTCAATGTGGAGGCGCACAATCAAAAAATGCTCGTCCAGACGCATTAAAATCAAATCGAAATTAGGCGCACAAAAGCCATTAATCTTTTGTCGGTATCATCCCTCCCCCCCCCCCCCCAACCTACCCCAACCCCCCGCTCTTTTCAGCATATATATAGAAATGTGCGCATTATCAGCGCTTAAACATAAGGCCATAGCGGAAAATGGGAACAAGCTAATCTGCCAATTGCAATCTATACAAATGTCCATTCAAATGCGAATTTATACGAGAGTGTGTGTGCAGTGAGTGTGCGTGTGTGTGTGTGTGTGGGTGGCATGCACATATACAAATTGTTTATATGTGCCAACATTTTAAATTGCAAAATTGTCTGTGGCTAAATCGTTTTTCGTTTTTCGTTTTTCTGCGTACTTTTCAGTTTTGGCCTCTTCATTTGCCCAGCCTGCCAGATTTTATTTTGCGTGGGTTTGTTGCCACAACAAAACACAGTCGTTTACGGCTTTTATGTGGTTTTATTTACTGGCTGTCTGTACGCATTTTGTTATTGCTGCGTTTTTAATTTGATGTTTATCAATTTGGTTGTGCTATAGCCACACACACACACAAAAACACACAGTCGGAGAGAAACCTACTTTAAAATAGAACAAACCAAATAACGCAGATGAGTATGCCATGTTTAATTTTTCATTATCTGCTTATTAGCCGTCTAATGTGTGTCACGGCTGGCGCCACGCCCCCAACATCTTGCACACAATGGGTCTTGACAGCAACATCAAACAAAAGAGCAAAGAAATTACGACTTGAGACGCGGGGGGAATTTGCCCCTTTATTATTTTTGTCAGTAGTTCGCCTCAAATGTCATTGAGATTAAATTTTGCGTGAAAGTAGCATTTTAAAAATGTATAAATGTGTGCGGGTGTGTGTATGTGTGTGTGTGTGTGTGTGAGTGCGAGGGCATTTGTGTGAGCTCGCGCGGAACAGCAGCAATTGTTGTTGCTGCTCCTGGTATTTTTATTGTTGTGGGCTGGCACTAAACGCAAAGGGCGCGACTGAAGCAACAGTCGCCGGGCTTAAACTTAAGACGTGCCACATATATTGTAGTCTACTTCAGGGTGCGCAAAGGCGCACCAACACACACACACACACACAAGGAGAGGCAGCACGTGACGGCTGCGTTTCGCATTGGGCTTTGGTGGCAGGTGGGCTTTGGCGCACAAAACCAACAGCTCTGACACAGGATCTGGCTCCGAATGTGACTCCTAGCTGCGACTGTAGCCTGGCTCAGTCTAAGGCTTTGTATTCCCTATGTATGTGTGTATGTTTGTGTGTGTGTGTGTGTGTGTCACGCATTTTAGCTGCTTTAAACAATTGTTTGGCTCGGCTTGTTTGGTTTCCCTTTCGTGCTGTCTTTTGTGATTTTTTTTTGTTCAGCCTTTGGTATCCCATGTGCCCGTTTTCCCGAAATGTCCTTGCAGTCCCTTATTTTCCCAATTCCATCTGTTTGTCCGTCTGTCTGTCTGTCTTTTCGGGGGTTATGTTTTTATCCTTTTTACATTTGTTTCTTTGTTTTTTTTTTTTGGCTCCCCTATGTATGTTTGTTTGTTTGTTGGTTGTTTTGCTTCCTGTGTTCAATGCTTTTACGATTAAATGAACGTTACGGATTTGTTTAGCGTTTAACTGTACTTTATTTGAAATCCCAGTTCAACCCACTCCACGTTTTGTTTCCTTGAGTTGCGTTATTCGCAGGCTCAACAAACATTTTACTCTCATTTCGATGATTGTTTTGCGAAATGGGAAATAAATGTCTCTCATAAGTAAACTGTTGCTCGGCGTTTATTGTCATTTAATTATTTTAATTACACACATAATTTAATGTATTTAATTCTTAACATTTAGTGAGCTTGTTATTGAACATTTCTTATTCTGAAAACATTTTTTATAAAATTTACAAAAAATGTTACGCAACATTAAATCATGTTCAATGGCAAATAGATTGTCTATTTCTGTCTTAGAATATTTGAATAGCTTTTGGAATGAAAGGTCTTAATTTGAACTTGTGTCCAAAAGAAATTGCCAAGGTGACGTCAAAGCACCTGGTTAAATTCATTTTTCTGTCGCTTTCAAATATTTTCTGAGAACTGAAATGATTTGCTGCAGTACATTTTGAAGTATTACATTTTTGATTGTCGGTTTGCGTTTTACGTTCTACAATTTCTGTACTGGATTACAAAATGTGTATTTGTCAGAACCTTTTTTCGTTACACTTTTCTTTTCTACTTTATTTTTTTTGGGTCATAAGCACTGCTTTGTACCTTTTGATAACCACATTGACGCCGCCCACTCTGTCTTGTATTTCATGGGGCATTGTGCAGCCACTCAAAAGATGCGCAAACAGACGCATTGAAATGCCATAAATCCCATATACAATAACACACACACACACACACACATATATATATATATAAATCAACCAGATACAGTTGTATATGTTGACCTTACACGGCAGAATATTGTATGAGGTTATTACATGTTATTTTTGTACCCGATGGCGTTATTCCGTCCGCCTACGTGCATTGTATGGCTAATAAAGCAAAAAGTAAAAGGTCGTCAGCAACAACAACAACAACAACAACAACAATAGCAACAATAGCAACAACAATTGCGATAACTACTCGTATTGGAAAAAGAGATATTATATTTTTTTATAGCATTCACACAACACAAACGTTGCCACAAATATTGGGCACTTTAAGCGGCGCGTTTGTGCCTGTCGCCGTGAGGGATGGGCTTGTGTCCGTCCACATTGTGTCCACAGTCCACAGTCCACACATTGCAGTCGCCGTCACCCAATACGCCTTTTCACACCTAAGCGACAGCGGCGCCATACGAAACCTCAACAACAATAGATACTCGTTTATAGTTATTTATAACAATGACGCTGGTCGCCCATGTCAACTGCTCCACAATGGACACCAATGTGGAGCAAACAATGGCGTTTCATTCTTCCTCTTTTTTTTGTACTCGCCTGCACTTAATCTGTACAAATATTTATTAAAAAGAATCTGACAACTGAGAAAATTGGCTTAGGCACAGAAAGGAAGTTCGCTGCAAATGCCATAGGTGAATCTCAAGCACAATTAAATCCCATTAGGTTTTCTTAATGCCTGTGTTAGCCATAAGTTAGTAGCAGTTGACTCTTGAGTAGGAAAATAAAATAAATTCTTGCAAATTTATAAATAAAATAAATTTAGAAAATAAGCACAAAGGCTAACTTTACGATGCAAACAATATTTAAATAAAAATAATTTTTTATATTTATTTCTACAATTTAGCTCATTATTTGTGCGGCTGTTAAATTATTATAATAACTCAGCCAGGTCAACAATTCAAGTTAAGACACTTAATTTAATAAACTATAATATTATTATTAAGAAAATTATTAATAATCATTTTGATAGGGCATGCTTAAGTATAAAATTGAAATTCAGCTCTTTGACGAATAATAACAAATAAATTAAATTATTTATATATAATATATATTTAAAGGCTTTTAATAGTTGCAAACATTAAATATTATATATTAAACCAATAATAAATAGCACCAGTAATAGTAGACTTTTCAAGTAAATTATTTGCTTTACTGCCGCAGGCGTCTGCAACTAGACTTATTGTCGTAAAAAAAACGTGGCTGCCACACGGCTGTCATCAAAGGCCATTTTGCGTGGGCCTAACACAATATTCCACTCGTTTGGCGCAAATGTTGTGCTGTTGAAGAGCGCGCCATGACACGCATACAAATGCCACCCACACACACACACATACACACACACATACACAGGCGCACGCATAACGGAAGTGTTCTCTGACGACATTAGCGCCATTTTGTCGTAATTAATGTGCGCCATATTAGTAGCTATTTGGCAATTTTTCGCATACACAAACGCTTTCAAGCATCAACAAACACACACCCAAACGCACACACATACACACACTTACACACACACACACTCAGCAGCCAAACTTTTGCAATTTTAGTAAAAGAATTTTGCTCAGCAGCTGCCTAAAAACGAGAGGGCGGAGTAACCGTAAAAAGCGGCGCCTGCTGCTGCCCAATTTCAGATATATCTCTGTAGGTGTGCTTGGTGTGTGTTATGGGTGTGTGTGTGGGTGCCACTGCTTGAGTCTAGACATTCATCTTTGCGGGGCAACATTTCGAACATCGCAAACAACACATTTTGCGACTACTTTTCATGCTCAGCATAATTAGCCCAGCTTGGGGGCTGCCTCAAGTCAAAACCTGACTGTGGCCATGGCTCGACACGGCGTCCTTGAAACGTGTATCAAATTTAGACCACAGTCTCCCCCAAGACGAGGGCTGCAATCACGTTTAATAGCTGACTCGAAATGTGTCTGCCTGTGAGTACATTTTCGGACTAAATAATTGCTTTGAAATCATATTGGATGCAAAAACTTGGACAGCTTTTAAACAAGTTTTGCAATATTGCTAATTTATTAAATTTGCATCCCTCGTTGTTGACTCCCCCAACGTTTATGTTTCGCCTGTTGGTTAGTCAGTTAGTCAGTTAGTCGCTCATCGGGCCATTGTATGGATGACCAAATGGCCGAGATAGGAAGAGCTCTCGATGCTCTCGTTGCTGCCATGGCTTAGCCTCTGTATATTTAAATGATTTGCTGCTAATGCGAATGTTTATGTTTTATGTTGATGTTGATGCTGATTTTGTTGCTTTTGCTGCTGCTGTTGCTGCTGCTGCTGTTGCTGCTGTTGCTGCTGTTGCTGCTGCTGTCCGACGCTGCCTGCTTGCAGCACGCTTCATGTTTGCTCTGGGTATTTGTGTGTAGGTTTTTGTGTGTGCGTTTATTTGACTTTATGCAATATTTATTTGCGGCACACAGAACACGAGAACACCACAGTATTTATATTTCAGAAGAGCAAAACCACCGCAACAACAACAACAACAACAACAACATAATGATGGGTCATGTGCGTGGTGCTCATTTAATTTCTGCGTCGGAAGTTGACTAGACTGTCGACCGCCTTATTCAGATGGCTCTGTCTATCCGTATGTGGGTTGCTCGGTTTATATAAATATATATATATATATATATATTCTCTAATGGCCTCCTTTTGTAATGGCCTTGGGAGATTAAGCCCAAACTTTGCATAATGTCGACACAAAGTAAAGTTTTCTTCATCAATAACAACATCGAAAAGTATATTTTTGACAAATTTAAGCGCCCATCTTATAAAATATTCAATAAATATTAAGAAGCCATCAATCGATTTAGTTTTAGTTTTATTTTTTATTGACACATTTTTTTTACCCAATGCCAAAAAATATGTTGCATGACAAAATGCGTTGTTTTATGTGTCATAAATCACACGGGGAAGGCCCCAAAAGAAAACTACTTAAAGCGCCATTACGACAAATTTAAAGCAATTTGGAACTTGGACCAGGCCGCAACCAAAAGTTCAGTCAAAAGCGAAAATAAAAAAAGGCAGCCAAAACAAAAAAAAAAAACAAATGTTTTGGACACTTTATTATGCGCATTATTCACTGCTGCAATGGTTTATCCTTTTCCCGAAGACCCGGGGCTCTGTTGTGCTGGCAATTTCTAGTCCATTAACTTTACCCAAAGGTCTACTCAAGGCAAACGCTTGAAGAAATCATTTTCGGCTCAGATTGTATATATAAATGTCAAGAGAAAGGCCACGTCCAACGGAAATGGTCAAACCCCAAGCGCTAAACAATGCCCCCGAAAACTTGAAGCGACAATCGCTTGTTGAACCACGCCCCCTTAGGCGAAGCAAATCAGGTCCTCTAAAAACCGCTTGTTCAGACCTCATTTTCAATAGGTTTGCCATATTAGCTTTGCATTAATGGGCCGCTCAGAAATTTAAATGCAGAGTAAAGTGATTCTGCTGCCGCAATTATTATGATTCTGCATACTTTGCTGATTAGCTGACATTGTGATTCCACTCTGTGTGTGTGTGTGTGTGTGTGTGTCCTTAATATGCACTCAACTCAGCTCATTGACGTGTAAAATGCAACCCTAACCTCAATTTCCAACTCGGCCGAGCAAACAAGGCCAACAAAACGAGTCTTGGTTGGGTTAGTCAGCCAGAGAACAGAGCCAACCAGGACTGGCCTATTATGTGTAAAATTGGCTTATTTTGTAGCGCCCACATGGAAAATCTGAGTAGTTACACACACACACACACACATACAGATTTGTATTCAACGTTCTTATATACAGCCACTGGGCATAAGATAAATTGAGATTGCGATCCCGTGCAACGTCTCCCGTGTCCCGTGTCCGTGGCTCGTTCTTGCATAATTCTCATTGCGCTTAATGCAACTTTTGTGCTGCCTCGCATTAACTCAGCGCCGACATCAGAGAGTCGAGGGTCGAGGGTCGAGGGTCGACGGTCTGGGTGGAGTGGCACACATTTCTTTGCCTGTTGGCGCATTAAATTTATATGGGAATTGCGCTGTTCGCCATATGGGACATTGAAAAACTTTGACTCGACTTTGCCGCACAGCGTTTGACTTGCTGCCAAGCATAAATTTTGCAAAACTCAACAAATAACCCGGCAGGCGATGTGCAGGAAACTGAGACTATCCACTGAGTGCATACTTTTGTTGGTCACTGTCAGGTTGTTATTTCTGCCGTCCCTTGTATTTTTATTTATTTTTATTTCTACTATTTTTATTTTTTTGTCAGCTTTCTATGCTTGTCGTCCCCTCTGGTCTTTTACAGAATTTATTTTGTGGGCGTGTAGTTTTCAATTTGGCAGTAAACTGCCTGCCAAAAACATATGCATAAGTGAGTGTGTGCATGTGTGTGTATGTTTGTGGGTATGTTTGACAAAATCAATAGAAATACATTTAGAACCGCATAAGGACACCGCTTCGACAATGGTTGACCGAATCTGGCATTTTAGGCTGACTCATCGACGCTTGAGTGCAGCAACAAAAGGAATACCAAAGGATGTCCATAAAAAGAGTATTTATATGTAAAAATGTGTATAATTTAATATATAACTGTTTACTGATATCCTTATTTGTGTAACCATTTATAAGAGTTGTATTCTTTTGATCATTTTGCTTTTTAATATTCTGTGTAGAATTTTGCTACCCATTTTCAAGTCTCGCATGAGTTAAGCAACAAATTGTAAAATAATTTTAATTTTCAAAGCTTGCACTTTGCCGTAAAGTTGCAACCTGAAAGCAATGCGTATGTTAATTCATCCAGTCGTGACACATGGCAAGTTGCAATGTTGCCTCCGCTGCTGGAGGCTTTCAGCGTCGCAGCGCGCTTGCATTAAATTGGCGGTGCAACGTGACGTATACGCATTGTCGTATGTGCACTCCACTTTGGCTCACTCATGAGCAGCTTTCACATTCCGTCTACGCGCCCTCCCCCTACCCCTCCTGCAGATATTTGTGTATGTAAGTACGTGCCTCGCATGCTCTCTCCATGTGAGCTGCAAAGTGTTTGACCCATTTTTCGTGTCTAGTATATATGGGGCATGCGGCATGGGGTGGCGTTCCCGTTTTTAGTTGCACTTTATTTGCAAAAGTTTAGTGCAACAAAATGCGAGAAATAAGAAAAATGTATAAATTCAACTTAAAGGCTTTGTAATTATTTGAGTATTTAATATTTGCAGTCGCGCGTTGTCCGCCTGCCCACTGACACAGTTCAGGGCAGGAAGGACTTTCGCTCTCGAGATACTCGCGCCGTCGTTGGTATGTATAAATTCTGCACTACTCCAAAGGGGGGGTGGGCGGTGGTGAGCGATTGCAGCTGCATACTTTCGAGTGCCATTCAATGAAGTATGCATGTCCCAATGTCCCCCACACCTGCAACGTGTGGCACCCTTGTCTCTCTCTCTCTCTTTCTCTCTCTCTCTCTCTCTCTGTCTCTCGTCCACTTATTTATGCATTCGTGCGCACTTTTTCTGTTGCTGTTGCCGCTGTTGTAGTGCATTTTAATTTGGTTTGCATATGACAAGCAACGCGTAGTTCAGCTGCCGGAATTGAGCGCAACATTTATTCATTTGCCTTACGCTGCTTAAATATGCGCAATTCCCCTGAATGCTGCTGCTGCAACACACACTTTGCCGTCTCCCAATCGCCCAATCGCTGCCATCTGTCGGAGTTTGCTTGCATATTAAACAAAATTCATCGAAATCATAAAATGGAATTATGAAGTGCAACACGCTGTCTGGCAGCAGGCAACTTAAAAAATCATTCAATGATAATACAACAGTCTCACTTATGCATACCTCCTTCTATATATACATATATATATATATACATATTTATAATTTAAAAAATAAATACTCTGTAATGTCCATATTCATGCCGCATTGAGTTCTCACAGTCTGCCCGAGGCGAACCAACTGCTTTTTATCCGGCTGTCAAGTGAGAACTGAAAACTCAGTTTAATTGACTGTATTGGCAAAAAAAATCATGTCCTGCAACCAGATTCATTTGAGTTGCCAGAATTGCTTTAAGAATAGTGTGTTTTAATTATACAAAATTTAAGATTGAAGCAATGTTTTGTTTGGAATAAATTTATCTATGTTATTTTATCTGTCTTAACGTAATGTTTTGCATATTTCAACAGGGTCTCTTTCTGGAAGCCAACTAATTAAAATTGCAAAAGACTCGAATTGTTTACTCAAGTATCTTGATGAACGGGTTATTCAGAATTGAGAATTCATTCTCTCATTTCTGTTGCTGCCTACCAGTATTTTTTTTTTTTGCTCTAAGACATTCGTCGTATAATTATTAACCCCAATAAAAAGAAGCAAATTAATGAAACATAAGTCAAACCGACAGTCAAACAGCTAAACAAACATAAAATGCCAATCAAATGGGTATCTTGAATACAACAGCAGACGAGCTGGCAACGATGGGGCACAAAATGGCGTCGAAACAAAGTCTGCCCCCCCGCATTCCCTCTCTGCCAACCACACTTCAAAGGCGTAGCAACGTTGCACAGTCAATTTGCGTTCGAGATTTATAACTGCCACAATGCGCCAGCCATAGGAAAACCTTTCAGTCGACGGCCGACTGCCAGTTGCCAGTTGCCAGTTGCCGGTTGCCGGTTAACAACGCTTCACTGGCGACGTGTCCTTGAAGGGGGTTGGGGAACGGCCTGTCGGCCGATTTTTGGTTCTCTGCCATAAATATTTTTTGCTCGATCAAGTGTACTAATTTAATGTGTTGCCATAGCTATATGCGAATCGATGACTCGACTGACTTGACTCGGGCGCTATCAACGCCAGCAGGACATTCAAAACAAGATTTATGACAGGCGTGCGCCAGCTTTTTTGGGGGACGGGGCAAGTTCTGTCTTCAAGAGCAGTCGGTGTGTGTGTGTGTGTTGGTGTGTGTGTTGCGGGTAGGTGGAGTTGGGCTGACAGACAACAACAATAAAATGAAATCAACGTTACGAAACAAGAGAAATGACAACGTTGCTAAATGGTCTTATCTTTGGGCCAGGACGCAGGATGGCCGGGCAGGGGGGCAGCAACTCAGCTAACAGTGTTGTGCAAAGTTTTTTTGATTGTCTGCGCTAGAAAAATGAAACTCAACTTGAGCATTTTTAGGTCGCAAATTTGATTAATGTTATGCCATTGTGACTGACGGCTATTAGGAGATCGGGGCGCATGTGTCGAGGGTCGTGATTTGATGCAGCGATTCATATACCATCCGAATAGCAACAAAACTCTCTCTCCCTTTCTAATACACACTGCTTAAAAGTCCATAATGACTGTACGTCAGTGATGTACTATGCGATTATTGATATTAATTACTCCATAGCCAAACGATGTCAGTGAAATGAAAAGGTGACTTCAACTTGGACGAGCACAATTAATCTGGAGTAAAATGTGTGTGCAATATTTATACTATTTAAATTGATATAGTTTTTAAATATATCCAAATATTCTTTTAAGTAAGATTTTAGATGCATGTTTTGCCTGCCTTACAATCCAACCTTATCTAATCCTGAGGCAGCTCTCATTCTTTCTTTCCTACTGAATAATTTCTTTTGTCCTTTGAATGACTTGTCAACAGCACAGGACGTGTTTTTTTTGTGCATTTTTAGATATCGCAGCAGGCTGAGGCAAATTTCAATGAAGTGAGGAGAAAGTTGACCAAGTTGGGTACACCTTCTGCCCATGCAGTCTGTGTTAATTATGTGTCCTGTGCAAGTGGTGGGCATTTGTCTTTATTATGGCCCAGCTACGCCTTCTGCCGTGTGCAGTGCCAGAATGCCAGAGTGCCAGAATGCCTGCCTACCTGGCAACAAGGCCATCTGCCTGTCGCCTTTATTATCATTGTAACGCTTTTGTTTTTGCCTGCTGCTGTTGCTGTCGCTCATTGCTTTTGTTTTTCTGCACTGACATTCAGGCAAAATTATACAAGCAGAGATAGGGAAAATAGCATCTTAAGCAGAGGCATAAGCAATAAGCAGCCCCAAGCAGCACCAGCAGCACCAGCATCATCATAACTTTGGAACCCAACAATAATACATCATGTATGCAAAATGATGTATGCATGTAAATGGTGAACGTACACGTTTGAGAGTATGGTGGTACATGGGGAACAAGTGTTGCGAATTAGGCCAAGGAGAAGCATTAATAAACGCATTTAGTGGAACATGCGGCGTATGCGCAACGCTTCAAAAAATGATGACACACAGACGCACATAGCGTAAGCTAGATAATAGCAACAACAGGATGTTGATGTGGGCAACACATGCTGGCTTATAATTTGCACACACACAAAGTACCCCCCAAAGCCCCAAAACCTAACCCACCCCCCCTGGATTTATACGCCTTCTGTCACTGAGCTTGACATACTTTCCACTTAGGCTGCCTTCACTTTTATATATTCAAGTGTGTGTGTGTGTGTGTGTCTTGCAAGTTTATCATTTGCAGTCTTAGTTATGCATGTCGGCACACCTACACCACTGACACCACTGCCAGCACCATCAAGTTGCTGCCTCAGAGTCGCAATCGTTGTAGTTCTTGACTCTCGAGTTGCTTGCTCAGTTCTCCAGCGACTTCAAGGCGAGGCAACATTACTCGTAATATGTCGGAGCTTTTCCCTTTTACTTTGCCTACTTTTTTAAGTCTGTTATCGCAGCAGAGCGGGTTGTCTGGTGAGGGGGTAGGTGGGGGCGGAAGTGTGTGTGTGTGTGTGGTGCTTTGCATAGTGTGCAACGAAGAGCAGAAGAGCAACATTTGTAGTTCATTTGGCCGCATTAAGTCGGCAACTTGTCAACTTCTAGTTTTAATAACACCATTCTTAACAATGCCCCCCCCTCCCCCTACCCGGCTAAATAATAATAATCAATGTTTATGGGTCAGGCACAAAGTTGCCGTATAATTAACGTATAAATTACAAATAGTGTGACGTTAATAATTCGGCGTTAATAGATTTTTCCCTTCATTTCCGGCCATTTTCATTTGTTTATTAGCATTGGCCAACGCCCATTAAGGC
Source organism: Drosophila multiciliata (assembly GCA_037043605.1). NCBI lineage: Eukaryota > Metazoa > Arthropoda > Insecta > Diptera > Drosophilidae > Drosophila > Drosophila multiciliata. Next base: position 12,641,834 of record JBAMBF010000589.1, read on the forward strand.
CAACAGCAGCTGCGTCCAACTGAATACGCCTGACTGCCTAAATTATTGGTAATCGATGTATTTTGGCTTTCATTGTTAGCCAGTTTGCCGCACATTGCTCATACGCCGCATTGTTTGCTCGTGACTGGTGGAACGCAAAAGGTTATCTTAATAAAGCACATATTAATTCAATGCTTAATTGCATTTGCATTTCGGCTCATTGTTTTATTAGACTTCACCTGTTTACCCAGTTGTGCTTTATTTAAAGCCCCGAATAACTTTTGCTCGGCAAAAACTTAATTAAATATGTAAACGCCCCAAAGGACAAACACTAGTTGTCCAATTATGTAGACAGGCGGGGCTGGCAATACCCTTTTGAGCTGTTTATTAAAATGCTCGACACATGCTCATTAAAAACAACTCAAGAGTCATGTTCGAGCCGGGAGCTGGGAGCCGGGAGCTGGGAGCTGGGCTCCGGCATCAGTCAGGCGTTTTGTAAGCATTTAACTGCAAAATCATGCGACAAACCATAAACTAAAAAACCAACACAGCCACATCGGCTGCCCACACAAGCAAATACATACATATACATATACATACACACATACATATACAAAAGGCGTGTCCAACAACTGGCAAACAACTAATGAGACACATGCACACAGAGAGCCGGGGAAAAAGCCAGTCAGCCAAGTTGTCGTTCGACATTCGAACAGCAAACAAACAGACATTAAAAAAACGCAAAAACAACAACAATAATCAGCTGAAAACCTTAGAGCAACGGCCCAACAGACCCAACAACAACAACAACAAATGGCACCAAATTGCAGAGGTTGACGTTTAATTTGCCACTTTTATTAACAGTGCTCATATTAGGGACTCATTTATCAGTCCGCTGCTCTCACTCCCTCTCTCTCTCTTTCTCTATCTCTCACTAACAAAAATAGCAAAATGTAACAACAAACACACACACACTAACCCAAGCATGTTTTGGGGCAGCCCCCCAATCCCAAAATGAAACTGTGTAACAGTTGTGGGAATTATTTAATTTAGACACTGCGCCAGACCTCTTGCAATGCCAATGGCCCTGAGTCTCGCCATGCTGAGGCGGCTCATCGACACCAACCCAGTACAGTGGCACAAATGACAGATTAGCATAAATATACCGAATTATATATGTTTTTTCAATTTTGAAAATGTGCAAAAGCTATTTCAATTAATACTGTAATAATTCGATAAACTAATAAATTTTCAATTTTTGAAAATAAAATTAATTATGCATTTTGGTAAAGAAAAAATAATATGAAATATTCAATTTTCATTTATAGAATATTTGGAAAGCAATCATTTTGAGGTTAGCCCATTGTGTAATCTGTTAAGTATCTCACGATGGTCTGTGCTGGGAGCTGGATGTTGTACTGCCAAGTTTATTTTTGCAGTCTCATGCCGATGCCAACACCAGAATAGAATGGAACAGACCAGTTTTGGAGCGTTCCTAAGCTATTGCCTTGGGCAGAGCCAGCTAAATTAATGACAATGACTGTGAGCGCACAAATGGTGAATGGGACTGGGGATAGATGGGGGATGTGGGTAGATGAAATGAGGAAAAATTGAAAGGGGAATGAGGCTTGTGTGCTTCAGCGTCATGTTCCCACTGATTGTTCTGTGCTGTTGCTGATGCTCCTGCTGCTCCGGCTGCTCCTGCTGCTGCTGTTGCTACTTTGTTTTCGGCTCTTCCCGGTTGTTGTTGTTGTTGATGTTGTTGTATTTTGTAGCACTGACACATGACAGAGCGTTTCATTTGTAGTGCGGCGTTTGCCAGTGAGGCATGACAAGGATGTCGGCTCCAACACCAAAAACAGCTCGAAAACATGGCCAAGTGCGGTGCATATCACTTTTGATTGCATTGCAAAAACGCAAAGCATTATGATAGTAAAAATGGCACACACAGCAGGCGAGGAGTGTGTATTACTTAAGCACAGCTCTGGCAGCCAAGTTAAGATAAATTATAAGTAATTGCGTGGTTGGGAATTATGAAGTTATGAAGTGTCGGCATCAGTTGCCCAGCCATCTGCAACCTGACTGGGGGCCCCCCCAGCTTAATTGAGTTTCGTGTTTGGCCAACTTCGCCTCAGTTGCCCTTACTGGCTGGTTCATGTGTTTAGCCATTTAGCAAAGCATTACGGCCACCATGCCATAAACACTTGGCCGAAACACGCACGCTACTTGATGCGGTTAACGCTTCGTTATAAACGCCAATTTCAAATCAAATGGCAAAACCAATGCCGACTGCAAAACACGTCGCTTTGGGCATATGTAATTGAAGTGAATTTCCATACCTCGACCTACAGAAACTAGGACATCTAAGCTTGTATTCAAATGTTGTTTAACTGGCCTGACAGGCTCACAAATGGATCGCGGTTTCTCAGAGCAAATGTAATGTGCCTCTAATCCGGCGGACGCAACATTGCCACGGCAAATGAGTTACGTCTAAAGCGATTTAATGGCTAAGCAAAGTAATCATTGGATACAGAAAGAAACATATTAAAGTATCTACAAATTTTATAGATATCTTTTTGATGCAATTATTTATTTTGTTCTTCTTTCAAATTAAAATTTATTGAGAAATCATCACTATAAAATCATAATAAAATTTATCAAATATTTTAAGAGAAGTAATTTAAGATTGGAAATCATTGATGTATGAAAAAGTTATGTGCATTTTATTAAGTTAAAAATGATTGCTTGAACTAGAAAGTGTTGTTGTTGTTGCTCAACTGATTGACAACAATTGTTGCATGCCAATATAAAAAAAAAAAACTCGACTCACTTTAATAGTCGGGCGAAGAAACACATCGTAAATGGAGCCAAACACGCACTAAATGAAATATTTATGTCGCCGCAGAACTGCACATGGAAGTATCTGAGAGGCATATATAGAACCAACTTTACTTGTGCTTGTATATACATATGCACATATATGTGTAGTATGTGTATGTGTGTGTGTGTGTGTGCGTGTGTGATTTTGTGTGTGCAATGCACATATTTGCCATACATTACGCACACATTACGCTTTGCTGTTTGTTTTTATTTTTGTTTGCTCTGCTCGCCGGCAATTTCTCATTCTCTTTCTCTACTTTTCGCTTCGCTTCTCTTCTCTTCTCTTCTTTAACCGGCCTTCAATTTTTAACCCTCCCGAAATGAAAATGTTGCGGTCTGTTTTTATATAATATTTGAGCAGTTGGAATGGTCAGAGAAGTATTGCTGCCTACTTTGCTGCGCACTTTGAGGCCAGCGGCAGTTTCCTCCGGTTTCATATATATATATTTTTTTAATATATTAGCTAGCACAATATTATATTATGCACATTTATATGTGGAGCCTCCTTTTATATGTGCATGTAAATTTTATTTGTTTTTTACGAGCGCATAAATCAAAGAAAATTGTTTTTTATATGCTTATGTGAGAAATATGAAAAATATATGCGTTCCCCTTTCAGCGGTTGGCTATTTCATATTTTATAGTATCGTACATATACACATATAATTTGGCTGACAGACCCTTTTTCTCTGTTTTTTTATTCTCTCTCTTTTTAATAATGGCATTTGGCAAAAGAGTTGCATGCAGAGAATTCGTGTTGATTTGTGGAAAAAAGTTAATATAAAATATTCAGACTACTGGCAGTTAATTAAAAAAAACATATTGTTGAATATATATATATGTATATATATATCTGGCCATAGTACGCACATATCAATCCACACATTCGCTTCGGGGCTTAATTTTTATTTCCAATTTGATGCCCAGATTTATATTGTTTTTCTTCTTTTGCTTCGTTTCTTTTCACTTTTGCCAAACTGATTTCATTAATTTCTAATGCTACAAGAAAAAATGTGAACGCACAGCCAATATATATATATATATATATATCAATGAACATGAAGCAACAACAGGTTGAGAAGGCCAAAAAGGAAATAAAATACATTCAATTTATAATACAATTATTTTTTGCTGAAAATGTGACAGGCAACAAAATGGCAACAGTAACTGCAGAAGAAGCGGACAAAAATTATTTCAAACAATAAAACAGAAAAATGTACAAAGCATTCAGACGAATTATATATAAAAATAAGTCATCAGTAAAAATAAAAATCAGAATAATATGAAACAAGAGACTTTTGATGAAATTTTCATTTGCAAATTCCTCGCATAGCAATTAAGTCAAAATGCGGACCGACAGCCAGCTCCAGATTTATATTGTGCTTCATTCCTCTCGCCTTCTTCACAGTCCTCAAAAATTAAAAAAAATGCATTAAACTGAGTAATTTGTACATTTTAATAAAATAAAGAGCAAAAGCTGTCGGCTAATTTTTTCATGTCCGACGATCTTTAATAAGCGTCAGTTTCGCTCTGTACAGTAAAAAAAAGAAGCTGATGGGGAAACTAGTTTGGTCCGTCTATATAATTACAGTTACGTGCTTTTGGAGTTGCACATGAAATACATTGGGCTATCTCAGGTCTTACCTTTTGGCTGCGCATTTGTCGAGTCAGCAACTGCAAACGCATTACCCGATGCCATTCACAGATAAAAGTAAAAGCAGCGACACGAAAAAGACCGTTGCTTCAATGAGTTGGTAACACAAACACTTACACACACACACACAGACAATCATACGTATACGCAACGTTTTTTGGACCTCCTTTTTTATGCAACAATTTCGAAGAGCTGGCCAAAATCGCATGACGCACACAAAGCGACAGCGTAATGGCCAAGAGGCGAGACCGAAAGGAGGCCCGCATAAAAGGCACTTGGAACGCAGGCAGGCCGAAAGGACCGTTACCTCTTTAAGTATCTATAAAATGAGAATGTTTATAGAAACAGCGCTTCAGTGACTTGATTTGTGCATTAAAGATATAAGTGGAGATTTTTTACATATACTCTTAGCTGTTTCACTACCTGTTTCTGCCCCCCCCCCCCCCCCCAACCATCTATTTATACTTCAATCCCATTGAGCATGTGACATAAAAATAAGCCAAGCCAAGGATCCATATATACACCCTTCCGATAGGCACTTATGGACCTGCCATTATGCATAGACCACACATAAGGCCATGCGAAGAAGGAGTAACAGACACACACACAATGGCCACTAAAAAGTGACAGTTAAGAGCTGTTGGGCTTGGCTAACTATGGTAAGGGTGTTGACAGTAATTCTCCAACAAGAGCTTTTAAATTTTTAAAGCATGTATAAAATGAAGTTAACATAAAAAGTTGCGATAATTCTATGATTTCTGTAACTGGAAAATGATAGAAATTTGCTAACAATTGTAGCAGATTTGCACATTTGGTATTCAGCTGGAAATCACAAACTATTTAGATTATAAGTAAATTATACAATTAATTGCTTGTTTACAGTATGAAATCCAACAACATTTGTTATATGAAAATGCTTTTATGCAATACCAGCTGAAGCTCCCATTAATTCAATTTGTATTGTCGGGGAGTGGAATTCCTGTTTGGGTAGTTTTCCTTGTGTCTCAATGTGATACATGTATCACACATATAATGTAGTAATTAAGGAGATTTATTGGCAACATCGAAGGCTGAAATGCTCGTGCGTATGCCTATTTTACGGTACGGAGTTATTCCCGCTGGATTACAACCAAATTAAATTAAATACAAAAATAATTTGCTCAAAATCAGCAGGCATCGAGCAAATGATTTTTGTTTTTTTCTGCCTGGCCGAAAAAGCACTTTCAATAATTGCCACTTTGGCGCACATTAAAGTCAACTTACCCCACGATTGACTACTGCACGAGTGGGTCCACTGCACAGATGTACTCCACCTCGGCACCCCCGTCACTGACATCCTTACATAAGGCATAATCATTATCGTTACAGTTTATTGCACATTAAAAGTGCGCCAAGGCAGCCGCGGCAGCCCCTTTACTTTTATGCGTTGGCCTTGCCTTGCCTGGCCTGGCCTGCCCTGGCCTAGACTGGCCAACAAACACTTGGCAGCATTACATAAAGCAAATGGCTATAGAGTGAAACAAGGATGGAGAAAAAATAAAGACGGAGCAACTTGACCGTAATTGTCGCCATGTTCGCAGCCGCCTCCTTAGCGCCTTTGTTCAAATTTACACATGAATAGTTGTAGCCGTAGACCGACCTCCTGCCGGGCGGGCCGGGCCGGGACTTGCCAGTTTAGATTTAATTTAATTGTTGCCCAAAAAATTTGCTGAAGTCCCTTCTTTGATTTCACGTTCAATTGTACTCGAAATTTTTATTTGTATTTTCATTTGATTTTTATTTCACATTTTTACTTCTGATTTTATGACGTGCTTTTAATGACATTCCCAAAAAATATGCCCAGAGGGGCCATCGCTCCGGTGTCCCGCCGAGGCAGTGCCCAGTCCTCCACAAATGCTCACAGTTAACAATTAGCGCACCCTGCTCTCGATTCGATGTGATTTAGAGTTTAAACATTTACGATTATTTTCTATTTCATATTGTGAGGCGTAAATATCCGGTGCTTAAGGGGTTAAAGCTCCCTCATTGTATTTTATTATATGGCTCATGATTTTGGTAAATAACGCAAATGTTTGCACTCATTTGGGACAACAATTCTGCTGCTGCTTATCCAAACAATTTTTATTATTTTTATTTTTCAAGCATTGACAAGATTTTTATTTAAATTTTTATTATCAGTTGTTGCCAATTTCTTGGCGTCGTCTTCAAATTCGAGCACTGTCATCTTCTGCTTCGATCCTTGCCCACTTGATTCCTTCCTTGAGCACTTTTTTTTTTTTGTCAAATCAGCAAATGTTGCCATTGTCAACTGAATTTGCCCTTCCACGTCTCGAGTCGCATTTAGATTTTCCTCGTCGCATTTTTTTCTTTTTCTCTTCCATTCCAGACACTGTCGACTTCGTCACTGAGCAATGCCACTAATATGAAAACAAATTTACATAATAATTTTTGCCAGATTTTCGTTCGCATTTTTTGTAGTTGAAATTGCATTAGATTTTTTCCCATTTAGATATTCTCTTTTACTTGTTCACACACATTTCTGCATGTTTGTGAAGTTCAACAACATTGCCACAGCATATATTGTTTTAAGTAAATTTAATTTAATTGCTTTAAAAATCTAAGTGAGAAAGATATTTGCTTATAGGTTCATTTTGCAGTTGCATATCCCTCTGCAGCAATCAAGTGAAGTGTGTTGGAGGAATTCAAATACATTAAATTAGCATAATTGATTTGCAATACTCCAACAATCAATGTAGCAAAATTTGAAATAAATAGTTGAATTTAGAAGCCAAAGCCAATCACTTTATTGAGACTGATTATATTGTGCCTAAATGTTCTAGCTCGAATATATTCTTGAATAAATGTATCCTATTTTATCGAGCCAAACTTGTTTAAGTTGCTTATGTTTAAAGAAGAAGCCTTAAGTATTTAGAATTAAGCTGAAACATTTAATTGCTGTTATTAACTATTTGTAGACCGCATCGTGGCAATAAAAACAAATGTCACATGCATCGATACTTAAGCTCATTTATTTACTCACCTTTGCGTGTGATTTTTTCTTTCAGTTTTTGCCAATAAAAATAATTGGCTATAAATGCGCTAAAAGTCAAAACAACGCCAATTTTGGGGTGGAGAGAAAGAGGCCAAGCTGCGAATGCTGCTGCAGGGGATGGCATTGCTTTTAATTAATGAAAGCAACAAAGCCGAGTGGCACTTATACCAGTAGAGCAAACACACCCACAACACACACACACACACACACACATACACACACTGCGTTGGTATTTTACGACTATGCTTGGCAGCTGTGAATGCCATCTAATGTGGCAGCCACACTAGCTCTCTGAGTCGGTTTCAAGTGCGTTCAGTTATAATTTTATGTGCCATTAATTTGCCACAAGTTTCGCATACATACACACACACACACACACGCACACGCATGCATGCATATGTGTATACTTTTAATGCATTTTGGGCATCTGTGTGTGAGGAAACTAATGAGCCTACTCTGCATTTTGGGACCTTGTTGTTGTTCTATTTGCCTTTGACTGTGTTTGTTGTTGACGTTTTTGTTGTTGTTGTTGCTGCTGCTTTTACTTCTGGCATTTTGTAGGATAAACGTTGACAAGCACAAACTTTTCCTATTTATAGCACTAACGGTAGCACTTTTAATAGCCGTTTTGCTTCTGCTGCGCTCTGCAATTAACGTTGATCACATTTTTATGGGCTCCAAAGTAAAAAAAAAAATATTTTAAATGTAGTGTGTCATACTTTTGAGGGCCTTTAATTACACAAGCTGTTTTTTGTGTAAAGCAACGCTTTAATATGCATAGTTTAAAACAAATTTGAATTCAACAGTTTTTCAGTTTACCAATTGTAGCATAAACAATCTGAAAAGTTGTTAAAGCTTTTAAATAATGTTAAGCAACTACAAAAAAAATTCGCTTTTATATTGAATCCACACTCTGTGTGAAGACAACACTTCAAAAGAAGGCTTTTAATAAATTCAATTAAAGGCCTCTTTAAAGGGTTGAAGTAGTTTTTAATTACATATTTCACAATAAATTTGCAAGCATTTTGCGTTGGCCATTAATAAAAAGTTTAAAGGAAATCTTAAATAAAATAAAAATTCAATTGAAATCGCTGCTTTAAAGTAAATGCAGTTTCTTAAATTAAATATGGAAAATAAGTAAATATATTTTTGATAAGCTTTATCATTTCCAATCTTCGCTTTTATTGATCACTAAAAACAATCGATCAGAAATTTAATTCTCAATAAAAACATTTATCTCAGCAGATTATTTTTGGTCTACAAGTGTATAAAATCTTCTTCGTTCTTTCTTATTTCTCTTTGTGATGTCTTTAATATTGTTGCTTAATTTTTCACTGAGTCGCACAGTCTCATAAAATGGAATAAACACACATGTGTTGTGTGTATATGTGTGTACAATAAACTGTCGACAGAACATATATACTGCGTATATATATAGTAAGCGAATGTATATATATCTTTTCTGGAGCACAGTGTGCATAAAGTTTATTCTGTTCGCTTATTACTCACACGAGTATCCTTTGGAGCTCAGTTTCCTGTCGTTCCGAGTCGGAGACGCGTGAATGGTACTTACAATTTACGAGCCGCATATCTGGCACATTGGGTATTCGATATAGAGTCTTAAATCGAAATGCAACTTTAATTTTGCATTATTTCAATAGCCTAGCAAGAAAATCAATTGTACAATTGTAAATACACAATACAATATTTGTTGGCTGCGGATTCAGCAGAAATTTACACACTTAACGATTGATTTTTGGTCGACTTTTGGTTGGAGTTGTTCATGGTTTTTGTTGTCGGAGTCGCTCAATTTACGTTCGCATTGCGAATTGCGTTGGGGTTGAGTGAAAATCTGTAATTAGCTAATTGCTATAATTAAATGCTTTGCTAATGTTGGCATTTCGTTTAGCTAAATGCAAAGATAATGTAAATTACGTCAGCCACTCTCAGAAATTCACCATGTTCGCCCCCCCCCCTGTGTGTTAGAGCTGTGTGTGTGTGTGTGTGTGTGTGGGTGCCATCATCATGGAGCATCATTATTGCGGTCGCCTGCGATGTCGGCAACGCCTAATGGCAAATCGAACATATTTGCATATGAAATGAGCGAGAAATCGAAACATGGCGGCAGCCAGGCACTATCCAGGCATCAAAAAAGCAAGCCAAACGATTTCCGGTTGCGATGAATGCGTATGAGTGTATCTGTATGTGTGAGTATATATGTGTGTGTGTTTAGCTCGTTTGTGACTTTGGGTTAGTTAGTATGCAAAATAGTTAGCTTCCATAATAACAGTTTATGCTCATAATAAATAAAACGATGAAATGTTTGCTCTTCTCTTATTTTTCAATTAAAACTAAAGCAGATATTCGAGCAACTCGTCGTATGAGCAATTTTTACATCTTTAATTTATTTTTTTTGATTTTTTTTCTGGCTACCTTTAAGGCTGTGCAAAACTTAAGCACAATACCAGCAAATTAGAATGTCCGAAGCGCTCAGCTTAATTACAAAATCAACGGCCGCTGCCAAATGCAGAAGAGGGAATACTTTACAGATTTTAATAACTTTGTTTGCCCGGGCAACAAGAAACGAAACGAAATTGCTGAGCCTAAGAAATGCAAATTAGTTTACAAGTGATTTAAATAAGATACAAAAAGTGACGAGGGACAAGCCAACAAACAAACAGAAGACTTGGCCAGAAAAAGGGCTGCTAACAACTTTTTCGGTGCGGCCCACGGAAACAAAATTATTTTTAAATGTTGTGAAAGAAAACTCAGGAAAGAGTAAAAAAAAAAATAACATTTCGTTGTATATAATTGCATAATTTACAATTAATATTAAGATGAGTAAAAACCAAACTGATGGTACTCAAAACTCATAATATAAGAAAACGTCTTTAAAATTATAATTATGAAATAAAGACTGATTGTCTCAAATGTGATAAACATTGAAATTCATAAAATATTTGTATATGTATGAAAACGTTATTCTCCAAGTAATATTTAGCTTTAAGCCAGGCCTACAAAAAGGCATCGCATCAATGAAAAGGCAATCGAAATTTAAGAGTTTGCCCAAAAATAACACAAGCAAATGGCAAGTGAAAGGAAATTGCTGAGAGAAAGGACTCGGAAAATAAGCCAAACCCAAAAAACATAATTCAAAAACTGGCGCCGAGGCACAAATCTAAAAAATAAAAAAAAAATAAATAAAAGAAAAACCCCTTCATGCTGAGCATATAAAAAAATTAGCATAAAAAAAGGATTTGGGCGCTAATTTCACTTTAATGTAAGCGCTGCGACTGCGACGATGACGTCGCCGCTATTACATCACTTTTATCTCTGACCCCCGCCAGCCCCCCCTGAGAGAAAACTTGCCCACAAGTCTGTGCGCCTTTTTTGTCTTTTATTTATAGCATTATTAGTGGCACTAAGTAAAAAGATCGCCGCATTTTTCTTTGCCTTTCCCCTTTGCACTTGCCACTTGCCACTTTCCACTGTCTTTGCCTTTAGCTGCGGATATGGCTTGCCCCAATAACAAAGTGCTAATACCCCACGCTAATTATGCATCATTTGTAAGACAGTGTTGTTTTTTTTCTCTCTCTCTCTGTCTCCCTCTTTCTCTCTCATCTTTTTCGTCTTTTTTTTTTGCATTTATTCTGTTGTTGTCACAGCTCATCATGGTTTCCTCTATTGTTGCTTTCAGGTCCGCCCGTGCTCTCGGAATCCATAATTGGCACAATGGGGCGGTTGCCCTGCAATGTGACCCCGCCTATCTATGAGGATCGTGTGGCTTTGGTCATTTGGTACAAAGTTGGACTCAAAACACCCATTTATAGGTGAGTAATATGCAGATATTCAACAAAGGCAACTATAAAAATAAATGCAAACTTTTAAAAAATTTAACTTTCTTGTCAAAAAGAATTTGGGTTGAGTTGTGTATCAATTAACCTGTTTAATTCGATTGACTGTTAATTGAATTTCTGTTCATAGAGAAAAGTGGAATTGGCTAAAATTTCCAATCACAGAAACAGAGAAATTACCCAAAGGCCTTAAGTCCAAAGCATAATTAATTTTACGATAAAATTTAAATTTAGGGCATTATAAAGACTAATTTTGGCTTGAGCTAATCTTTAACAAGTATCAATTTTGATTAGCTCAATTCATAAATTTTGGGAATGTTGCATGCAACATTGGCTAGGATTGAAAGGCTTCTCCCATTTCCCATTGCGCATCAACCTACTAATGCTTTCTAACCTTTATGCTCTTGTGTCAAATGCAGAGTAACGCACACATCAGCACACACACAATCACACACACACAGAGAAACACATATAGAGGTCCATAAATAAACAAAATTGATTACCACAGACAACTTTTGCGTGCGAAACCCGCTCAACTCAGTCCAGACTCCCAACTGGCAGACAGACAGACACACAGACAAATGGGCGATGGTTTGGGTAAGTGGAATCTGCACATGTCAGTTTGCTCTTCCTTTTGGAGACGGGGTTAATGGCGATAAAAGGGGGTGGGGGCGCGGCATTTTTTCATTTTGATTTAATGTCTGCTAATTAAGCAATTTTTTGCATGTTTTGGGGGCTGCTCAACTGCAGCCATTAAATTAGCATAACTAGAAAATTATACACAGGCAGACAGAATGGTTGAAGAGGAGACAGGGAGGAAGGCAGGCAGACGAGCCTCTAAATTGAGTAAAGTTTTTGGGATAGCAGGACGACCTAACCCCTAAGGTTACATATTATATGGCTGAGAGAAACTTTTTCAATTATTCATGTCAAACATTATGGCATTGTATTTCGTAGCTGGCAGAGAGAATCTTTTTCTTATTTAGTATCTCATAGATACGTCTGCGTACATCAAAGGAGCGAAAACTTTAATTGGATTCGTTAGAGCCGGCCTTATGTGTCAGTTTTATGTCGGATGTTGGGTGTTGTTGTGTGTGTGTGTGTGTGTGTTACTTCTTGAGGCACGAACACAGACGTTGATTAGCTGATTGCTAGTTGCGGCGGCAGCCAAGCTAGCAGTCAACGCTATTGACATGATGCTGAAGCTAATTGAACTTTAGCACTTCAAGGAATTGCAAATGACTAGAGCGAAAATAGTAATTAGCGTTGCGTAACGATTACAGAGTCAAGGCGATCCAACTTGCAGGCCACGCTTCAACTCTTGTTTGTAATTAAAAACCACTCAGCAAGTAAATTAATCATAAAACGAAACTTGCCATTTCCCAATTCCATTGCCATTGCCATTGCCAATTTTTTTCACTCTCTCTCTCTCTCTCTCTCGTTATCCATGCCCAAAGCCAAAAATTTAATTTACTCCCACCTTAACACCACAATGGCTGCTCAGCTTTCTGGCATTCCAAATTAGCATCGACTATTTTTTTTTATTACCAACCAACATGTGAGCTGACGACTGACTGACTGCCTGTCTGCCATTCAAGCCAACTGACTACTCCAGAGTTCGCCTCATATTGCATAACTGCGCCAGATGAGACCGCAAATTAGAATTGAAATGCAATAAAACACAGTCGAACGCTAAACCCAAATAGCCAAAAAGAGCAATGAGCTGGCTCTGCTGGCCTAATAACATCACATGGCTCATACAACAAGTGCCAATAGCATTTGATAACTGAATTAACGAACGTGCCTCAAAACTGACACTGAACAAACACAATATCTGGGAAATTGCATTAGCTTCAGAAATGTAGACAATTGAAACAAAAGGGTTGGAAAACATTTTCAAAACAATGGCAATTCTGAGTAGAGCTCTTTGTATTGCTTTGCAATCATAATTTTCTTTATTTTAGTTTTCTCAAAATGAACTGTAGAGAAATAACAGCAAAGTTAAATCCATAGTTGAGATCAGAAATAATATTAAACAACTGCAATAAGAGATTATTTATTGTGCAAATATTCTTTCTTTCTGAAATGCCGTTTTAATCTTGAGGACATATCAAATTGTCAGTGTCATATGAAAAAATTAAAAGGTCAAGGTTCACCTGCAAATTTAAGTCAAAATAAACTTGTTAAAATAATATAAAAGACATATTTTGAAACACGTATTTCCACACCAAAAAAACCAAAAACAAACAAACTAGAAAAGTTGCCTGTCTGCAAATCAGTTGTGAAGTTTTTAAAGTCGATGGCAACTGTAATTGTGGCAAGAACTTGAAGACGTGGAAAGGAGCTCATTATGATAACATTAAAAGTGCGCTTCTTGCAAGCCGCAAAAATGGCAAAGAACAAAACAAAAAAAATTAATCAATAATCCACAATTACAAACTAAAACAATAAATTACAACAGACGGCTTGGCTGGACGGAGGGGGGGAACACAGAGTGGGATTATTAATTCATTGCAGAACCCAATTACACAGTTTACAAAAGTTTGTTGCTTAAGGTGAGCCAACTTTATCGGGTGAGAGGGGGAAAGGGGGATTTAAACTTTTGTTTTTTTTCCAGGTTGAAGAGGAAAAAACAAAAAAAAAATGCTAAGAGTATTTGTTTTAACTCATTCTTAAATAACGTTATTCGATTTGTTTTCAATTTCATTTTAGTGTGGATACACGAGACTCGAACTTTGCGCAGGGCACGCACTGGTCGGATGAGACCTATCGGGAGAGATTGTCCTTTCACGTGGAAGGACGTGCTGGCACGCTAACCATCAAGTCAACAACTGAGGATGACACGGGCGAATATCGCTGCCGTGTCGACTTCCAAAAGAGTCCGACACGCAACTCCAAAGTGAATTTAACTGTCATAAGTAAGTGGAGTCTGCACCACAACAGCAATCATGCAGCATGTTGCAATGAGACGACGACACAATTGAGCAGTTAATTTGTGCAGTGACATATCCGAGGGCAGCACTCAGCTCTTGGGCAAACACATTAGTTACAAAATAAGACGCCAAGTGTATGCTCTGCGCATTCTCTGCCAACAAGTTCTGTTCCCAATTTGCCTCCATATTTTTTGGGTTTTTCTATTTTCTGTTTTAACTTTGCTTTGCAAACAGCTTTTAAAGTGCCAACTTGGCGAAAAGTTTCCTGCAGCCTTCTCCTGCCTCTTAAAGCTGAAGGAGCACAAAAAGTGCAGCGTGCAACTTTTGAATTGCATTTCAGCTATTTAAATGGCGTCCATTCCCCTCCCGCTGAAAAGGTTTTAAGCCGTGGCACTCCATTTGATTAACTCAAATGAATTAATCATTTAATAGTGATAAAAAAAATAAATATTATAAAGAATTGCTCATTTTTTCTGTATTTAAAGTTTGTTAAATTCAAATTGAATTTTTTGCTCAGTGTATATTTTCTTTTTAACTACATTCCCATGTAGAATCTTTTCGCAATTTATTTTTCTTTGCCGTGTGGCTATTCCTGCTACCTGTGTGGCAAGCTGGTAAGGAGCCACAGTTTGCAATTTAGCATTAAAATTTATATGCGATTCTAAAGGCGTTTAGCTGAAATATACGGCAAGGTTTTCTTTTACTGGCAAAGAAAATATTGTTGGTAAATAGTTGCTGGCTGCGTCGACGTCGGCAGCGGCAGCGGCGTCGCTGCTGTTAGATGAAGCGTTAAGCGGCATTGGCCAACGGGGCGTGGTTATGTTTTACAAACTTCTTGAGCATGTTCAGCATCCAATGCTCTGCCAGCTGTGATTGTGTGTGTGTGTGATTGTGTGTGTGCTTGTGTTTGTGACATGTGAAGCGTAAAACCATGGCTGGATTTAGAACTATGTACGTTGGTTGGTTGGCAAAAAACTTTAAAGAAGATACGAGTATTAGATTAAAAGTTGCCCCAAGCTTGGGTGGACAGTTTAGACAACTTGCCACTGCTAATGCGAGCGGTAACAAGACGCTGCGGGTCGACACTGGCTGCGGATGGGGCTGGTACTGGTGCTGGACATGTTTACCAAATTTGCCAGCAAATATGTTAAGCTAAGCTCCAAACTATTATAGCCAAACCTTCTGCCAAGCCAAGGCGGATAACTCAGGAATAGCAGCTTTGCAGGCGAAATGAAAATATTTTTAAGTGAATAATCGGAAAATGGCGCGTGCCGGCCGAGCAAACCAGTTGAAAATAGTGGCAAGTGAAAAGAGAAAATAAAACAAGCGAATTTGCGAAAATTAAAAGTTTGCTCAACACGTCTGTGGAAATTTACTGGTATATTTCACACAACCAGCACTCCTGGCTAAGGTCTTACCATCTTGCAGCTGAGCTCGTGGTCAGGCAAAAAAAACAAAGAAAAACCAAAAAAAAAAATATGTAAATATATATATATATATAGAATGAAAAGGCGCAAAGCTGGCGCTGACTGTGAGTTGAAGCTTGCAACCGGGAAACTGCTGCAGGTGCCCGCACCTGGATGGGGCTTGCAACGCCTCGAGCAGTGCGAATAAAACATGGCAACCTGTCGAGACTGCAAGTCAGCTCTTTAATATTTAGACAGCTATTTCTTTTGAACAGCTCCGGCGATGCGAAACTGTTTGCCATGTTCCGACAACGTACACAGAATTAAATAGATTTTAAATAAATCCGCTCGTCGAATATTAAATGGGTAATTTAGTTACTCGCAAAATGCAATAAATACAATTTTTTTTTTAAATGCTGCTAAGTAATTTAAAATTCTTTAATGAGTTTATTTACCCACACCTGACTCAATTTCAATGTTTATTTTTGCAACAGCTCCGCCGGAATCTATCATTATACTGGACAGCAAGGGTGCCACCATCAAGGATCATACACTGGGACCCTACAACGAAGGCTCCAGTGTGAACGTCACGTGCGTGGCCATTGGCGGTAAGTTCATCCACACGTATCCAGAGGAGTCGAGCTGGGTTTTGGTCCGAGTGTTGATGTTGCCTTTTGTATCTGACAATTAAAAGTGATGAGCACGAAAGTGCTGGCAAAGATTTCGCATTTTATTTAATTTCACATTTGCTGAAATGCTGTCGACTGCACGAACCAACAATGAGCACACCAACAATGCCCACACAAATTGCATTGAGAGCACTTGAAAATTGCTAAAAGCCAAACAAGACAAGAAATGAAATAGCGAAAGGCACTTGTGCACACACACACACACACACACATACACACACACACACACACACACACAGGGAGGGGGCACTTGTGAGCACATAAACAAACAGACAAAGACAGCAGCTAAATCGCTGCAAGCAACTACAAAGGGAGATGGAATAAGGGGGGCGAGAAGGGGGTTGGCAAACTCAAGTCTAAGCCGTATAACAAACATATCAATTGCACATACACCCAGCAGATATCAGGAGCAACCTCCTGCTTGACCCGCTTCTTTCATCCCTTGCAGCTAACCCACATGATACACTCCGGAAAATTCTCATTCTTTTTGTTTTCATCTTCTTTTCCCTTGTGCAGGTCGACCACAGCCGAGGGTTACCTGGTGGCACGGCAATACAATGTTCAATATCTCCGGCCTGGGCCATCCACTCTCGGAGCGACGTGTGGGCAATGTCCTATCTCTGGCAAAGCTAAAGCGCAAGAATCTTCACATGCAGCTGACGTGCCGGGCGGAGAACAATAATTTGACAACGCCAATTATCAGCAGCATCATTCTCGACATGAACTGTGAGTTTTGTGCAAAGGATGCGCTACCCGCACCATCGGCTAATTAAATTACTTTTGTCTTTGTGTGTGTGTGTGTGTTGTTTGTCCTTGAATGGCAGTGCGCCCCTTGATTGTCAAGCTGCAGGGTGAGAATCGTCCGCTTTCGGCGGAGAACTCTTATCAGCTTAGCTGCGTCGTCATCGGCTCACGTCCAGCCCCAACGATTACCTGGTGGAAGGGCAGCACGCCCATGAAGAATACCCATGAAATTGTAAGTACACCAAAAACCCCCAAAACTTATTTGCCAATTGCCAAAAGCTAGACCAGAACACCATCTGTAAAGGGTTTAAAATAATAAAATGTCTACTTAACTATAAAATAAATGCGAAACAATAAACGAAACAACAGGAAAATAATAATACAAATTGCGTGCTTTAAGAAGACATATTTTAGTCAAGTTTAAGGTCAACTTCCGGTCTTACATATGCCAATAGCATTAAAGTTGTGGTCTTTAAGAAGCGTTAAGAGAAATCAGTGCCACTATATGCATATCGTTGTACCTTTTGGGGCAACTGTTTAATATGCTTGCCGACAACTCGTGGAGTTAACAGGGTGCTCACATGCAAATGGGTAGCTTGTTAAATCAACCCCTAGCTACCCTAGAAGACCTAGCCCAATACGACCCACCAAACAGTCCAACAGAGTCACCCTTCTCAACACGGCCAGCAGACATGCTTTGTGGTAATTGAAGTTACTTTAACGGTAGTCACGTAGCCTGCCTTCAATTAAAAGCAAGCAACGGCCTTAACGACTGCCCATTGCACGTCTCTTGAGAGGGGGGGAGTGGGAGTGGGAGGGTGGACTGCTGGTGCTTCCAGCTCCTTTGTCTCGCTTGACAGCGCACAATACACTGAAGAGGACCATTAACTGTTTGTTGCTATTTCGTTGACTCTGCAGGCCAATCCGGATGGTAATATGACCACATCGGTGCTGACATTCACGCCCACCATCGACGATCGCGGCAAGTTTCTATCCTGCCGCGCCGAGCAGGGCATGATACCTGAGTCGGGCATGGAGGATGGCTGGAAGCTGGATATCTATCGTAAGTATTATTTGCCCTGTCTTGTTAATAAACCGAACGCTGTGGAACACATCAAAGTCGATGGGCGAGTTGCGCTTTATATTAGCCCGTAATGACAAAAAAGCCGCAGCCAGGGAGGCGTATGCTTAATATTTGATTTGCCTGCCTCAACTTTTTAATGAAAACGAAAGCGCAAAACGCGAAGAAGCTGCCGATATCGACTTTAAATACTTTACACCCAAAAATGCTGCCAAAAGGCAGCGGCTATCATTTTTTGTTATTTCTTCTGCTGCTTCTTCTTCTTCTTCTTTGTTGCTGCTTTTTGTGGGCCAACTTGTGGCAAGTTTGGCAAATTAATTTCCAGCGGCGGCCTGCAAAAACTTTGCGCCAAACTTGCAAAACTTTTTAACCCGCCACAAACACCGCAAGCAGCGCCGCTAACTGCGATGCCATCTTTACGCTCCTCCAGTTTTTCGACCTGTTTGCACAAAATTTAAATGGCAATCCGCCTCCCAATCCTAACCGCTTCCGTTTCCTGTTGGCTTTGCAGTGCGCTTTTTGGTTGCTTACCTTTTAAAAATTTTCGGTTTTATTTTTTATTTTTTTTGTATATATTTCTGCGCTGGATTGTATTGAAACTTGTGGTCCATTGAGCAAACCTTTGGCCAGAGTTGGTGGAGGTCTTGTTTGCACAATTTGATAGATTGCTTAATAAGCTTAATTGATTCGCGCATTCCGCACACCAATTTTGATTTAATTAAGTTAAAATTTCAACCCAAAACCAATTTCTTTTGTCCATTTACGTGTATATTTATTTTAAACTCTTATTTCACAAAATCTCTCGTTTCCACACAAATTGCCTCCAAGAGCAAAAATGCAAAGTGGAAGTGGAAGCGAAATTTCACACTTTAATTGCCTAATTTGTGGGGATTACAAAATAATTATACCTTTATGTGCGCCTCACCAAATTTATTTGAATTTGCCCGGCCAACTTTTGTTTGCGTGGCTCTTAAAGTAATTTTTGCTTTATTTTTTGAGGCAACTAATCGCTTTTTGCCGCTTTTTGTTTTCTATGAAATTCTAACGGTTATTATATTTCCTATTCCTTACATATATAGATATACCTGTCGTGAGCCTGGAACTGGGCACTAATTCACTTAACGCCACTTTGCGTGAGGGAGTCGATGTTTTCTTCGAGTGTAACATCAAATCGAACCCATGGATCTACAAAGTCAGCTGGCGACATAATGTAAGTATCAAATTTAAAAAATAAATAGAAAACTTTATAAAAAATATTTTTTTTTTGTTAGAAAGTTTTTTTTTTATTGGAATTTATTTTCAGTTGAATTTCTTTCAGACTAATTTACCAGGTTTATAAGCATATTGCTCAATTCTTTCCTAGAACTCCAAGCAAATAAAAATATATATAAAAATACATATAAATACATTTTATCATAGCCTTCAGCATTAATAATATGGGTACTTCAATACGATGCCAATTTGAATGCTTACTTTTGCCAATTATCCCCGGGCCCGGTTAATGCATGCAAAGTGTAAAGCCAAAACGGTGAAAAATTTAAGTCGGTTATTATAAAATATTATTTTCATTATATTCTATACATAAATTACCCTGGGGCCACACAGCCAAATGGAAAAGCGCAGCACACACTCTACAAACACACGCACACACCCACACACACACACATAAATACACATTATTGTTGCATATTTTGAGGCTGCCAGGCAGGAAAAAAAATCGACACACATATACGATCAGAGAAGCATATAGAAATTTATACAATTTATTATTGAATTATTTAGCTGTAAAAGCACTTAACAATTTATGCAGCCAGGTTCCTAAATTATGCAGCCACGCCCCCTCAGTGCTCCACAGAGAATCTACAACCGCCTTCGCTTCGGGGCGTAAATGTCGGGCAACATGAAAGTGTTATTAGCCTCAAATTAAATTTATTTCAACGCACAGTTATCGCCAAATTGAATTTAACTCAATAAATTATAATGCATGTCTAAAAATGGCGAGTTTTCAATTTCCATTCCAGGGCGAAATACTGGAAAACAACCCAGCCGAGGGCATCGTTGTGGCCAATCAGAGCCTCGTCCTGCAGAACGCAAGCCGGGCCAGAACGGGAATCTACACCTGTGTGGGCAGCAATCGCGAAGGCGATGGCGAAAGCAATCCCGTCCAGCTCGACATACGTTGTAAGTAAACGAAATCACAAGTAAATATATAAATAGAAGTCGGACAAAATTTGATGGTTTATTTAATTAAGTTTATGGTTCACTAGATACGAAAATTAATAAACAGGTCAACAGATCCTTTTCCAAATTAAGGCTCTAACAAAACTCATGTCAAAACAATAAATTCTGCAGCAAGCAGAATGGCCAGCAGCTGTGCAACTAACTAACTCGTCAGCATGTTGCACGAGGCACATTCAACTGAATAAACAAAAATACAAACAAGTCTATTTTAATAATAAATGGCAACAAATGGAAAAGCACAAAACAAAAACAACAACAATTTTCGTATAAATTTTCAAATAACAAAAAGTCCAAAAATTGATTAAACTAAATAAAAGTCAGCGATGCCTTCGGAACTTTTCAATGAATGTTGCATTTGTGTCTTCGTGTTTGTAGTGAAGAGTAAACTAAACTCTTTGTAACAAAAAAAAAATTGGCAATTTACAGTTTCGAGTTTTGCAAGTTTCCCGGTAAATTGTGCAAAACGGGGCCAAAAGAGTTCTCCTTTTTTTGGACACAAATTGAACTGAAGTTTCGCAATGTTTTGGTTTAATTATGCAAATGACTTGCCAATTCTCACTGCTCACTGCTCTTCTTCTTCTCTCTTTGGCAGTTGCTCCTGTTTGCCGTGCCGGGCAGCGCACCACTTACAGTTCGGGACGGCATGAGACCGTTAAGGTTGCATGCGAAATCGATGCGAATCCCGCGGAGGCAACATACGTCTGGAAATTCAATGCAACACAAGGCGAGACGGCTGATATACCCGCATCACTGGTGGCTGTCGACCGTGGACGCAGTGTCGCCCACTACACACCCATGACGGAGAACGTAAGTAGAGCTAAAGTTCACACAATGGGGCTCTTCCCATAAATCACTCCATGGGCAGGCACATAATTTTCCAAGCGAATTGCGGTTTTGAATTTTCAATTAGAGCCCCAAAAAGGTGTGTCGCCAACGCCGCATTGCATGCATAAATTAAGTCAACGAAATACCAATGCATTGTCACTCATGCTACACACACACACACGCTCACACACACACCCCATTCCAATACACATACACTCAACTTTGCCTCTTCTTTTTCCCTCGCAGGACTATGGCACGCTACTGTGCTGGGCCAGCAACGAGATTGGCGATCAAAGTGAGCCCTGTGTGTACACAATAGCGCCGGCAGGTGAGTACAGACCACTAACACACCCAGCACAAACTCACCTGGTAGTTGCGCCAAACTGACAGGAATATACCCCACCCGCTATTCCCCCTCTGTCCACCTGTATCCCCTTTCATGTGTGGTCCTCGTGTTTGTCCCTTTGGTCTCATTTCCGGACAGCGGCCGGCAAACGCTTAGACTCTGGCGGACAGTGTAGAGATTAAAGTAGTTACGATTCTGTGACTACAGTTGGGATTCCGCTTTAGGCATTGTCAATGGTTGGTTACAAGATTTACTTAAATAAAAGCTGACTAAACTCTGCTCATCTTTGGTATTTATATTAAAGGAGCACATTTCAAATTTATTAAATCTTTTCAATAAGTTTAAAATGTTTTTTAGGGTATTCAAATGTCGTTGTTTTGTTAGTTGTCTAAATTCTGTTGCACTATTCTATCAATGTTTTTGTTTATGTTTGGTGTTGGGTTCCCAGTTGGCCCACTGTGCTGATTTGTTGATGACTTTGGCACTTTCGGTGCTTGGCTGGATTACACAAAGTTGTTATTGGTGCACTGATGCAGCAGCTCCTGATGTTGCTATTGTTGCTGATGTGGCTTATTGATTTGCATTGAAGTCACATTCTGTTGCATTTGCAATTGCAAATCAGTCACATGACACGTGCAACTTTTGCAATTTGTTGCTTGACTGCTAAGCAGCGATGGCAAAAAACTAAGCCGAACAATAAAAAAAAATATAGAAAAAATGGTACAATAAAAAACACGAATTTTATGCTTGAATAGGCGAACCGGATCCATTGCTGAACTGCACATTGCTCAATCAAACATCGTCGGGCTTCCAAATTGAGTGCATCGAAGGCTTCGATGGGGGCCTGCAGCAGGACTTTATCATGGAAGTTTATGTGAATGGAACGACGCGCTATCCAAAAATTTACAAATCAAAGTGAGTAGCAATCTGAATCTGAATCTGAATCTGAATTTGAATCTGAATCTGAATCACACGCCGTGTGACTTTTGCATTACACAACAACAAGGCTCAACGAGGCGTGGCAAAACGCATCGTTGCCCAATCCTTAAGCCATGTGCTACATGTGGCATTGCTCATTTATCGTTCCTATTCTCATTTCTCATTTCTCGTATTCTCGGTCTGATTTCGTTTCTGTGGTTTGCCTCGTCCTGTGGAACATTCCAATATCGATTCGACGCACATTACAGGAAGCCGTACTTTGAGGTGAGCGGTCTGGTGCCCGGCATGGGCTACAATGTCTTCCTCATTGCGAGCAACAGCAAAGGACGCAGCAATGCGACCATATTGCAGGTCTACACGCTAAAGGATCCCGAGAAGCAAACGGGTGAGTTGTCAGCCAAAAACCAGGGTATCGCCATCGAGTGATAGACCCAAAATGGACTTGCGGGTGCGTGTGAAGAGGCAAATCCGTTTGCAATTTCATGCATGTCCTGCTCCCAGCTGCCTGTCCTGCCAGTCATTGCCTACAAATTAATTGCCGCTGGTCTCGCCCAATACTGTTTACTGTTACTCATGACCCACTCGTCCTGACGGTTTGATTTGTCCTTTTAATTTGCTTTAAGTTCTTTGCTTTCTTTCTAACATTTCTTTCTTTGCCACTGCGCTTTGGTTGCATGCTTTCAGTTACAATAACATTTACCAAGTCCTATCCAGCTTTTAAGCCAGCTTATGGCCGTACAGCAACAACAACAACAACAACCACAACAACAAAGCCAACAACAAGCGATTGTGTTTGCGACGAGGATCAGTTTTTAAACGTGGAGGTGGGCAATGGGGATTCGGATGAAGGTAGTGGCTACTTTCAGCTTTATATTATGTATTAATTTGCCATATTTCTATATTTCTGCGCTTCACTTCAAATCCATCTATTATTACTTTATCTTTACTCTATATATATACTCACAAGCAAATTTATTTAGTTTTTATTTGTTAATCCAATTTGTTATTCTGTTCATTTCCAAATATATTGTTTAATTTTTATTTTTGCCTAAGTTTTATTTTAATGTAAAGTGTAGAGTTTTCGAAAATGTTATCCATACTCTGATAAAGTAGCTAGAATTTTGAAGTAATCATTCTTCCACATGTAAATGGATTACTTAACTGAATTTCAAATGGTCAAATAGCCATTAAAATTTAAAGTTTGAATTTTATTAGCATTATCAGAGTATAACACAAGATTCTCACTTGTTCATTTTGTTGTTTCATATTTTATGTTGTAATAATTTTTTGATTATATTTTCTTTTGTTTAAATGTTAATTTTTATTTTTTACTTTTCATATGTTTTTTTTTGCTTTAATTTTGTTTTCAATAAAATGTTAATATTTTATTTGTGTTATGTTATTCAATTGTTTAATTCACTAACTTTGCATACGTTATGAATAATTTTCAATTTTAAATTTAACAAGTCCGGACGGAATTTGCGAGCAACTGTTTCTGACATTGGCTACTAAAAATGCTCGACATGCCGCCGGCGGCTGAGACAAAAATTAGCAACCTTAACACTGAGCGGCTTACAGCGGACCACACACGTACTCAACACACACACACGCACACACACACACACAAACAGATACATATAAGCCACCAACACACATGCAGCTCATTAAAGCGGCACTAAATTCCAAGCACGTGCGGCAGGAACTGGGACCGACAACGAAAACAACAACAATGCGAAGGGGGAACCGGGGAGTGGGTGCCCGGTGCCAGCACCGACAACGGAACGTAGTTAGCAGCTCATAAAACAATGCAAAGAATAAAACATGGTGCGAGAGAGAGAGAGAGTGTGAATCATAGAGAGAGGGAGAGGGAGAAAAAAGGCAGGCAGAGAAATATGCAATGCATTCTCGTTAAATTATTGTAGCACACGCTTATCCAGTGAATTCGCCTTTTCTCACTTTTTGTCTCTTTCCACAACTGGGTCCACAAACTGGCCACAACTCATGCTGCAGACCTATCGCTGGCTTATGCGCCCGTCATCGAGGACATCCGGCCGTTCCTTGGCATACTGGCCGGAATTGTGGGCAGCATATTCCTTGTGGCACTCATCATCGTTGTTGTGGTGCGCGTGAGAGGTTCGTCGGGACGCGATCGCAATAATTACTCGCATCCGGGCAGCGCCGGCGGCAGCACCGCCAACGGCAACGGCAACCTCGGCATCCTTGGCAGCAACAACAATGGCAGCCTGGGCATCGGCACCCTGGCGCACAATGGGGGCCAATCAGTGCAGGATATGCATCGCATTGGTCGCGAAACGTGTCACGTGACGAGCAGCCTCGACAGCATTGATAAGAATCCGGACATCATACCACAAGGTGAGTTAGCCCTTTATTCCAGCCGCCGCCGCCCAGGACAATTGTCTGCGGTTCTCATTATTGATTATGTGATTGGTCTGTGGCGCCTAAGCTAACTGCTGTCCACCATTTTCACAGATGGACATGACGTGGACGACGAGTGGACAACAAAGGGTCATAGTCGTGCCTATGCCACGGCAGCACTGGCCGAACAGAATGCCGTGATTACCTCGACCACATATGATCACATAATGCCAACGTATGCGGTAGTCGATAAAAAATCCGGACCCCCCACGGCACATGGCCAGTATATACAATATAATACGCTTATACCCGTTAGCAAAATGGGCGCTTATGCCAATCAACAGCAGCAACACCACCAGCAGCATCCGCACCATCAGCAGCAGCAGCAGCAGCAACAGCAACAGCAACATCAGCAGCAGCTCCAACAGCAGCAGCTCCAACAGCAGCAGCAGCAGCAGCAGCAACAGAAGGTGAGTTATGCCGGGCTGAGCACTAATCCGCACTTAGCCGGCAGTCAAACATTTAACCTTTTACAATATGGCCGCGTTGGCAGCCATCTTAATTTATAGCCATGACAGGTGGCCGTCCAGCTGCTGGCCAAGTGGCTCTGGCTATATGAGTAATAACCCCACTTCATCTCTCTCCTCTATAAATTCAAGTTGTAACTGGCAGTGAACCTCAGCGTTGCCGTTGTGTGGCGCATATTTCGGGTTAAGTGGTTTTTATGGCCAGCAAACAGTTCATTATTTAAGCCGGAATTGATGGGCGCTTTGTTGCTGTTACCAACCAAACAGATAAAACACACAGACAGACTAATAAAACTGCATTACAACATATTGTAGCAATACACTTTTTTTTTTAAATTTAAAGAAAATAAATTACAAGTGATTTTTGTATTTATTCTAGACGAAATAATTTGTAAAAGCAGAAAAACCTAAAGGCAAAAATAAATTTAATTTTAGTTAATTAATTAGCAACTTGAATAGCAGGACTGTTTATTAAAATTAAATGTTGGCCAACTATTCAGCCAAGCAGTTAGCCAAAAATAATTGCGCGTAATTTCAAAACCGACAGCCATAATTCCAACTACATTTGTTGTGGCGCCCTCTATGCTTCATTTCGTGGGCAAATGCCGACAGCGAAAATATATGTTATCGTTTGTCTAAAATGCAAGCTGAATTCCGCCCAAAAACAACACCACAGACAACGTCGGTGAAGGTCGCGCAAATAAATAAACAAAAAAAAACAAAAACAAAAAACAACAACAAGCTGGGGGCGTTAAGGAGTGTGGGCGTGGCATCAACAGTAGCTGCCGCAGCAAAACCAACATAATTTGAAAATCATTAAAGTAGAAATTTTCCATGTATTTGTTTGTGTCTGTGTTGTATGCCACGCCCACCAGCAAGCAGCAAATACGCCCAGCGAGTGGTAGCAGCAGCAGCAGCTGTAGCAATATAAATTTTCCATTTGCGAATTTAATAAAAATAAGTTGCAGGCGGACAAGCCAGCAGACGATCAGCAGGAGCGGAGCTAAGGAGCAATACAGCCAAAGGATGCGCGCATTTTCTGTGTCTGTCTGTGTGTTGGTTTGTTTGTGTGTGTATCCTTGTTGTAGTATTTGTTGCTGCTTCGTTTTTTTTTTATTTTTTTGCTGTTAGCCTGCAAACTCAAAATGCAATAAACGGCAAGTGTGCGCTGTGCTCGACTTGGTACTGCAGATGCTAACTGAAAGTAGTTGCTCGAGAGGATAGGTGGTATGGTGGGGGAGGAGGGTGTTAAAAGGGCGAGGCATGTAGTGTGGGGTGGCATCCATTTGGGGGCGCTGCCCAGACACATTACAAACAGGCACTGCATGCGAGCATCTCATCCAGTGGCAGTGGGCGTTGCAATGTCGAATTCAGCAACCAACCAAATATAAAAAGCAAAACACATTTTTACAAACATTTCTACACAAATTGGAGAGGTGTGAAAAGTGGCACTAAGAAATGCTTCTTGACGATTTTGTACAGATTATGTGAATGAAATTAAATCTGTGGAACTTGCCACTTAGGTCAGCCTCAAGCAACTATTAATTTAAATAATAAAAAAACGAATCGAGAGTAAAAACAAATATATATTTTAAGTAATTTAATTTAATTATATAATTTAATTTAAATAATTGATTTCATTTCATTTTTTGTATTGACAAAATCTGTTAAATAAATCAATTATTTCTTAATGGATATAAAAGTGCAAATTGCTAAAATGCTCAGCTTTATTTTGTAACCAACGGGGAAAACCCAACACCGGACAATTATGCAACTGTTTGGGGGCAAATTGAAAGTGCTTGAATTGACATAATCATCACACTCTCTCTTTCTTTTTTTTCTCTCTCTTTTTCTCTTTCGCACAGACTGAGCTCAGCTATAGCGAGCTGACTGCCCCAATGGTGGGCAGCGCCGTTGGCGTCGGAGTTGGCGGCGTCCAGCGCTTGACGCCCTATTGCAGCGCCACCTTGGGACGCCCGAGGCAGTCGGATCTGAAGCGAGCCGAGCCGAACATCTACTCGCAGGTAAATGTTATGATGGATGATGAGATTTTGGCGGACTGGCAATCGGCCACGGCGTCGGGCAACAGCTACGTGGCTGGCGCTGTGGTCGATAATGTGGGCGGCACTGGCTCAGGTCTCTACATGCACAGCTATGCGACGCGTGTGTGAATCCCAAGAATCTGTTTCTATTCTGTTTTTTTCTGTTTATTTTTGATAGTGCTGTTTAGTTGTATGATTTGTTAATTTGATTTTTCATTTGTATTTTTACTAGAGCAATAATAAATTTGAGAAAACTTTGTTATTACTGCATTTACGTGATTCGTTGCACTTTATTTGCTTGGCCACACATAACTCATTACCAGCTGCCACAAGATTTTTAATTACTTCTCAAGAGCTGAAGCAAAATCAATTATAGCCACCACAAACACACACATAGACACATATAGCCAGTTGCAGTTACAGCTGGCAAATCAATAAACTGGCAGCTGGCACCAAAAACTATGGAATAGCTTCTCAGACAAATATTTGTCTTCTATTGACAAAAAATGTGCTCGAAATTACGCATACGCCGGATAACAAGAACAGAAAAGTAAAAGACAATTTTGTGCAGCTGCAATATGAATTCGAATGTATGTGTGTGTGTGTGTGTGCATACAAAACTGAATGCAATGAATATGCATTTGTCACCCAGCAGGACGTATACCAAATGCGAATGCTAGTCGAACAGAACACACAAATAAATCGAGCTGAGCAACATACCAGCTTGAATACGCTTTCAAAAAAAAAATGGAGCATGATCTGAGTAATGATTGGGAATCTATATAATAAAATATGTGTCACACAGTTAAACTAAATCATCTCGCATAGAAATTCTATGTATTTTATTATATATTCTGAAAGAAAGATATGGTTATACATTTTTTTACGTTTAATAAAATTATCTTTTTGTTTTTTATAAAATTGTAAAATATTGTTTTTAGATATATTAAAAATATTTACTTATTTATTAATTTTCTCTAACTACATTATTTTCCTGCTGGCAAATACAAATTAGAATTGAAATGTTAAGGTCAGTCTGAAACCTGTCCGCCTACTTCTATGGGATCTTGACTCAATTCATGTGCCCAGGTTTAGGTAGGCGATAACTTTAGGTACACTCTTTGCTGGCCATTGAGTTGAGTCTGCTTCTGTTGGGAGGATTGGGCTTTTGTCTATGGATTGCTTTGATTTCAACAATTATTCTAATGACTTGAGTTATGTTCATGTTCTGAACTGGCATTTGTACTTGTGACTGGATGTTTTTAGCTGGGGCTCCATACCAGAGCAGGCTGCTTTTAAAATGCACTTAAGCAGAACATTGCATGTGTGTGTGTGTGTGTGTGTGTGTGTGTGTGGAACATGGTCAATGTGCATACAGCAAACCACTTTTATGGGAGAACAAAACAACAACCACATTGAGTGGCAGCAGGGGGAGCATGGAGCTGGAGCAAAGACGGGGGTCAAACCATTCACCTAATGACATTGTATGGCTTTATTGTCATTTATCGAAAAGTTGTACACGACACAGTTCTCTGACCAGCAGGCAAAAATGTTTGTCGTTGATTTCAGTTCTCTGTTTTATTATTTTTAATTCGATTATATATATATGTTTTGTACTTTGTACTTTGTGCAACTATAGTTGTTCTTGCCATTGGTGTTCTTATTGTTGTTGTTGTTGTTGGTGTTGGTGTTATTGATGCTGATGTTGTATGTTTTTGAAAGTTTTCAAACTGCGCTTTGCGGCAGAGTTTTTACAATGGGTATTTGGGTCATTTTAACTTTTAGCTGGTGTTGGAGACGAGGGTGTCAGAAAACAAATAATTTAATCAGCTTTGACTTTCAGATTGAACAAAGGAAACACAAGTTTATGAGTATAAGCTGCAGAAAGTAATACATTATTTTTGTTTTAGTAATAAATGTTATATTTTAAGGAGAAAAACATCAAAAAAGACAGAAAAGTCACATAAATTATTGGTTTAGCAAGCGTGGTAACAAAATCTTAGCTATTTGCTTTTTCAGAGCAACAATTTATTTATTTTGCAATACACAGGCTAATTTGGGACATTGTTTTCAAGTATTCAGGCGCCTTAAGAAGCAGAGAATAAAATGTTTATTTTATTTGTTTTTATTGAAACAAGTCTGACGATTTCAATTTTAGCTTATTTTGCGTTAGACAATTATATTTAGAGCATTCAACGAACAGCATTAATTCTGGCCACACATCACATACACAAAATCACCTAATCACACTTGGAAACACTCACAGGCATACACACACACGCACACACTCGCACACACACACACGCACTTTCGCATTTTCTGCCCGCGGGCAATTATTGTAGACAGTGTTTGGTAGATGAAACTGGCGCTGGCTAAATAAACGCCAATTGCGGCGAAATGGTAACTTGAAGCAACAATAACAAATGGCAACATCAACAACCAACACAATAACAATAACATAGAAACGGTGGTGCATCCAACATGTGCAACCACAAAGGCGTACACAAAGACTGATGTACATATGTATATATAAATACCACGCCAACTGTACATACGTAAAGTACCTGCATGCACGCATGTATATTAATTTGAGTGTGTAAGTCAACAAAATAGCTGATGTAACAGAAGCTAAACTGTCAACGAGGGTTGCTCAATAAAAGCTCAACAAATAAATTACATAAAAATATGAATGAGCTGAAAAGTATTAACGGTTCTTCCAGAATGAAAAATCTAAAAATATTTTTATATTGAAACAAACTGTAATTGTACACTTCGAGCAGCCCTCGTTGCGACTGCCATCCATTTAACTATCTAACTGTAAATAACGGTAAACAGCTGCGTTGTAATTTAAGCACACACGAAACTCTCAAATTTCTGCATATAAATAATTACATGTTGCACTCTCTCTTTGTCTTTCTTTCTTTCTCTCTTCCTTTCTTTCTAACTGTATATGTATTCTCCTCTCTCTCTCTCTCTCTCTCGCTATCACACACACGCACATGCACATATGCAGATCGATCTGGCACATCATCCCATGTACTCGACGAGTCCCATGTTCGGCACAAACACCACCATCACCGGTGTCACCATGTCACATCCATCACAATTGGCCACCTTCTCGCCAACGCCGCCGCCGCCCATCTTTGCGCACAGCGTGGTCACCACTGGTGACGGTCTGCTACAGCCGGTAACGTGCATGGGACTGGTGGCCACATCTTCAGCAGCACCGCCCGTCGTTCAGCAGCAACAACAGCCAGCGGCCAATGGCGCTGGCGGAAACGGAAGCATCGTTGGCGTCAACGTTGGCGTCGGCGTCAACGTCGGCATGAGCCTCTATGGCAGCGATGTGGTAAGTGTCTCTTTGATGAACTTCTAGTCCAGTTACCAACTGCTGCTGCTGCTGCCTGCTGCTAGCTGCTCCTGGCTGCTGCTTGTTGATAGCACCCAGTTAAGGGAAAAGCGCTTAATGTCCAAAACGTTGAAAGCATCAATATGCAAAGTGAGATTTCTTTGGGTTGGGCTGGATGGCTGGGTTGGCACGCCCAAAATTCTGTTGTTCCTTTTCATAAATTGAAGCCATTGGGGCAGAAAATGGATTTTTGCGGTTGGTCTGATAACTGCTCAAGGGATTGCTGAGTAATATGCGCCATGTGCCGGCACGGCAGAAGCCAAGTCGGAAAACTTCAAAATACAAATAACAAACAGCAGCCGCAAGATGGACAACTCAGTTGAGTGTTTGTTAATTAGGCTTAAAAGCTTTTATAACTGCAAACGTTGAAAGTAGATTATATTCATAATGCTGAGAAAATATACATTATTACCGTGTGTATGCACACACACACACACACACACACACCCACACACATACACACATTTTAAGAGTTAGGTAAACATAATTATTGCATGTTCGGTGTAGACCAGGTCAAACTTTGCTTGTATTGTTGGCCACACTTAAAAATTGCTATCTATTTTTCATAGACCAAAATAAGTTGAACCCATTAAAGCAAGTTATTTCACATGCCAACATTAAGCACGAAGCA
This sequence comes from Drosophila multiciliata, assembly GCA_037043605.1. NCBI lineage: Eukaryota > Metazoa > Arthropoda > Insecta > Diptera > Drosophilidae > Drosophila > Drosophila multiciliata. The sequence goes on from JBAMBF010000589.1 coordinate 12,673,442, forward strand.
GACTCAACTTTTTAAGGACCACTTGATCCATGACTCTTTCAATTTTAAACCCAAAATTTAATGGCCAAAGTTCAAAGCGGTAAATGACCCCAGAGTGTGCACAAAAATGACAGCCGCAGTAGCACAAAAAAAAAAGAAAGACAAAAACAACAGAATCAGTTTTCGTTTGCTTTCTCTCTCTCTCTGTCTCTGTTTCTGTCTCTGTCACTCGTATTATCTGTGTCATTTGCTCTATAAATATGCCATTATATGTACACTTGGCGACGCGCATTGCGTTAGTCCTGGCGAGCGCTGCAGGCGCAGGCATTGCCACCATTGCCACCATTGCATTGTCCTTACTGGATCCTTACTGAAATTCGCATTACACAAACTTGGACTATCTATCTCTGTCTGTCCTTCATATCCTTCGCATCGTTGACTTTTTTGCAACAGTTTCACGCTAAAGGACACTGCGGTGTGGCAACTTTTGACTCTAATGATTGCAATTATTATGGCCGGCACAAAAAAAGGACCAGCAACAGCAACGGAATTTACAATGTACTCTTTTTTTCCAACCGCTGTCCTTTCTTCAGCTCGGAGAGTGAGTTGTTGTTCTCTCTATGTGTGTGTGTGTGTTTGTGTGTGTGTGTGCGAGTCCCCAGAGTTTTTTGAAAAATGCACGCCAACAGGCAGCGAGGCACGCAAAAGCCAACCGAAAACACAGAACCAAAGCCAGAACAAGGAGCGCAAGGATTTGACAGGAATAAAATGGGCTCTGTGTGTGACTGTTGCTGTGTTGCCTGGGGAACTGGGAGCGAGCAGCAAATGGTTAGATTTGGCACAGCGGTACACTGAATGAAACCAAATGACACGCATACGCCCAGTTAGCCCCGGCTTGCCACTCTTACTCGGCCACTCCATGAGTCAGTTGTGGGGCACGAGGATTTGAAATAGCTGCGGGTATCAAATAATGCGCGCCTCGTTAATTTTAAAGCATAGCTTTTTCCTGTTATTCGTATTTTCGACCAGGACCCACGCCAATTTTGCTGTCTGTTATTTGACTTATTTCCTTTTGATTTTTAATTCCTTTTTATATTCAGCAATGGGTATGGAAAGTAACATTTAAGTTAAGAAGCATATTCAATAGATATTATTTACAAGGCAGTTGAAATATTTCATGATTATAAACTGTTATTTTCCGCTTTTCATTCATTTTGTTGCCAGGCTAAGCCACAACTTTTAAAGACCGTGCCGGAGGAGTTGCATCATCAACTAAATGGCGAAGAGGTGCTCATCAGCCAGGATCGCAATCATGGAACGGGTACGCGATTTTGACGCTAAATGAATGCAGGAACAGCAAAGGATCTAAGCCAAAAACCAATCAAATCAAAAAACGGAAGAGAAGCTTAAGTAGACAAGGGGGGGAGGGGTGAAAGTGTATCGGAAGAACTTAGTGAAAATTGACTATAAGTTATGTGATGTGTGCGGAATGAATTTAATATCGAAAAATCGATACAGCCGCCAAAGCATTTGATTGATACCGAATTGAGCGAATGGGAAGCACTTTTTAAAGCAGCAACTAAGAAATAAAATGCGCCAAAATAATGTAAAAAATAATAATTACAACAATAAACTACGCATGTGAAATGTTGAGATGGAAACGAAGCACTCAAAGAGGAAACACGTGGAGGACTAGTCGAGAGATTTCCATTAGTTGTAAGTGTCCGTGTAAAATATCCAATACTAACAACTTAGAGCTCTAAACAAATAAATTGAATCTATTAAAATTAATTTAGATGTATGATGTGAACACTGAAATGTTAATATATTTTTAAATAACAGCTTTAAGCGCCAGAAATATATAGACAACTTTTAGCTAAGTAAAAACCAATTCATGATTGTTGTTAATTTGTGTTGACGTGTATGGAAAAAAGCAGCGAGAGACATTAAAATTTAGCTTGTTCTTAAGACATAAATACAATTTATTACATACACATACACGCATACACAATACATATAAATCCAATTCATATAGCTCTAAGTCCCATTTAAAAAAAAAAATGTAATTAAAAAAAAAAACAATTTGTTTACATACTCGTCAAACGTCGAACAAAAGGCATAATGAATTTAAAGGCTAGATAAATTAAGTGAACTTAATAATAAATCGTTAACCTAACAGAAATTAATTCAATTTAGCAACGCGACGTTTGCATTTTATAAGAAAGAAAAGTGAAACTTGGTGGCAGGAAAAAAAAGCTATCACTTAAACAAAAAAAAAAAGAAGAAAAATCGAACTCTTACTGTAACACATACATAAATAAATACTAACAATAAATGGGAAATAATTAATTAATTAATTAAAACTTTAAGCAACTGCATGTAAAATATTTAACTGAAGCAAAACCAAAAAAAAAAAAAAAAAACACTCAAAGGAAATGTATTTAGAATTAAAATTTATATTATAATAAACATAGTTAATAAATTAAATTTAATAAAATGTATTATTAAAAAAACAAAGGTGTAGAATTTTCTCTTTGGTTCCAGCTGCTTTTTGGGCTCATTGACCTGTTGGTAAAGTTCTCCCTTTCTCTCTCTCTCTCTCAACAGGGCAGTGCCTGACAAACATATATAGGAGGCATCGACAATTCGTTGTAATTTTGGGTAGCCAAGCCTTTTGATTGCTGTAGGCGGCCAAGTGGGCGTGGCCGTTTCCCACTATTCATTTGGTGTATATCGTGTTTTGTGTGTTTGGCGTGTGCCTTGTCGCAAACCCCAAATATTGACAGGGCGCGTGTACAAACACACGGAAACGGAAGTCAGCCGGAGCAGTATGCGACCACAACAACAACAACAGAGAAAGCTACAACGACTACAATCATTGCAAGTTGAACAAGAACAACAACAACAACAATGTTGTCGTTGTCGATACATCGTTCAAAAATTGTCAGCCATGTAAATTTTGTATGCGAAAGCACTTAACACCATTTTCGCTTAAGCAGTGCAAACAGACAAGGACTGAACTAAGCACAAATATAATGACGGAGGCAGGAAGACAGCTGGACAGGTGGGCAGGATGTCTGCCTACTAGTTGGGACTGGAACCATATCATAGACATCATTTATGACTGGGCCTACATGGAAAGCAAATTATGTAAATTTTGACCGCAGTGTCGATGACTTGTAAATTTTGGCGGCGCAACTGTGCTGAAGCCTGTTTAGATTTGAAGATATGCCAAAAGGTAAGCAAAGCACACACACATATACAAACAGAGAGAGAGAGACAAGACGAGACGAGTCCTGTTGGATGCAAATATTTGGCACGCTATGAATACCTTTCCTGCACTTACGCTTCAAGAATTCCCAGATAGCCGCCCCAAATGGATTTTGGTCACATGTCAAAAGCTAAAACCACACAGAGGGGATGTGGATGCCACTGCCACCGCCAAGCTGAAAATGTAACACGGTAAATGGAAACCAATTAATCAAAAATCGCTACATAAATTTTAAATTAAAAGGATGTTTAGACGGTTGCTGTTGCTGTAATGATAATTATTGTCTGGCAGCCGCCTCAAGGGTCATCAATCAAGGGGCAATTAAACGATCCAAAAAATTTGGCGCAACTCTAATGGATTTTTATTAATTCATATATAAATCATGCAAGGGCAACAGCATCACAGCCCTATGACGCACAAATAGCCTTTCAATTGTTTTTCAAATCATAAATGAATATTTTAAATGAATTGCAATAAAATTTGAATTTGGGTTTTAGTGACCAACTCCAAAACACACCATGAAAAAAAATATATATTCGCTTTTTTGGCACGTATAAAGTAGAACAAAACAATGTGCAACCTAATGTTATATTCAGGGGGGGGGATGTCTGCATCGGTGATGGATAACAATTTATATGTGTATGAGAAAAACAGAAACTAAAATTCATATTATTTGTGATCATGGATGAGCGGTGTGTAAAAAGTATATCATTTATTAAAACGCTTTTCGTAAATAGGTTTTTTCGTCCGGCTGATGAGCTGTCAAATACAACTCAACAGGGTCAAAACACTCAAATTCAATTCAGTCTCTGCAAATGGCTCTCCACTCGCCTGTGTGTTATTTACACCATTTTTTTTTTTTATATCTAACACTTTTTACCCACTTTAATGGTGACCAACAATTTATGAGCACCGCCGTGGCAAATAAAATGCAGCCTCCATCCGCTGCATGTCGAACCCATTCAGTAGATACGAGGCACCCGCACCCCGCACCCCTTAACTCATTTCATTTTACTAGTTTGGGGCAAGTGCATTTACGATTTTGGCAGCGACCATTCACAGCAGTTGCATCTTTGCACTTGATTTTTATTAGCCGAATTAAAAGTGTTTCACACTAGCACATTTCACTTTCGCTGTCTCTTTCTGTTTGCCATAGCGCTATCTCTGTCTGCCTGCATCTAACGATGATAAATGGCAAACAGAGTTCGTTTACAATCCGCAATTGTTAGAGACTGAGCAGAATTGGTAAAGTTTTCATGTATTTATGCAACATTTGCTTTTAATTGATTGTTAAAAATGACAAATGACTTTCGGTCTTCCAGACACTCCGTGTTATTTATGGGTTGGTCGAGCTAATAAAACGGCTTTAAAGTGTGCGAAAATTTAATAAACGCCATGCAATTAAGCGCTTTTTATTTTTTTTTATTTTTTTTTTGGCTCTCGCACACTTAAGCCGCCATTAATGTGATTCAGCGGCGGGGTTTTTGTCCATCTTTGCTCCTCCAACTGCACAGTTTTCGTCTGCCTGTTTGTCTGTCTGTTTGTCTGTCAGCGCAGTGCAGCTGGCTGATTTATAAGCCGACACTTACAACTGAAACGACACCGACCACGACGTGCGACCATTGCGCGAGTTGACCACTGAAATTTTCTTACCACTGATTTATTTACATTTAAGCAATTTCATCGCCGCGGCCATTGAATGAGGAACGGAGTTGGGTAAGCGTACCCGGAAATGCACAGCATTGCCAGCGGAAATTGGCAAGCAGTTGAACTCTCTCCCTTCCCTTCTTCATGCCTATCTCCCTCACTCTACCCCTCTCCCCTCTCTCACTCTGCCTGGCTGATGACTGCTGGCAAAAGATTAATGCCATTGCTTTTATTGTTCTGCCAGTTTGGTCACTCGTTCGCCTTTTTCTACAATTTATAGTAAATAAAAGTGACTCAACTAAAATTAAAATAATATATTAAAATTAATTTGCAGCTAACAACTGCTCAGCACTTAAGAGTAAAGGTAAAAATAGACACTTTAGTTGATGTGTTGTTAACTTAATTTTCAAATCTACTTTTATATTATCAAAATACAAATAAAATTCAAAGCTGAATATTAAATAGCCATGTCTGGCCATCAAGTGTGGAAATACAACATCGCTGAATGCGTTAAGCTATTCCCAATAAACTGTTAAAATGTTCAACTTAAGCCCAACATATATCTCTATATACTATCTTATTGATTTATTTGAGGCAACCGCAAAGGTATTTTAAACTCTGGCATTGGCTCGCACCGCAAAACTAAATTGCCAGACAAATAAACAGAGGCAACCACAAGGCTACAAATAATTTGCAGCAAATCTACGCAAATTTCGGGCAAACAAATCCATTTAATACGACTGCAAACAAACACACACTCAAATGGGATCCTGTTAAAGGGGGGGGGGGGGGGGTGCTTGTGGCATGGGGCACATATACATTTAGGCAGCAACACCTTTGTGACACACGCAGCAGGCAGCTAACAGCATTTGAAGGTTAAATATATTGCCAAACGACAGAGCCGTGAGGCAAACATATGCCCAGCGCCGGCAGTCATAAATATTTGGGATAGCGAACCGAAAAAAAGGGTTAAATAAGGACGAGCACAAATACACACACACACACATGTGAAGGGGGAGTCACAGACACAGGCAACATTTACATAGAAAGTACCTGGCGGTGCACATTTCCTGTCTTTTAGCTCCGGTCTCGCTTTCCGGTTAATATGGCGGCGTCAAAACAACATTAAACATGGACCCAACAACGTACCAGGCATGATGCCAGCCGGAAGTGAATATAACACACACGGCGTATACGTAATACATATGAACATAAAATTTGAAAAGCATCGCTTGACAATACGCTGGACTGGGAAGTCCTCCGTGTTGGGCCAGCCTCCTCCACTCCACTCTTCATCTGCCTGCCACACAGTTTGCAAATTATTTTTTTAGTACTTTATTCAATGCGCATTAGGCGCGCACTCAGCTCCGGATTTGGGATCGGGTCTGTCTTGCTTACGCGGACTTAAATCGTAAATAAATCGTAAAATGCGACCGAATGTGAATAAGCATCCCAAGCATCTGTGTGTGTGTGTGTGTGTGTGTGGTGTATGTGTCTCAGCCAAACTGAGATTGCCATTCCGTGCTCTTTGTGCGCATACAAAAAACTAACTAATGTGAACCTTTTAATTTATGTTGAATTTTTTACAACTTTGCGTGTGAACGGGCACAGTTCCCTCAGTTCTCGGAGTGTGATGATTAGGTTCCAAAAGTGTTGGCAATTTATTGCCCAAAAAATAAAAAAAAAGGAACCCAAAGCAGGATAATTCTGACGCACGTGTGTGCCGCAGGCAGAAGCATGTCCACAAAAGGTATTTAGGCATATAAAATAATGTGCTGTTCCGCAATGATGTCAGATATTTGGTTTTTATGTGCTTGAAGATTAACCACTGATACAGCTGCGTCCAAGTAGATTTACATACTTAAGTCTCAATATTGTATGAAATAAATTATTCACAATGACAAGATATAAGTTTTTAAACGTTCATTTAATATTATCAAAAAAAATGTAAATTCCAATTTCTTTTCTATCCATTTGCTGATAGGCATTGTACAAATTTAATTTCATAATTATTGCGTAATATTCATTATCATTTATTAAACAAATACTAAGTTAGTAATTATTATTGATATTATTGTTATTATAGTGTGTCATATAAAATGTAAATTGGCTTAACTGTGTGTCTTTATCCGGGGACCGCAGAGTCAGCCAGTCAATTGGCTAATTTGCAGCATAAAATTCATTTGGCATTTTCATTATTTTGATTGAATGTTTACTATGAACCATTGACGCGGTGCTTGCCACAGCCACTCACCTACTGATTATATTGTCAATAAATGCAAATTGCATTTTTTTTAACCTTAACGCAATAAATATTGATGAAAAGGGTATAATGGAAAAAATTATCTGCAAGCCCATAAAGTATATATATAAATTCTATATTCTATACATCGGCTTAATCTAGATATGCTGATCTCAAAAATTTGCGTAAATCAAGTTTATTTTTAGAGATCCTTACTATATAAATTTATACACCTAAGTTCTATTTAAATATTATTAAAATCAAAGCAATATATTTAAGAGCTGACCGCTGGGTATCTTGTAGTCGAGCCTACTCTACTGCAACTTTCTTACTTGTTTACAAATCATTTTTTATGCAAAACTAATAAGCACTTCTTTTGTAATCGAAAATAATAAATAATATCACAAAAAATGTGAAAATGCGTGCAAATACGAGCAAAAATTGCGCATTGAAATATTCGTAATTTGGTTTATTAAATGTGCTTCATAGATAATTAAAAATTAGCGCATCATTTTCACATCTCACACACACACACACTATATACATATATAATAATAACTGACATATCATGGATAGATGAGTTGCAGTTGCTGACCAGTTATTGGGGGCCTGAGTGCACAAATCAAATAAATGCATTTACTACATTTATATGCTAATTATTTTTATTCGTATTTAATTATGCTTTTTTTTACAAAAGCAAAACTAGTTTTTCCACAAATTTAACATTTCATATTTGTATTTATGCAGTGTGAAAATATATTAATTTACAAACGTTTGTTATACTTTCGCAATGAGTTATGAAATTTTGTGCGAAACATTTAATAATCAGTTGAAAACAAAAATGAATGGAAATGAAAGATATTACTTAGGATTACATTTTTTATAATATATAATACACTTTTTTGTTAGAGTATAAAAAATGCCCTCTTAAAACTGAAAGCTGGTATCAAAAATTGCGCAAATTCATAAATTAATTTCATACGAATTTGCTAATGCATTTGGCTTTAAAACTATTTATGCTCATTATATTTTCATATAATTCTATTAAAGATAATTTGCTGTTAAACCAATTACTTTATCAATTTAATGCACACACAATTAATAAAATAAATTCGAAAAAAATGCCAGGCAACTGGAGTTTAACAAAATAAATGCTTCCGGAATAGTCAAAAGTTCAGTGGGCCACACAAAATTTCAGCTTATTGTCGTTGTCTCAAGTCTATAATTAGCCAAAAACGAAAATGTTTTTGCAAGTATGAAATTTGCATAAAACAGTCGATCCTTGGCGCCCAACGACTTTCACTACTATTATGGACTCAAAAGTGAAATTTGCACTGGGCTCCACGCTGCAAAACCTAACGAGCCAAATTACAAAGCTGGAATTCTGTTGCCGGGCGTGCCAATTATATGGGCAAAGTTTTTGACGGCCAGCAGCACTAATTGGTTTTTGATTCCGCTTTTGGACGTGGCCCAAAATGGTTGTGGCTTAGTACTGTTACTGTGACACTTTTACCTCACACATGTCCACAATTTGGTAAAAGTTTAAATTTAACAAAATTAACCCTTAAGTGCGTTGTTGCCCTGGCTAAGGTAAGGTATGCTCAAAAAGTTAAGTTTACAGACCTTTCCCCCTTAACATCAAGTATGTGCTTGGCAGTGTGTGTGCGTGTGTGTGTGTGCGTGTGTGTATGATCGGGTGTACCTGTGTATGCTTTGTAAAGTTGACTACGCTAATATGTCACTTTGTCGTGGCAAAAGTTAACTTTGCCAAGCCAGCCAACAGCCAACCACGCCCACTGGCATTGCCTGCACTTTGGTCTTGCACTCAACTGAGTTTTCATACCCTTTACACATAAAACTTCAAAAAATAGAAGGGTTTACTGCTCGAAAGTGAAATATCTTTACTATATTTATTAAGTGTCGTAATATTCGATAATATTGTAAATGTCCCCTAGAAAGAATTTACTGGAGAATTGCATATTTCGATAATAAGATATTTTCGGTCTGCAGTTAAGCTTTTATATCAGAAAATATGGAAGCTATAGCTAATTTAGATTATTCTAAATTTTAACAATTTAAGCCAAGACTTTTTCAAATTCGCTGCCATTCCATAGGGTATCTGTTTGGGGTGCATTTACTTCCATTGCTCCAAGTTATTTGGCTTGCGCCTGCTGCATGCATGTATAAGCATGTGTGAAACCAAAAACCAAGCCAACAACGTCACACAGACATAAAATAAGAGAGGGGCGAAGGGAGTGAGTGTGTGAATGGGTGTAAGATGGTTAGAGACACTCACCGTGTTGCGGTTGTTGGCCCGATTTTCAAAGCGTTGGGACCGTTACCGGTCTTACCAGGTGCCGTTGCACGTTTTGGCATTAAATTTGCACTAACACAAATTGTCGCTTACGCCATACAGGGGAAAAACCTACGACTAAAATTGGAATTGTTTGTATGTGCGAGTGTGTTTGTGTGTGTGTGTGTCGGCTATCTTAAAAGCCATCGCACAAAGACAACATATAAATTGAATTGTTGGCAAGCGAAACGACACGAAACGAAATGAAATTTCAAGAAATTGTCGCTGATTTGAAGTTAGTGTCCAGGCCTTAAAAATCACAAAGAGCTAAGAGAATTTGATTTAGTACTTAGCTCAAAGTAAAAGACACGCCCAAAAACTCACACATATTAGACATAATAATAGAGCAGAGTATCAAATGAAATTTGAAGTAGCTTTAATTAATTAAGTTTTATTGCATTAAAATTTGCAGGTTACCAGCAAAACGTGTGTGTAATTTTGCAATTGCAATTATTGTAATTCAATATTTAAATTTCAGCTCATTAGGCTAAATAATTACGTTAATCTTAATATTATTAAATACATATCAAAAGATATAAAGAGATAATTTAACTTGTCATGTTAGTCATTTTTTAGAGAGTAAAAGTAATGTCGAAATTTTATTTATTTTGTTGCTGCCAAAACATAAAGTAGAAAATGTGGAAAATACACACGGCGGATGGGTGCTAAATTTTTCTTTTAAAAGTCATTTATATACACATTTTATATACTCTTTAGTTAATCAAATTTGAAATATTTGCACATGCGCCTTTTGGGTGTGCAACCTGCTCCACGACGGCTGAGATTCGGTTTTTTTTGTTGGCCTTTAAAATGCAGTTGGCGGAATGTTTATTTATTTTTCATGCCTTTCGAAAATGCATGCAACACAGACACACAGACAGACTTTAACACGTACACTAATATAATTCTGGCACCTTTTTGATTATAATTTACGAGTAAATGTTGTTGTAGTAAAACTAGTATATTTTTGCTTTGGCAGTGGATGTAGATGAGGCAGCAACCGCACAACTTCTTCATATTGCAAACACATTTGCCGTACGCTCGACTGCCACAAGGTGGCAGGCAGGTGAGTGTGCGTATGTGTGTGTGTGTGGCAAAAGTAACTTTTGAGAGGCAAGCAAAAAGTTGATGGAGCTGCTGCTGGTTGTTGTATTTCCCTCTCTCTTTCTCACTCGTTTTCTCACTCTCTTTGTGAGGTAACACCCAAAAAGTTTTGCAACATTTTATTAGAATTTAAAATATATGCAGACGCCATAAATTTCATGAGCTGATGCGACAAGCGAAAGTTGCAGCAACTTGCCACGCATTGCTGCCGCTGCCGCTGCTGTTGCTGTTGCTGCTGCCCTTAATGCGCTGACTACTGCATAATTTATGCTCATTAAGCGTAAATGCAATGCTGACCCACATAGGCAATTGACTGCACTTATACGGCCCGGCAAAGTAGCCAACCGGCTGTGAGTCGAACTCCAGCATTCGAATCAGCATCCAGCTGCAAGGCACACAACCAACCGAGATCTGCCAGCCCATCCCATTCTTCTCAGAGCACACTTCCCTTCCTTCCTTCCACTGGCAGGCGGGCAAACGGATTCACGCTGGAATAAATGCCTTCTACTATTTTGGTATGCAAACTTTTTCGCACTCAAAGTGCAGCAGGAGCAGCAGCAGCCAGAAACAAAACACAGCAAACGGGGGAACACTGTAACTTTCACACATTCATAGGGCATGGCGGGGGGTGGAAGAGTTGTGCCCAGCTGGACTTGGAGCGAGACTCGTTGGTGGCTGCGACCGCCTGGTTGCACATTTGAATGCCTCAAATTGTTTGCTGTTTTGTTGCTGGCGCATTGTTTGAAGCCTAGCGACGATGAGACGTAGAAGAATCTGTCTCCGCTTCCTCCCACTTTCCTCTCCCTCTCCCTCTCATTGTTATTGCATTTTTTTTATTTTTTTTTTTTGTTATTTTGTCACAGTCAGAGTTACAGGAAGTGCTGTCGCCTCGACTTTCTCTTCTGGCGCTGTTGCCGAATGAATTGCAATGAAATTTTGAGGCAACGTTCCTTCCACCCCAATTTTTTACATGCTGCATTTCTGCCAGAGAGAAAGAGAGACTATAACGTTGGCAACGAGTTGGGGTGACCAGTATTGTGGGATTGCCTTTGGTAAGGGAATTTGTTGTTTGGCCCTGACTGGCTGAAGGGCTGGCAACGGCAATGGCAACGCCTGCCAGGCAGTCGTCAGTCACAACTTTTGTCGTGGTTTGGCGCACAGCCAAAGGAATAGTTTCAATGCCCTGTGGCTAAAAAAAAGTTTGACAAGGTTTGATAAGCTCACAAGTCAACTTCAAGTGTGAATGTGTGTGCACTTTAAACTGTTTAGCAGTTTTACAAACAGTAACACTTAAGCCATTCTCTCCTCGGATTTTAATTTTAAACTGTTCCACAAACAGCTTCGCAAAGTCGAAAAACCTTGATTAAAGAGTATATCGTAGTTGAGCAGCTGTTTGCCAGTTGACTTTTTCTTTCGCATCGCCCGGAAGTTTGGTGTTAGGAATCGAGCGACGAAACAGACAAACCGACGACAGACGCCCTTACTGGCTGACTCTGCCAGAGAAACGGGGCACTGGTCTCCATGGTAGGAGCAAGCAGCATACGCTGGGCAACACTGGGTTGGAATTCATTAAAGTCGACGGGTCGCATATGTGTCTGCAAGTGGCAGGCAGCAATGAATATTTGTTGGGGCAGCAACAGAAGGCCTTGCTAATTTTCCAGTGATTCAGTTTGGTGCCACCCGCTGCACTTGCAACAAAAATGGGGGGGGCTTTACATACGAATTGGCCATCATTTTGCAGGTCGTTTTGCGTTTTATTTTCATTTCATTTCTTTTGCTTTTCTTTTATTTTTTTTAGTGTTGTGTATTGTCTGCGTTTTTGTAAGTTATTAACATGACTTTATTAACACTCAATTTGCGGTCGTTGCTTGTTTCGCTGAGCTCCTGCACATTTTATTTGCACACAAAACATTGCGAAGCGTAAAAATAGCCAGCAATAAACAGGACACTGCAAAAACTACCAAACAATTTTAAATACGCAACTACCAAAAAATGGCGCAAAATGTTAAAAATTATAGACATGCCAAGCATTTGTTTAAACAACACTGAACACCACAGCACACTGGTCGCATTCAGGCTACGGACTACTATTACATCGAGCGCTGCGGGTTGCCGACACTGCGGTTGCACCTGCACCTCCCCGCCCTCTATACACTAGCCCATCATTTGCTCATGTCCATGTCCAGCTGCCACCGGTGGCAGATGCTACTGCTACCCAAAAATGTATGCTGGTTAAGTTGTTGTTGTTGTTGGTCTGCAGGTAAAGCCACAGTTTTGCCCCGCTTGGCATCTCCAACTATTTACACCCCACAACCACATATTGACAAACTAAAGCCAATGCGACAGGCCAGTGAAAAATAAAAAATCTGAATACTTGTTTTTTTTTTTTTGCCCACATTAAATATAATTTATTTGGTTGGCTATTAAATAAATAAATTAGATTAAATAGTAGCTGATTTCCGCCTGTAGCCAGCACATAATTAATTTTAATTTAACTAAACTATTGCTACATTAAGTATTTTAGTTGTTATAAATTAGTTAATTGAAATCAACAATGCAAACGCTTTTTAAAATGGTATTTTTTTTAATTGTTTTTGCTGCTCATTACTAAAAAATGTAAATCTACTTATATTATTCATTTCATTTAGTAAATCTGCACAATTATTCAACTTGTCTTTAATTTTGTATTCTCAAATAGTAAATGCAGATTGACGTCAACATTTTGCTGAGGGGAAAGCAACTCATTTATTTGCTTGATATTCAAACAGTTTTAATGTTAATTACAAAAATGCCACTGCAAGAGAGAAATTTGAAAATTTAGTAATGCCACAAATGGCAACAGCAACAACAACAACAATGAGGCACCTGTCAAGCAATTTGCGAGGGAGCAAAACTCAGTGTCCATCCATTTCAGATGAATTTTGAGTGCCTAAAAGGCATCAAAGCATCGCAAAAACTAATTGCAACTGCAAAACAAAAAAAAAGCAGAGAAAACCAGCAACAATTATATACAAAATTGAGGCTAAAAAACTTTATTAATTGCAAAAATGCCCTCGCCAGGCTGCGGAAATAGTTGAAATTGAGACTGAAGTGCCCTGCCCGGAGGGGATGGAATGCGAATGCGATGCTGAGGTAGAGAATGTTTTTGGGAGCTGCAAAAGTTGACAACTTCATTTGCAACGTTTGGAGCATTGGATGACGAGGTTACCAGCCCCCCCCCCCCCGCCTCCCCTGACCAAACCACCCACATTTATATATCTACCGCCCACCTTCCTGTTTTTGTCATTGTTCAGACGCTCGCACCTACTTAACTTTTAATTAAAGCAAACAAAAGCCAAAGCAGGGCGAGACGAGACGAGGCTAAAACATGGACTGAGCGGCAGCGGAATGCTGGCTCTGAGAAATATCAAATGACGCCAAGTGACAAAAACCGTAAAACGAAACGTGCAAATAAAATGTTGGTTGTAACAAAAGCTGTCGAAATTAAATGGGCCGCCAAAGCGGAGACGCTGAAAGCAAAATGACAGAGAGATAGAAAGAGAGAGAGAGAGAGAAATAGAGAAGAAGAGAAAGAGGGGGAAGTGAAGTCATTGTCTTTTTGAGCTTTCGCCTTTGATGTTTCCCCGAAAATTTGCATATCATGATACACACAGCTAAGACGCGCACACAGAAAACTTGCAAAGTTACGCGCCAACACACACAGCCTCACACACTCACACACACACACACCAGAACTGCTCTGTGGATGACACTAGCACTTTGAAACTCGGAGATCGGCGACTTTCACTTACAAATTTTTGTATGGAATTTTAAATGCCACGCCCTTCCCCAAATGTTGCCCATTGTCTGGCATGATAAGCGTTCCCCCGCAGCACGAAAAGGACAAAGAGCAAAAACTTTAAATAACGCTTCGCCCGCTGCTCACAGCCATTTTCAGCTAAGCAAGTCGAGTGGTTTATGATGAGGGCCAAACAAAAAAAACAAAACAAACCAGAACACGTACAAAAAACATTGATGTGGAAAACAAAAAAAAATTTGTTTTAATAAATATTTAATGCAACATAATTAATTAAAACAAAAACATTAAATAGCATTTAAAAATCGCATAAATTGCGCCTTTGTTTGCACAACCAGCATGAGGCAGCAAGCAATTAAGCTCAGCAAATAATTTAATTTATATATGGAATCAATGGACAACGGAAAAAAATGTATATAATTGAACTGGAGCCAATAAATTAATAAAATATGCAATTAAATACTAATAAGTAGCATTAAAAATGGCTAATGTGGTAATGATAATGAAAAAAAAATCGTCAAATTTATATTTAAAAAAAATTAAATACGTACAATAAATGTTGGTAATAGCAAAACGCTCTAATAAATACTTGCTAATCAAATATTAAACTGAACAAATTATATTTATGTAATGAATAGTATTTTATTTCATATTTACTAACATATTTTAATAAAATATTGAAAACTAGCCTTGCATTATTTTATTATTGAATGCAATTTTGAAATATGCAACTCCTTTCAATTTCTTTATAAAACATTAATTTTCTTACTTCTTAAAACATTTAAATTAATTTAAGTGCCTAGAGCTCAAACGAATAAGCTGAAGCTTAACTGAACTTGGGGGAAAAAATTAATAATTATCAATTAATTAATTAAAAACTTTTTTATATGTGGTTATAATTTTGTGAAATGTATTTAAGTCCATAGAGAAAATTAATAAATCCTTGACATATATTAACAAAAAATACATATTATATGCAATGAAATTCATTTACAAAATGGTTTCAATAATAATACAACTGTCAACGGTTGTACACACAAATAAGTGTGTGTGTGTGTGTGTGTGTTTGTTCGTTGCGTGATGTACCTAAAAAAAATTTGTTGTTTGCTTGCCACAAATACACATAAAGGAATAAAGCGTTAGTGGCAAAGAGAGAGAATGATGGTGAGGAAGGGAGAAAGGGAGTTGTGGAATGGATGCATGGAAATTAAATGGCGTGCCATTTCCGTGTCGTGACTGTCATTTCCGTTTCCTGTATTTATACAAATCACAAAGTAAGCCAAATACATGCCAGGCACGCAAGGCAGCGCGACTTGTCTGGGTGCGTCACACGCACGCAAGTATGTGTAGGTGTGTGTGTGTGCGTGATTTTTTATGGCAACCAAAAAAAGTTAAAAATACCGTAAAGCGACCATAAACTTTAAATGTCTTTATGAAGCCAACAACAATGAGACGAGCACATAAACTTAAAATGAAATGAAATCAAATAAACAAACGTGTAGCGAAATAAAAATGAGCAAATTGTATGCAAGGTTGTGTGGGCGTGTGTCTAAAGAGGGTATGAGTGGGGCGTGGGGGCGTGGGAGGGTGTGCATATAACAGGATATTAACGAAATGTCAACATGTTTGACAAAGTGAAAATTACACAAACAACGCGAATACAGAAAGAGAGAAACCCGTCGCAGTATGTGCGATGTGGGCGCATTAAAAATGAGTCAAGTCCTACGAGAGAAAGAAACATTTAACAAAAACCCAAAAAAATAAAAGGAAAACGAACCGCTTAATTAAATTGTTTGCGGGCATTAAAATGACAAAATAAAAAATAAAAAAAAAAAAGCCAACGAAACGCAAAGCAAAATGAAAACTTGAGCCAAGGCGGGTCGCAAGTGTCGCCAGTGTCGTTGTCAAGTGTCGCAATGAAGTCGCAAAGCGTCCACCGGAGGGCGGACGGGGCCGTCTGACACAGAGAAACACAGAGAGAGAGAGAGAAAGAGAGAGAGAGAGAGGGAGAGAGAGATAACCGACCGACCCACGACCTCATTGTGATGGCGGATTAGCTGCTGACATTCAAGTGAATTGTAAGCGTGTCAAACCATGGCGAAAGGATTAAACTAAGGATTATAACTGACATGCAGACACACACACACACACACAAACATACAGCAATCCCAGGCGACAGTCAGCGATGTTGTCAGCACATTCAAATTTTAAAGAACATTAAGTGCTATGCCGCAAATCCATTAAAATGTTTTGCAATCATTTGAGATACTTACATAAATAATTATAATACTGAATAATGCAGCAAAAATCGTAAAAAAAAAAATCAATGACTTTTGAATTGATTGAAGAACCTTCGATTTGCGAGTAGTGGAAAAATATTATCAAGCAGCACTTGAGAAATTTGAATTACACGCTGCATTTTGCTCTCACCTTCTCGAGCAACTTGTCATGTTTATATATATATATATAACATTTTAAATACATTAAATATTATAGAAGCAAAATGTATGTAATGCGATAAACCGACAACAATGACAACAACAATTATGGAGAAATTGAATTGAATGAGTTCGGACAGAGTTTAAAGACAACTTTGTGTGATGCATATTTAAGAGATTAATACATATTTGCTGGCATGACTTTGTGGGTGTGCGTGTGTGTGTGTGTGTGTAAGTGTCGAATATTATGCAATTAATTGCATTGACAGCATTATGAAACCTTTGTGAACAATGCAAACTGACAGCTCCAATAAATGCACAGAAATTGGACCAGTATCGCACACACAGCCACATAGGTCGACAGACAGACAGACAGACAGACTGGCCGACTGGCAGACAGACAGACTGGCAACCAGGCTGGCTGGCAACCAGGCAGGCGGCATTGAGGCGTGTCCTTTGTCTGGACACCCATACCGCATGTTAATGTCCATTGCTGAATGTTATTGTTGTCGCCAACAGCAATCGCAATTTAGTAGCAAAAAGCCTGGCCTGGCCCAAAGTGTTGCACTCGAGCAATTAACTCAGCCAACTCGCGCCGCTGCAACGCAGCGCAGCCCATCCCGGCCAACCTGCAACTGCCCCCGAAAATGTCTCCTGGTCAGGTTACAGCACTCGGTACTCACAGCATGCGCCGTATGCGCAATCAGTTAAATCGCAAATATTTTATGAGGCATGCGGCAACTGATTTGCATATTTGCCTCAATTTATAGCCCCCCCCCCCCCCCGGTCCCACCCGTTCGACAAACTGCTGGTATTTGTAATCAGCGTGACCAAAATTTGGATTTAAATGATAAAATTCACACCGTTCAGTCGAAATGAAAACATGGCTTATACAAAATATATTCGCGAAAGCTGCAAATGTCTGCTTAATATGTAAAATCAATAAGTATATGTTTTTAATAATAATATATAAATAATATATATATATTCGTCATTAGCAATGTGCCGCCAGAAATGAGAAAAATTTAAATATAGTTTAATTTAATTTCTGGCTAACAAAAATATGTAGAAATTAAAAAAAAAATACTTTTATTAAACTTATTTAATTTAATCTAATAAATGAATTAAATAACATTAATTGTTACCTTTTCAATATCGTAGTCTTTATGAATTCTTCCTTGCTTGACCAGCTTGCTCCTTTGGGCCATATCAGACACAGGCCACTTGTGTTAACTTGACCAAAATAGTCATTTAGCTGCATCGCCTGTCATTGTCCAGCTTTGTCTTTGATTGAATTAAATTGCCTTTGGCTTGTTCAAATTGCAACTAGCCGTTGCTTGCTACTGTTTCCTGTTCATGTCGCAACGTTGCAATGTCGCAATGTTGCAATGTTGCAGTGTTGTGCTGCAACTCGGTCGATGTACGCATTCATTCATTCTCGTGTCCTGACAGTTGCCATTGTCAGCTCAATTCGAACGTGTTAGGATTCCAAGTTTCCCACAATCCACAAACTCTAACCTAAAGTTACGGGCTGCATTCAGCAAGAGGGAATGGGGCGAGGAAAGAGTGGGGGCGGAGCTTGTATCGAAAATTAAAACCGCACGCGCTCATAAATAAAATGGGAAAAACCTGCATGCGAATCACAACCAGAACAAAAACAATGAGCAAATAAAATGGAATAAAAGACAAACAAACGAGGAGAACAAAAAAAAAACCAAAAAAACAACATTTAAAAAATTGGCACACAAAAAAGTCAGCCGCATAAAATTTGTTAAGCGCCAAAAGCATCAGTAAAAATCGAGCCGCCCCTTCTTTCCTACCTCCCTCCACTCACTGTGCAACAAACCGAATGCAGCAGCAATTTGGCGCAGATATTGTTTAATTTATTGCATTTTACAGTGTGCCCGTCTTTTGCCTTTTGCTGGCCATGGGTTTTCGGGGGATTCGCATTGTTGTTGCAGTTGTTGCAGTTGTTGCTGTTGTTCTTATTGCCGTCAATGGCCAACAATAAACCAAAGGAGTGGCTCGCCTGGTTGGCTAGATGGCTGCAGGGGTGTAGGGGTGTAGGGGAGTAGTGGTTTGGTCGGGTTGTAGGTCTGGCAGTTTAAGCCTTTTGACAAAAGCATTTTACGCGCTGTGGGACAGCCTCGCTTGCTGGCTGTTTGAATTTTTATGAAACTGACAATACGACATCGATCATTGGGGCTTCACTGCACGCTGCAGCACGCCAGCAGAGACCAGCAGAGAATCGAGTAACAGGACCACGAGGAGCTCAAACCAGGACCAGGACCAGGACCAGAACCGTGGCCAAGACTGGCAGCCGCCCTGTCAACATTCACCGCAGCCGCAGCGGCTTCCACAGCATATTTGTTATTGTTGTTGTTGTTTTTTTTTTTCGGTCAGCTTCCATTTCAGTTTTATATGGCCAGTAATTATTCGCACTCGCCTTTTTCTTTTGTTTCACTTTATTTTGTGCAGTGCATTTAATGCAGCCGACAAAGTAAAAATTTATTTGTATTCTTAATGCAGCAAATAAAACAAATGCAGCGGAACGTAACTGAATTAATTAAGCAAAACAATTTACAATTCAAAATTAACAATGATTAATTTCGCACTTTATTTATCAGTCTAATATATAATTTATATCGAAGTGAAAGATTTACATCATTCCTTCATTATTAATATGCCCATACATAATGTTCACATTAGGCGCCAATCAAGCATGTGGCAAACACTTGAGGCAATAACTTTGACAGCGGTGCTTTCTCATAATCCAAAGTTGGTGCCCAATGGAGCGATTCATTAAGTTGATTGAACGCACAAATGTATGCTAATTTCAAGCTGACTACAAAACAAAAATCGGAAAAAAGTAAAAATCAAGAGGCATAAGAGACGTTAAAGCACACACGCACACACATATTCACACACGCTCTAACAAAAACAAGAGAACACAACAAAAATGCAGAGGCTTAGTCAAAGTCTGCTGTGAAGACAGGCGTGGGATTTCAAGAGTCTGGCCAGAACCGCCAAACTAAGCCACTGGCAAAGGAATGCAAAAACTGAGCCGACGCTTTTACACACACACACACACACACATGCATATTCAATTGGACAAGTGCGTGTAATTGACCCAAATTGTGATGAAATTGCGCCAAAGGAGCACTTTGCCAGTTCACCGACTTTCAGAAAACACAGAGGAACCATTGCAGAAATACCCGTAACGCCAGCAACAGCAGCAGCAGCAGCACCAGTTGAGAGCGGCCAAGTAAAAGTGAAATCAAACTCAAAACCTAACCGAAACGAGGCACACAATCAACAAAAGTGAACTGCCAAAACTAGAAAAACCAACCCACAAAAATAGTCCTGGTGGCTATAGGCCTGTCTTTAAAGCTGCACATACCTCGAAGGTACTCCAAACTTGGATAGACGGCTATATAGTACAGCTTGGCCATTGATTGCATTTGGGCCATTGGCGAGCAATGGTCATTAATGGAGACACAT
This sequence comes from Drosophila multiciliata, assembly GCA_037043605.1. NCBI lineage: Eukaryota > Metazoa > Arthropoda > Insecta > Diptera > Drosophilidae > Drosophila > Drosophila multiciliata. The sequence continues at coordinate 12,693,773 of JBAMBF010000589.1, forward strand.
CTGCAGCAAGCCAGCAGAGATCGGGCATTAGGCATCCATCCAGACAGTCATCAGGCAACAGACGACTGCTTTTGGTAAGTATTTCATTCAGGGCTAATGGCAACATTTGCTAATCTTTGACAGAGCTTAGTCAACTTCCACTTCTCGAATATTGGCCATACAATTACAAAAGTTTTGTTTATTCAACCCAAGCAAGGAGCAGCAAGCAGAACAAACAATGGCTGCAAAAGCAGTTAAAATTGCATTTACCAAAGAGACAGCAAAAAGTTGGCTTAAATGCTCAGCATTCAAGTAGACGCTGAAATGCAAATAACTTATTTCGTTATGGTATTAAAACAAGTAAAAATTTTACTATATATATTTTTTTTAATATTATACAATTAAAAATAAATTAAGACAGAATATATATATATATTAATTCAAAAAACTTTAACAAAACCATTTTTATATTGTATTTATATTAATACATTTTTAACTGTAAATAGCAAGCTTTTTATCAGAATTGAATGAAATGTCTTCGAGTGTCTAATTCGAGTGCATTTAAGGGGTAACGTTTCGCATTAAATGGAACCAAGTTGGCCTTAAACGGTGTGGCCATAAGAACTTTAGCAAGTTTATCAAGCAAAAAGGAAGTAAAAGTTGCTATAAAAAAATACACAGAACAAAAATAAATAAATGCCAATGAAATCGGGGGAGATAAGCACAAGACAAAAGCAAAGAAGGGGGGGGGGGGGGGGTGAGAGTGGAGACGGGTGGAACAGCAATAGAAAGCAGCTGCAAGTCAAAGCCAGGAGACAATTACTTTCTTTTTTTTTTTGGAGCCGTAGCAATTTGATGGCTGTTTCGGGATACTCCCCGACAGCGACTCATTTGCACTCAACTGCAGCTGTCCTCGTCCTCGTTCCCGTCCCCGTTTCCATCCGTTTCCTGCTGCATGAGTAGAGCAGCTGCCTCACAATTGGGCACTGAGCTGCTTAGCGCTTAAGCGCTGTGACAACTTTTTAAGCAACTTAAAAATGAAGTTTGTCAAAAGTTGGCCAAGAGTCGCACTAAAAGTTACCTGCAGTAGAAGATGCAGTTGCAGTTGCAGTTGCACAAACTCACAACTCACGCAGCTCGCTCAGATTGCGTCTCAGTTTCTTTTGTTTAAGTTGTGCGCGCACCAGGAATAAATGAAGGTATCAAATTAAAATGCTTTTCGCCAGGTGTGCTGACAAAAAACCACCCACTTACACAGCACCACCAGCACTTGCTTTGTATAATTGTATAGGTGTGTATGTGTGTGTGTGTGTGTGTGTGTGTATATCTGTGTAAGACTGTTGCGCTTGAGCAGGCAACTGCTGCTGCTGCTGCTGCTTTATAGCTTCTCTTAGCCTTTGTCTGAGGCAAACAAATGCCAGTCGACGTTTTTTTTTTTTTGTTTTTTTTTGTTTTTGTGCTGCCAAATATTTGCAACTTAACTGTGCACTCGTTTGGCATTAATTTTATTTGTTTGCCAACGCCAAAGACAGGCAGCTTAATCTGTCAGGCCAAAGACAAGACTCTCAACATCTGCATTACCTGAGCATGCAAATCGGGAGCTTAAGTAGCTATTCATCAGCTCAGCTCCAATAATAGAATTGTTCTAAAAAAAAAATAATGAATTACATTGTGACTAAAATAAATAAATAACTAAATTAACAATTATTTTCCTTAAATTAAATAATTTAACTAATTTTAAATTAAAATCGTTAATGTTTAATGTGTATTTAATTGTAATATGCCTGATTTAACTATACCTAAATAATATATTGCCTTAAAGTTCAGTGAACTTGAATTGGCCAACACTTTTCTAATACCAGTGTATGTGGCCAGTTTCAAGGCTAGATCAAACAGCAAATAAGAGCGCACAAAAAAAAAAGCAGAAAAGGGGAGCGGAGCGTCAAAACAAATGAATGCAAATTGTGTGACAGACTGGTAAACAGACGGGGCCAACTGATGGAGCAACTGTCCAGCATTGCACAGCACTGCACTGCACTCACTGACAGAGGGGGCCGCGACAGGGGACATAGGTGACCCGACAGACAGCCAACGCATCGAGTCAACAACTAAACGCAGACGAACTGAAAAAAATTTTTATAAAAAAAAATAAAATTTCCTACCCCTCAGCCCCGTTTGCAAAATGCCGCCAGAGGCTGTTGACGATGCCCACTGCACTTGTCGCATAATCCACACGAGTTTTTCAACACTGCGGCGCTGTTCCCGTTACAGTGGCCTGATATCAACACGGATCAAAGCGGCCATCTTTCTTGCACCAACACAATGCCCGTTTCCTGTTGTTGTCGTTTGCTGTTGTGTGTCTGCGTGTGTGTGTGTGTGTGTGTGTGTGTGTGTGTGTGTGCTGCATGTTGTTGTTTGTAGCTGTATTTTACAACAATGCGACATCAAGCAGCGAACGCGTAAAGCTTATCATCAACGCATGTCCAGCTGAGCAGAGCACAGAAGCAGCAGTAGCAACAACAACAGCAACAACAACAACAACAGCAACAGCAGCAACAACAACAACAACAATCAACAACAGCATTTCGTGCTGTTGACACTTTGGATTCGAGAATTTATGCAACTTAAAAGCGGTCAAGTTACGAATTTATGCATGGCACCATACACAAGCATACACATACACACATACACACACCAAACACACACACACATAGTCAAACACACACAGCTGGTGGGCGCAGACATATAAATATATGTTTGCATGGAGCACGTTTTTTTTTTTTCTTATTGTTGTTACTGAATGCATAAATTGAGCAACACCGTGTCCGGATCGGAGCTCCGGTCCGGCTCTGGATGCGGAATCGGAGCTGCAATTGCTTGCCTGACACTTGCTGCTTATAGACATTTAACACGCCTCCGATGCTGGCTTTAATTTTTTAAAATATATAATCACCACTCTGTCTTTATATCTGTATATATATATATAGATATATATATATGAAGCTGCCGCATTTAAGGATATTGCTTTTTTTTGTTTGTGCGCATAAATTAACAAGTTAACGAATATGATGAAAAAAGCTTAAGCCTTGGCGGCTTTGACTAACAAAAAGACACTTTAAGCGAAATGAAATACATATATTAAAAACACATATGTACTTTAAAGGGCTGAAATATACATGGTCAAAATAATCTTATAACTTTTGCATATTTAAATTCGAAATTTGTATTCTTTTCAAGCTGAAAAAATAGAACAACAGCTAACAATTAATTTGTAGCATTAATATATTTTTCTCATGCAATTTACACAGTATTTAATTGCACATAAATAAACATTTCATTTTGGGGTTTGCAAACTTTTATGTGCATTGCAACGATTCAAATTAAAAACTAATATTTTCACTGAAAATTAAATTGAAATTTAAGTTGTTAGTAACCCCAATTACCTGGAAACCGCTTTAGGCCCGACCCCTTTGAAAGTTTTTCGCTTACACACACACAGAGAGGGAAAACACTTTTGGTCCATTGTGCAGCGTTAAACTCCACCTTAACCAACACCAAAAAGCTTTCAGCTAACCGCAAAAGAACGCCAAAAACTAGGCCAGCAGCCGGGGCCTTTAGATTACAGCGTGCTGACGTGCGGTCTCATCAACATAGCCCGTCATCACACCAACCCCCTCCCCCAACCTCATCCGCTCCTCCGCACAACCACTGACCAAGGCTTGCGAAGAATTTAACCCCACCGAGTTGCTGGTGGCGTCTAAGTGCAACGCATTGCGCGCATTACATAATAAATTCTCAGCTTATTTGCATAGTTTTGTGGTTGTGAGCAATGTCCAAGCCAAGTTAATGGAATTTCGTAATAAATTTATCAACTAGTTAGCTCATTGCATTTATTGCGCTAAAAACTGTGCTACACTTTTTTTTCTTCTTCAACACAGTTTTAGTTTTACTTAGGGAAAAGGACGGACAAACATGAGACGAGAGCAGACGAAGCACAATTACAACAAGTGCCAAATGCACATCAACAACACTTAAACGCCATGGCAATAACAAAAGCAACAGGATCTAAAAACAGGAGTAGGAGTTGAGGAGTAGCTAAAGAAATACGCCGCTGCCGACTTTTTGAACAACTGTCGTCGACTGGCGGCTGTCGCCGGAAGCACAAAGTTGCACGCAGAAGGCAGCGGAAACAGCAGCGCAGTAAAAGTCGCACTACTTCTGTGGTTGTCAGTTGTTTTAACAGCCAGACTCCCCTGCCCCGTCAACAACTGATGCTGCTCCTACTGCTCCTGCTCCTGCTGCTGGGGTTGGAGATTGCCACGGAAATGTGCTGTCAATTTGTGTGACATCAACTTATAAGTTCTGCCCTTTCGTTTAATTTGTACTTTAGTCTTTAAAATTGCGTAGTGTAGTGTTCTGTATTTGCTGTGTGTTACGGTTAAATTATACAATTTCTCAACAACCATAAAATATTGACACAAAAATGATGGCAATTTGAGTGCAACAACTTCTTTGCCCCCATTCCCCATCCGTTCACTTTTATGAACTCTCAGATCGCGCAAAACTTTCCACCATTTCGTGGGCCTGCAGAAAACTTACTTTAAATATTGACAGCAACTGTCAGAAACTCGTGCTGTCGACTTTTTTAATACCCTGCAATGTACTTAATCCAAGAGTTTTTTTTTTTCTTAATTTAAGTTGCATTGATCAAAGATTTGCTTGACATCTTTTTATGCCTTTCTGCGCACATCAAGTGCAAACTTCGACAGTTTTGATTGCAATTATTAATTTTTTTTCACCACTTTTCAATTTGTGAAGTCAAATTATAGCGAAGTTTAGATGTGAAGAGTGATTTTTGAATTAATAATAATGATAACTTTTCCCGTAAGCATATATTTCCCAATTTGTCTATGTTTTATGAGTTCTTCATTTTTTAGCACACAACTATGCTAAATATTTTGTTAGCCCACTTCAAAAGTGTGCTTTTAAAATTTATAAACTTGAACTCTTAACATAAAATATGATGTGACACACTCACAGTTTAGCCCCGGGATGCGCTGGGGAGAATCTTTAGAGCGGTCTACCTTAGCATAAATACTTCAGAAGCAGGCGAGGGACTCGGCGAACTTTGAGATAAGGATGCACAGGCCGTGTTGACAGCACGTGAGAGCAGAGAGCAGAGAGAGGATCTGACCGACTATGCTGGGATAGAATTATTACTAATGTCATAAAGCGAGGCGACAAAAATATATAGTCTTCAAGTGCTGCTGAAATAAAAAACAGGAACGTGTGTAAGAGTGGAGCAGGAAGGAAGCGCATCAATCACAAAAGAATTATGTTGGGGTAAACAAAAGCATTTGTCATGACACAGCAGACAACAACAACAACAACAACAACAAGTTGCTGCTGTTGCTGTTGCAAGTGCCAACGGATTGAGGACATTAGCTTGAAAATCTGCTAGTGGGCAGGGATTCAGGACTATCTGGCTGTTTGGCTAGTCTGTCAGCTGTTGGATGGCCAAAACTTTAGTCCACACACACACACACACACACACACACACATGCTCAAAGAAAAAAGCAAGGCACATAAATCTGTGCTCAGCAAAAAGGTGTCTGTGGTAATCTGAGTGTGTGTGCGAGTGTGTGTGTGTGTGTGTGAACCTTTTGAGTAATTGCACACATTTAAAATTCTTTTCACACTTGCTGCCAAAGGCAAAAGAAGCTCACTTGTCCGCTGGCCAGCTCTTTGAAATTGAAGTTTGGGGTCAACATACGCCAATTTCTCATCAACTATTTATGCATAATTTTACAAAGTGCATACGAACGAGTTGCACTCGCCCCAATTCCCCCCCCCCCACTCTCCCCGGGGGCCGGTTTGCAATCGCTTAACTGTCTATATTCTGGCTAAATACTTGGAAGTAGTTATTAAATTTTATGCACTAGCTGAAAGTAATTTGCTGCTCTTGCATACCCAGGATTCACACATATTGGCTGGCTTAAGCCTTTTTGCTTCTTCCTTTTGCCTTTGCCTTTGTCTGTGTGCCAGCTTCGAGCTTCTTGGCTAAAAATTTGCATTTAAATGAGTTTGGCCCAAAGGCAGCGTATCGAAACTAAATATTTGCCATGGCACAGGCAAAGAGGCATTGGCCGTGGGTGTGTGTGTGTGTGTGTGGCAGCCAGCAGGTTATTTTTACAACTTATGCAACAATGCACACATGTACACAAATATTGTTGTACACAGCATAAACTACACGCACACAAACAATGGCAGCACTCAAAGGTGTGGCAAGCAGACTAGTTGCTACTTCTGCAGCTTAGCGATGTGCAACAGAGGCGAGAATTCTAATTTTTGCCGATAGATGGCGATAGTTGTTGCTAAAAATTTAATAAGCTGCAATTGCTAATTTCTCGAATAATTTAATAATCGTCTTATGCAAAATTCTGTGGAAAAAATGAGTTGTTTTCTATTCCATGAAAACTTTCAGTGCGAAATGCCAAAGGCAAAGATATGCTTTAAGCCAATTTGGCTGCCAACAAAACTAACAAGCACAAAACAACAGCAAATATTATATATATAAATAAATTTGGTTAAGCCAAGTGGAAAACAAAGTGACCAAAAATGTTTTGCAATTTGTTGCTTATTTTCTCAAAAATTTTTATATAATATTTTACTTAATTACTAACACAATTTTTGGAGCGCAGCTGTTGCCGAATAAACAACACGAACAACACAAATGCAAGCAGTGTGTGGGGTGGGGGGGGGGGGGAGTGTGATTTGGTGCAAGAGACTAAGTGGCCAGGGAGGAGCAACTGAGTGGGAAGGGGATGCACAAAGTCATGGAGCAGGCTGGAGCTGGCCAGCATGAGCCCCACTCGAAAAGTGTGCCAAGTTTTTGAGGAGCCTGTGGTTTGCCTACTTTAAAATTGACTAAGCTCCCAAAATCTAGAAAACTCTGTCTTATATCAACTGTCAGGGAGCCTGTTTACCGAATCAATGACCTTTTCAGGCAAAAAAGGACAAGCAATGCACTTAAACAACCGACAGAAACAACAAACAGAAAAACAATATCAGCAACATTAACGAAAAGCAGCTGACTTTAAGATACCCTGTAAATTGCTCTTTTGTTTGCCTCTCATTTTTAATAGTTTTTTTTTTTTTTTGAGGAATTTTGACTTAATGAAAATGATTCAAATTTACATTCAGAAACATTTCAGTAACAATTGTTTTTTTTTTTTTTTAATTTGATAGTCCAGCTTACCCCTTTCTTTTTGCGCAATGACATCAGCTTAACTACATAAACGGCAACCCATTCCTAACCACCCTAATCCTCAGACGACGCCCCAGTGTCGTTGTTGTTTTCTATTCATTTGCCCGGCGACTGGGGGCACTTTCTGCACAGCGTTGATTTCCGTTGCTGTATGTAAAAGTGCAACTTGAGGCGCACTCACACTCAAGTGTGTGTAAAGTTGTGTGTGTGTGTGTGTTTGTGTGTGTGTGTGTTGGCTGCAAGTGGTTAAAAAACTAAACTGTTGCCATGTGTCAAGTGGCAGCTTGACGACGACGACGACGACGACGACGACGACTACCATAGGAATGAAGGAGATGCCAAAAAGGACTCAGGCGACGGCAACGCCGGCAACGACGTCATCAACGTCAGCATCAATGGCGCGCACTTTGCAACAAACAAAACAACGTGGCAGAAAAAAAGCTGCAGCACCTGCTGCAATCCAACTGGAAATGAGAAGGCAGTCGACGACGGCGACGACGATGACTTTGCCCTGTTGTTGTTTTAGTTAAAAACTCGAGAGCACACTCAAAATTGCCACAAAAGGCAACAGGAGCAGCAAACAGTGGCAGCAACAGCAGCACCAGCTGCAACAGCAACAACAGGAACAGCAAACGCCCATTTAAACACTCAAGTAATGAGTGAGCCTCGCCTGCAAGTGCAGTCAGAAGGGTTAAGCACAGGGATTTGAGGATCCAAGGATCCAAAACACAAACAAACATAATGTCTATTGAACCCATGCGGCGGGGTTAAAGTTGAAGCGTCCACAAAGAGCTGATGAAAAAACAGACACTTGGTCGCACAATGCGTGAGAAATCATTTAATACCGAAATCGGATTATGAGTCTCATATGGAGGGGTGGGTGGGTGTGTGGGTGGGTGGGTGTGTTGCGAAATCAATACATAAGACGCTTGAGCAGATTGTCAATGCTGCTTGGCCACCAGTCAACAGGCAGCAGGCAGCAGGCAGCAGCGAGGAGCAACAACAATTGGAAATCATTTGAAACCTTTCAAATGCAGCACAAAAGAAATTGATTTCATTTCAGCGCGCTCGTCCCATGCCAGAAGATTTGATTTAAATTTACTCAACCTCTGACTCCTCCAACAGCCAACAACCAGATGCTGGCCATTACTCGAAGCGAATAAGAAACTGTAAGTGAAGGAGAAGGGCAACACGGACGAGGGGGACGAGGGGGAGCAGCAGGCACAAGAACAGAAGCTGTCTGTTGCATTTGCCAGCCAAAGTGAGAGATGCATAAGAGATATGACTTGCAGAAATTCAATAATGTAAAAGCTGGCGAAAAAAAAGCGGCGAATTGAAGCGCATTTAATCTGCAGCCCAAAAGTAGGCAATACAAATTTTATAGCGCAAAAAGTGTTGAATGCAATTTTTGTGCAAAGAAAAAATATTTTAAAAAAATCATGCAAGCCAAGCGTTTAAAATGTCTTTAATAATAAATTATCTTTAGGAAAAAATCATATTTGATTAAAAAAAAACAATCAATAATTTTTCAAATAAAACAATTAGACTAACTCAGCGGGTAACAATTTTCACTTGTATCACAGCAATTAAAACCAGAATAAGTCACGCAAATTAATAATTTCTTTCTAAGGTTAAATTAAAAAGCTTGTTGATTAAAAGTCTGATTAGGTAATAATATAATTTATTGTATATTATAAAAATATCAGGTTTCTAGCTATATAACCAGCAGCAGAACTATATAATTTATCAGTTGAAAATTTTCTGCCCAGTGAAATTTATTAAAATGATGCCGAAAAATGCATTTCCTGTAATTTTACTAGCTTTTCTGCTAGTCTTCGTACAGGTAACTAAACATATAGACTTCTCAAGAAGTATATAGTAATTAACCTTTCTAAATTCTAAAGGGTGAAGTTACTCAAGAAGATATGGAAGCTGCTAATGAAAAATGTGCGGATACGTATGATATTAACAAAGAGAACCTTGAAGAGTTAATAAAGATGAATTTTCTGGAAAATACGGGCACGGCTGAAAAGAAGTTCAAATGTTATCTATACTGTCTAGCTGACGAGTTGGGTACACTTGACTCCGATGGCAAATTGGATATGGATCAATTGTCTGATTCAGAAGAAATAACGCCCAGCAATCTTAAATTGATCAATCTTTGCAAAAAGGAGAACGACGGAGAGCAGGACAACTGCGAGTATGCCTTCAAAATGTCGGTTTGTTTAATCGAGAAAATGAAAGAAAACAATTAAGAAATATAAATGTGTTATATTGAAATATATGTTTTGTCAAGCAGAAATAATAATAATAAACTTAATCTGTGTACCTCTCCCAACTCATTTTGTATTACTACTATTAAATAAATTGTTTGGCAAAAAAATATAACAAAAGCCGATGAGGTTCAACGGAGTTTATGAAAGAAACTTAAGCTGATAGGACCAACTGACATGTTTCCAAATCCTTATAAATCTAAAATAGTCATATCAAATTGGACCAATATAAAACACACCCATCAGTTGGCGCACTTTACCTACCTTTTTGGCTTAAACAAGAGGACAGGAACAAACCTTTCAGTTAGTTAACTTCCAGGACATTAAGCTTGGAAATCAGCTTAACTAATTTCGTCGCTGTGTAGAACCCTTCTTAGTAATTCAATTAGCAGTAAATCTTTACAAATATCTCAAATAGACACACACACACACACACATGCCTAGGCCGACTTTTTAATATAAGTTATGGGAGTGCTGAGGTTTTGGCCAGTTAATAGTTGTAACAAAGGGCTTACCTCCGGCCAGCCGTGGGTGGATTTATCTATTCTATTTTGTAATTTTTAATTTCGCAACTAATGCGATTATTCACAGCTGACGGCACATCATAGCAATAAAAATGACCAACGTGTAAGCCACGTTTAACACTCGGTTTACTTTTAGTTAACAAACCCAGCCACCACCTAAATAAAAAGAGAATTTAGTCTGTGTCCATCGAAAGTGCGCTACTTGAAGAATATCCTATAGAAAACTTGGCATTTCTTTAGTAAAGATACAAAACATTATTTCTAAAAACTTCTAACAAGTTGTAAATACAGTTCATTGGGTTTTTGGGTACAATTGAGATTCATGAAACTACTAAAGCTGTATTTTTCTTTACCCAGATAACCATTTTTGATGGCTACAGGGTATATATATATATATATAAAAATAACAAAAACTATTCCCACTCAAGCGCTAAACTCAAAACTTTAAGCTTTATAGTTGCAAGCCAAAATATAATAGCGCCATGAGACGAAAGTTGGCTAAATAAAGAAGCGCTGATACTCTATATAATATGGTCACGAGTTATATATATATATATATACTGGATTCAACGGCCTTTAAAGTCGAAACTGCAACACTCTATTTAAATAGCAATTATTATTTATAATAATTATTAGTTATAATAAAGCTTCAGCAATTCAGTTCTTAAGTAAATAAATACTTTCCTTTATATAATAATTACGTAATTTATATCTCAACAGCATTTGATGTGCAAGAGACTCTTGGCAGGAATTTGAAAAGTTTTGTAAAAATTATCACAGAATGCAACGAGCCGTGCAAATCGTACTGGAAAAAAGTCCAAAGTACTTTCAGGACATAGCTTTTGACTTAGGACTAACTCCTCCCTCCCATTTCCAGCTAGCCCATTTGAAGTGCTGACCAGGCCAAGAACTGTAAGCTCTTTCGCGTGCCCATCTGCAGTTATGGCCGCTTAAAGAACTAACTAACACTTAACATTTAATTAAAAAACAAAAAAAAAATAATAGTGGAAAACTGGAAGCTGTTTGGCTCGTTGTCAAGGAACTGAAAGCCCTTTCATTTCAGCTCCCACAACCACTCAAACGCCCACTCCTATTACCACTTCCACAGTTGCTGTTCTTGCTTATTTCAATTACTTCTGGCGTTAACTGCTTCGATGCCAACTGTTTACTTTGACTAGCCAAAAATGGTTGCCTGTTTCGCATTTCTTCTACCGTTGTTAACCGTTTAAAGAAGACTCGGCTTTCAGACACTACACTAATTGGTCCATGTAAAATGCTTTAGCGATCTGCCCCGCATTGTCTCAACACACAAATCTGAAATGTTCGCCATGTTTCGCAATATTGACAGGAGCAAGATGCCATCGCCGTCGCCATCGTGCTCATCATGGCAGTCAGTGATTGGCTTCGGCTTTGGCATTTTGGCAATTAATTAGTTTCATTGTCTAGCTGGTTTCTTGTGTCTGGCTGACTTAACAAGCATTCTGGGTGCAGGATGCATTACATCCATTGCAGGCAGCATTTCAACTGACGTTCCACAAACTGTCTTTAGAAATTCCTTTGTGTTTACACATGCACGTACCAACAATGTATGCATATTTTGTGGGCGTTTTGTTGTCAAGGGGGGTATGCTGCCTGCGGAGAGGGGGGTGGTGGGTGTGGGTGTGGGCTTGGGCGGGTAGGTGTGGTATCAAAGTGCATGCAAAATACGTGCCTTGCATGCCCGAGCCGCGTGCTATTTATTTTTATTACGCCAAGCATCTAAAGTTTTACACATTACTTTTATTCTGTGCATAGCAAGTTTTTTGTACTTCTCCAGGATCAAGAGTATAAAATCGCATAGGTGCCAGCCAAGCGACAAGCTTCAGCTCCAGCTTCAGCTCCCGCTCCAGCTTCAGCTCCCGCTCCAGCTCCAGCTCCCGCTCCAGCTCCCGCTCCAGCTTCAGATTGAGAGCTGCACAAGAATCCAGCTCCTCCTCCACCCCTGACATGTTTAATAAATGGCAAGAGCTGTCAGAAGGCCACATTGTTTGTGTTGCTTAACCTTCAAGAAACTGACTGCAAAACTTTTCAGCTCCCCATGATATTATAATCTATGAAATATGAGATTCAGCTTTACAAAGCAATGGAGCATGTATTGTTTGTATTACACGTGTGGCGTAACAGGTATGTGGATGAACTTTCAATGGGTTTCCACACACACACACACACACACACACACACACAAACATATGTTTCTCTGCTAGTCAAAAATATCAATTTACTTATCCAAGACATATACATATTCGCAATCAAAGGCATTTCATTTAGGCATCATCAAATACATACTGCAAATTACAATTTATATATATGGGAAGCCAGAGAGCAGAGAATTATTCAATCAGCAATCAACTTCAATTAATTTATTCACAATATTTATTTGTTTTTCATGCACATTTTAAGTCATAATTTTCCCTTTTATCTATTGAAAAAATTTTACAACGAATTCCCTCATACAGATTTTTTGTGTGCAGCCAAAAGCCACAGCGCAAATGTAACTAAGATATTAAAAAAAAAATGCTGCAATTCATTAAAAATTTGTAACTAAAAATAAATATATAAATAATAATAATTTTCACAAGTGATATAAATTTCATCACTTTTAACTGGTGCGGAAGAGCAGTAAATATTCGACAAAAACGTGTCTCAAAGTTTGTTATTTGTTTTGGCTTGGTATATGTCGAAAATAAATTATGCATCGAGCCAATCGGGGCATAAACGTCATAGCTTCGTGGCCTAATTAGCGACTGTCAGGGCCAAATACGAGCAGCCATTATCGAATTATACAAAATGTACATTGTGTGTTGTATATGAATTTGCTGTAATTTTTATTACGCATCAAACATGGATGTTGGCAAAATTCTGTAGTTTTCACTACACATTAATTATGGAATAGATGGGGAAATATGATGGAGCAATTAAGTTGGTTTTAAGTGGGAGTATTTCACAGATATTACCCATAGTTGAGCACCTAGCAATGGCTATAGAAATATGCAATTTTCCGAACACATATTTCCTTTTTGGCAACAAGCCAACAAGCAACAAACAATGAACAATTATAAAATAAAAAAAATAAAAACCAAAAGGAAAAAATGTGTATATAGAAACCAAATAGGAAAACAAAAAAAAAAAAATGTTGCAGGCCGTAAATAACCGACGAAGCCAAGTAAACAGCGACTGGCAGCCGCAAAAGCCAAAACTCACTGCGAATGCGAATATTCTTGGAATTTCCATTTGTTGTAGCGAGTTTCGGGTTGAGAGCATTGAAGAGGGGTTTGCGGGAAGCGGTGTTAGTTACTGGTGTTGAGGTCGCATAGTTAGAAATGCCCCATCCGATGCTGTCAGACCAATTTGTCGCTGTGTGTGTGTGTGTGTGTGCGGCATAATGGCCTTGCTGCTTCTGCTGCTGCATTGTCGCTTCATTTTTGTAGCAAAGTGTGGCAAAATATGTTGACAGGAAATGTTATGCGAATTTCACTGCGTATAAAATGAAATTTACGTGAGTTTTTGGCGCGTGCTCTTTTTCTGTATATATTTGTTGTTGTTGCTGCTTTTGTGTCGTGTTTGCATTTCATGGTAATAAGTTGAAGGCATATTTGAACTTTAATAAAAATGCTTAGGTGTGAGAAATACATACAGCTAACAGAGCTAAAGAGATACCTGCTTTTCAGTAGCTTATAATAGTAGTCAAACATACAATGTATGTAAATGCTGATCAATGATTCATTATTTGTTGTTGATGATGCAACATTGCAAACCGGAAAATGTATTATTATTATATTTGTTCCAACTATTGCATGACTTGCTAAGCAAGCTTATTAAAATAATGCTTGATAGTTAATTGATTACTGAGTAATCAGTAATCAGTAGACAAATTAATGCCACAATTCCATGAGTCGGCGAACAGGTCCCGAAATTGTAGATAAGCACTGTCTATATATTAAATGAAAAGAGCATTTTAATTACAATAGTTTAAATCGTTGATTTGATACAATTTAATATTCAACATTCCACAACTATTTCCTGTAGCTACTTAAATAAAAAACAGATAACAAAACTTGTTGAAATGTTCTAATTTCTTTTGTTTGTCAAATTTTCGGTTGACAACAAAATTAAATAAGAAGTATTATCGAAAAAAAATATGGATGTCATTTGTGAAAATATTTAAAAAATTCAGAGGGAATATTTGTTTTGTATCTAGTAAGTAAGAAGATGACAATGTTCGCCTCTAATAAAAATCGATGCAAATAAAAAATATATATTAAATAAATTTGGCAACTGCTTTATTTAAAGGCAGAATTAATCGAATAAAACTTAAGAGTTATTGGATTATGTATGATTACTAACAGACTAATACATTAAATTGATACTTAATTAGCCTTAGCCTGGTCATTTGGACAAATTTTAAGCTGAGTCCTGGGGTGATTTTCGTCTACACATTTAATTTTGCACATCATTTGAATGAATTCCCAACTAAAACAATTATCAGTCACATGCACATTTTATCTATGGGTAATTTCACATTTAAAATTCTATGTAATTATTTCACAAAAGAGTCATTCATAACTAGAACCAATTAGTTTAATAAGGGCAGCTGATATAAAAGAGAACTTTCCAAAAATAATATATAAAAACAAAATAGCAAAAAATGTATTTCAACAGTCGAAAGTTTTCAACTGAAACTAATAAAACAAATAAAAGTATGGCCAATAAAAGTATATTAAAGCAAATAATGACAAAAAATGCAGTCATTTTTTTTGCTTTGCTGGCAGTTAATGTTGAAGTGAGTTCTTTTTTTTTTGGCCAAGTATTGACATCAATATTACTCCAATTACATTGCAGAGCTTTAACATGCCCGTAAGTGTGGCTGATGAATGCCTGGCCAAGAACAACGTCACCCGAGAAGACTTTCGATTGAGAATAGATCAATCACTTGCAGAGACCCAAGAGGAAAAAATTGATATAAATTATATGTGCTTTGTGCACTGCATGGCCTCCGAGCTCCAGATTCTCGATGCCAATGGACGCATCGACATCGAGCTGCTGCAAATCGTTGAAAAATTAACAGATCCAAATATTGAGGTAGTTGAGGAGTGCAATCGTCTAAATAACTCAGTGGAAGACCTCTGCATTTATGCATTTCAAATGTTAATGTGTCTAATTAAAAACATTGACAATACGCAATATGTAAACATATCACCAACAAGAATTGACTAAAAGTGTGTTTTATTTTTGGTATTAAAAAGCTTTTATATATATTCAATATTCACTTTACTTTTGTACCCCACTAATAAATTTAAATAAATAAAAAAAAAAATACCAACGTCAAATGCAATAAATTAATAAGCAGGCCGCGTTTACGCTGATATTCATAATTAAATGAAATGAGCGGTGTGTACCACGGGACGAATGAATCAAATTAATTGCATTTGAGTGCAGCTCTAATTGATTCACGATAACAATGAATGTGTACGATTTAGTATTGTGAACGATAGCAAAATCAGACGTACAATAATAATAGATAATTGCTGATATCAGCCTGTGGGTGTTTTTGCCTCAAATGTGTAACGCAGTTATTGTCGTTGCAATTGTTGCTGTTGCTGTTGCGATTTCTGTTGTTGTTTGCCGAGTGCCAGGAAAAAACATTTTGCTTTTGCACAATACAATTCCGTTACAGTTTTACCCTGTTTTTCTTTATTTCATCGCATCGCATGCTACGGAAGTTGTCACGATGCATTGTTGCTTCTGTTGTTGCCATCTGAGAAGAGAAAAAGCGCATAGCAGCTGCAACAGCCGCCACACACTTGACTGGCTCCGGTTGTGCCTCAGGCTGCTATTGTTGGCCCGGCTTTCGATTGTCATTTCAACTTTACGCGCTCTGCATACGTGTATGTGTATGTGCGTGTGTGTGTGTGTGCCACTGTGCCACATTAGCGACAAAAAGAAAAATATTGCCGTGTATTGTCAACACTCCCAATGCCACACCCACATCCAAACACACCATGACGTATGAGTAACGTAGCCGCGTCTGCCACGTTTCTCGTGCCATGTCAACATGCAAAACGATAACAAGGCGGAAGCGCATTGTAAACGCGACACGACTTCTCTATGCAACAACCCACCTTCCCCCTCTACTACCCACACCAAACAAATCGAGGTGTGGCCGCGAATTGCGTTTTTTCTTGGAATAAAGCAATTATAATTTTTGTACATCGTCGGAAGTTGTATAAAAACACAGAAATAGAAGAAAGAAAATACATTGTAGCCCAAAGCCATCGTTATATTCAAATAGGATCATGGGAAAAAAATGTTATATTTATAATATGGTTATATATATATATACGAACATATTTCCCGGAATAGTAAACAACGCTGAATGTTGCAACGTGAAATAATTTGCTGCCACAGGCAATGGCAGCACTTCTGAGCACTATTTGATAACAGCTCACTATTCGGAGTACGATGGAGCTTACACTGCACAACACACTTCAGCAACTGTCAATAAAGTGATTGGCATGTCTCAAAAAAATAAGAAGAAGAAGAACTTTTGTGCGTCCGAATTGAGGAAGCGCCGTTGCTTGTGCCACAGTTTCTGCTGCCGCTGCTGCTTCAAGTGTGTTTATCAAGAGACACATCAGGCACTGACATGAACTCACTGCGAAAGGTAAGTAGTCCAATGGGTAAGGTTGCAAGGAGGGGCAGCAAGGGGGACGGGCGGAGGGGCGGATGGGGGAGCTAGCACAGGCTGGAGATGACAAGGCGGCGAAGCGAAGCGCGTAAGTTTTCAGTTTATCTGCTGCATTTTCCGTTGGGAAACTTGCGCAAGTTCTGCATATGACTGCAGGCACGTCCCTGTGCGTGTGTGTGTGTGCTTTTTATGGCAGAGGAAGTTGATTTATGCCACTTTGTACACATATGCATGTGCGTATGTGTGTAAGAATGTATATAAGTGCAAGTCTGCTGCATAAATGATTTATTGCTATTCCCGCGACAGTTTCGTTTCGCTTTCGTTTGCCACTCTGCAAAAAACTCGCAACATTTGCAAGCCCATCCCCCCCCCCCCTCCCATACACACACACACACACACTTTCAACAGGACAAAGACTATAATAAATAATTATAATTGTTTTCTTTTTGGGGCAACAACTTCGCATCGATATCCACTGGCGCATTAATAAACCTTATAAATATTTAAGTTGTGTGAAAAATTGCAGTGCCGAAGTGACAGTTAATGGAAATGCGGGTAATTGAATTGAAAAGGCAACGCCAGCTGCAAGCAGGTGTTGCGGCACGCTTTTGCTATCCATGTAAGTTGGGACTAAAATTTGCATAATATCAATTTAAAGTAAACTCCCGATAACAAATCTTTGCAGCCTGTTGCCTGTGAAAATGACAGCTAAAATGCATAGAAGCTGTAAAAGTGGATGTAAAGCTCATAGAAAATTGACAAAATGTATTATGCAAACCTCAGTAAAACAGTTTCTAACACAAAATAATATTAATACTAATAATAAACAAAACTATTCTATCATAAACAAGGAGCATGTCAGAGGGACAGCTTTAAGATTTCCCTCTCATAAAGAAACCATAAAAACCTGTAAATTACTTTATTATAAAATTTATATAGACGTCTGAAAAGATATGTTTGAAAGCTCGATCAAACAAGTTAAATAACAAATTAAATTTTGTATTTAGAATCACTTTATTGCAGCTATAAAAATTGCTGATTAAATTAAATTAAAATTATAATTATTTCTCTAATATTTGAATTTACAACGACTGCTTAAATGTCCCACTTATATGTGTAGTCAAATAAATATATATGTATGTATGACCCCTTTTGGCCAAAACGCTTTTAGGCCAACTTCCACATCTTCCGTCTCAATATTGCCAAATTCAAAGAAAATTCTTTGAGTTCGGTCACCCAAAAATTTTTACTTCCGTTGGTTGACGCTGCCGAAACATCGCCAAGTCATAAAAAAAATTGCACCCACAGGAAACAGGAAGTGCGATTCGTGCAACATTTATACCTAAAAAAGTAGAACGCAAAATTCATGTATAGCAAAATAAAATGGTCGAAACAAAGAGCGTCCGATCAAATAAGAAAATTGACGCGTATAATTGTCACAAAGTGCAAATATTAAAAAATCCTTGGACAATTGCATAGATTTAATTAAAATTGAAATTTTTATTTGAGCAGACAAACAAAAATGCCGAAAATTGCCCACAAGCATTTTGCTATTTGGGATATATGCAAATACAAATAAACAGACATAAATATATATATATATATATATATATATATATATATATATATTTATATATATATTTATATATGAATATTTGAAAAATCTTCTCACATGAATAATTCCGTTTAAGCTGCATACATAATTTGCAGTCGACAATTTAATAAATATTTCCGGCTTGTAATTGAATTCCAATTTTACACTTACACTCGGAATGTCAATTGGCAAACAGCAGATAATTCAATATGCCCAACACACATACACACACAGACACCTTATCCTGTTGCAATTTAATGTTCGAAATAGTCACGCAAAATATTTCAAGATTTTTAATAACATGGAAAATATTTGCACATTGCACTTTGGTATTTCTTCAGATAAAAATAAAATAATCTGCATTTTGACTTATGCGCCCAAATAGTTATTCAAGTATTCAATTTAAGATCAAATTGCACTAAAAATAAATTTAAATTATTGAAACACAGTTTATATAATTAGTTACTGGAAATCGTTTTTGACTGTTGAGTAATGCAATTTTTTATGGAAGTTGGTTTAAAATTCAAAGGTTTTACTTTTGACGACTTTTTTATTCGCCAAATTTTGATTTGATTGCATTTTCAGAATTTTTCCCCAAATTGTAATAACCTCGATTTATAAGAGTGCGACAATATATGGTAAAAAAAAGAGGAAAAACCCACAACCAAACCGACTTTAATACATTCATCCCCTCCACATCATACATATATCAGTTTCCATGCAGAACTCTTTCATGTGTCTTCGGTTTTTCGTATCTGGATTTGTTGCTGCTGCTGTTGTTCGCTGGGTGACATCGGACTCGAAGCACGCACAGCACACGCATAAAGTGGAAAACATTTTTACACATGTGACTGACGCTGATTGCGTTTGTCACGTCGCCGAAATAAAAATTGCAGCCCATTCCGCAAACCTGATCCGGATTCCGATCCATTGCCAGGCAACCGAGCAACTCAAAAAGGTGGCAAACGCACACAGAGCAAAGCCACAAAAGGCTCGACAGAAGCGGTCTTCTCTGGCGTCGGCACACAAAAGACCACAAAAAGAAACAGAAAAAAAACAGACACACACACACACGCACACATATACACATATGGTAGCATAGTCAAAACCAAATCGAAGGCCCCACGCTGTCCTCCGACAGTTGTCGACTGTTTTTCCCCTTTTTTTTATATATTTTTGGTGCTGTGCGCCAAAAACTAGGCAACGGAATTGCAGTAAAATCGTCATCGATGAACTCGCCGTCGAGTCGCGTGGCGTCGGCCACATTGCGTATACGTATCGCTGTGCATATTGGGTCGCCATCACAGATTGTCGCAGTTGCGGCATATTTACATAATTTAGCGATTGAATTTTATGTTCCAAAGCAAAGCAATGCCACAGCTGTTGCCGCCGCTGCCATTGCCGAAGTTTTTCCACCAACTTTTGTACACCCCCCCCCCCCCCACCACCTCTCCCCACGCGGCACACACATCAAACGGCCTGTGGATTTATCCATTTGGCTTTTACTTATTAATTAAATAATATTCCGATGCACTTGCGTTAAAATCGACCGAGGGTGCGTCGCTGGGAGGGCCACCGTTCTCTGTGCCATCGACAATAATTGCATGCAACATAATTATAAGCCATTAAAGCACTTAAGCTCCCGGAAAACCAACAGTGCGCTGACAAGGGTGGGGGGGGGGGGTGTTTGGGTGAGTTTGGGGTGGCAGCATCGGCTTGGGTGAATTGTTCGAGTCATGTTTGCATATGCATAATTATGATGAAAACACATTTAAATGCATTTAATCGGGAGTTCAGTTGGCCAACGACAGCTGGCCGCTTGACACCCTACAGCAGGTAGCTTATGGCCATTTCCCTCCCCGAAGGCTTTTAACGTTTATTGGTTTTTATTAAATATGCGAACGTGTCATATTTTATGAGCTGTTTCCAATCGACAATGACCAGCACAGAAGGCATATTTAGTTAGATGTGACAAGGACAGCTTTTTTTCAGAATTCCATTAGATAAAATTAACAATTTATTGGTTGAAAGTGACAAATAACAAGACGACTAAAATATTAAATGTGATTATGTGATAATCAGATTAGTTTGTGAAATTGTCAAAATATTATTGGATTAGATAAGCAAAAAGAGATATCAAATAAACAAATATATTGAATAAAATATCAACAGGAAAATAATTTGTTTTTGTACAAGCTGTCAATAATCGCTTGGAAATTGCTTCAACTAAGAGAATTGCATAGATAAGTATTTAAATATACTTTTTTTTTAATATTCTAATATCGAAGACGATCGTCAACTAGGGTCTTAAGAAAAAGGAAAAATCAATTATTACAAATTCATAAAAACACACATCTTTCATAATTTTATAGTAACCAAATTGAAGGTATATTGTTGGCGATGTCTTTCAAAGATCAGCTATGTCGTCCAGGCTGAGCACTCCTAAAAATCGCATGTGACATGCTTAATTTCGAATTATGGCATCCATCTCACACAAATGCTCAGTTCAGTAATTAGCTTTACAGCTCACAATTAAGTTTGAATTCATCTTGACTTGTCACTTAATTAACTGTGATCTTTGTCAAGTCACTCAATGCTCAGCAGATGACACATGTGTATGTCAATTTATGTGCCACGCCCCTTCGACTGCAGAGAGAAGTGCACTTTTAACTTGCCAGAGAATTCGCACGTTGACTTAATTAAAGCTGTACTCCAGCAGGCTCAATCAGCAGCAAACAAAAAATTGCCAGACAAAAAGAAAAGGGACTATGCTGAATTCAAAAGCAATAAGAGCTAAAACACATGTGTGAAAACTGGCAAAGTAAATGGCCAAAACAAATTGCCAAAGTCAGAGCAGCAGCAGCAGCAATATGCGCATTGAATGGGAATTTCTTTTCTTATTTTTTTTTTTTTTTTGGGGGTAACCAGATGGCAATTTATAAAATCCTTTGAAGTGTCGAAAATCAGTAATTGTAGTCAAAGTGCAAATTGATTGCTAGCCAGACACACCCACACACTGCCACACACACACACACAGTGCTGGTGATTTTGATTGCGCTTGTATGTGTGCCGAAAAATCAGTGTGACAGCAATGTTTTATTGAGTGTAATTTGTAGTTGCAAATTAATGGCCCCACTTCACTTTTAATTAAAGCATAGCAACAGAAAAAAATCAAATATCCAAAATGAAAAGGCTCTGCCCGAAGCACTTGGCATGCTCTTTAAGAAAGCGAGCTGCAAATATATTTTGCTAGTCAATATTAATAAAATAAAATTAAATAAATAAACGTGTTGAAATATTATTTGAATAAAATTCATTTTTATTGAACTGTGTTAGAGAAATACAAGCAAAAATGACTAAACATATTTTATCAAAATTTTTCATAAGCATTCAATTCTTTATAAAGTTCTTTTATGATTTAAGCAAGATTTAAGTAAATGAAACAGCTGAGAACCATCAGAATTCCATTTTGTCACCCACTTAAATCTAGGGAAAAAAGGGATTACGTGCTTTTTATTAAGAATTTATAAAAAATCAATAATTGAAGTAAATTCAGTTGCATTTAAATGTGTGAAAGACCGCCAAAGGTATTTAACATATTTTTTTATGCTTTCATTTAATTTATGCAAATGAATAAAGTTGGAAATCTATTTAAACTAACTTCTAGCAAAAGAGAGGAAAGTATTGTGAATCATTTGGATGCACTATTTTTGCCATGGCTGCTATTTATTGCAAACTGGCCGAGAAATGTTTGAATGTCCTGCTGGGAAGGGTATTAGAAATCTCTTTTATGCCTGGCAGCTGGTCGCACAAAAAGCGCCCTTTTGCACTGCACTGCGCTGTGTGGAATTTAGAAAAGTGTAAGATAAGTAACTCAATTGCAGGCCGAGCAGCCATGAGAAGTGGTTGCAAGAGGGGGTGGATGAGGGGACTTAGGTGAGTCTCGTCGCATGTGTTTGTCTGGTTGGTTTTCGCTTTGACTACTTTTATGCCGTTCTTCTGTTGCTTAGTTTTTATCATACTTATTTTTTTTCTATTTCGCTTACCCTTTTACCTGATGCCCTCGGGGCTGGCACGTTTTACCGTTGCTTAAGTGACTTCATAACCTCGAAAGTGGCTTTGGCTTTTTACGGCATACATAGAATAGACGGTGTGTGTGTGTGAGTGTGTGTGTATTGCAGCTTAGGTGTCCTTTCTGGTTGATAAGTTGCATTTGTGAGCTATTCTGTCGCCTGTTGCATAAAAATTGCTTTAAAAAACTGAAGCTCAACTGCAAACAGCGACTCTCTCTGCAAAAGTGTTGAATAAATCAGCGTCATTTGCCAGTGGTAAAAAAAATAGCAAACAACAGCAGCAACATGAATGCGAACAAAATAACTTTGTCGATGTATCCGCAGTGGGAACGCTGAGAGGCATCATCAATTTTGGTTTAAGAGACTGATCAATAAAACATAACAGCAGCAAATGGAGACACATGCGACAATGCCGCATGCAACTTCGTTAAGGATATGGATGGTTGTGATGCCACTCTTCAGACAGCTGCTCCTGCGGGTGCACAGACAAAAACTCTTTCGGCTAATTTTTTGTGTTCAAAAAGCGAGAACTCTGCTGGCAATTGACAAACATTTTTTTGGACTTTCAAGAATATTCAACGAAAATCGAATGTTGAATAATATAAAATGTTGCTGCGAATAAAAGCTATAATTCTACTCGACAATCAAATCTGGATTGCAACGTGCAACTTGCAATTTCAATTAAATTGTGCTATTCTAAATAATGCATAATTCCATATCGCGTTTCACCTTTCACTTGGCCTGTCCTCCGCCTGCTCAAAATTCCAGCTGGCAATGGTGAACTGCAGCTGAACTGCTGAAGAGCTGGCGCTGGAGTTGGGCGGTTCGCTGATTTGATTACATTTACACACATCCGACAGTTGTTGGTTTGGCAACGGCAACTGTTTTTAAGCAAAATGTACGGCAAGATTTTCTAGTCAACACTTTGTAAGGGGCAACGGCTTAGGGTCGGCATCCTTAACTGTTATGGTGTTGGTGTCGGGATTGGTGTCGGGGTCAGTCAACAATGGCAGCTTGTAGCTTGGCTTTGTTTCCCATGCAGTTGGCATTCGAGTCTTGGCCAGCTATTTTGGCTTTGGCAAGAAGTTCTGCTTGGCCACGTGCCAAAATACAAAGTCTTTTGTTGTCTGCTGCCAATTGAATTGAAATTTTATTTTTTCTATGCGTGTTGCTTTTTTGTTACCTCCAGGTTAGGCCATAATAATGTTAGCGATGGTTATGTGCATCAGTTTGATAGTAAAACCGGAGAAGCCCATTATGAGAAGTCCGACGACAGCTACCAGAGCGGACCGTAAAAACTCCGGACTATCCGGCTGCTTGCAACTTTTCATCACACACTTCCAGTCCCCGATGATGATCAACAGCGGCAACAGAATCCAATACAGCTGATCGTAGGTCCACTGCTTCCAGGTGTGGAGGGTCTTGAAAGTGGGCTTCAGGTCCCGTTTCAACTTGTTCAAACTAAGGAACATTGTCGTTGGACATTGTCTTACTTAATGGATTGAAAACTTACCCCCTCTTTGGTTTTCTGTTCCTCGCCCATCGGCGTCGTTTCAGGCAATGATCCATTTAAACTTCTGTCGTTAGTTTCTCCTTTGACTTGTTAGACAGGCATAAGGCAACGCCTGCTCTGCATTTGCAATTGTCGTATCCGAAATTAACACGCCCCTGCTACGCCTCCTATGATGGGAGACTCTCAGATCTGTCTACAATTTCATTTCTTTTCTTTTTGTAACTTTTCTCATTACGAAAGTTTCACTATTTTCCTTTTCCACGCGACAAAAACATACGCAAAAAATAAAAGGGTTTCTCGCACTGTCAACATTATCCAACTGTTTCCAACTGCCAGCTGCGTTTGAGAACCTTATTTACCATCTTAAATAGATTCTCCCAATACCATTCTCAAAAGAATGAAATTACATAAGGCTTCACAGCCAAAAACTAAAACTTATGCTGTCGTTAATTACTCTACTGATAAGTTTGATTGGCCAAAACGAGGCTTAAGGCCAGAATTATACAAGAAATTTAAATTTTCCTTGCTAAAACACAATGTTTAAAATATCACAATAGAGCTATCTATAAGCTACTTATTTTTAAAATGCGAATTACTCATCTTAAAGTATTATAGATAAGTTTGAATTGGCGACTTCATAAGCCACTTAGTTTAAAAATAAGATTTATTAAACTTAAAGTATTAAATAACATAAAATTGGCTCTTTTTCTAGCTGTTCAGAAACCCCAAGCAATTGCCAGCAAGTACATGTCGAACAATGCAGCATCATTTAAAGCAATGGCTGGTGGATTGGGTGGATTGGGAGGATCTGGGAGGTTGCACCCCAGATTACACACTTAATCAAACTTTATGCAAAGCTGTCTGCCACCCACAAAATGTTATAGCAATTTGCTGGCGCTGCACACACACACGCACAACCAGCAAAATAAAGACAGAGTGGGCAGAGGATAAGTTGTGGGAGGAGAGGGGAAGAGAGGATTTTGCCGAAAAGAGACAAACGGACAGAGGTCTTAAATGCTGCTGCAGTTTGTTTTCCTGCCGAATCGTTGCTGTCTTCACTTGAAGCCTAACCGAATGTTCGGAGAACATGTAGCGCCGCGAGCTGCAATTCCAAAAATTGTTGCAAGTACTTCAGTGCTGCTGCTGCTGATGCTGCTGCTGCTGCTGCTACGGCTGCTGCTGCCTGTTTGATATCCCCAACTGGCTCGGTTGAGCTCCCAGGACAATTCACTGCGAAATTGCTAGACAAAACTGTGGCACACAAGGTGGCCGGAATGACAACAGCAACAACAATAACAACAACAACATCAATACTCGTTATGTGTGTGCAACACAGCTTGGTACTCCTGCTGCTGCTCCTCGTCCTGCTGCTTCTGCTGCTGCTGCAACGTTGCCTCAATCGGCTTCATCAGTACGCAAAATGCGTGCATGTGTTGGTGTGCTTATTTATGAATGTGTGCATGTGTCGGGATTTCGTCGTCACCATTGAGATTGAAAAATGTTAAAAAATTGCTTTTAAATGCCGCAAAATACAATTTATTATTCAACAGAGGCAAACGCCAAACAGTGCCACACAAATGTCTGCCCAGGGAATGGGCTGTGGGCTGTGGGCTTCTGTAAGTGTGCCTGTGGCTCAGGCTGAGTCCTGGCACTGGCTCCAACAAGGAGGAGGCACAGCTCCTGGCAAAGTTAAGCTGTGATGGCCTGCTTTCCAGTAAATTCAAATAAAGTTTACACACGCACACATACACACGAGTAACAGCAACGTTTGAAGCTGCAGCTGTTTTGGTTTATTACACATACGCACTGTGCGACGCAGCCAGATACAGTTATTGGTTGACCAAATGTACCACAGACCAACATTTGAAGCTTGACTCATTCTTTCTTAAAAGCTAAGGCAAAAAGTCAGTTAACCGAAAACATTTGTGAGACCTGATTTTTGGTACAAAATGCAACTGGTTGGTTACTAAAATTGGACAAGTCAAAAAATAAATTATATACGACTGTTTTTGCGCTTTTAAAATTGCAACTGATTGTTAAAAAATTAAATAAAAATGTTGTAAAAAATATTTGTTTGCAGCAGACTAAATTATGTAATATTAAAATTGTTTAATATGGAGCTATCTAAATTAATTTAAAGACCAACTTTTAGTCTTTACAGCTGCCCATGTCACATCTCTGTATTAAGCCTCAAAACCGATAGCAATTTATTATCAAAAAGCAATCTTAAGCAAAGTCTATAAACGAACAACTATTTAGATCAATAAGTGCTCCAATTTATTAACTGAGGCAATCCTAAATTGGTAATACATTTCCTAAAATCTAAGATCCACTTAAGATGTCGCAAACTCTGCGCTTTTGTCATAATTCACCCACAATTTACGAGCAGCTTATCATAGCTACACAATCGCCGCACACACACACCGCACACCTACATGCTCACACACACACACACAAGCACAGACAAATTATGAGCAACACAGTTAAACGAAAATGATTTAATTAAATTATTTGCCAATGCTAATGCCATTTGCCACAATGCCGCTGGGGAAGCAGCTGCTAACATCAAAAGACACTGAAAATTAATCAGGCGCGCACAGGCAGCTGAGCCACGCCCAGAAGCCCACACGCCCATTAGGTGGGCAGCGCCTTCGGCACATATAATTGCATTAATTTATGTGTAAAAGCCACACAAATTAAAAATAATAATATGTAATATGTATAATCAAAATATTCAAAATGCTTCATTTTCCCATCGCCCCAGTCCCCAAAAAGTTTCAATATAAATTTTGTGTGCCAGCTGTCAAGGGGCAAGTGAATAGGGGGCGGGGGCGTGGTAGTGGATGTGGGTGCTGAGAGTAGCTTCGGGCTGTAAGCTGCTAACCAGTTGAAAAGACTAATTTTCACATTTGAGCTGTAAACTCGTCCTGGAACAAGCCTGGTCGAGCTGTAAATGCGACGCTAATGCGTTGCTCGTTGGGGTAGGAAGGAGGATGGAGGAATGGTGTGGGCGTGGCTGGACAGCCAGCCAATTTCATGGTTAAATGATTCAGAAACAGAATTACAAAATTAGTCGGCCCGTTAACACAATGTAATTAACTTTTGCGCGACCGCTCTCAATATATTTGATATTTATTTACCCGACTCCAAATGCCCCCCGGGGTGCACTTTGCTTCGATGCCTCTGATATGCTTCCTAGCCCTATGCCTAGGCTAGGTGCCAGGTCCCGCTGACAGCTTTGAAACTATACATACACATAGAGAGAGAGAGAGAGGGAAGATCTGCAGCTAGCGATTACAATTCCCACAATTTCTATCGCAGTCGGCTGCAAAACGCTTTTCAAAAGCAATTTGAAACAAATTTTATTGCCAAAGTTTTGAGCACATGGAAAATGGTTCAAGTGCCTAAAAAAAGTTGCAGTTGGCGCGTGCCTGCGTCTTGGTTGCCTCTACAATTAGCTCAGCTTTGAAAGTATGTAAGTGTCCCAAAAAATAATAATAAAAATAAGTCAAAATGTCGTTAAGTGGGCACATTTCTGATCAAGTCTTTAGCAGGTAATCTGTATCAAAATAATTATAGAGACATCGAAGAAGCGTCTACTTAAACAAGATATATTTCTGTAATTTTTGATACGTATTTACTTTGATATTTTTATAGGGGTTCATATTTAAAAAGGATGTAAAACAACTAACTCATAAAATGATAGAGTAATAAATTTACTCTTAACTTATATATGATCGCATTATGTATTACCAATTAAGACAGTTTTACATCTCCCAAATGCCCACTTTTAAGTTTATCCCAGTTGAAGTTTTATTTTGTCACTTTTAATGTTCATTTCCCTTCTTAAAGATGTCGTCAAACTCACAAATATATGTACATTTTCCACAAACACGTGTATGCATTTCTAATACATATGTATATACACACATATATATATATAGATGCATTGGCAAATCAAACCTCGAAAAACCTGCGCAATGATTGCCAAAAAGCACAACTATTTCCAGCCACTGCCATTACCAATTTTTGCGCTTAACGCTTCAGTGAACAAATCACTAAAAGACAGAGAGGCTGAGATACGTAGACACAGATAGACTGAAAAAGAGAGAGAGAGAGAGATAGAGATATAGAAAGAGACTGTATGATAAGTAGAAATAGAAAAACCAGAGAGAGATTCGTGTGTTTCCGTTTCTGTTCCTGCTTACGCCATCAGCATGTCATCATGGCAAAATCAGACGACATGCAACATTGCATAAAGATTTGTCACAGCTAAAGCCCCCAAAATGCATTGCAAGGCAGCCGACATTGGCAACACGCAGTTGGAGACATATCGAGACAGAGAGATACTATGGACAGAGATAGAGATAGATGTAGAATGGAGATGGAGACAAAGATGAACATGGATACAGCGACACACCGAGCGATGAGCTCAAATCGCATTTTCGCATGTTGAATTTCTTCAAAACAACAACAAGCAAAACTGAAACTGGAGCTGGCGCCAATGCGGATGCTGCCACACATCAGTTGCACGAGAGTGGTTCCAAAACTATGCCTACAAAAAAGTGACAGGAGGACAAGAGAAAAAAAAACTCAAATCGATGTGTTGGGTAAATATGAAGAGCGGAAAAATAAAGAAAATTCAATATTAAACTTAATATTAAATAGCTAAATTATATTCACAAATAGCTGCATATATATCAATTTCATAAAAATTGAAAATATATATATGTATTTTAAAGAAATAATTTTAGAAAATGTGGTAAAATGTGGAAGTCTTCAAATTACTAAAAATACTTAATCTACTCAAGAAATAAATCAATTTGTAAAAGTAATTTTAAAAAAAACATCGAGTTGTTTAAATATTATAAGAAGGTAAGAAAACTGTTTCCGAATAAACCAAATATGTTTTCTAAATTTGATAAAATACAAATTCAAGATTACATACAAATATTTGAGCTATCCTCGCCACACTCACAGGGGCTAAGCGGCAGCAACTTGCAGCAAATTCAATTTCGTGCAGCTCGATTGCATTGCGGCACATTGGCTCACAGTCTGTGTGAATATCTATGTAAATGTGTTAGTGTGTGTGTGTGTGTGTGTGTCTATGGGAATGCTTTTGGCTTGCTTCAGACACTGCTCATCGATTCGCATTGCATTTCAATATATAAATATTTATACACAAGTAAATTTGCGCACAGCTGAGCAACACTGTCGCGCCACCATTTCCATTGACAAACTTTAAATGAAGATATATATATGTGAAGCCGAAGAATACTAACTTTTACCGAATCCTGGACATTCTGAAGATCTAGGGGACTCATGGGGCTCGTCCTCGTCGTCGTCGCTTCATAAATCGTTTAGTTTCACATTTGTTATTCTTTGGTTTGGCTACGTTTCGCTGTGTTTTGTTGGCTTAATTCGTTTTATTACCAATGTCTGTCCAGGCATTTGACGCGCCAACCCGTATGCCCCCCGCATGTGTCTCTATGTCTGCCTATATACATATATAAATCATGGCTAAGCCCTTATGACATATGCTAAAATTTAACACCGCATCGCAACAGGCGAGGCACGGCAGAACGGCAGAACGGCAGGACAGCAGGAGAGCCGGGGAGCTGGGGGGCAGCGGGTGCTCATTTTGAGGCCATGACAACCCATTTTCATCATCAGACTGGCCTGGCTTCACCTTTGTGAGCAGATGACGGGTTCGCCGGGTCGCGTTATTGTGTTTGGTGTTTTCGGCCAACGCGTGACAAAATGATTAAACGGTTAGCCATGAAGAGTCGTCACACACACAAACACACACACAGAGTGAGATAGTGAGAGACACACACACACACACACAGAGGACGTCGAGCTATCGATGGGGGCAACTGTCGCTACCGTTTGTCACCGTGCACCATTTACCCATTGTTCGGCAATGACAGTGCAAAATTGTTGATGATGATAACGATGTGATTAGATGAGTGGTTATTCACTGGAGACTGCAAACTGGGTTGACTAATGGAAGAAGCTGGGGCGTTGTGAATGGTTTACTTGTTGGCTTTGAAGCTGCCTGAAGTGTGTTGCCACTGAGTAGCACTTTGAAATTTTCAAGGCGCCTGAATTTGTGGCACTCTCCGAACATTTCATAAATTATTTAAAGTGTTGAGGCTTAAACAATTTGATGCGCTTCAGCGCAATCAAGTTAATACACATGCCAACACTCGTTTTAACTACAATAAAAAATAAAATAAAATTTATTTATAATAAATTAAAATAATAATATAATATAATAAATTAAAATAATTGCCAATAAGATACAAAATTTGTTGTCTTTAGTTTGCTTATTGTGAGTGATTTGTAGTTTTATAAATTCGCGAAAATCAATTTAATTTCCTATTAAAATCTGTGAAATTTTGTTATCAGAGTTAATATTATAAATATATATATATATGATAAAAATAATAGCTTAGTTTCCAATATGCGGTAAATTTATAAAATATGCCACAAAATGTTCATCTTGAATCAATTAAGTTAAAACCCAATAGCTTAACGGTTTGCTACAGGCCAACAGCAATTGCGCAGAAAATCACTTAACATATTTTCTTTTTCATATGCTAATTATGTGCTATAAATTTTGGTAAGGCGATAAATCGCTCAAGCTTTCGGGTTTAACGTGGTAATAAAAAATAATATGCTATAACACATGAGCGGATAGCATTACCTCTCTTAAGATATAAAACCTACTGCACACACCCACACACACACACACAGTGTCTGCCTGGCGTGCTTATTAGCCAACTGGTTTAGTTTGGCCCGAAGCAACCTCGTCAAGGAGTTGTCTGCGCTCCTCTGGCACAGCCAAAACTATAGACAGACAATTTCCTTATGAAATGAAAATAAACATGACATTTCTGGGTTTATGTACTTTTGTGCAGCAGCTGTGCCTTTGACTTGCCACAGCCACTGCCACCGAGTAACACCCGGCTCCGAACCGCGACCCATTTGGCTGGCATGTTCTTACTTGGCTGTGTCTGCTATAAAATGTCATCTTTTATTATGGCAAGGCTCAACTGGCGCAGACTGCGCCTAGACTAAGGCGCCCAATCTCCAGTTACTCAACTCAACTCATCGCACTGCCTGCTCTCCCTGTGTGTGTGTGTTTGTATTTGATAGTAGCAAAACAATGCTGTGCACTCTAGCCACGCCCACTTTTGTGCCTCTGCCTCTGCCTCTCTCTCTCTATATATCCAGTTTATACGCTCCGCTACACATTGCTCCCGAGGCTTCATGCTGTGAGTTTCATTTCCGGTGCGACATTTTGTTACAAAACTTTATTTTCAATTTGTGCACATATTACACAGCTTGCCACGCCCAGCACTCGAGCAGGCAGGCGCATACCCCTCTCTCCCCACCGACCCCCTTTTCCACAGTGTGTATGTGTGTGTGTCCCACTTATCTGGCTTTTGTTTTTATTTTTAGTGTAATTGTTCTATTTCTGCCATGGCAATTGCTTCTCCCCTTCTCTTTCAGTCGCTCGCTGCATGTGTCCAATGCCACTTATCATCTGTGGGCCGGTTTGGGGGAGTCGGTAGTCGGGTCGATTCAGTCTCCAAGGCTCTCATGCTGTTGATTATTATTACAAGCATTATGACCGGATTTCACTGGCGGGGCCAGCAACGTCTAGCGCCAGCTGTTGGTAATGAAATTAGTTTGTCACTCGTACAAAAGAGGGAATCGAGGGGGCAAAGAATGGAATCCGAGCCACCAATGTGGGATGACCAATCTAGAGGATGCCTGTTTATATTGCACAGCAGTTTGGCCTATCTGCAACAACCTTATCATCATTATTTTTTTCATCATCATCATCACCATCAGGATGATGATCATTGTGTTCATTCAGTGGCTGCTTCCCATTTTGATTGCAATGAGTTTTCAGGTCAAGTGCGCTTCCGTCCTCTGTTTTATTGAATTTCATTTTAATGTGGTTTTTATTGTTTGGACATGCACTTCAGCATGATTTAGGTGAGGTCTGTTCTAGCACAACTTGGCCAAGATTTGCATGCAAATTGACTTTCACTTTGGGCCAAATATCTTTTGCTCAAAGGCCAATGTGGCGCATTTTTATCATGTAGTTAAAACTCTAATCTGAATACAGATTCAGTATGAAGATGTCTTTTCTGCTTACTTTAAGAAGCGAATTTAATTTAAAAAATTTATATATATATTTTAATCAGTTTACCGATTACATTTAAAATATATTTCGACTACTTTTGCAAATCGCATTTTATTTAGCAACAGTTGCTTTTAAGTTAATCGATATCTATGCAGATGGCCCAATTTCAGGCGTAGCCCTTTGTCAAATAAGTTTTAATTAAGCGAATTAATTCGGTAGACCTTCCAACCTAAGTGGATTATTTTGCATTAAGCATTTACCTGATTAAATAGTTAATATAAGAAAGACATATTGAATTTTGCACACCCACATCAGCAAAAATGTCAAAACTTCAAATATTCGAAAATGAGTAAAAATTATGAAGAAAAACTGGGGATCAAAAATTGGTCAGCAACGCAGCAAACTTGCCAACTACTCTGCTGGCTGAGGAGTGGATGTAATCAATCAAGGTTGATTAGAATTTGTGCGGGGCACATTAAATATAGACATATATATTATATGTATACACATATATATATATATATAATCTCAATGATTTCTCATTCTATTGCAGGCTAATCCGAAACTTTGGCCTAACAACTTTTTCTTTTAGACTTGGGCAATTTTTTTCTCCCCTTCTTAGGGACAAAAGACAAAAATCAATATGTCTTGATGTTAGGATAAAAGTGAAATAAATTGTATGGCTCGTATGGCGAAAGTGTCAAATGACCAGGCTAAGCAAATGAAAAGTGAAGATGTATGGCTGCAGATTGTAGGCTGAAAATAGTGATACATTTCGCATTAGGTTTTTTGGATCAAATGAAAGTTTTTCTTATTTTTGGGCACAGTTCTCTCGATTGCTTTAAGTGTGCACCTTTTTAGGCATTTGCGCGACTTTAACGCAAAGCAATAAATACTTTTAAAAGATAAATAAATCCCTGACACGAACACCAATCACTGTCACAGCTGGCCACATATATGTGTGTGAGAATGAGGGGAAGAGAGAGAGAGAGTGTAAACCGCATAGACCCCAGCAGCTAAGCAGCTTAGTCTTTCACACAGCGCCACCTATGATTCAACATTCTGAGACGAAAAAAAAACTGTCAAGAAAATGCAGGCAAAACAAAAACAAGCTAAATTGGACAGAGGCATTTTTATCGCACGTTGGCCATGTGAAGCGTAAATTACCCAATGAAACGAACTGCTGGCTAAACCAAAAAGATACCAAAAGCGATAGCTAAAACAAAAAAGAGGCAGAAACAAAAGCAGCAACAGCAGCAGCAGCGGCAGCATCTAAGGAGCCTTGTGGAAAGCCTCAAAAGTTAAAAGTTAGAAACTGGCAATTGCAAATAAAATTGCAACAGAAAATGCCAGTAAGCGCAGACAAGAAGGTGTGCTTTGGAATTTAATTAAGTTAGCTGTCAAACGAAAGACCGAC
This sequence comes from Drosophila multiciliata, assembly GCA_037043605.1. NCBI lineage: Eukaryota > Metazoa > Arthropoda > Insecta > Diptera > Drosophilidae > Drosophila > Drosophila multiciliata. Next base: position 12,727,298 of record JBAMBF010000589.1, read on the forward strand.
CAATAGGTGGCGCCACATACCAACCAAGAAAAGATCTACAAAATAAAAAGTTGGTTAGAACGGAAAACCAATAATAAATAGTTGCACGGTTTCATTTAAAAAATGTAGAAAAAAAGGTTTTTTTAATAAAAATAATGCAGCGGCATTTTGAATTATATTTTGCCACCAATAATAATAAATGGTAACTCCTAAAATCAGCAATATCAATAAAAGAATTGAGGCTAATGTGGCTAAAAAGCTGGCAACAAAACTAAATATGCTTGCGGTGTTTGGCTGCATTTTCAAATTTTTATGCAAAATCAGTCAAATGAATACAATAGACACGCAAATACACACACACAGAATATACAGATATATATATATATATATATATATATATAAATATATATATAGATTCATGGGGATTACACACTCAAAAATGAAGCTGGCTTTTCATTTGGATATTTTACAAATATGTAATTTTGTTTAGCGTAATTGCGGCTGCAATCGAAACCAACACTTGATTGGAGGGCACAATAGAGACAGAGACGGGGACAGAGAGAGAGAGAGACGGGAGCAGGCAATCACACATGCAAACACACGCACACACACACACATACAAATAAATGTTGCAAATTTGATATTTACGTTTTAATGAAGGCTTTTATGTTGTGGAGCCATTGATAAGCCGCCGTCTCATATCAAATTGTGCAACGCTCGATTGCATACTAAATGAGATTTTGGTCATACAATTGACGAGGCCTGCAGCCTGCAGCCTGCCGCCTGTGCACCATGACCAACATCAGCATCAGAGCCGGGTTAAAATGGAATGGGCCAGTTGCAGCTGTGGCCAGCCAGAGGCAAAGGCAAAGTTCGTTGGCATTTTTTCAATAAAGCTGCAATGTAAACAATCAGCGTCCAATGCACAAACACACCCAACACACACACACACATGGGGCAAGTTAATAAAAGTTCGCGACACGAAAGGCGTGTCCAAATTGACTTATTCAGTTCGAACGGGTTGTGTGTGTGGTGTTGGCCAGTGCTGATAAGTTTGGTTAAAGAGCTACAGCAACAACTGCAGTTGCTACAAAACTTTGAAATACTTGCAACATTTATCAACAACTGTTAAAACCAAAGACAACTACTCGAAATACATATTTGCAACACGACAACAGTTTTGGGCTTAAGTGTAAACAACGATTGTTAAATAACTCAAAAATATATTTTTTCCAATATGTTACGATTTTTTAAATGTTAACCAGGAAAAAATTTAAAATATATAAAAAAATTATATATTGGGACGAAACTTTGAATTATTTTGGACAAGGTAAAGGAGTGAAAAATGTTTACTTGCACTTTTTGGGAATTGAGTTAAAGCTCAAAAACTGAGTCAGAATCGCGAATCCCTTATTAAGTGCAGTATTAATCAGTTTTAACAAAGTTATGACTGTGGAAAGTATAAAATAAATATTTAACAAGCTTAACAGTCGTTTTTTAAATTGGCATCACTTATTTCCCTATTTTATTTTTTATTTTATGGCTGCTAAATTTTGGATAATTGCATTTATTCGCACTGAAAAGTTGTTAATTTATAGTTCAAGTAACTTGAATGTAACAGACGGGACTTTAATCGCATCTATATATCGACCTATATACCTATATGTAGGTGCCTCGAGGCAACACTGTGGTGCGTTAAGTAGTTGCCACTGCCACTGCTTCTGCCTCTGCCTCTGTTCCTTCCTCTGCCACTGCATCGGCGTGTATCTGCATTTGCACACTCCTGCACAATGGGGCTGCTTAGCAGTTACCATTAGCAGCTTTGCCAAGTGGCAACGGTAGCTGCACACACGCACGCACACACACGCACACACACACACACACACATCTACACATAGCATGACTTTGTTTTCCACAATGGCAAAAGTCTTTTTTGGGCAGCAGAAAATGGGCGAGCAAGGCTCACTTTATGAGCGCTCCATGCATAAAGTGCCCAGGCAACCACCATGCCCAGCTAGTGCTGCTGCAGACCCTAACCTAACGTTCATCACGTGGTTTGAGATAAACCATCGCTTTTCCAATTTCCGGCAGTAGCCGAGGAAAAACAGCAACAGCAGCAGTGTTGAGACCATTTAGCTGCATTGTATTTGTGTGTCCGCCTCGCCAGCATGTGGCGTGGAGCGTAGCTCGCACACACACACACACACACACATACACACAACAAAACACACACACTCATTGGTCCAAAAAACGCATCAGAAGCGCATTAATAATGTGCTCAGCGCAATCTGCGAGTGTCGCCATTTTTGGCCAGAAAACAATGATACTTAGTCGCAAATACGGAAAGAATGCCCATGCTGATTATGGCTACAACAATGTGCAGCAGCTTAGGCAACGGAATTTAACCCCACCACAAACCACGCCCCGCTTACCCCATCTGCCTGGTATTCTTGTCAAGTAATTAATTTGTTCAATGACGTCCTTAAGGTGTAAGCGAAACCATTTAAAGTTGACAACCACGACGCAGATACTTGAAAACTCAAAAGTTACTACTCAGGTGTAGGTGTAGGTGTGTGTGTGTGTGTGTGTGTTTGTGAGGGTGTGAGTTTGCTTTATTTTGAGGCTGGCTCTAGAAACATGTCATGCATGCTCGGCGATGTGTGTATCCGCTGTGTGTGTGTGTGTGTGTGTATTGCGCCAGTGGCAGCCAAGACAAATCGCACGCACCACGATTTGATACTGAGCTGCGAGGGTTGCCAGGTGAGTTGTCAAAGGAGAAGATTGATACACATATATTTGGTAGATATTTTCAGAATATGGGAATCGCAAAAAAATATGCTGTAAAAAATAGCCTTTAACGTAAAAATGCGATGTGAGAATTGGCAAGTGAGTTGATAAAGCATTCTCTAGTTTTATTTATATAAATTTTAGATATCTGCAGAATTTGAGGAATGATATAAAAAACTTAGTTAGATTTATAAATATATATATTTTAGATATCTGCAGAATTTGAGGAATTATATAAATAACTCATTTACATTTTAAGCTGCCAAAGCTAAACAACCTATATATATAGATGAAAATATATATATTACTTAAATAAATCTTTAAATCAAAACTTCTCTATAAAGATATTAACAAGATATGTTTCGAAGGTTGATATCAGGGCTTCCTTCAATTCAAACTTTAATAGTCAAGTTAATTTTGCTCAACTCAAACTTAAATTAATTTGTTAAAGCAACATTTTAATTTTAAGTTTTCATTTGCGTAATTCTCTAGGAACCCGCGCAATGAGGACTCTGAATAAGCCTCCGAACTCAAAGTATGAAATCGGAAGTGACTGCTGCTACTGACTTAGCCGTAGCCGTAGCCGTAGTCGCCTCCGTAGTCGTAGCCGTAGTCGTTTCGAGTCTTTGGTCTCTCGTTCTTATGGTCTCTGTGTCTCTGGTGTGTCTATGTCGGCACTGGGCGACAGGTGCTTCCGCATTTGAATGTTAACGGAAACCGCAACGGTACAACTTAGATAAACGTTTGCTCTTTAAATATGTGCGCTGTCTCACTGAGCTAAAGCGAACAGCGGCAGGAGCAGGAGCATGAGCAGGAGCAGGAGCAGGAGCAGGTGGAGGAGCATACAAATAAGTTGGCTGGGGGGGTACTACATTTATTCTATGGTGTTTGAGCAACGGCATTCTCACACTTGCATATGTGTATGTGTATGTGCATATACATATAAAGCGAGTTAGAGAGCCCCGGCTACATATAAAGTGGTTTTTGGGCTGTGGTTATGGACTGGGCTTGATTGGATAGGTCTTTGCTTAGCTTATTGCCAGCTGCGAGGATGGTAAGTCAAAGATAGCTAAGGTGTTTGCACTGCAAAATTGATTATGCACATCGAATGTGGAACGAGAGTGTGATTCTATGTGTGTGTGTGTGTGTGTGTGTGTTTGTTGTGTGTGTGTGTAATTATAGATAAAGTCAGATACATTTGATTGGAGTTTATTCATTCACTTATGGTATGTGTGTCGAAAGAATGCTCAATTTAATTCATTGACTATTTTGAAATCTTAAATACGAGTTTGCTATTTCATTTTTATCAATTTTAAATGAAACAAAATCATCAATTCAGTCCTTCATTCAATTCAATTTAAATTTAAATCAATTTACGATTTCAATTTTGACAAATGCCTAAACGAATTAAAACAAGCATCTAAACTGCAATCACATAGAAAAAATTGACTAAAATAAAATCAATTAACAACAAATGCGCACAATTATATTAAATGTTTTTTGGTAGTAAAAGTGTTTGCCACAAGTAATACCCTGCTTTATCCAGCTAAGGTATACATATATAATATGTACATATGTGCGAATATGCCCAATATCATTCGATATTAGTTGCTTTTAATAAAAAAATATTTATACAATAATATTCATATTTTTTCTATCATTTTAGACATTTAAACATTGCATTTTGAACAGACTTCTTGTTATTGATGCAAAAACCACATAATAATTTTTTCCCTAATATTGTTGATTTAAATGGTTTGAATAAGCGGTTAACTGGTTTGCACCAAGATGACAATAACTTCATGAGATTTTGTTGATTGTGATTCTATATATATACACATAAGTATATAGATAATAATTAAATTGATTTTTCTTTTGCGCTGTTAATATTTGCTATGCACCAAAAACATTTTACACTAATAATATTATTTTCTTTACATTTACTTACCACAAATTGAGCTATGTTAAATTTGGACTAAATCCTACTTTAAATTAATTAATTTCTGTAAATAAAGCAAAGTAATCAGTAAAGTATACAATTTAGTTTTAACTGTACAAACATATATATATATTCTTTTGGCCACTTGAATACAATTTTTACAAATTTCAAATAGCCATTTTAGCCATTTTTAATGGCTACAGGGTATAAAAAGGGCACTTAATTAAGCCCCGAGTGGGACCAGTTGGAATCGTGCTCCCAACTCCCAATCAAGTAGCCACATTTACACTGTGCAACATTGTACAGCGTGTTGGCGATGCTGTTTGCCTCATTTTAAGTGCGAAACAATGTAATTTCATGGTAATCAGTCTGGGCCGATTTAGAATTTGATGCCATTGTCTCGAACGGGCCAAATCCAGAGTACTAAAATGGGGAAAACAAATAAAAATATCAGGGCACTACTGGCCACGACTAACTACACAAATTTCCGGTTGTGCGCACAAAGCCGAAATGGCCAGAGAATCTGGAAACGAGTTGAATCGAGGAGCGCACTTGCCCAGAAAAATGTCAGTTTACAATTTTCTATGCCATTTAAAATAAATGAAAATTGCGCTCGCCTGTGCCACAACTGCCTGGCTGCCTGGTTGGCTGGCTGGGTGTGTAGCATAGTTTTAGGCGCTCGATGCTCAGCGCGTGTTAACGTAAATAAATTACATAGATACACGCACACACACACATACACACAGAGATACATATACATACACTCTCATAGCGACAATCAAGTGGTCAGTGGCATGCAGCTTATAAATCAGGGCAAAGCGCAAAACTTAGCTGCCTTGGGCCACATCGAGATAGATGGTTAGCCAAAGCGCGGGGCCAGGCCCAGAGAAACAGAGAAATTGACTGAGTTTGAGAGTTTTGGCAATGGTTGGAACAACAACTGAGCGAATAGATGAATAGATTGATGGGTCGCCTGTATAAATGGTTAGCTATTTAGTTTCGGTTTGCTGCGGTTTGACTCGCTCTCGGTTCATCTGTGTTTTTTTGCTTTTGTTTGCGATTGGTGCGCGGTTGGAGTGGGTTCACTGGTTCGGTGTTTGGGCGCCTTTAATTCTTTTAATGTTATAGTGGGTCAATTGTATCCCAGAGTACACACTCATTCTCATTTTGACAAACTGAATGTCAATTAAAAATTAACTAGCATCTGGTTTGGGCCGCTGACACAGTGCTTTACCTATTTTATGCCATTTTCAGAGTTGCATAATTATTTATTTGGAATTTGCAGTTGAAATTAAAAACCGAATGGAATTTTTAATGCTGATATTGAAAATGGTGTTTTTCAGATCGTCTATCCTGGCTGTTTGTGTCGATGAAAACTGAACTGTTATTTTGGCAAAATAACATTTCCAGAGGCTCTTCAAATATTTAATGAATTGAATAAATCGCACATTATTTTAAATACTATTAAATAAATAATATAACTGAGTGTCTGCCCTCAAGGATTATGAATAAATGGCAAGAAGTAGTCAGTTCATTTCGCTTTAGCGTAAATGAGTTTTTGGTATTATGTCAAGCATGGCAAAGTTGTCAAGTTGTTAAATACGTTTCACAAGTCAACAAACTGCACAACTCACAATTGCCGCATTTCAACGAGGTGAACACACGACCAACATTCTTTGGCTCTTGACAGCATTAACAACACACAGTAACTATTTAAGTATCTCTCTGCCTCAGTTGTCTTGTCTCGTTGGAGGGGGGGGTTGCACAGCAGCGCGGCACAATTGCTGCAAATGCTCAGTGCAAAAGGGCAGAGAGGAGACTGCAACAATGTCATATACATTGTTGTGGCAATGCCGAGGCAGCAACTGCAACAAAGGGTGGCCCCAGAAGCGAGTAGCCCAAAACCACACACATGCTGGTTATATATATATATATAAGTTAAAGCCTTAAGCTCTTGCTTAAATCCTATAGGCGGAGGGGGGTATACAAAGATTATTGCTATGCAACTATTTGCGCAAGTTATTTAAATGGCTTTTTGTTGCATATTTTTTGGCCGCCACACCCAACAAGAGTCCCCAAGCAATCAAGTTGTATTGACTCTATGCGTCGAGGGAAAACAGAACTTTTTCGAGATCGGACAACTGAGACTGCCCAATGCACAGATAAGCTCAGCCAGCTCACACAGTTTCAAATATAAAAGCAATCGGAGAGTAGTAGGGAATTGGGGATTCTATGACAGGAAGTGGCTTCGCTTTATAATTGCTTCATTATAGCACTTAATGTGGAGGCTATAGATCTACACTAAAAGTAGTCTACATAATTTGATCTACGAGCCGGAAAGTACTGATCTGCGCTAAACGTACTGAAAATATGGTTAACTTCGCGCCGGACCAGAGTTCGATTCTAAACCTAGTCTCATCATGTTGACTACATCCTATACGAGTTTCACATAGTAGGCTTCAAATGAAATTGACAGATAAAGAAAGCGATTTCTAAACATTGAAACTGTTCAAGTTTACATTTTACATTCTATCACAGTTCTCTGAACATTTACAACTTACTTCAATCTTTTAAATTTTTTTTTTTTTTAAATTTTTTTTTAAATATAAGAAAATGTAGGAAAATTGGTCGGCAACATTATTGACAAATTGTTGCAAATCTCCTGGATGCTCGGGGCAAGAGCGATACTCAAACCAACGCTCAATGCAGCTGCAATGGATAACTATTTAGTAAATTTAGTAAAGCTATATATATGTGATGGAATAACTATTATATACATACCCCACATAGACATGGCAATCGAGCAATTGTAACACCTGGACTCAGGTCTTTCAGACATGTGACGCACTCGCCCTTCGGCATCGGATAATGTATCCTCTGCTTAAGCTCCGTGCCGGACATACAACAGCAGCAACAACAGCAGCAGTAGCAATAACAACAACAGCAACATCCCGCCGTCTCCGTCTCTGTGTCAGCGAATTCCACAAATAGCAATAATATTTATCAAGCGGCAGCCAACAATAATAGATCAACTATTGCCGCACAAAACTATATGCAACAACGTCGTGATTTGGGTGACTTAATACGTGTAAGGACAAGTCCAAACCCCTCTCACATATTTATATGTTTTGAATGAATATTAACTCTTGCGTCCTTCCGCAGGACATCTCACTGACGGGCGCCGCATTTACAACTTCTACGAATGGCATTTGGCGTGGCTATACAGCGACATCGCTGCCATCTTTGGTCCTTCAATGGTAGGCAAAATACAACACGAGTATAACAAGGCGACTTTAGATCTTTATAGTCATCAAATGAATATATCTAATTCAAATTAATCTCCTATTATAGGCATTACGTATCCCGTCTGCAATAAGTTCGTTTTGCCCGACGATATCTGAAGGACCTGAGTGCAGGTGATGCAATTCCTCGATTGCCATGTCAATGTGTCTACCACAAGGGGTATGTATATAATAGTTATTCCATCATATATATATAGCTGTACTAAATTTACTAAATCGTTTTCCATTGCAGCTGCATTGATCGTTGATTTTAGTATCGCTCTTGCCCCGAGCATCCAGGAGATTAGTAACGGTTTATCAATAATTTTGCCGACCAGTTCTCCTTTATTTTCTTATATATACCATACAAGGTGTCTGCCAATTGTGGCAGCTGGGTGATCTCTTTATGGCTTCCTCCGTGCTGGTTTCTTCACAGTAATCACCGAGCAGTCACCACAATTGGCTCATTTTTAAAAAAAAATTTCAAAGATTGAAGTAAATTATAAATGTTTAGGGAATTGTGATAAAATGTATAATAAACTTAAACAGTTTCAATGTTTAATAATCGCTTTCTTTATCTGTAAATTTCATTTGAAGCCTACTTTAAAAAAACCGTTTATAACCAATAACCACTAATAAACGGTAAAAGGGATAAAACAAAGGCCAGTCAAATAGATAAAAAATATTCTTAACTTGGATAAAGAGTACATACAAGTCAAGCTGAGCTAATTTATGCAGTATAGAAACATATTTTATATATTTTTCTAGTCGATCTCTCTCGTCTGGGTTATTTAAATTGGATGTACATATTTTGCATTTTGCATTTGATTCTCACATATATCAAAGAGCATAGGTAATTGTAGAGATTGTGATTTCTAAGTTCCGCCAATTTGGCGTTACAGGCTACTCGTCTTGTATACAATCTCCTCCGATGCTTCCAAGCTAATTTTAACTGTGTTTCTTGAGCAACCCAAAAATTTATGTTAATTGTGTAAATTAATATAAGTTTAAAAATACGACATATACATATATATATACATATATATATACATATATATATAATTGTTCAGTTTAAATAGTAATACAATTTAACTTGAAATACTAATAAGAGGGAAAACACCTCATATACTTTTACCGTTGCTGTATTGAACTGAGTCCGCACTTTTATATCTATTTTTTTTTTTACTGGAAGTTTTTGTTGCAAGGAGTTGCCTGCATTAAATATTTCAAGTGCCAGTAAAAAAAAAAAAAAAAACAATTTTTGGACTCTGCACATGTCAAACTCATGGCGCGTTGCATTGTTTTCCAAAGTGCTATAAATCATCGAAGCACTTTGTCACAGATACCCAAGTAAGTATCCGGCCCGTATAAATCATATTGAAAAGTTCTCCGCATGCGTGTGAAATGCTGTACGGGTAATGGCTCCTTTCAAATTACCGCAAAGCATTTACATTGCAAGCAGTCAAACTATGGCCAATTCATGGTTAACGACTTAAATATACCCTGTACACTGTCGCATCAACTTTTACTTTTACATAGCTACTTTTATCTATATTTATTTATCTATTGGTGATTGCTTAAGATATATCTTTAGAAACCTCTTTAAAAACAAAGTTTAGTTCACATTATCAATGTACTGAATCAGATGTCTTTCGAACTGATAATATATATATATTTATATATATTTTTATTTATATATATATTCTTGATTAGCATTGCTAGACGAGTCGATTTATTCATGTTCGCCTTTTCGTATTATGCTCTGTCCATTTTACGGTCTATCCTCATTTTTTACGACCAGTTTTTTTTATTATGTTATATGCCCTCAGGTGTAAAGACTTTTTTATCTTACCATGCTTCCATATTTACCATACAGCTGCCATAGGAATAATCAGTCAACAGATTTAAAGATCGAGTAACGCGTTTTTCAGTTCAAAGCCACATCAAAATTAAATTTCCTTTCAACAAACAGCTCCTAACTAAAATTAGAATCTCACTGGATTAACTCCGGTCTACAAGGGTATATAAACTTCGGCGTATCGAAGATAACCGCTCCTTCTTGTTATTTATGTATAATGGATACAAAGTATAAAAAAAAATAATAATATAAAAAAAAGGATATCCACTTACGCAGGTAGTTCTGATATCAAGATCGAGCAACGGCATTTTGGCAGCAAATATGCGAGTAAACAACTGTTCAAAGGTTACTCTTGCCCCATTTAACGGGCACTTGAGGCAAACAGAAGCAGATACAACTTTTTGGCACAGCATAAATAAATATACAAAAGCCACAATGCCCATTGGTGTTTTTTTATCAGCAGCAGTGCTTGGTTGCCTCATTGTTTCTTGACTCAGGTGCTGATAACGGAATGTCCTTGTTGCACTTGCTACATTTTCTACTAGTTCTGTTAACAGCTTATTTTATGCACAGAAACATTTGCCTGTGCATCTCTATGAAACTGTCTATCAGTATATCTTTTGTTAGTTTTGCATAAATTACTCATTTTTAGTTACTTTGACTTTCAGGCCATAAATATGACTATAAATATTATAACGAAATAAATTTCAGTCAATTGTTAAATTTTATATAGATAACTGAATTTTTCGCAGGTCTTGGCTCCTTCTGTTATTTCAGCGATTATCTGCACACAATTAGATTATTCCAGTAAAATCCATATATATATGCATATAGTTAGGAATTTTTAAAAGTTTTTAATAAATTAAAACTGTAAATTCAATTTGAAATTAATGTTACTAATTCAATGATACAAAATTAAAGGAAGGAAATTGTAATACAATTTTAATATAAGAGAAATAAATAAGATACAGAATATAATATATATAATATATATAATATATATAATATAATATATAATTTAATCTGGGGGTATTCAATAAGAAAATCTTGAGATATTTCATTTGTGCAATATATCTGCAAGGATTTCGGAATCCAAGAAAATTCTCAAAATTATTAGGCGTTAGTAACTTAGTAATTAAGATAATAAAAAAAAAAGCATAGAAGAGAGAAAGTGGGTGATGACGAGGGAGTCATAAAATAAAGAATAGATTGGGCAACATTTGGTATGCATAATAAATATTGTCCACAATGTTGATACAAACAACATACTCATTCTTAAACAAGTCAAGCTGTGCATAACAAGGACTAACTAAATAATAAACAGAACCATGGCTAATTGTGTTTGTTGTTTATGACTCAGCTGCTTGGCTTCCATTAGCCAGGCCTGTTTTATATTCGGGGAAAACAAGAGCAGCTTGTCCAGCTTGTACAGCTTTCGCATGACCTGTGTTCCTGACCTGCTTTTAGTGCTACGTACAGTTAAAGTGTCACTTAAACATGGCTATAAAACTAAAGCAGAGAGTGCACTTAAAATTACACAAACAACTACAGCAAAATGGGCATATTACATATGTAGATATCAAAGTATATACTTATAAAATGTGGAATATTAATTAATGCCGCATTTGTGTCGCCTGCATTTGTCACAGCTAATTTGCGGCAAATTGAGCATGTCGGCCAAAGGTAAAACAAATGCAATTTTTCATTTGGCCAGCGGCTAATTTATCTACGATTTCTATATTTCATATATGTATATATGTATGTATATAAGTGTATATACATGTATTTATGTGGGTACGTTAGATGCATTTGTGTACGTCTAACCGGGGCAGCTAAGCGACGCTGTCAGAAACATTTGCGAAATGTTCTCATTTTCTCATTTCGCGCAATGTGTGAGAATTGTAAAATGCAAGCTAGCGGCAACTTTGTGTCACATTCCCTACACACACACACACACACACACATCACAGCACACACTCATGCTTCATTTAACACGGACACTTTAGACGACATTTTACACGTGGCAAGGCTTTAAAATGACTTGTGACAACTTTATGTGCAGCTTCAAGTCTTAGTCAAAATGAAAAACAAAAGTGTAAAGAAAACTGTCATAAATTTTATGTCATCAAGCAAACAGCTAAAACTTTAAGGCTTGCACTTTAAAACTACAGTTTAACTTTATTCTTGCTTATCTGTTTTCGAAGTATTAAATTTTTGAAAATATTAATCTTTTTTTATCATTTTCGTTTTGGCTTATGCAGATTTTGTTCCAAGCTGTTGTTCCATAAACTTGACATTAAGCGTTCACCAAGTTTGTCCTCAATAATTTGTATCTCTCTCTATATATATATATAAATATATATAATCTTTGTACATAAAATATATTTTTTTTAAAAAATGTGAAATTTTAAATGGGAATCATGTTTTGGATGTCTACATCTCAAAATTAGAGAAGCCCACAAGGAAGCGGTGAGTATGAAAGCAAAGTCCAAAATGGGAAATACTGCTGTGTGGAAAATGAATTATAAAAGAATCCGCTAAGTTAAATATTTTGCGCAACTAAAGTTCAAAGTTGCAGTGCCACATTGTAAAATAAGTTGCCTGTAACTTGACGCACATTTGTCACACACGTCGTCCTGCCACCAGCAGCAGTGACACCAACACCAACAGCAACAACAACAACAGCAGCTGCAGTGGCAGTGGCAGTGGCAGGAGCAGGAACAGTTAAAGGGTTAGATAGGGGTTGTGCGGATACACAACCACTTCTACAGGTGGGTGCCTTGTCACTTGTGGAATTTGAGTGGCTCGGGCAGTTTGGCGGTTGGCTGAGTTGGCCCCGACACCTACACCCAACGCCCACTCAAGCTCAACTGATATATGGCACTTTGAAATTAGTCAAAGTGCAAAATGTGGGGCGCACACAGCGGGACACATGGTTGGCATTTTTCATACTCAACACAAAAATTTCGCATAATGTATATTCATTTGTCAGGATATTCCAAATGTCATGCATAGAAGACGGCAAAACCAGCTGCACAAACTAAACAAACTAATCTAAACTGAGCCGACAGATTTTTGACTACATTTGAAATTTGTTTGCTTAATTTTTAAAAACCCCTGGCTAAGCAAACATGTGAAAATTTAGCAAAGTTTAAGCATTAAAATTTAGGTTATTTTTAGTTATCAATTAACTATTTTGTATGTAGCCTAGTCTGAAAAATTCATTTCATGTAAGTGGATATATTTAAAAATTTGAATATTTTTGAATATAATTTATCTATTTATTTTATTTAGCCGAATTTCAACCTACAATTAAAATGTAATTATATAGCAATAATATGCAACAGTGTGAAAACCATTAAATTTTTATTGCATATCATACAATGAAAAGCAGTTTAAATTGATACTATAAGTGAAATATTTAAATTTAATTTTTATTCATTGGGCAAATGTCAATTGGTGTACGAGGTGTGTTCAAAAAGTATCACGAATTTTGTGTCTTTTCAAAAATTATTTATTTATTCATGAATATCTATTTTGTCCCCTTCAAAGTAATCCCCATGAGATATTATACACTTGTGCCAACGGTTTTGCCAATCTTCGAAGCACTTCAAAAAATCATTTTTTTTTTATCTTGTTCGAAGACGATCCAAAACACGTGCAAGCAAAGCAGCTGTCAACAATTAAGTGAACATTCAAAATGGCCGAGCTTGTCGGCATAAGTGAGAGACATGAGTACCAACATAACGCCACAAAAAAATCGGAATTCGAATATACGTAACTCGCGAAAACTCAAAATTCGCGATACTTTTTGAACACACAGGTCTTAACAGGTCTAGAATAATGAGATTCGAAGCAATTCAAATAATATTCAATGAATGTTCTTTATTTCGAGTAAATATGTGTAATTCGTATAAATTTGCATTTATCTAGAAATTTAATTAAAGAGACGAATGTCGCCAAGGGTGCGTTGGAGATCCGCCTGTAGCTGCCGCATTTGGACGTTGAGTTGATCTTGTAAATTCTTTTGTAGATTGACAGCATATTCCTGGGCCCTGGCTGCCTCATGAGCGGCATCTGCCTGGATCTGCTTTCGGTTATCATAAGACTGACGATTGCCGCTGAAAAGGCCGCCATCCGCCTTGGCCAGCACAGTGCCATCGGCCAGCTCCACAATAATGTTGCCATTCTTGTACTCCACGACAGCATTTTGGCCATTGATTTGCACCGATTCCTTGCTATTGTCTTCGGCACCCTTGGCCGGGAAGTTGTACACCTGTCCGCCGACGGTCAACTGAAGACCGCCATTGACAATGCGAATCTGATGATTGTTGTAGGTCTGATAGCCACCCTCTCCAGCCTGGTTCATGAACACGCCGCCGCCATTGCTCGAAATGAAACTTGAACCTCCTCCTCCTCCTCCGGCAACTTGTTGACCATTGATAAATACACCACCTCCACCACCATTGTAACTGCCTTCCGCTGATATATCCTCATCGCTATCATCGCCTCCAGTTACAATCGTCTGACCGCCGGCACCGACCAAAACCGTACGTCCGTCGGGTCGCTTATAAATGCTACCCGCCGCATTCTGCAGGACAACATTGCCACCATTACTATGTATAAAACTGCCAGGTGCCGCCCCTTGATTTCTTGGTGGTGTGGGCAAGACATTACCCCCTGGATTCGTTGTTCCGGGTATCGAGGTGTCCACACCATTGCTGTGATCGACAAACGTGGCGGGGTTATCAGTTTGTGCTGCAACATTAAAAAATTATAGATGCACTCTATGAACATAAAAGATATATACTCGAATATTTACCGCTAGCCAGGCAGACGGCTATTGCCACTAATGCGAAAAACAACGGAATGCGACCTGTGTCCATTTTGTGCAACGGATTGATTCTATCAATGCAATGCCACAGACCTGCTATTTATACAAGCGAACGATCGAGAATACAGAATGTTATTTATTAAGTCAATTATACGTGGGTAGATATCTCCGATTGAGGTCAACGCTGCAACCTCTGGGAAAAAGCCAGAGATGATTACGACGCTTTTGAGCACGATTTGCGATTGCCGATTTGCGGTTGCCGATCCACCACTGAGATCGTCTCCAAACTGACTGCCGTCTTGGTCCCAACGCTTTGTGTAGCGTCAAAACTTTAGGTATTTATTACTCAGCTGCATATAGTGTTTATATTTGAACAAAAGAGAGTGCCTAAAAACACGTCAGAACTGTGGCACAAGCTGACAAACAAATACTAATTGAGTGCTCGACAATAAGACTAACAAAATGTTCAATTAAGTCTGCCACACCCATTCAATGAACTCTCATCGTAATTTTGAATCATTTTTTTAAATAATTCTTTCACATATATTCAATTTAGTATCTTCTTTGCACATCCCACTGTATTCTGTTTACTGGATTTGTAAAGTATATAAAGCAACTTTAAAGTAATATGCAAATTTATAAGCTGTTGAATATCAGTTGGGAAATCCCTTTCATTGCAACTATATGCATTTCTACGTAAAAAAAACTGGTTTTCATATATGCATATATGTATTTTCTGTACATATGTAACTGGTCATACATACATTGATTAAGAGGTTATCACTCGGATGGAAAATATTGTATATAAAACGATTGCGCATATGTGCGACTTATCAGTTAGACAAAGAGACAATATTTTTCTGTGAATGCATAAATATATTTCAATACAACAAACACAATTCTAGTAATCAAGCAAATAACAACAATAGTGGCTTGTCAAATACTAAATACCCTTTATATATATACAAAATATTCCATTAATAATATTTTGGAAAAATACTAAAGAGTGCAGAGTAGTTGACGTTATTTATCCAGATTGTCAAATATCAAAGTCAGCTTTTTTAGTTGTTTGTACAGACTGCTAAATATATGGACAGCGATTTAAAATTCACAAAAAAGTTAATTGTTCTTTATTTTTTGGAGCGCATAATTCTATCAATTACAAAGTATATTTGTGTTTACTTTAAAATGACAATGGCATTATGCAATTAATTCCGTGATCTGTGCTCCAGTCAATTAATATCGCCAGCTGCCCTTGCCCCCATTTGAGTAGTTATTACCGTCCCCATTTGAGTGCAAAATAATATTGTCTGTTGATTCGTCAGGGTTGCCATTCCTGGCGGGTCCACTGAAAGGTCCACGGTTCGAAGCTGGTCCACCGGGCATGCCATTAGCAGCTAAGATATAAATACAAATATATATGTGCATCATTGAATGGTATTTACAGGAAGCAATGGTTTGAGGGCAACGACTTACCGCTGATCAAGGCGACGAGCAGCAAAAGCCAGACAACAAATTGAAGACTGTACCGCATGGTCAAGGCAACTAGTAAAAATGATTCAGCTATATATAAGATCGCGCCTTTATATATGAGCACACCATGCAGCGCCTACATACTTGAGGTGCCCCAGCTGGTGCTACGCGCGGAGCCTGACAATGCTTTGGCGCAGACAACAGCCTATCAGCATTTACATATTGTACAAAGCTTGCTCCACTTATCACTTTCCACTCAAAGAGCGCAATTGTTTTTATTTCTTTGCTTTGGTTTCTATTTTTTGCCTAAGTTAGTTTGCTGCAACAACATCTTGCCTGCACTCTCTCTCTCTCTCTCTCTTCTATTTTACTCTCGCTCCGCGTCTCTCTCTATATACATATATATATATATATATGTCGGGCAATTAAGAAGTTTTGTGTCTGCTAATTATTTTCAATTGAATTGCTTTTGTCTGACTGTGCAGTACGTAAAAGTTTTTGTATTGCTTGCCATTAAACATATCGGTGCGAGGCATTCATTGAGCACAAGTCACATTAGCCTCACTTCGTGAGCAGATTGTGAGCTTTTGAAGACCACAACTGTCCCACTCATCTTGCCCCCTCTGCTGTCCACAACTGCAGTTTAAGCATTGTTTTTGGTTTCGCTTTTGCTCTCTGCGTTTGGAGTAAGTTTAACAGTAAACAGCAAACATTAAACAGGTATTGCGATGTTGTTAATGACATGTGCCCAACAACGTTTCGGACGGGGGAAAAACCGAAATATTGGGTGTGTGTGAGAGAAAGAGAGAGATTGAGAGCGAATGTGGGAGAACTAGTTTATGAGAACATAGCTCAAATGAGTCAGCAACAAAAGTGTTTTGTAAAGCGTGGAAGTAAAAAAACCAAATCAACAAAGTGAGAGAGAACATTGTTGTGGCTTGTTATATATATAAATATATATATATTATATATATATATATATTTGTAGATATGAAACCAAATATCACAGAATTTGTATGAATAAATAAAAATAAAGCTTTGTAGTAACTAATCAGACTACGCCTAAAAAATTGATTCATTTGCTCTTTTTTAATACAAAATCTCTGTATTTATCAGTTAAGGTTTTGTTTTATTGATTATCGACTTTTCATTTATATGGAGGCAATGGCTTATAGCATTAAATTAGCTAATACTTCAGTTTTTCATTGCTTTAGCTGCCAGTGCACCTATATAAGAAAAAAGCCACATAGTAGTAGCTAAAAAAAAATGAACAACAACTAAACAAAAATATAATTCATGGTAATATTAGTAGTTAGACCCATTAAAAGAACGCCGTAGCATTCATTCGATGGCAAATATATGAGCTGCGTCTAACTGTTCCCCATTGTCTGGACCAACCTGGTCTGGTCTGGTCTGTGCTTGTCCTGGTGTGCTATGCTTTTTGAGTTGCTTTTGTTGTTCGAATCGAATCAATTTGATTTTCCAATCAATTAAACTTTATATAAATTGCGTCTGCGCTGCTAAATATAGCAACAATAGCCACAGAGCACAGCTGGAAATGTGCGCCACAGATAACACAACGACACACACAGAGAGAGAGACAGAGGTAAAGAAAGAAAGAGAGAGAGAGAGAGTAGGAGTTATGCAGCGCTACACATCTCGCTCACTTACCATGTCTACGCTCAATGTCTACATCAATGCCTGAATGCACAAGCACAAAATGCTGGGATTCGAGTTCAGGTTAGCTCTTCTTGGAAACAATTGCATATTGTACAACTTTAGGCTGCACTTTTGGATTTGACAAGAGTTTTGTGCAATTTTTTTAATGCAAACGACGTCGCCTCTGCAACAGACTTGCAACATGCCACACAGATACAGAAGCGCATTATATTCTTGGAACTTAAAGTTCAATATATTTTAGGAATTTAATCAAAATATTACAGTATGTATATAATTAATACGCTCATCTTTCCAAATCACCAATCATTCCCTATCCCAAAGGTCCGCCATTGTTACCACCGCTTATCAGTCCATCTCCACCGCCGCCTTGGCTGAAAGGTCCTCCATTACCGTTACCTGTGATTAAATCGTCTCTACCTTGGCCAAAGGGTCCACCATTATTGCCACCTGTGATTAAATCGTCTCTACCTTGGCCAAAGGGTCCACCACTGCTGCCCCCATTTATTAGTCCAGACTCAGTTCCAGCATTTCCAAAGGGCCCACCATTTTGACTTCCATATATAATACCGTTCCGATCGGTATTAACTGAAAATGGTCCTCCACTATTACTTTGTCTCATTTTTCTAGATTGTGCTTCTCCATAGGGTCCTCCGCTACTGCCACCGACAATCAGTCCATCTCCAACCTGATCTTGCTGACCTTTGTTAATCCCGAATGGTCCTCCGCTGTTGCTGCCGCTTATTAACCCTTCTCCACCTTGGCCATAGAGTCCTGAACTGCTACCACCCACAATCAGTCCATCTCCAACCTGATCTTGCTGACCTTTGTTAATCCCGAATGGTCCTCCGTTGTTGCTGCCGCTTATTAACCCTTCTCCACCTTGGCCATAGAGTCCTGAACTGCTACCACCCACAATCAGTCCATCTCCAACCTGATCTTGCTGACCTTTGTTAATCCCGAATGGTCCTCCGTTGTTGCTGCCGCTTATTAACCCTTCTCCACCTTGGCCATAGAGTCCTGAACTGCTACCACCCACAATCAGTCCATCTCCAACCTGATCTTGCTGACCTTTGTTAATCCCGAATGGTCCTCCGCTGTTGCTGCCGCTTATTAACCCTTCTCCACCTTGGCCATAGAGTCCGGTATTGCTACCACCGGCAATCAGTCCATCACCAGCCTGACCTTGATGATCGATATTAGTCCTGAATGGTCCTCCACTATTGCTGCCTCTTATTAATCCTTGTTTACCTTGACCAAATGGTCCTCCAATCGATCCTCGACTGCCACCCCCGACAATAAGCCCATCACCAGCCTGATTTCCCATCGGCGATCCATACTGGTCTTGCTGATTGGTGTTAATCCAGAATGGTCCTCCACTGTTGCTGCCCCTTATCAATCCATCTCTGCCTTTGCCAAATGGTCCACGACTGCCACCCCCGACAATCAGTCCATCACCAGCCTGATTTCCCATCGGCGATCCATATTGGTCTTGCTGATAGGTGTTTATCCAAAATGGTCCTCCACTGTTGCTGCCCCTTATCAATCCATCTCTGCCTTGGCCAAATGGTCCTCGACTGCCACCCCCGGCAATCAGTCCATCACCAGCCTGATATTCAAAAGGTGATCCATATTGATCTTGCTGATAGTTGTTAATCCAGAATGGTCCTCCACTATTGCTGCCTCTTATCAATCCAACTCTGCCTTGGCCAAACGGTCCTCCTGTATTGCTGTTGCTTATATAGCCACCATTGTAGTCATCATAAGAGCCGCCATATAAACTACGATGTTGTGCCTGAGTCGCGACTGTCATGAGCAGCATCAAGGTCCACAGATGTCTCATCTCGACGCTTAACAAATTTATACTAATCGCCGCATGAATAAACAAGTCAACAAATTGCCTCTGTCGTTTTTGCCATAGAAGCGTCAATGGGAATTGGATACGTTCAGCAGCATATTTTGATTTATGATCACAAACTGAAAAATGTTTATTACGTGCTTAACATACTTATTAAAGTGTCACTTTTCTCTCTTCCCACTCAAAAATCTATATGTCTGTGTTTACTGATCCGAGATTACTATTCACTATCATCTGCTGAACTTGTCCAATGTCAGTGCTAAGTGAGATGATTTCAGCAGCTTCTCTATTTTTGATTTGAGCTGCGTTGACTGAGCTTTGAGGTCAATTGTGTAATATCAGAGCAATTGTATATATTCTGTTCGGGGGTTTATTTACCTATAGAGCTTTTGGTAAAAATTAACCCAACTGAACTTCTCTCGCGGCACACCAAGCAAAAACAAAATGAGTTTTCATGTGTTATAAGCAAAATTTAAACTATTCATCAATTTGTAAATATATCTAATACATATTGCAAATAAAATTTGTATCTACAAATTAAAGCAAAAGATACATATTTATAATAATACGATTCTGTAAAGATTTTTTTATTCATTTATAAAAGAGAAGATTCACAAGTAAATTCTGATTTCTAATCTTTAACAGCTTAAGTGAAAATGAACCATTATCTCTTCTATTGTTTGCTTAATTATCGAATCAAATGAAAATAAACAATTAACTGTTTCAGGGTTAGGGTATAGGCAAACGTTATCGATTAATTATCGAACCAATCTAACTTTGATAGTTTGCATCCCTCGTCATGCGAAAGTTTCGCCGATAGACTTGACGTTTGTTTAGGATTCGAATCTAATTTTATCAAATTGCATTTTCTTCGAATGTCAAAGCTCTCTCTGTGTACAGAAATGAGTGATACGTGGCCAAATACGAAAAGCGTTCCACTCAACAGATCTCAGTTGTCAACATGGCGCTGCCAGTTCTTTGCCTTGCCAAAAAATGAACTGGCCCAAAATATTTGCACAATGTTTGATCCCATTGCTGTCAGCTTGCGCGATAGTCAGGAGTTGGTTATACACGGTAAGGAGCACCATGAGTTGAACAACCTAAGCACGGGCACGGTTGGTGGTCCACATTGGATCTGCACCGGTCTCGATCTGCTGCGTATGGGCATGCGCAAGGATTGCGAACTATCCGCCTCATACTTGTTCTACTGGCATAAGCTGGAACGGTGTAATTATTTTCTGAACACGGTTGCGGAATTGCTGGCGTGTTGTGAGCCCTTGGATGGCCGCACATTTCAGTATTTGTTGAAAAATGCGGTGCCCGATGCAGGAAATTGGCAAATGTTTGTCAATCTCATCAAGAAATATGGTGTTATGCCAAAGGAGTACTATAGAGTGAGCTGGTCATCGGTATGCACCCGGCACTTGAACATGATACTTAAAAGCAAGGTAAGGAAATGATTGGCTGATTGAGGTGTTGACCACCAAAAATCAATATTAATCTCTTCCAGCTACATGAGTATTGCGGTCGAATGCATGCCGAGTTCACCTTCGCTCAGGATAGCCTTAAACTGTACCAGATGATTGGGAAAATGATGGAGGAACTGTACAAGGTAATCAGCATTTGCCTTGGTACACCATCGATGAATTTCAACTGGCCATTAGATGATAAGGGAAAGCAACTAGATGTTACTCCACAGAGTTTCTATCAGCATTTTATAGCTTGCAACTATGCAATCGATGCCCAAATTTGCTTGGGTCATGATCCGCGTCTCAGTTCCGTGTACCAAAAAAACTACCGCATCGCGCACAGTTCAAATATGATTAGGGGACTGCAGCAGAGCTACAACAATCAGCCCATGGAGGTGCTGATCCAGATCATTGTGGACTCTCTCATCGCTGGGTCAGCTGTTTGGCTCGCCTGCGATCTGCAGTCTACATTTTATGACAAAGCCGAAATAATCAGTCTGAAGACGCACAATTTCGAGCAGGTCTTTGGACTATCCGTGAATACGGATCTCAACAAAGCCCAGCGCATGCTCTACAACGCAACGTGTCGCAATAAAGTGCTGCTCCTCTCCAGCATCACATTGGATGCAATGAAGCAACCATTGCAGTTTACCACAAAACACACAGTTACCAAAACGGTGTCATGCACAGGCGGTCTGCAACTGTCAGTGGCAGACATGGAAGAAGATGGTCCGAAGCGAAGGGCGAACAACAGTGGCAAGACCACCGTGCTGAATATCGATTGGCTGAAGGAGTACGCCTTCGAGATAGTCATCGATTCACGCTTTGTGCCGCCAGGCGTGATGCACGCGGTGAAAACTCAGCCCAGCGTGGTGCTACCCCTTTGGGACCCAATGGGCGCGCTGCTCACTTGATGAGCGATGAGTCCCCCATGACAGTATCTGCCCCACAGGGTTGCAGCGCCAGCTCATCAATTGTAGCAAGTGAAAAGAGCATTTTTATTGACTGGGCTTTAACTGCTTTTTTGCAAAGTGGTTCAGTCTAAATCTCAAAATGATTGCAATATATAAAATATATAAACTAATATATCAAAGTTTATAAACTGCCTCAAAAGTACATTTTTATTTGTATAGCCATATTAATATTTTCGAAACACAAATTTTAAATTTTTCCTAAGACGGTTTCACAAAATGTTTTCCAGATTTAAAAGACTGCTGAAATTGTTTGTTGTTCGCTAAGTTTTGGGAAAATAGACTTACGTGCCTGAGATGTCTAATTAGGCATTAAGGAGTGGGAAATGCGGAGGAGGGGCAAGCTTGACAACGATTTTAAACTTAAGGGATTTACGCTGAATATTTTTAAATTTTTTTTAAAGAGAAAGAACAAAAAATTGTGTTTCGTTTTAAGACGTCTGTTTTTATTCTATTATAATTTTTGACAACAATTACAGAGGATGTGTTTACTACCACTTCTCATAGCCCTTGCCTATGTAAGGAAAGTTACCGTTATAGTTTCGACCAGAGCCATAGTAGGGAATGGGCTGTTGGTAATATTGCGTTGGTGGTATCAGCACTGGTTGCACCACCACCCGTGGTTCCAAAAGCTTCTTCAGAAGAAAACGTGGCTTACGTATCTGGTTAGTCTGCGATGATGCGGTGGCGCCACCCTCTCGATTGTCGGTAATTGCATCAGCATGGCCGCCAAAATCTGGTGAAGCATCAACTGCATTGCGGTTATCAGGAAATGCCAGAACCAAGCCAACAGTAAGGCTACCCAATAATAGATATGCAACGAACTTCATTCTGTAAACAGCAGAAATGTAACTGATCTCAACAACCAGCCGACAGGCTCTTAAATGGCAAAAATTACAGGTAACAATTCAGGAAGAACTACCTGAAAAACATCTGCAGAGGATTTGCGTTAAAATTTGCTATTTCGTGGAAGGATTTATGACACTTTTAAATCCGCATTAGGGACTTGGGTAAGTACGTTTTTGGAATGCTTCAAACTTATTTTATTATATACATATATAATTGTCATGTTTCCCTTACCCAACACAAGCGCCTCAATATTGAAAATATATATGTTTTTGTGTATGTGTTTTTTTTTGGCATGCTAATCCTTACATTTAAAATGGTGGTGCTGGGATACCCTCTGGAGGTGCTGGTACTCCCTCTGGCGGCTGTGGTAAACCTGGTGGTGGTGCTGGCATTTGGCGACGTTGCTGGAATAATAAATAATTTAATAAGTAAATAGTACAAATTATTTGAAGTACTAGACAATTCCCTGAAGCTTTGATTAGATTTTGTGTGGAATTGAGTTTTAAAATGATTGGAATAAATTACAAAAGCCATTAAAAAATGAGTGAGTAATCAAGATTTGGCTTTTGCGTTTTTGGAATATGCTTTTATATAGTTTTTATTACTCGTATTTTTATAATTGTTGTTCTATATGAATACAATATTAATGGTATTACATAGGAGGAATTGGAAGACCTATAGGCGGCATTGGCAGGCCCTGAGGTAACTGACGCCGTTGCTGTGAATTAGAAATTTGTGATCAAGTGGAAAAGCTATTATCCTAGTCATATAATAGATTTTAGACGTGGACCACTCATAAAGTTCTTGTATCCTTTTCCTTCTAACAAAATGCTAGCATTTCTTTTTGTTTCTTTTTTTGGATACTTTACTTACTCTAAAATGTTGTGGTTCATCGTTTGTCATGTGCTGCATGGCATGTTCCGGCTCATTGTTCATCTTCATGACATTACGACGAGACTGTAGCAAAACAAAATAATAAGAGCAAACTTCAGATCCCAGCACTCCCAAGGACATCAATCGAAACTTACTCTTAAATGTGGTACTGATAGCTCTTGCTCGTTGTTCAAATTGCCGGATCCGCTCTTAAGTCCGTTGAGGGCATGGCGCCGTGCCTAGAATAAGTAGTCATTTACAAAATCCCGTCATTAAATACTTATAGCCCTACAAGCGTCGCTTCTCCAATTCCTCATCATTAACGTTTAATTGGCGACGCAAATAACATCTAACTTTAAAATATTAAAAATCTCACAAGTGACTTACTCTGTTTAAAAGAAACATGGCATCCTGCTCCTGCAACGAAAAGTTTTTTTGAATATTTTAAATGTTATGCGGGTATTTCGGCTAGCTTACCTCCAAGCCTTTCATACCGCCCCCGCGACGCCCGTCCACGCCCAAAAATGCCAAAGCCACCACGTAAATAAACACAACAATGAATAAAAGTAGGTTCATTTTCAGTTTGTCACGTCGCCTTCAATAAAATCGAGAATGAGAAAGATCCACCAGCGAATATTTCACACTGCTGGCCTGCAGTCTGTGATGCAGCATCTTTTATACGTTTCATTTTGACTTGCCCCATGGGCATTTGGGGAGGTTGTTTAATTGGCTTGTTAAACGTTATCGGAAATCTTGTAAAATGACAAGCTTACCAAATAATTGTTGCTCGATACGCATCGCACAGGGGCAACAATTAAATTGTTTATTCAATCAAAGTTATTAGCAGCTGCCAAATGACATATAGCTAGATTTGCATCTTTAAGATACACGAAATGCACAGCAATATATATTTATATATATATATCTGTCAATGTCGCAAAAATTCAATTTTGACAGCATTTATTCGTTAATTCAGGAAGCAAAATTGTGCATTATGTGAATGCAACAATTTAATTTGATTTTATGAATGATTTATTCAATCCATATTTAAATATATATATTTATAAAAGAAGTAAAAAGCATTCTATAGTTTTGTGGAAAAGATAAAATTTCTGACCCCATAAAAAATATTTATTCTTGATCTTGATCAACAGCCAAGTCGATCTAGCCATAACGCACAATTAAATTTACGGGTAATTTAACATTTTATATGAACATAGAAAATTAGTAATTATCCTGTTAAAATGATCAGAAATGTGATTACAAAATTTTAGCAATCATACCAAGCTACATTAAATGTGTTGTACTAATTAAAATATTCATTGTTGTCTAAAATTCTCGCACTGTGCTACATGCAACTCGGACACTTTGACAAGATTCGTTGAGGCATTGCTCTTTACACGCTATTCTTTCTCATATCCGGCACTAAGCACGCCACAATGGGTTCACGTTCACGTTTAGCACAGCTTTGCATAATTTTAAAATTATAACAAGCTTTGATGTTGACGTGGCCAAAAAGGCAAAGGGCCCAAACTGCGTGTTGTCTCTGTTGCCTCTTTGTCTCCATCTCCATCTCCGCCCTCATCTCCGACTGCGTGTCTGTTGTCAGCCCAAGTCAAATAGATGTGCTGGCGACAAAACAGAAATTGTTGAGGAAAGAGCACAAAATAAATAAGCGCACTTTTTTCTCATTTCCGTTGCTTACTTTGACGTGTTTAGTTTTTGATGTGCACATTGCGTTGGGAGTGGGGAAGGGGTACTACAGCAGCAGCAGCAGCAGCAGCAGCAAAGGCTGATGATTAAATTCATTGCCAATGTGGACAACGACGCTGGCTCAGCATTGGCTCTCTATTCTCCGTATGTTGTCTGCATCTTAGAAGCGCTCGCTCTTTTACTCTCTATCTATCTCGCTCTCTCTATCCCTCTGTTACTCTGGGTCTCACACTCGCTCTCTCACTGTTGCTCCTGCGGGCTTCGTTGCTGTCTCTGTGTGTAAACTTTTCTCATTAGAAAACTTTTACTATTTCCGCTACTCAACGCCAAACGCAAACAACAACCGAACAGCAGCAACGGCAACGACAAAATACAACAAAAACAATATAATAATAAAACGTAAAATAAAATAAAATTAAAATAAAATATATAAAAAAAAAGCAAGAAAATAGGAGACAAAAGTAAATGTGCTGTAAATAAAATTTGGTGTGCGTAAGTGCTTGAATTGACATTGTTTCAGTGCCTAAGCAAATCTTAAATGTTGCACAATTTTAGCAAACAACAAAAGACTTTGGCAACGCTCAGATCTGAGTGGGTCTTACTTGATTTTATTATGTCTTAAAAGATGGAATGATGGATGATGGCGAAAATGTCATAGTCGCCGTTTGAAAATCAATAAATCAGCACTTAGCGCTGTACCTTTACCTCAGTTTTCAATTGAATCAGATTTTGTTATTTGATTTCGCCGTGCTTTCTTCCTGTTTCCTGTGACTTGCAGTCCGCATTTCCTTCAAGTGCCTCGCATTTGCTCTAATTTGATTTTGAGCAAGCTGCTCCTTATGCGATTCTATTGCCGCCTGTCAGTTGCTTGAAATGTGCAAATAAGCCAGTGCTTATTGATTTAAGGCAACGAAAGATGTCTTTGATATATATATATATATATATAGATCTACATATATGTAATTAAATTGCACTCCTGCTAAAAATGTTAGCGGAGAGACGATAAATTTCTGGAGCTGACTAAAGCAGCATTCTAAATAGCTCTTACAAGACGAAGCAATGCATTTTAATCTATTAAATTTTCACCATCATTTCTTATTTGCTAAAAGTGCTGAAAAATCTCGTTAAATTATTTAGTAGGTGGAGGTTTAATTTTCGAAATTGCATTTTCTCAATTTTCATAGCCATTTACACAGCCAACAGAAATGAATGCAATTTTTGTGTGCAACTGCAAGAGTGCAGTGCAGTGCAGTGCAGTAAGGACTTAAGCCCAAATGCCCTTTGTAAAGGATATTTATGGAAATATACATAAATGCAATTACAACACGCTCCATTAGCAGCCTACTACTGTATATAGTACCATTTAATGTGCCACAAGCATTACGGGAACGGGGGCTGCCAATTGGCAAAGTGGCTCAGCCATGAAATTTTCAGCACTTTGGCCTAATGCTAAACATAAACCAGGGAATACGCTATCTATATCTCACAATCTTACTCTTTCGTACCCTATCCCCCGCTCCATCTAAATTGAACTCGCCAGGGGTGTGTGTGTGTGTGTGTGTGTGTGTGTATGTGTCAAGGCAATTGAAATGTGTTTTAGTTGTCACTACTAAATAGTCACACACGGAATGCTTGTGTTACTCGTACTGACTCGATTGGCCAACAACATCACGTGTCCCTGGCCAAAACGGATTGCCCCGGCAAGCCTCACGAACCGGATAATGATCAACGAACTGTATACGTTTCCGCAATCGTAGTCAAATCGACAAACATGCACACAAAGTGCAACGGTTGCTGATGCCTCTGATGCCGATTCAAATGTTGAATGCTGAATGTTGAATGCAGTACGCTGCTGGCTCCTGCTGCTGGCTCCTGCTGCTGGCTCCTGCTACTGGCTCCTGCTACTGCTGCTGTCGTAACCAAAGAGCCTCAGCCCAAGCAGCTTAAGCTGCTCGACTGGCAGCCATCAAGCCCCACCCTGCCTCCTACCACCTAAGCCACCAATGCCCATCTGGGGTGTAAACACCCTTCGCTCGAATGTTTTGCATTATTGATAAACTGCTGCTCGTCGTCGTCGCCGTCGTCTTCGTGGCAAGAAATAAAGCAGAGCCAAAGAATATTTATGACACTTGCCATGCTCCAACAAACTGTGTAAAAAATATATATACAAAAATAGTTGTATATGCAGCTAACTGTTGGGCACGCCCCTAAAGCGAAACGTGTCATGCATTAAGCGCCAGAACGTGTGAAGCAACCCTTTGATACCCTTGCCAACGGGTATTTCCAGATACCTACTTACCCATATATATGTATATATATATATGTCTTGTAGGCCTTCGATATTTACATTTGCTAATTTACATAAAATAAATTAAAATTTTAAAATGTTATATCTATATAAATTGGAGCAGGCATGATGAAATCAAATATAAGATTGGAATTATATATTTGTAGCACACGAAGTGTATTGAAACTGTGACTCTCGCTCTCTTCGAATTGGGTATTATCTTTGCTCTTCAGACTAGCTACATTTGAGGCACTTTCGCAATTGGTGTTACGGAAAAAACTAGGCGGCAATGAAGCGTTTAACGGTGGCAATGCACAAAAGTGCAAAAATTATAGAACTACTGCAAGTTGTAGACGACCGAAGCTGTGCAAAAAGCATTTTTTTTTTTTTGACAGACCAATTCAGCTCCGTCTTCCGAATGCGCAAACAGTGTGTGCAAAAAATTTGTTCACGTTTCGCTGTAATTGCATTTGCTTTGTTGTTACTCAGTAAAAAATAAAAAAAAAAAAAAATAATGGGAAAAACGACAGAAAGCTATAGGAACAGGCACAAAGAGACCAAGGATTGACAAAATATCAAACGAGAGGGGGAGGCATTAGCAGTGGGCGTGGCCGTTGCGTCTGTCTGGCAACGCACACACATCACGTAGAGCATTTGTCATCGCCACTAAAACTTCACAAATTTGGCTTGCGAATCCTTGTGCAACTTTTTACTGACTGCCAGACGGTCCAAAATTATGTTGGCCGAATTGATGGCTTGATGGCCGGAGTCCGGCATTTTCAGCTCTTCGTAATGTATTCCGCTTTATTTGTGATTAATTACAGCGTTTAAAAGCACATTAATATGCACTGCAAATTTTATTAACACACAGCGAGTGTGAAAGTACATAATAAATGTATTTTCGTTAAAGCGTTTTCCGTATTTATTTAAATATCAGTTGACTTAATTGCATTACATACAAATATGTACACAATGTACATGGGAAGGATGTAAAAAAACGAAGGTATCCGAAACGCTCCTTCTTGTCAACTTTGTTAACCATGTATTGTGAAGAAACTGAATAAATAAAAAACGGAACGAAAAAAAAGGCAGTCACGACGAATTAGGCATCAGGATAAACACGCCAAATATGATTCTTTCCGATATCTGCTGAGCATAGGGGGCATCTGTTATCGTTGACTAAAAACTCTTCACAAAATACGTGCCCGCAGCCCAAGGAGACGAAACGATGATGGACGCTGCACCTAGACATTCCGCCTTTAAATTGCCTCCTGGAAACCAGGAGTTCCGAATGCTTCTGTATCTCTTTGTCCAGGGCAATCTGCCAGATTTTTATGACATCATCTTGTCCTGTCAATTGAGAGACTACCTGCTCGCCCATCCTTTCGACTAGCATTAAAGCCTTCGTCTCTATGTGCAAGGCATCTCTTTTAATACTTTCCACTTGGGTCTTCAAATCATTCTCTTGGACGTTCTGCTTCAATTCATTGATCTCCTTGATAATTTCCATTTTTTGTTTGCGGAGTGCAGTATTTTGTTGTGTCAATGACAATTGTTTTTTTGGAGGTGTATCCATTTTCAGGAGTTCGGCTACCAGTATTACATATACCTAAGAAACTTTTTTTAATAAAATGAAATAAAAAAAAAAAAAAAAATACTTACAGCTAGCTCTACTCGTATCGAACGTAATATTTTTGTAACACAAATTTACGACCGGTTGGTAGTTTCCGAAATTACCCAGCCTACTACGACATAAGACTCAAGTAAGAAATATAAATATTGTTATGAATTATACATTTAATCAGATAAGAAAAAGCAATTTTACAAGATTAATTACCACAATAGGTAAAAAAAAAAATGAGAATTTTAAGATTCATATTCTATTTTTTGCTGGAATATTCGGTGACCACATGGGCGCCATCATCATAACGATATCCCAAACCATTGTAAATGACATAGGTCCAATAGTGCAGGGTGTCACCCAAATTCAATACTGTCTCACGATCTCTAAATGTCCAGCGTCCATTTTTTGCCCTTGGTATATCACGCGCCCAGGTGCCGGCCTCTAGTCCATCAAACTCTTCGTTCAGCTTGCCGTGAAAGGCAAAAAGTGTGATGCCCTCCTCATGCGGAATGGATATCTCAAATCCCTTGGGATAAAACACACGCACTTGTGCCTCAGGCACCTCGTAGGCCAGACAGATCGTCAGAACTGTCAGTAGAGATGCGCAGCTCAAATAAAAATGCATGTTTTGCTCCGGTGAGACGACGTTGCTAAATGCGTAATATAAGCAGCTTTTGACATTTGAGGTTCGTCTATGGAGCAAAGCAAACTGATATCGCAAGCTTTAGAATGGAAATGAATTATGCATATATTAATATATACATCATTTTAAGCTCCGTAAGCTCCATCGCCCTTGACTAACCCCATTTCACAATAGAAACGCAGATTAAAGCTAATTCCAAAGGAAATGCTGCTGATAATAAAAAAAAAAATAGAAAAAAAAAACACCGAAATGCATATTACAAAGTCATTCGTTTGGTCTGTGACCAGAAAACTATCTGGTTAATATCATTTATTGAATTCACATCTTTAGCCGTACACTCTATGGATGATACTGTCCGTTATCGATCTCACTGTGCTCCGATTGTGCCGCCAGCGCCAAGCGTTGTGCCTCCTGCTGTCGCCCAATAGCCGCATGCTCCGCAGCGATGCGATCGAAGGCATTCAAATGCTTTTGCGTTGCATGAATAACAGCAGCGCTGTTTTGGGGAGCGGCTGCGGTATGTGGCTGCGAAACAATTGAAAAAGCAAGTTAAGTAAAAATATTACATAATTTGCACAATGTGCAATTACTAGAGATTGACGCGTGATTAATTATTCAATTAAACTCGAATACAGCATTGTATTTAACTTTTCCGTTTTTAAATTAATAATTAAAGCTTATATCAAATTACAAGAGTAATTACCACATCAAACATTTTTTAGAATTTTAAATTACTTTCAATTAAATTAAAGTTTTTTACGAATTGCAGATAATTATTGAGCCATTTATTTTGGTAAGTAAGAAATGTATTAACTATATTTATTCACTTCAAATCCATCAATTAATCAATTTTTTAGAATTTTAAATTACTTTCAATTAAATTAAAGTTTTTTACGAATTGCAGATAATTATTAAGTCATTTATTTTGGTAAGTAAGAAATGTATTAACTATATTTATTCACTTCAAATCCAACAATTAAGTTAGTTAAATTTAATGTTGTATCGCGATTCACTTTTAGCCTTTCAACTAACTTTACCTAAATATTCTTATATTGGATCACATCCACTGAACTCATTGTAATTTGGTTTATATTATCACGCACCCATCTCTAAGCCATACTCACCGCTTGGCCATGTATGTGTTGACTGGCGTGCTCTTGAGCAATACGATTGTAGTCCGCATAGTGCCGTTCTTTGGCTGCCTTGACGGCTGCGCTGTCTTCCAACTTATGACTCAGCTGCGGATGGAAGCCATTCTCGTCGGCAACATATTGCACGGTGCGCACCTGGTTGCTGGGATCCACATAGGAGAAGGCGCCGCGTATAACGCCAGAGCCATCGGAGACCTCCGTATGCTGGCGATCGGCATGACCAGGTGCCCGTCCCGCCTGATAGCTAAACACATAGGGACTCGCGTGTGCATGTGGCACTGGAGTGGTGGGTAAATGCAGATGCGACACATCCGCCCGCGTGGCGCCCAATGCACAAGCGACGACCTTGCCACAAGAAAGCGGAAATATTGTTGTCTATGTTCTGTCCATCAATGTATTACCAGGGTGCTTACCAAGATGAGAAGTTGCTTCATCATAAATATATATTTTTTCTTAAATTCGTATGCCTCGCAGTTGAACGCCGTTTGGAAACTGAAACCTGAAACGAAATTCGTCAGTTGTAGTCTTCAAAACTGAAAAAAAAATAAAAACAAAAAAACTGGTCTTGGACGCTGTATTAGCTTTAAGTTTCGCGACGATCGAAGCTTTAAAGTCGAAACTTGTTTTGTTTTTCAATTTTGCATTCACGAACAAGGCAATCAAATCTTAATGATTTATTATTTTTTGTTTTTATTTAGTAAAAAATGGCCTGTTCATTGAGCTTTACTTAGAGGAAGTATTATGCTAAAATCAATTTAGCAATCTTGACTTTTCAATTTCAAGTGTGCTTCCACAAATCTTTTAAAGTTTGTTTTTTTTGTATTTATATATTTTTTTAAAAAATGCAATTAATGTGCTTAAAGTGCTAATTAGAGAAAGAGAAATTACAGATTATTAAGTATGTATTTAAATTTGAATATAATTATCTTTTGATTATGCGGTTTTCTCGATATTTGTAGAATGAATAACAAAGAGAGAAATTACTGTTTATTAAGTTTAGCATTATATTAAGATGTACTCAAACTAATATTAAATAATGCACATAAAGCTACATTAAAAAATTATATTTTATTAATTGTTTTTAACAAGTCTCATTCGTAAATTAAACAAAATTACAACTTATAAAATGCTGCAATTAATATTTTTGTCAAACATGGAAAGTTTTTACAATATATACACAGATTTTTAAAACTTGATTCGGGTTATAATAATACTTTCCAAAAAAAATAAGTATTTCTTTTTATCAGGTAAGGGATAAAGTTGAATGAATCTTTTAAAAATTAATTTTCGTAAAAAAAAACTGATGTGAAAAAATATTTAAGCATTAAAATTTATGGCTTAACATGATTGGATATTTATTACAAGCTATAAACTGTATTCAGACCAACTGGCGTACATTTGCTTTATATAGAAATAACATATAAATATATAGGCTTAAATGCAATACATTTTAACTGCTTGTGTGCACTTGAAAGCAAATAGGCCCTAATTAAGTGGGTCAAGATTAGGCATCGTACGCAATAACCAGTCGCGGTAGGCTGTGACATAGGTATAAACGCCGGGATATTGTGCATTGGCACATCCTAAGCCCCAGGACACAATGCCGATCAGTTTGAACCGACCATTAATGTGGGTGACCAGCGGACCACCTGAATCACCCATGCAGCTATCCCGTTCTCCCAGCCCGGACTTGCTGCCCGCACAGATCATGGTGTTGGTCACGGTGCCGGCGCCAAAATAGTTATTCGCACAAGTCATCCGATCAAGCTCTACGATGCCCGTGTAATGGAGACGCGGCGCCGGCGTCAGCTGATCCACATCCGTTGAGCCCCAGCCACTGACAAAGAGCGGCGCCATTGCCGGCACTTTATCCACGGGCGCCACTATCTCAATGGGCTGTATGGTGGGGCCAAATGTGAGCGGCTGCTGGAGCAGCAGCAAGGCGATATCGTTATTCAGGAACGTTGGCGCATTGAATTGCTCGTGTGGAATAATTTGACGAACACGCACGTAGCTGCCTCCACTTGACCACAGAGTGGAACCAGCACGTATGGCATACTTCGTTGGATCAGTTGACTCGGGCAGACAATGGGCGGCGGTGAGGATAATACTGGGCGATAATATGCTTCCGCCACATCGGTGACGTCCTTTCAATTGTAGCGAGACCTGGTGCGGAAAGTGTTCGATTTTTGTCTCCCAGCCGCCTACAATGCGACCATCCTGTGGTCCTGGCTGCGCTATTAGTTCCTGTTCCTGCGCGGCAGCAAGCGTAAGGGAGGCGATGAGGAAGAGGATTTTCAATGGAATGCGCTGCATGATGATCTCCAAATAGCTGACTACCCAGACAGCATTTTGCTGTCAAGTTTTATAGGCAAGCCACGCAAAGATATCTATGCGCTTATCGCACATTTTTCTTTTCGTGTGTTTGCCCACCAGTCAAGGGCTGACCTCCAGGCAGGTATTAACCTCCGGCGAAGTTACAGCTGTGCAATTTATGAATATATATGAGTTGCTTGTAGATAGGAGTGGGCGAGGCGGGGTAAGTGAGGGGAAGTGCTAATGTCATCTAATGTCTGGGCTTTTGCTCTTCCAATCATCTTTCCATCGCCGTCACCTGTTCCTTGAGGTAATCCAAATGATTAACGCTGTCTTCCATCACATCGTATTGGTAGCCCACATGCTGCAGAATGAGTGACATTTTCTGCAGATTCTGGTTGCTGTAATCCGATACGACATCGACTTGAGTAAAGTTTTTCAATGTCTGGTGCATGATCTGCGCAGCAAGAGATTAATTAAATATCAATAAATATTTTACATTTTTTGCATGAACTTTTTCGCACCTCATTTGTTTTGGAGCCACGCACCACTTGCCTGGCTACCGAGCCCAAATTATTGACATTCACGCCAACGCGGGCGCACAGACGCTTCTTGGAGTCATCAAATAAATGCCGTGCACTTGAACTAGATGCTGATGCCATTTTATAAACTTAATTCTTTAACAATGTTTACAGATTTTCACACAATTGTCTCAGTAAACAAAAAAGCCAAGGTGACAGCTGACAGCTGAGTTGCGTAGCAATCAGCTTTCAAGCGTATGCTAAAAGCGTTGCCAGACTTGACAAAATACATTTACCAACACTAATTTAATTTGAATTAATTTTTAAATCCTGGCAGATAGTAAAATTAAAAGAAAAGATTACACACTGCTTTATTATTTTATTTTAGCCAAGGAACCTTTGCTTACGTCTAAAGCAATGACCAACTCGTGGCTTTACGTCTTGACAGCGATTATTCCAAGCCACCCAGGCGGAGAATCCCTGTTGTTGCCTGATATACTTGGCGCAAGCAATCGAATACCTGATGTCATCGTTGATTAAGAGGTGGCATGGCAATCGACACAAATCCGTTGACGGTCGTCCATCCGCCGGCTTGCACCAGTAGCGATCGTTAATTTGAAACAAGCCCCAGTCCACAGAACCATCCACATTCGATGGATTGATGGCCTTCGAATTGAATGAGCTTTCTCCCTCGACGAGGCACAACCAATCCGATAGTTCGCCATAGGGTACTCCATAGCGATAAAGTTGCCGCGCCAGACTACATTTGCCCACTTGGCGTGCTCTAATCTTTGTCGCACTTAGAACAATTATTAAGGACAGCAGCCACTGGCTGATCTGCAACATTTGTAGCATCTTCTTTAACTATGAATGGCTTTAAGATTTTAAGCTAGGCTTTTATAGTATTTCGGCCAAACAAATTTTGAATAGCTGATACAATTATTTATTACAAGCACCCACTTTAAACAACTTTCAAGTGGACCCCATACTTGAACATAAATTAAGTACACTACCCTACAGAAATCTGACATTTTTTGGATATAAATAAAATCTTTGTTTCTATTTTCCAAAGCTCAGCTTTTAACTCCAACGCTGATTTGTTTAGCGAAAAGTGTTCAATATTCAGCCGAGTTTTGAAATAATAAACACAATCAGTTTCACTTTCAAATCATTGTTTAATACGATTTATTTGTTTACACTTTTGCTTTTCGTTCTCTTTGGGTATTATTTAACAATGTGAAGGGGGCCTCTTGAAAGTTGTCGGCGCCGTGTTCGCTCCTAAAGTGAAGAACACTTGTCCAAATAAAACAATCGTAAATGTCGTTCAACTTGGAATCAAGTTTTTATTTATGCAAAATTGTATATATATATTTATATACACGTAAAAAAATACAAAAGATTAACATATTGTTCACTGCCGAAAGTTAATTGTAATCATTTTATCAACTCCCGTTTTTGTTCCCCAATTTCTCTTTATGAGATTTATAATATGTAAATGTTGATATAGGGGTATGGCAAATTTGATGCTGATCAAGAATATATACATATGTGTATGAACTATATGAAATTGAAGGTGTAACAAATCCATTTCGCAAGTGTAACTTAGAACTAATATACTTTTGGCAGCTCCTGCACTGCCATCAGTTCGTCTTGTGTCTGCTCGGCTGGTGCTCGATAGCCGCTCTTGGGCAAATACTGTTGCTTCCTGGACAGCGGACGCAGCACAATGTGCGCCACACAGGTGCAAATGGCTGCAATGGCAATATATTTGAAACTCTCGCGACCACCCAATCGCTTAAACATAATGCCGCCAATCAGTGAGCCAATCGAGAAACCCAATCCATCATCCATGCCAGCCATTAGTCCCTGAACGGTGGCAGAGGTGCCGGGTGGAGCAACTGCCGATGCATATGCCACAATGCAGGTGTAGCAGAGGGCGTATGTAATGCCCTGAAAGAAGAGCTCCACGCCAACCAGATACCATGGATTCGGGATCCATGAAATGAGTGACAAGCGCACAGCATAGAAGAAGAAACACATGGACATGCAATGGATATAGCCAAGCTTCTTAATGATCTTGCCACTGTAGAAGAAGAAGGGCACCTCACCAGCCAGACACTCGGCCGCCACAACGAGTCCTTCGATAAGCTTAATCTGGTCCATGTAGCCCGTCTCCTCAGCGACCTGCTCCACATGCCAGAACATAAAGTATATGATGAAGGAATCAAAGATGCCAGCCATGGTGGCAAATAGAAGGAATGTTACAATCGGTGGCTGACGCACCAATTGCCATACATCCGTCCAAATAGACTCGGAGCCACCCAGCTTGGGTAGCTTTAGTTTGGACACACTAAACAAATCGAATACACTAAATACACCCATTATAATCAAGGCAGGCGTAAAACTTTTAACTGTGTCCGTTGTCCAGAGATTCACAACGATGCCAGCTAGCAAAGCTGTCACACCAAATCCAATAGTGCCCCAAACTCGCTGAGCACCATACTTGCTCTCCTCAGCCTCGCCAAGCAGATCAAAGCAGCAGGCATCCGATATGGAATTGGTCACATTAAATCCAATGGTGCCAATGAATAGCATGGTGACATATATCCAAAATTTGGCACTTCCAAAGATACAACTACCGATTGGTTGCAGTTGGCACGTAGTGGAATCGTTGTTCCAATAACTGTGCGAATTCAGCTCGGTGAGGCATATATAATAGCTTCCATTGTCATGCTGCAGATTGGAGCTTAAGTTCAGATCAGCTATCATCTGCGGCGCCAGAATTAAAGTATTGAATATAAAGTTATCCTGTCTGCACTCGGCTTGATGGGTTGCCTGGCAATAGTCTGGTGATGCATACAGCTCCGGCGGACAATGTATGGGCTCCTCTAACAGTGTAATTGCCCAAGTCTCACTGTTCTCGCCCAGCTCAATGGCATGCGAAGCAGTGGGCAGAAAATAGAAGCCGCCAAAGGCCAATGTCATAATCACAATTAGAGTAATAAAAATTAACTTGCGCAGGTTCTGTAATAGACATAAAGCACTTGAAAATATAAACACGTTTAGATTTAAATTCATTGAGCTCACCATAAAATAGTCAGCCAGAAAGCCAACAAGTGGCTTGGCCAACACATACATCACAGGTAACACAGCAGTTATATAGCCCATAATGTCTGGCGGGATGCCAATCTGCTTGCCGATCACTGCAAGTTGCGGCAATATGGGTCCCATTGCTGTTAGGTCAGTTATAAACAATGTTTATTTATTTTTAATAATAATTAGTAATTTTTTGCTTACGATATGATAAGATTTGTGTACTCGAATAAAAGTGAGAAATATAATGTGGAATATTATGACATAATCTAATTTAATAAGTCTCACAACTTACCCGCCATAAAGAAGAAAAAATGAGCCTTAATAGGAAGCAAGCGTTTATTAATAAACGCCATTGTCTCAAAAGTGTTTTATGTCAAATAATATGTACTATTTATATAGAATATGCCCATCAAGTGACAAATAATTTTACAATAGTATATCACAGTTTGATGACTCCATGCACTTGTAATCTTTATAGCTCAGTCTCGCTTGATAAGATCATTGTTTGTGCTTCGAACGTATTGCGATCTTCCGATCTCTGGAGCTCCTTCGCTTTAAAGTCTGCGAAGGTAAAAATATACAATAATTGTAATTAAAATGTTGTCAACCAAAAATGTTTATCTAATCTACAGACAGAGATAGATTGAGAGAAAGAACACTGTAAATATTGCGTTTATGCTTTCTCATCTTAATATAGTAATTTCCCCTTCAATTACCAAGATAAGTATTATGTGGGCAAACATATCTGTCAGCACGGCTAAAGGTGCAAATCTTATCTGAATCACGCATTTTTTTTATGGAACTTAACATTATCATTCGGTCTAATACTAAATATATTAAATGTCAACAGCTAAAGACAAAAATAAATAATAAAAATAAATAATAAATAATTGTAGAATCTAAAAGATTATTTAGAGTATCTGATGGATTCAAATATGCGCGCTCAAGTAACGAATATACAAAAATTTAAAGCTAATCACTTGTGATGTAAACGCATCTATAAATAAAGGCAGTATATGTACATCAAAACCGGTTAGATAGGTGTGTATATGTAAGTTATATATTCACAACAAACTTGACACAGAAAACTTAAAAACTGAACGCCTCGACATTGGCGGCAATTAATGTTGCCAAAAACAAAAAAAGATTACATTCGTGAGCCAATAATAAGATAGGTAACAAATAACGCCAGACTATGAGAAATCCTACGGCGAACTAAAGTCTCTGCAAATTGATGATTAATTGGTTAAATGGTTAACCATAAATTGAGATATAGCCTGCAGAGTTGTTAACAAAATGAAAAAACCCAAACCAAAAATTTGAGATCGGGGATTTTCTTAACTCGAATTCGCGTAAATCGCGAGACAACATCAAAAAGATAAGTCAATAAGCAAGTGTGAAGCCATATAAAGCTACGTAAAACTGAGCAAATATGAGAATTACAAGTTAGAATAACACGAGAACATCACTTGAGACTGCACTGGACGAGATCAAGTTGTGGGCGTTTTAATCGCCGCAAAGAGCGAACTCTGACTGATATTGTTAAATGCCGACAACTGAGCCGACGGAGCAAACGTTGTCTGCTGATAAGATTCATGAAGTGATAAGAACCAAATGCCAATAATAATACAATAATAGTTAGTTGCAATCGTGTTGGTAATGTACACAAATTTAAGACAAGAGGCGAACGGGAGAAGAAACTATTCAGTCTTACATGTAATGAAAAACGTTACATTTTGTGTTAATCATATTCTACAATAATTATTTTCTATTGTTTTTTCTACTATTATTTGGATAAGTTATTCCCTAAGATTTCCCCGTAACTCTCTCACTTCTCTATTTCTGTGCAATCAATCAAAACTAGAAATACCCAAAGCACCGCTTGACTCATCAGTTGTGCGTTATTTTTGGTTAATATGAATTCTCAGCCTGAAACGAGTTTTATTCGCTGCATCCGTCGCAGCTGACGACGTAAGCTTCAACGGCGGCTGTCGGTCAGTCGCCGCTGTTCGTCGGTCGCGTGAGGTCGGCTCAATCTCTGCGCTCTATAATCTATATATGTATATATAATTAAATACATTAATAAAAATACAAAGGGAGAGATAGACGTGTTGCATATAAATACATGAGTGTAAATATTGGTGGGCGTTTCGCTGATAGCGCTAATAATCTTGAGACTTGAACTAAATGACAAAATTTCTCATCAGTAAAATACAGTGCGCTTAAAATAATATTCGATTTAATATTCGAAATAATAACGCAATAATGCAATCGTTTACAAATATGTTTAAATTGTTATTTGCCTTGCTCTTATCATTATCTGCTTGTGCAGCTAATAAACCGATCGATGATGGCAAATGTAAGTTCCCAATTTCAGTATATTCAAAATATAAATTTTTTCGTAAAATAAAATTTACTGAGCAATCGAATATGAGTTGAGTGACTTAACACTTCAATCAAATGGATATTAATTTAAGTGAATGTTTAGAGGCGTGTTTCAAATCACCCTTAATAACTTACAGAGAAAAACTATATTTGTGACTTCAAAAATTAAAAAAATATTAAAGCTCATTAACTAAATTACTGTTTGTTGTAAATCTAGTCTTAAGCACATAATTAATGTGTTAAATTCAAGTGGTAAACAATTAAAAATATTAACTAATTTCGAACTTCAGAGTAAATCCCAAACTTGTTAATGTTTAAATGTTAATTTTTGAAAAAAAAAAGTTTTTTCTTCCAGCAGCTAGGCAATTTCCAAAAATAAAAAAGCCGCACCAGCTGACCTTCGCGTAAAGAAACATAAAAAACAAGAAATACAAGAGAATATTTCTTTTTTCATACACCGAAGCTTTCATACGCTTCGGGGAATCTCAAAGTCAGTCATTTAACTCAAAGACTTATAAATTAGTGAAAGTCTTCTACAAAGCAATCATCTAATTAACCAAATATGCTATGTAAAACAAACTTATATGCAGTTTGAAAGCTAATACTTAATTCAAGTTGAAAATATTATGTTTCAAAACGGGTTACAATTAAGTGTTTCTTATATATAAACACATAAAAAGTTAATTGTAATCAATAATTGTCTAAATTATCTATACTACGAATAAATTAGCAAGTTATAAACCGTCACTGTCTGTTCCGAACAGAAACCTGTCTTCAACCTGTCTCGTAATAAGTCAACCTTGACTGTGTGCTCCACTGCCCAAAAAAAAAACAAAAGACTGATATAAATTTCACATGATAACTTGAATAATTGCGATTTCTGCGTAATTATCATGATATCAGAGATTCCCAGATGCGAACAACTATGGCATTAAACCGGTTATGCAGGAAGGTTAATTTCGAATGCAAAACGCAGTTCCTAAAACTGCACGCAATAAACGAATAATTTACATGAGCCGCTTTCTGACCTTAAGCGAATAACCATTGGTTTCCCCTTCTGCTTCGATTGATTTCAGTGCGCGTTTGTGTGGTCGAATCTCGGGGAAATTATCGCAAGGCGCCGAAGTTTTGTCCCCTACTGCAGGCAACCAGTAACATTGAGTGCGTTGTTGGCGTGGACAATTTGGATTGTGTGCGTCGCATTCACAAGGGAACTGCTCACTTTGGTGTGTTCTCCTCCGAGGATTTGGTTGCCGCTCGCTGGGCAACTGCCAATATTTTGGTGGCCAGTGAGTTGCGTTCACATGAATCGCCATATGAGTATGAAATTGTTGCGGTTGTGAATAACGAGGCTAACATAAACTCAGTCCATGATCTGCATGGCGCCAGTCTATGTCATCCTGGCTACGGATTAAATAATCACTGGTCCGACGTGTTGGCCAATGTAAGTATATATATATCCAGTTACAATTGTAGGCATTTTCATATACTTATATGTATTTCTTTAGTATTTCGAGTCCGCCCTAGTGTCCAAGTCCTGCAATCCAGCGCTCACCTTGACGGAAGATCGTATTGCCGCCTCGTCAAAGTATTTTGGTCCCAGTTGCAAGGCTGGTCCCTGGGTGCCGGATCCCGAACAGGATCGCATACTTAAGGATCGTTATCCGTCATTATGTCAGATGTGCTATGATCCATACAACTGCGATGACACCGACAAGCACTGGGGCAGACGTGGCACACTTTATTGCCTGACGAGCGGCGGGGGCAGCGTCTCTTGGGCGCGCCTTGACGACACACGAAGTCACTTTGGCGTGAGTAGTCAATCAATAAATGTGTTCCTAGGCTAAATATACTGGTTTTTCAGCTGGCGGGATTGAAGGCCGAGGATGATCCTGCGAAATATAGCTATCTCTGTCCGGACGGTCACTTGCAACCCATCAATGTGACGCGACCTTGTATATGGGTCGCGAAGCCGTGGCCCGTGGTTGCCGCGCGTCGCTCGCATGCCGCTCAGGTGCAGCGTCTGGTCACTGGACTGACGCACGATGAAGCCGATAGTTGGCAGAATGCTTTGCTCAGTCTGCTGGAGACGTATCATGTGTTTACCGTGCCGCTGGACAATGTCATCTCTATCGATGACTATCTCGATCTGGCAATTGGTTTTCAGTCCGCCTATAGTTTTCCGGAATGTAATCCGCCACGTTCCATTGTCATGTGCAGCACATCCATAATTGAACATATTAAGTGCTCTTGGCTACAGGAGGCAGCAAAGGTGTATGGCGTGGAGCCAAATATTCAGTGCATACGCACAATAAACTTGGAGCAGTGCATGGATGACACCCGCTACAAGAGCGCCGATGTGCTAATGGTTGACCAGGAGAAGCGTGTAAAGGCGCAAAGGGATTACAATCTGACTCCGTTGCTCTATGAGTACGCCGAGGAAATGCACGATCGTTATGTGACTATTGCGCTGGTTCACAAGGACTCCAAATACAAAAACTTTGAAGATTTAAGGGGCTCGATGGCTTGCCTACCTAGCTATGAGGGCGCCGCTTATCTCTCGGTTCTGGAGACGATTGCGAATGTTACTGGTGCCGTGCGCTCACCGCACTCTTTCTTTCACCACTCCTCATGCCTGTGGAATCCACATCGTGGTCGCCAGTGTCCACCGGATTATCGGGGCGATGAGGGTGCGTTTCGTTGCCTCGCCGACGGCGCCGATGTGGCCTTCATCAGTTCGGATGTCTACAAGAAATATGTGAGCGGCAACTTAACATCCGACTGGCTCAAGCCGAAGATGCGTAAATCTTACCGCTTGCTGTGTCCGTTTGGAGGCATTGAGCGACACTCAAGGTTCGAGTACTGCTACCTGCACTGGACACCGCGTGGTCAGCTGATGACGCACAACTCGTCGCTGACACGCCACAATGAGATCTACAATTCGCTGCGAGACATGGATCTTTTGTTTGGCAAGAGATACAAAAGTGATGCGCGCCCATTTTCACTGTACGGCGTCTTTGATAGGCGCAACGATGTCTTGTTCCATGACAGTACGACGGCACTTTATGGCAAACATGAGCTGCAACGGGACGATGCCAAGCGCACCATGGAACACATCTACGAACGATACATGGCGCAGTATTACGCTGCCAAAGGCGTCGAGTATAGTGGAAGTTCCTTAACCAGTAGCAGCAGTAGTTGCTTTGTTTTGTTGCTGGCTGCTTGTGGTTTATGGATGCAGCAGCAGCGACGTCATCCATTTTAATTAATTGCACAAGCTCAACTTTATTTATTGTGATATTATTTTATATGTGCACATTATTAAAGCTAAATTTAGTTAGGAATCTCAAATATACAAAAACCTTCAGACAGAAACAAACAAATGTATAATGGTTCAAGTGTTGTGCAATGAGGTAAAATAAGGTAAGTACGCTGCTACTTAAAATCCATTTGACTCGTAAGCAAACAATTGTTTGTCAGTCTATTCAATTTTTAAAGTCAACGGTTTTATAAAAGTACAGTTATATCAGCAATTTTATTCATTACTGTATCATTATGAATTAAACTTACCAATAGCCGTATTTACGAACACTGCACATCAGCTGCTCATTGTGTTTTTGTTGCTATGTTACTTAAATGGTTTCTAAGGAAACACTCAAATTTGTCACAACGAATTTGCAATGAACTGACTTAACAATTACAATTGATTAAACACACGTACTCGCTTAATAACATTTAAATCATTTTAAGGAAAAAACGAAACAAACCGTAACAAGAAATAAGAAATACAATGTCAGGGAGCTCAACGCAGACGGCGAGCAAGACAAACGTAAGAATTGATACTTGTAATGAGCACTTTAAAGGCACATTTTTATCGTAGTTGCAAGCAATTGATTTGTGTGCCGCATGTCGCTCACAATACTTACAGCTTTATTTACGCAAACGGAGCACAGTCAGAACTGCGACGCAGAGGCACTTGCCATCGAATTGAGTATGTTGTCTGTTTAGACATTGTCAAAGCACACACACGCATTACTTATATATATTATTCAAATGTTCATTCAACTGCAATTAATATTAACGTGACTGAAGAGAAAACACCGATCACTTTCGCTACAGAGAGGATAGAGCACCATATTTTTATTATCTTGTTCGATCAGTGTTGCAAAATGCATATGTTGCAGCTGTTTGCTGTGGCGCCAAAGCGATATCATTTCAAATCGCATCTCTTTTTTTAGACTAAAAATGAAGCGAAACGCAGCAGGACTAACAAGTCGCCTGCAACAGGTGTGGGTGCAAACTCAACATCACGAAGCAGCAATGGCAAACTCAAACAACAGGATAGCCTAGAAAGCGAAAAGAGCGTGCGACAAACCACAAAGATTGCCAAGCTAACCACAACCACCATTAAAAAGCCGTCGCCGCCACTGCACACTAGCAAAAACAAGGAGCGCGACCCAGCTCCGAGTAAAAAGCCCAGAGCAACCCCATCGCCTACAACGCAGGCAACGACGAGCACATTGCGTGCCGCAAAAAAGCAAAACCAAGAACAAAAACAACAGCGAGCTGCAACCACGAAGTCCAAACCAAATGCGGTTCTGGACACATTTCACAGTGTGACGGTGTCATCGCCCCCATCAAAGCGCAGAGAGCAACCCAAACAAGCAGCAACTGGTGTGGTCAAGGAGTTGGAGGCGGACAAGCAACAGTTGCGTCCTCGCACCTATTCACGCACACTGCAGCCGGAGGAAGTCCTGGTGCTCAAACGGGATTCGGCCAAGCAGCGCAGCGAATTGGAGGTGCAGCTAAGCAAACAGATTAAACAACCAGTTGCATTCGAAGTAAACTTTGAGGAGACTAAAAGGCAAACGCAGGCAGCAGCAGCAGCAGCCTCAGCAGAAACGGATAATTACTCCGATGATTTTGAATCATATGAATCGGATTTTGAAACAGATGTGAGCACGCCCGAAGAAGAAGATGAGGAAGATGCAGAGGAGCATATGGAGGAAGCAGAAACAAAGGAACCAATGGATGCAATTGGTCCAGAGGCAAAGCCAGAGCCCGGCCGGACACTTGAAGTTAGCGAGGAGGAGG
This sequence comes from Drosophila multiciliata, assembly GCA_037043605.1. Lineage (NCBI taxonomy): Eukaryota > Metazoa > Arthropoda > Insecta > Diptera > Drosophilidae > Drosophila > Drosophila multiciliata. The sequence continues at coordinate 12,771,976 of JBAMBF010000589.1, forward strand.
AAGAGGAAGATTCGGAGCCCACACAAAATCCGATTACAGTCATACAGCGCGACAAGGAGCTGGAGCGCAAATTGGATTCCGGACACTATGATATGAACACACACCGGCAACAACGCTCCGCCGCCCATCAAACCTACGATAGCTTCGATACCACCAATAGTATAGCCAATTCCGAGCAGCTGGACTCGGGCATTAGCAGTTATGGCGCGCCTGGCGCATCGGAACAACTGCCTAAGTCCACATCCGATGTGCACTATGGCGGCTATGTCAGCTTTGTGGCTCATCCGGTGATCACATCTCGCGGCCGGGAACTTATGCGAAAGCTGCGCTTCGATCAGCTGAACTATCAGCTGTTCGAGATGAAACCATTGAGCTACGAGGGTTATATGCAGAGCTATGGCAAGCTGAACACATGCCAGCTGGCCACCCAAACCTACGCCCAGCACATGGATAGCGAATGCCAGACGCTGGAGATGCATCAGCGCACCAGCTGGACCCAGCATCCGCCTCATTATGGCAACCAGTTGGTGCTTAGTTGCAGTGGCGATGCGGCCAACGAATTGGATACGTTGTCGGCTCAGTCGGGTGATGCTCTTGAGTGCAGCTTGGAGCGCTTGGAGCAAATGCGTCGGTTGGAGCAACAGCGTGCACTGCAGCAGCAACGCCAGCGACTGGCCAAGCCAAACGATTTGGAAAGATTAGGCGTATTTCTGCACAAGGCATCTCTGCTGCTCGGCAAGGTGCTCAATGTCAATTGCCCCAAACGTGTGCCGCTCTTACCGACTGGACTCCTCGATGCATTGCGTGTGCGTCGCATCTTTGGCAGCACCGGACAATTGGTAGTTACGGTGCATGAGTGTCCACCGCATTGCGATGTCTATCGAGACGATTTTGCCAATCTGTTGATAGTGTGGTCCCTAACCGATCCCAGTAAGCCGCTGCGCCTGCTCTCCACCTGGGCAGAGGTCTGTCGGGTCGCCTTTTGCAGCGAGGCGCCCGACATTATTGTAGCTGGCTTGCGCGATGGCAGCCTGGCCATGTGGGATCTGCGCGAAACTTACAGCTACTGCTCCAAACTGGATGGCAATCTGACTCACTTTGCGGCAACACAGTCTGTGGTGCCCAGCATAGATGCCCAGGAATTGACGGCATTGGATGTGGGCGGCATTGTGGATGTGCGCAGCTTTCGACCAGCAACCAGGTTATCTGGCATAGCATTGGGCAGCAGTTTGGCTCTGACACACAAGGATATTCAGGTGGGTTAGCAAATTAATCTAGAAAAGCTTCCTGATTACTGGTTCCTTTATTATTAATCTCCCTAGTACGCAGCGCTCAATGATTCGGGATTGCTCACAATTTGGACACTGGTGGAAAGTGGGCGTGGTTGTGGTACAGCCACTACCAACGAGTATAGTTCGCCTTGGGCACGAGTGAAGCTGCTCCAGGCGGCCAGTTGTGATCTGCGTGGGTATCTGGAACATCGCTTGCTGAAGCGCAATCAAAGTGCCTACGACAAGACCAAGTCCATGTTCCAGGGCAACGTCTACAGTGATGATCTGCTGCGCGAACTGAATGAGACACAGACGCTCACGACGGCGTTTGCGGGACAGGGGCTCCAGGGATTACGGTTCAGCAGCATCGATACGGGCAGCGATCTCATCTACGTTTGCAGCAATCGCAATTTTGTGCTGTGCTGCACGAGAAGTTTGAAACCGGAAAGATTCACCCGGATCGCTTTGCATGAGAGTCGCTTTCTGTTTCCCACGTCCCTGTGCGTGCTCGCCAATGAGCATTTTGTGGCTGTGGGATTGTCGAATGGTTCTGTGATGATCCTCAACTGCAATCAACGGCAACGCCAACGTGTGCAGCGCCCGACAACTGCAATGCCACCGCCCATCCCTCCACATGAGCCCGAAACGGGCAAATCCTGTGCAATACAAAACATTATACTCAACGAGCGACGCTCCTTTGAGCAACAGGATCTGGAGCTGGATACGCGTCCGAATACCGCCCTGGAACTGCTGCAGCAACCACGTCGCTCCTACGAGCTGCGCGTTTTTGACCAACAGCTGCTCCTCAGCGGCAATGTCTTGCGCCAGAATCTTGTTCAAGCGCTCGTCCAGTCCACCGACGGCTGGCGTCTGTTCGCCCTCTCGAATGGTTCGGTGCGAACCTACGATTTTCACCTGGATCGCGAACGTCCAGATGTGGGTCTGGAGCATGGGTCAACTGTCACAGATATTGCTGCATCGAGTAGCTCAGCAAACAATCAACATTTGCTGCTCCTCGATGCGGCTGGAAAGGTGCAACTGAAATCCCTCAATTTCTAGTTAAAATTACTGTTTTTAATGTTAAAAAAAAAATCAAATAAAGTTGTTTTCTTACCCGCGCTACCCATAAACGTTTTATTAATTTAAAGAATTTATTTTTTAAAGCGAACCACAACTCTTGAGAACCCTTGAAAGTTTTTATTTTTTACTAGAATTTTGTTTTTAATAAAGTATTTCTTTACAACATTTTTTTAGTCGTGCAAATGAAAAATTTTTACCGTCGCCAAGTGTATTTTTTTACGTATTCAAATTGAGATGCAGTATTATTCCAGACACCAAATTGTGACCAAAAATGTGACACTTTTGAAAATCAGTTCAGTTTTTCCACTTTTCACTCAAACTGCAATTCAGTTTCGAATTAAGTGTTTAACTTAAATATACGAATATATTATCTATAAAATTTATTTATCAACATAAATCACAAAACACAATTTCACTTTTATATACACATCGATGCATCTAGCGATGGCATTGGCATCAGACTGCCCTTGCCACGCCCAGCATGCCACCCGTTGTGGCACCCAGCAGCTGTCGCACTGTCTGCAGCTCATCACGTAGGGCAAGGATCTGGGCGCGAAGTATGGAGTTCTCCTGCTCGAGGAGTGCGGCACGGAACGCAATGCGATCCTCGCGTATTTTGCGAGCATCCCTCGACTTCTTGGCTGCCTCATTGTTGCGCTTGCGTCGCTCATAGTATTTGGCATCTTTCTGGGCATCCGGAATGGGTCGCTTTTCGCCGCGTGCTCGCCGATGCAGAAAACCCGGAAACATGCCAACACGATTCAGTTCCATTAGCGGAAAGTCCACAGACTGCATTCCGTGATTCGGCTGAGCAATATATTCAAAGGCAGGTAGCGGTCCATTGGACTTGGCTGCCAGAAGATTTGGTAAAGCGAGTCCGGGCAGGGGCAGGCGTAAATGATGTGTTGCAGGAATGGTATACAATGGATTGACGCTGGGCTCCGCATCAAAGTCCAGATCACTATGCGTGGAGAGCGTATCGGTGACGTCCACTATAGGTGATTTGGCGGGCGAGTACATTGTGACCAGGACTCTAGGACGATACAAAAATCGGTGACTTCCGTTGGCCTCGACAGTCGTTTAGTGTCTGTTTGCCTGTGGCGCGTATTACTGCTAGTCCAGAACCACCTGGCTGCCTCACATAATTATGGGTTGTTGTCACACACATACCAAAGGACCCACCAACCCCATTCCGCCCCCTCCACCCGTCTGGACTAAATCTAAGCCGTAGCGCCACAGGCCGCCTTCGCCGCTTGATTCAGCCAATCACGCAATGTTGACGGTAATTATTCGTCAAATACATGACACTTTGCCATGTTGAATGACATTTATTTTGTTGCACAGTTATAAGGGTTTCATATAACTGGTTAGTTTGATTAGCCACCCCCTCTAAGTTGTCTGTTGTCTGAACCACATAAGGAGCCCTCTTGACCACATTTCGTTGTGTCCGCTACTGATTTCATTTTGGGGGTGTTGCCTGACATGGGCGCACGGCTCAGACAGGGTTATATGAATTTGGCCAACTATTATGTAGCTGTAGCTGTAGTCCGGCTGTGGGGCTGAAAACGTTGTTTCCAACAGCCAATGGGAATGATCGAACGGACATGTGGAAATGGGCGGGTTAGCAAACAACTGGGTTGAAAATCGACCCTAAAGGAATTTAACGTTGCGCCTGTGATCAAAGCCATATTTTATAGATTAGATATATAAAAGGTGTAATTGCTCGAATAGTGCTTAAGGCCAGGTCGTTAAACGAATAGTTTGAGTTCAACGTATGTGAATAATATTTGTTAAAATCTTTCGAAGAAATTGTTGTTTGTTCTAATTTTAATAAAGCAGATTTGGAAAATGTATTTTAAATTTTACAATAAAGCTTTATAATATATAATTTTAATAAATTATCTTGATGTATAAATTATTAGAAGTTGTCATTAATTAATATTTTAGTCTCATATAGAATTCTTTCGAAATAGCCGAATTAAGCGATTTGACTTATAAATACAATTTTAAAAATTAACTGAAAGCTATAACTATTATTTAAGTACCATTAGGTATATTATGCTAAATATCTTGTTTAAAAAAATAGCAAGTCATGCGGACTGTCAATCAATATTTGTTGCCTGTAAACAAGAAAGGGTTCCTTAAAATAAAACTGAGTTTCTAACGAGTTCCACAACACATTTATGATTTAGTTGGTTATTATTACAATAAAAAAAAATAAAAATTGCACAGTCAGCTTTTAGTTGAGCTAATCTAACTTATGAAGCCATCAGAAGGTCTACTGACTACTTCTATCTATTACAAGCATGACTGAGTCAAATAAACCAATGTAACCAATTCGCGTTTCGTTTTGATAACCCTATCCATAAAACATTTAACCACATGTCATTCGTGTGTCTTCTTCAACCCGTTCTTTGTTTGAGAAACTGTCACCTGGTCGGGTGAAAACTAAAATGCCAGTTGGACGCCTTTATTCCGCCCCCAAACCGGAAGTCGAAGCGACAGTCGACAGTTGACGGTTGACGGTGGCATCCTAACAATATTTCATAATGTATGCGCTAATTTATTATCTGTTGGCAAAAGTTTTACCATAGTTAACCCTTGGTTAACAATTGAAGGTATCAATATATATATATATATATTAACAGTGTTTCAAAGTTAAAGCCAGAACATTATTGCGTGACACTTTGGCATGGCTTAAAGTGAGACATGTGCAATTTCCTGTTCGTTCCGTTTACACATATCAAATATTTTATTTAAACATAAATTTGAAATTTAGTTTAAGAAATAAATTTACCATTAATCCAAACGTTAAGTTCTATTGAAAACGTGAAACATAAAAACCAAATTCTTGGGTCCTTTCAAATGACGTTGGCCACTTTGCACACCACTAGGGAACTGAAGCCACTGGCTAATGCAGTGGGAGGATTGTTGTTTTGGAAAGCACTATTTATATATTAGGCAAATTACCAGGTAATAAAGAACTGAACATGTAATTGTTACAATATTTGTTTGGCTCCGGGTCATAATTGAAGAGCAAAGTGAAAGCAAACATCGATGGACAAACTGTTAATGACACCTGTAATTGGGTGACATTAGCAGCTAAGGACGAGGGTTGAAATCCCAGTAGGCAATGTTCCCATTAACTGTGCTTTTGTTGTCTCCAAAAGTATATTTCATTTATATTCCGTATCCATACGTAAACATACGTAAATATTTTAATTCAATTCAATAGTAAAGTACAAAAATCTGTGAATTTTAAAATGAGTGAGGAGCTACCTATAAGGGATTGTGAGCCAACAACTTCGATGATGCACTCGAACACATATCATATTCACTTACCATTATATGTTATGGATATGGTGCGTATATTTCAGGATCATCCCAAATACGCGAAGGGCATCAAAGACGAAGATATTGTTGAGATGTTGAGCAAGGAGTGAGTCTTATTTTGTGGAAATATTCAAATGCATCGAATTTTTGTACTTTCCATTGCAGATCGTTCGCCTGTGGCGATTTGGAGGCGCAAGTGAAGACGGCTGTTATGGATTTGTCCGCCAAGGGATTTATACGTTATCTAAATAACGGTTATCGTACATTGGGACCCATTGCCAAGTTGGCCAATGCACGCAATGCGCGAAACTTTTGCGCCACCTGGCAACGCATCGCCGAACTGCAAAAGGTCAATGCGAAATTGATGGATGATTAATCAGCGCCCCAAGTGCACAAGGCGTGAATAAAACTCTTAAACCAACTGTCTTTATTTTGTTATTTGATTAGTTTTAGTTTTGCGTTGATTTTATCTAAAAGCTGCACACTCTGAACCACAGTTTAGATAAAACACACAGTCCATCAAAATTATTGTAAAGGCCAAAAACGACGAAAAATTGTTTTGTTTTATTTGTTGCAAGTCCAAAATGAGGGTGGCAACGGCTCATCATCATTATCATTATCATCATTATGTGCGTCCGTCCAGTTTGGAACATATGTTAAAGGTTTCCTCATCCTTTTGACACTTAACCCCATATTTAATTCTCGTGTAATTATTGTGTGGGGTGTCCCTGAGCAGGTGTTCCACAGCAAGTGGGTTTCTATGCTTACAATATACTCATGCTCTCTTTTCTTATAGGAAGTAATATATAGAACTACAAAACTATTATAAGTATTTCTATTTTCAATATAAATTTTAAAATGTTAATAGTAATTTCCAATTTCATAAAAAGTAGTAAATATTAAAAAAAAAAAATTAGTACTTTAAAATGTACCCATAATACAGATCCTCATAATGAGGATAACTGCGGAAATATGCTGACACGCAGTTGTTGCGTTTCACAAGGAGGCACATCCCTAAATGGGCACCAGGCATTGCTCAAATGACCCAAGCTCGTTACCCTTTGGCATTGCTCGCTGCCAAAACATTTAAATTGTCAACACCAGGACGAAGCGACCGAGTTGTCATTTGTCCTCATATATATGTGACCCGATATATGTATATATATATATATATATGTATATGTTGGTTGTACACGCATGAGATCCCTGCCAGGTGTTATTTATTGCCTTTCTAATCGTTGCGGCATAATCTATTAGCACCCGCGGCGACAGCGACGACGACCTGACGAAGCCGGAATCTGAACCTCTACCTGTACCCAAACCAGAGCCGAAGCCACGACCCCTGTTGGTTTTTGCTTTTGCACATTATGGGCAATTAGGATTATTATTTTATTGTTTTAGTTTTCAAGCTTTATGACAACAGTTAAGCTCGAGTCCATGATTTTTTGTTATGTTTTAATGACTAATAATGAGGGCGCCCCATCATTAATCAAAAGCTTGACGTATTCAGATGTAGGGGTATACTTAAGCAAGACTTAAATATTAAGAAAATTGAGTACAAAAACTTAAAGAAAAAAATTATTGTTGCTTAATTTAATTTCGAAGACTTGAAATGAGAACGGCTTTCTGGGAATACTAAGCAATTTCAATGCATATGGATATGAGATGATTAATTAAACAATATACGACATTTTATAATAGCAACAACCGAAAGGATATACATGAAATAAGTTGTTGTTTATTACTTTAAAGTTTTAATTTTCATTCAAAAGCTATTAATTATTCAATGTCAAAGAGATTCTCCATATTCGTAGAACCCATCCATCAGAAATGCTTACGATAGTTAAAGAAAAATAAGAGACCAAGTATAACAGTCAATGTAATAGTCATCAAAAGTCCTGCGAGTCTAAACCTCTTAAGATTGGGATATCTCCATCTTCTTTGGCTGTTTGCTTCGATGCGCTCTTCATCCGTTGGCGGCATTTAAACTGGTTGAAATGCCTGCTTAAAAACTTAATAATTTAAACAGTTAATATCAAAGTGTAAGGCAAGTGCTACTCTGATTAGTCCAGCTCGACGCTTTGATTCAAATTTTACACATTTGGCTCCACGTAGCCACGTTGGATCATCTGTGCGGGCACACTAGCGTATGAATCCAAAAACTTAATCACATAGCCATCGGGGTGATGACCAATCAGCTTTACATTAAATTCAGCATTAAGGATTTTACTATTTAGGAACTCCACGCTTTCAGCATTCATTTCCTGCGACACAGAGAAGATTAACTTGACACCGTGAATGAAGCAATTGATGGCACGATGTGGTTTCAGGCTGACAGCATTGTGGCACTGTGCCAGGGATTTAATGGTGACAATCTCAGTGTTGCCATAGTCCACATAAAAGATTTTAAATCCCCCATAGATCTCCTCAATGATCTGCGCCCGATAAAAACAATCGTCGTTGTACAGTGCCAACACCATGTCCAGAATACGCGGGGTTCGTTTGAATATACGCTGAGACTCGGGAACCTCCTTCTCACCCCACACCAGAGGCGGCAACTCATCCTGAAATTGCACATACAACTGTGTTGAACTCTTGATAAACGTGACCAGCACGCGCACAACGCTGCCAATCGTCCTCTGCTTTGTTGACAAATATGTGCACTCCGGCAGAGCTTCAACTAACTCTTTATCTTTGGTAGCGCCATGTGGCGCAAACGGCTGATGCAATAGACGGCATTTGGATCCTAGCAAATAAAAATATATGCTATAAATTATAGCTGCGAAAGATTTCCAACAAAAATATGATTTCAGGTTTCTTCTTTGCATACCTTTAAAACAGCCATTTATTTTTGGATCGTAATAGCGACAAATACGCTGATCATCTGTAGGCTTGTAGCCCAACACCGCCGTGAGGGCATCACTAGTACCATGGTCAATCTCCTCCAGCATTTCCATAGCTGTTGGACTTAATTTTTTATCTGTTTCAACAGATTCCGTTTCCGCCTTGGTGTTGGCTTCATCCAAATTTAATTGGATAGATGATGACTTCGTCGCTTCAGTCTCTACCGGTCCTAAGAGCTCAACCTCTAGATCGTTGCCATGGTTGGCCAGAACCCGCAGACGGACACTCTTAAAGACGAACTCGCGCATATCAGCCACTTTGCTATTGCGTACAGAGCATTTGATGGCCTCCGCCGGCAGGGCTTTAATGTCGTTGGGCAACGCAAAGATGACATCCTTGTCATCCAAATGAATGTGCTCGCCATAGTCTAGCAAATATGCCTCATAGCCACCGCCCTCGGTCTGTGCATTTATCAGCACACGTGGTATTATCTGCTCCTGGGCATCATACACGGCAAAGATCTCACCAAAATCAGGCAACTGATCCAATTGCTGTATTGGCATTTGGCATGCCAGCAACTTCTTCAGCGGTGTCGTCTTCGGACCCCATTTACACACATATACGCAATTCTCTGAGACATTAAGATGCATTATTGTAACCAGCACATCGCTGTCCTTGACAAAGCTGGCTATATTCTTTGGTAACAAGTCATAAGCAGCATCGCCCGACATTTGCTGACCACCCTTCGGCTGCAACAGCTTCGTCTGTCGCATCTTTGGCAGAGTTAAGGGTGCAGCTACCAGAGAACTCTCCATCTTATTGACACCTGGTGGAACAGGCGTTGGCTCCCCTGCATCTGAGTTTGGACAGTTTTCTGTTTTGCCAACTTTAATTGCAGCGAGTTCAGCAGCTGTGGGGTTTATAATTTCAAAATTATTGTAAATATATCTATGCGTAGTATATCTGATTGCTATACTCTGTTCTAAAATCATTGAAACTAGTTATTATAATTTAGATAATATTTCCATGAGAACAGAGTATTGTGCAGTCGGATAGATTCCGACAGCAAGCGGTTTATTGCTGTTATATTTACATTTCGTGATCTGCAGTGAATTATTTGAGTTAACTTGTACGCGCACCTCACCCACCTCGGTGCCATAACTGTTTGTCTGATTCGTTTTATTATTATTGGGCTCCAGGGAATCGCGGTGGCTATTAAAAATGCCTACTGCTCGATTAAGATTAATTTGCACATTTAACTTGATTATATATTCGTTGACTTTGCTGACGCTGCTAATAAGAGCATCGTGGGAAAAAATTAGGCGTCCATCGGCGCGATCAACATGCGACCAACTTTCGACAAGTGTCTGGAGTCGATTATTGACATCAGCTCGATAGGCACTCAAATTTGTTTGCAATCTTTTCACATTGTGATCAAATAGCGTTAAAATTCCCATTAGATCTTCCATTTTAGCTGTTTAGCAAATTCCAGTCACAGCCCGCAATTTGAATGGCGGCAAAACAACAAGTGGATTAACTTTGGCCTGGCAATACTGTCATTACGTTTCACAGCACTAAATTATTAATTCAAAAGGAGCAGATTATTTTATAATTTAAATCAAGATTTAAAATAATTATTTTACTTTTAATTTGGAAAGTTGAATCTTAATCTAAAATGAATCTTAAGCAATTTCAAGAATTCCCACCAAATTTGAGCTGCATACTAGTCATATGAATAATCGATATATTATGAGAATTGCACAGCACTTTAAAAATTCAACTCTTTGCAAACACTGCCATATGCCGCTTATAAAAACGCGGCTATTTTCTACTGAATGTTGTTGATTTTTTAAGATTGCTAAATAACTAGTTAGACATGAGTGAAGAGGCCCTGCCAATATTCGTAAGATATTTACCAACAAGAAGAGATGTCACATCAGTTAACCGTGTTTTGCTTTCCAGGAAATAAGCGATCCACTCGCCACACGCTGCGGAAACACGCTCACTGGAACTTTTGTGCCCGGCAGCACAAAAATAGCGTTGAGCGTCTATCGTCCCATTAAATGGAGCAGTCGCGACACACCTAGCGATACGGCCGGCGAAGATCCGGTAGTAATAAGCATAGCAGAGGAGTCGACGCTGTACAAGGAACCACTGTTACGTAGTTTGCTCTCGGAGACAAATGGCACATTTGTAACGCTACAAACACTCGCTCAGGAAGCCAAGAGAACACAAAAATCTACCGAATATCTACAAATATCAAAAGCATATCGCAGCATAATTCGCTTTTGCCTTGAGAAACTAGAAAATGGCAAGAAGACGCCCGAGATACAGGAGGATGAGTGGAGGCTGGAGCACTGCACAAAGGCCACGAAGACCTTCTATGCGATCGAGTGCATGTGGCATCTTTTCGAAATACTCTATCTGCAGCAGCAGCAGACAAGCCAGGTGATTGTCCATTGTCTGCTTGAATGGGTGCGCTTTCACTACCCCAGCACCGAATATCAGGCTACCGATTTGCTACTAATGGCCGAGGAAGCCAGTGAATGCGAAAGCTATTGGTTGACATTGAGGAGGCTAATAATGCTCGGTCAGTTGGAGGTGCCTCGCGCCATTCTGTTGCAGAATCGCAAGTCTAATCAGCCTGCATACCAGGCCGCGGAGCAAGTGCTAAAAACGATGCCCGTCTATCAAGATGGATATGCACTCCACAAGTTTAACTCACAGTGGGAGTATTGGCATGTTGATCTCGACCGCAAATTGGCTGCCCAAACATTTGCTGCGGAGCCCCAACTGGAGCTGATCATGCAGCTCGTCGCTGGCAGCAACAAGTATTGGGATGCTGAGTTGGTCGACTCCAAGGATTGGTATGAATTTCTTCCCGGCTACCTGCTGTACACGAAGCCAACATGCAAACCGTTTGAATTGCGCATTGCCACCACGCATTGGTTGAATCGCTGGTCACTGCTTCGGCCCGAATGGGAAATGAAGCAATTGAGTCTCATGGTACTCCAGCTAATGCAGCACGACATTAAGCTCTTCATCTACGATGCGCAAAAACTCAACGACAACCACTGGTTTTCCACCCATCTCATCGATCTAATCTACCACACTGGTCAGTTCAAGTCGTACTTTGACCAGCAGAACATGTAAGTATTATAAAAGAATTCCAAACTGAAATTACTACATATTTACCAATAGTTCTTTTCCTCCGTTAAAGTGATATTGAAGCGCTACGTCACTCGATGGTCTTCGAGTATGGCAGTTTTTTGATGGCATCGCGTAATCAATGGCAACTGGGCATTGATTATCTGGACTTTTGTAGCCATGAGGGAGCTGCTGCCATTGAGCTACTGCTGCCACGCATTCCACTAAGGAGCGAACGGCAAGCGTTCAAGATCCTCGAACTCGCCAAAAAACGCGGGCTTGTTACCGTCGTGCAGGATATCTGCAAGGTGCTCTCGAAGCGTGCTCATGATGATAAGCGCTATGGGAGCGCCCTTGAATGGGCCATTCGCTCAAAAGACGTTTTGCTTGTAACGTCTTTATCCGATTTTATACTAAAGGTAGTATTTACAGAGTGTATTTTGCTATAATTGCGTTAAACCCAAAATCTTCCCAAATTTATTTGCAGAATTATTCGCATACGGGCGTAATGTTGTGTCCAGACGTGTTGAGATGCATTGGACCACGCATGTTTACCTCACCACGTTTGGTTTTTCTATGCAAGTATTTCGAGTTCTATGAATTTTATCGCCAGCGTGATTTTGACTCTGCTGTCGAGCCACTCGTCAACCTATTGACTTCCAAAATCACACCCGCTTAGTAAGCAATATATATTAATTATATAAAGCAATAACATACGTTAATATACAAATTATGTTTGATACAGTTTCTGGCCCTCTCTGCTCATTGATGCCATGCCGCTATTGAATTTTGAGGAACCGAAGTTATTAACCAATGAAACGCTTGCAATTCTGGAGCATCTGGAAATGGAGCTGGTGCCGCTGATAGAGCGCAACAAGCTTAACACAGCCAAATTCGACAATGTAAGTGCAAAACATTTCTACGACCAACACAAAATTTGAATTTACATTTTTAATCGACTTTACAGCAAACCTCGAAGACCATCTTCAAGGACTATCGGGTGGAGAATGTTGAGGAATTTGTGGAATTAATGCGTATATCATGCGCCCGCAACATGGTACGTGCCACAATTATTGAGAATCGAGGACCCCCAACGTGATTTACAAGCAGCTTCATTTTTCTTTTTGTAATGTAATTGTAATTTATTTTGTATGTTCGCTTTTCAATACATCGTAATCGGAGATTTGTTGAGAACGTTTTTATTGCATCTCTAACTTTTTGTTATTAGTACGTTAAGTTAATTTGTTTATTTGTGCCTCTTTGTCTGCTTGTCATTTGTTGTGAGTATCAACAAAACTTCTACTTGACTCTGACTTTTGACCAAAAGAAACTGCAATTCAACAGTATTAATTTAAAATTGAATTATTATCCAATTAACTTAATTGTTTAACAAATACTACATTGGGGAATTTGGGAGTTTAACGTGCTAATCTATAGGATAATGTTTTTTTTTTTTGTAATTTTATTTTATATAATTTTTTTAAGGCAAATTAAAATGCTTAAGCCGAACTTAAAACGAAATTAAAAACCTAAAATGTTCTATAGGTAAAAATACATAGATGTAGTTCATGTCTAAATAGCTGCACAGGATTTTAGGGTTTATGCACCTAAGAACTAATAAACAACGCACAGAGCACAATGGAGTAGTCCGTATACAATATATGTGGGTATGTTTATTTATATATATATGTATATATATATTTAAATAATTACTTAATGTTCACTTCTATTTGTTTATAATGATAATGAGAATCGCACGGCCTTGTACAAATGTTTTTTTTTACTAACGACTACACACGGAATTATATAACCCAAATCCAGCGAAATTTGAAAACAGTTTTTTAAAGCGAGGGAAGAAAAAAACGCTTAACAAACTCTTTGTATACAGGGCAAACAAAAACAAATTATTTTTAAAAAATACGAGGCATAACTTTAAAAGTTAATATCCTTAGGGTAATGGGGATGAGAGCGGGATGGACACATACGTATATATATTGAGTAAAAATGTTGCTTTCGACTGTCTGAGTTTGGCATAAAATACAGTCAATGAATGGTATACTTGTTACTCCTCTTAATTTTCATTTTTGAGTAGTATAATTTTAAATGGAGCTATTTACGTTCTTGAGTAATTTTCTTCATGTTTTTTTTTTGTTTTTGCTTTCGCTATATGCTATATGGAGATAATGCGCGTATATAATATGTATATATATCGAAAGATGTCTAGGAAGGTAGGTGTCTAATTATGTTTCGCCATGCTGCTTGCGGACGCCACAGCTGCTGCCGCAGCGCTTGTCGACGTCGATGCGGCCGTGCTTGTTGTTGTTGCTGTGGCTGCCACGGCAGCTGTAGCTGCCGCCGCTGCTGCAGCGGCAATGGCTGTGGCCGCAGCACTGCCACTTGTTATGGAGCCCAAACGAGAGAGCGATGGCTCCCGCTTGGGCGGTACAATTGGCTTAGTCGGTATGGGCGGTGGGGCGCCCCGTGCCCCGGCCGGTGGCACTGTCACAGGTGGCACGGCAATGGGCACAGGATGTGGATGCGGTGGTGTTGCCGTCTGATCCAACGCAGCGGCAGCAGCCAGTGCTGCATATTTGCCGCCCGGCGCACGTTGTATGGTTGCCGTCGGTTGCATTTTAGCCGGCGAGGGCGATGGTGGAGCAGCAGATGCCACAACACCACCGGCAGGGCCATCCGTTGCGGTAGCTGCGGCGCTGCTGCTGCTGTGATTGATGGCAGCTATGGTGGCTGCTGCTGCCGCTGCTGCTGATGATGATGACGAGGGCGCTGTGGGTGCGCTGGCGATACCCGTTGGCGCTGTGGCAATGCCAACGGCGGCGCTGCGTATATTCTGACCGGGCACAATCGAACGTGCGATGCCAGTCTGAGGACCCGAGACCGGCATGCTGGTCACCGTTGCGGTTGGTTGTACGATTTTCGCAATGTTCACCATGGGCGTGGCACATGCGTCTTCTGTAAAACGTATAGCAATTAATTAGCAACTATATTCAACAAAATCAACAATAACAAATAAAATACAAAACAAATAATAAGTATTCTTCGGCACAAAGAAGCTTATACAAATGTGTTTGTCTTTCTATTTAAATTAAATAAAAATTTTATAGAAAACTATTTTCGAGTGAGCTTTTTAGCAGCTAGTGCAAAAAGTCTTAGAGGAGAAATGAGTGCGGGATGTGGACAAAATAAGAACTATAATATATAGCTATAAATTAGCAATTAAATCGGTTCTAATATTTGCTGGCTAACAATTTTCATTGCCTGTTAAACTTAGCATTTTGGCTAATGTGTTTACAGTTGGTTGTGTGTGTGCGGAGAGTGTGTGTGAATGCATTTGCTCAAGTAGTTTATATGGTGCATGGTCATCACAAGTAGTACAAAACAAGGAAAGAGTAAATTACAAGTCACCTTTCATAAATTGCGTAAGATATTTTCTAACAAAATATTTCATCTTTGAGAGGGACACGATAAAAAACATATGTTCATATAGAATTGTTAAAAAAAAAACAAATAAGAAAAAAATAAAATCAAATAAGTTAAATTATAATTTCAACGGAAAAGTCGATTTGAATGTTAAGAGAGGACTTACCACTAAACTGTCGCGCCTTTGAGGCACCACCAACGGTTGAGCCACTTGCCCCCATCTGCTGCTGCTGCTGTTGCGTTATCTTTTTCAATGCCTCGTGATCGCCGCGCAACGTATTCAGCTCCTGTTCCAGCTCCTTAACACTGTTTTACAAGTAAATGCAAGTAAATATAAAATACATATTTATAGACTTTAATATCGTTTATTGGTGGAAAACCAACCGCTGCTCTTCCTTGGACAATTTGGATAAAAACGTCTTGCGCTCCAGTTCCATGGATAGCGTTTGCTTTTCCAGTTCCTCCTCCATGCGCAGCGACTTTTTGCTTTCCTCCTCGAGCCCTTCGGCAATGGTATCAGAGCGTTGCTTTTCTTCCGCTAGAATTTGAGCTAGATCCTCGGAACGTTTGCCTGCAATCATTTAATTTTGGTACATGTTTGCGTTGAACCAGATTGGGTTTTTTCGTTAATCACTTACCCTCCTCAATGTACTTCATAAGGATCTTCTTGCGCTCTGCTATCAGCAGCAGCACAATCTGCTTTTGCCTGTTGCGCTCATACTCGAGCGTCTCCTGCAACTTCTTGAGATCCTTCTCCAAGTTCGCGACCTGCGCATGTTCCGCCTCCAGCTGCTGTCGCAACTTGGTGCGCTCCACTTCCAGCCCATAGGTAATATCATCACCCTGTGCTGTATCATGCTCATGCTTGCGCCTCTCCTCCTCCAACTGCTGCAACATGCGCTGATTGTTTTCTAACGATTCGGTGAGAATGTTAACCATGCGAACATGCGTGCCCCGCTGCTTGCTGACCATTTGATACTGTTGCTCCATTTGCTGTTCAATTATCTGGCGCACTTCCATTTCAGCTTGCGCCGCCTGCGTTGAAGATTCCCTTGATATCAAATTTCCATTCAAGGCGATCTTGTCGCGGAAGAGCGATGCATATGGATCATTTGGCTGCACTCGCTTCGTACGCAACTGGGTAATTAGTTGCTTGACGCGCTCATTTCGTAATGCTGCAATGCAGACATCTCTTGCCTGCAGCTCACCCTCCAGATAGTAGAGCATCTTTACTAGCTCGCTGTGCGGCAACTCCGTTCGTCCGTTTCCCAATTGTAGCATTTGTTGCTGTTGTTGTTGCTTTTGGCCAGCGCCCGGTTTCATAGTTTGGAATTCATGTGTGGCACCAATGTTATCGCTGCTGCCGCCGCTGCTGCTGCAAGCGACGGCTGTTGTTGCCGCTGGTCCACTACAGTTCACCTCCAGCTCCTGATCGACTGCATTTACGCTGGAGATTTGCTCCATTATTCTGGCCTTTTTTACAGCATAAAAAAAGTGTGGTGGGTCGCTACTTTGAAAGCTGCGTCGCAGTTTTATATTTTTTTCTAGCAAATTGAACACTACTTATTGAATACACTTTGTGGCCACTATGTTGCGCTATTTCAATGACATTTTTGGCTTAAATTTTGCTTAATTCTGTGCCACAAAAATTCTTTGTTGCCGTGAAAAAGTGGATACTTTTTGTTAGAGATGACACCGTGGACTATCGCTTAATCGGCGTGTTTATTTGCGGTGCAAAATATATCGTACGCAAGAAAACGATACATTTTTTCAAATCTATCGCAAATCACTAAAAGATTAACATAATTTAAAACATACCCAAAGATCTTTATACAAATTTTATAAACAACAAAAATACAATCATTTTCGAAAAACAAATGGCTTGGCTGTATTATAGGCCAACGAATGACGTATGTGCTTGCCAACCAAACGGTCGACTAGAGGTATTAGCGCCGGCTTACGCACATAAATCCCAGTTGCCCGCGGTGTCCAAACGCGCCAAGTGCTTTCGGTATTCTCGGGGAGCAGGAGACCCAACCACCCGGCGGAACTGAGGGTTATATCACAATTGAGTTGTTTCTCGGCGAATCTATTCTCCGATGCGCCGCTCTGAATGCAAATATCACTGTCCATGCACTGCAATCCCGGCCAGCGCTGCAGACGCTTATCATCCTCTCCAGAAATAGGTGGCCCCAAGAGTGGAGTACCCAAATAACGATTATAAATAGCATCCGCTTGCTGTATGTCTGTGATAAGCATTGGCAAAGTCTCTGCAGCAAAAACAAATAGTTTGAGCCACTCCTGATTGCAGTGCAGCAAATCCACACGCGCCAAACCGCCGAAGAAGAGGGACATCTTTGGTGCCAATCGGACAGCACGCGGCTTTAGCATTCTTGTCGGTTGCAGCTCCAACAGCTCTTGGGTGGTGAGCAGCGGAGTCAACTGATCCGGCTGCATTACGCCAGGCGTATCATAAACCCAACGTGCCTCCCGATATTCCTTCTTGCGCTCATTGAGCGTCGTAATGGGTTGAGTGCCGCCGGCCATGGCAAATACATCGTCCCCATCTATGCGACGGTCAAAAGTGCGTCCAACATTGCCAATTAGTTGAGCCGATGTCGTCGTGCCCGTCTCCTTGGCCTGATCGCGACGCAGTTTTTCCAGTGCGGCGCGCTGGCCACGTTCCGAGAAGAGACGCTGAAAGCGTTGATAGACACGCATATCGGACGGCCTCAATATGGGAAACTTAAGCATTTGCAGTGTGGTACCGGGCCATGCACAGGTCGTCGCCTTACGCACCAGTTCCGTGGCCTCGGGTCGACAATAATCCGAATTGAGCAGTATATTAAAGAGACTACTCTTGCCTACATTAGTGCAGCCGAGTAAATAAACATCGCCCTTGTACTCCCAGATCTTGTGCAGCTGCGTTATCAACTCCTCAATCCCGAAGCCCGTCTTGGCCGAGATCAAACTAACATTCTTAATGTTCAGAGCATCGAAACCGCCGTGTTCGATAAACTGCTGTTTAAGGCAGCGCTTCACATGCGTCAGATAGCCATTGGAATCACGTGGCAGTAGGTCCACCTTGTTGCCAACCAGAAAAACGGGTCGCTTTGCGCCCAGCACCTGTTGCATACCCGGCCAAATAGAGCTGGGAAAGTCCAGGAGATCGACTATGATTATGGCCAGCGCATATTTGTCCTGTATGCGCGATATGGTTTCGACATATGCCGAAGGTGGCACTTCCACATCCAGCGCAATATTATAGTGCTGCAGGAAATGGCATCTTTGGCAAGTGATCGTCTGCAGCTCTATTTGAGTGCGACCCTTAAATAATTTAAATCGTAATTTAAATTGAAATATTCTAATTTTTACATGAACTCACCTTAAAAATTTCGCTTGGTATGTAGCCGGGCAGGGAGTTGCTGACGCAGTGCAAATGTGCTCCACATCCATTGCAGGGTACGTTTGAAGGCGCCAAGCTGGCATCGGGTGTTCCATGCTGTGCATCAATGTTGCCCACTTCGTCGCTGGCTCCCTCATAGAACTCGTAGTCCTCCATCCAATTGTGTGGATATGACGACGACGAGCTTGTAGCTGCTCTTAGTTCATTGGTCATGTCACGTAACACTTCCAGTGAGGGAAAAGCTGTTGGATTCATTTGATGAAATTTAAGAGCTTGGCCCAAATTGTACTCGAGAAAGGAGCTGTAGTGCACATGCTCATAGTTAGCATAGCGTTGTCGGGCCACTTGCCAAACCTTCTGGCGGAAGCTCTGTTTCTCATTTGCTGTCGTATTTTGTAATCTTTTGCAAATGTGATTTAGGTTTTCATTTAACTTTTTTAGAAAACCCGATGTTCTCAACATTTTGAGGGCACTTCATGTGAACGCACTCTCGTCGCTATGAAACTGGTATGCGTCAGTGCTGTTAAACAATGTGCTGTGTGTGAAAGTGTTGGGTAACGCAAAGAAATAGCAAAAACACTCGTCGGAAAAGAGAAAAAAGAAAGCAGCAAAGCAAGCATTAGCGAAAGCAGAGCGTGTACAGAAGGTGAGTGAGTGCGTGCTAAAAAAGCGTGTATGTATTAAATTGAAACAAAAAAGGCAAGAAAAACGTGCATATAACGCATACAAATTGCATTTGCAATGATCATTATTCATTTGTACGCAGTACGTATTGGAAAAAGTACATAGTGCAAGCCAAATAGCGATTAGGAAAGTGAAGAAAAAAGACAAGTGTATGTGTGTGTGTGCATTTATACATATACATACATCTATACATATATAAATATATGTGTGTGCATGCAACTGTGTGTCTGCTGTATTGCGCGTGTATTTGTTTGTGTGCGTGTGGTTAGTGTATGTGAATCAAAGTAAAACGAAGCGCGACCTAATTTTAACTATTTATTACGATAAAATTTGCATAAACAAGTACAAATATATCAATTAAAATAACGATAAACGCGAAAATGATATATGAGCAATGCAAAGAAAATACGAAATGTTGTTGTTGTGTGACATGCCACGAAGAGTTGCTGCTGCCGCCATTGTCTAGGCAGCAGCGACTCTCGCACATTTCTTCTTCAGTGAATTTTGAGTAGTTCGTCGTTCCTTCTCCTCATCATCCTATATTGTTTTTGTGAGCGCCATGTTGAGTAATACACGACAACACCAACAAAAACAACAAGCATTTGCGCGAGAGCGGCTCATCAATTTTTTGTGAGTGTTGCAACTTTCGTTCGAACTCGTTTTAAATTGTTGTTGCTGCTGTCGTCACTCAGCACTCTTTTTTTCTTCTCTGTTGTTGTCTTTACTCAGCTTCAAAACTGGTATTTTCCTTATGAAGAAATAAACATATGCAATTGTGGGTGCTTTCACATAAAAGGTGTGTGGAGGGTGGAGGAAATCAATAGACGGCCAATAGTCATACAAATTAGATAATTTCAACATAACTGAACAACTTTTTTTTATTGCTGTGCTGCCTGAACTAGTGCAAGTGAGATGGTTGCATTTTATAAAAGCACACACACCAATGCAATTCTAATTTCCAGCAAATGTCTACTCCTCGTCTTCGTCGATGTTGTTTTTTTTTCTGTTATGGTGCTGTTGTAATGTAATTGCGAAATCATAACGGCAGTTGAAAGTTGAGAGCGCTTAGCCCTGTGCGAGTGTACGTGTCTGTGGATATGCATGTGCATGTGAGTGAGAGAGCGACTGCCTAAAAGCTAATGCTTAGACGAAGTTTGTACTCGCTACACTGTTTTACTGTTAGGGTCTCAGGCCGCCCACACTGGGCCGGCGCAAGTGTAGCGCATATGGCAGCGTCAACAAGCTAGTCCCAACGACTGTCGCAACCGCAACACATGTTGTCTGCACAGTGGTGAAGTTGCTTTCAATTTACAAACAGTTTTATTTGTATACATGTTTATTTTTAAAATAATTGGTTGTAATTCAAATTAAACTTATATAGATAATTCTGGATTCAACCAATTTAATTTGCTCGTAATGCGACGTAATTAAAATAATCGCGTAAATCAAGATTATGTACACTGTGCGGGAGCGCAACTCAAAATTCAAATAAGCGACGCAAATGACTAAAATGCAGAAATTGCCTTGAAAAGTGAAAGGCATTCAATGCGAGCGTACAAACGAGCGAGTCTTTGATATTTTGTTTAACCTTTGTAGCTGTTTGTTGTTGATTTTGACGTTTTTACTTTGCAACTTTGCGGGCTGTGCTTTGCACATTTGACATTTTCCAACACACACACTGCACATTCCATGCCCGCAACTGCACATTGCGTCTGCGCAAAACACTTCTTTTTTCTTTGCAATTGTATAGAATGTTTTCGGTAGTGAATCGTCGTCATTGGTGTTGTTGTTGTCGTCGTCGGTTGTGCAACACTTAAGACTTTACCAGCGATAGCGACAGAGTCAGCGCGACTACTTTGCTGCTCTTTCGCAATTTGCAAGTTTGACTCTAGTCGGCGCTGGACTGCTCTCACACGATGGTCACACTTCGATTCGGGGCTGTCCGCTTTTTTTTTGCGCATAGATAAATTTATGCTTATTTTAGTATTTATTGCCTTGCTATTTAAAGTCACGTTTTGTTTGTGTATTGTTTTTTTTTTTTAACTAACTTTGTTTTTCTTTTGCAGACATCAAGACAAAAAATATAAGTTTACTGCACTGAAATTAAGAGTGATTAACTGTAGTTATTCTTTTGGCCGCGCGTCTAAATTTTTCCAATTTTCCTGACAATATCAATATCAGCATAAAGTGTTGTGTGAGCGCGCGTTTTCCCTTAACGCACTCCCAACCACCAAAAAATAAATAAAATAACTAGGAGAAAACATCACAAGCTTCTACATGATGTCGTCGGATCAACAGTTTTTCCTAAAATGGAACGATTTTCAAACGAATATGGTGACCTCGTTCCGTCACTTGCGCGATGAGAAAAGCTTCACAGATGTAAGTATTGCCGTGCCCTTTTCTTAAACTGCTTCAAACAAACAAACACCCATTCAACATTCACCTTCCTTTCAAACAACTACCCCCATGCTATTTTCAATCCCATTCATACTTGCTACCTGTTGTTCAGCTGGTTATTTGAATTCCATTGATATGTTTACTTATGTGTTTTTGTTCTCCTGTACAGGTAACACTCGCCTGCGAAGGACAAACCTGCAAAGCACACAAAATGGTGCTTTCAGCTTGCAGTCCCTATTTCAAGGCGCTATTGGAGGTAAGTTTTTTAATAAACATAGTTAACTTATATCTAATTCACTGATCTATTTTGTTGTTGTAGGAAAATCCCTCAAAACATCCCATTATTATACTGAAAGATGTGTCCTATATACACCTGCAGGCAATACTGGAGTTTATGTATGCCGGCGAAGTGAATGTATCGCAAGAGCAGCTGCCGGCATTTCTCAAAACCGCTGATCGACTCAAAGTGAAAGGTCTGGCAGAGACACCTAGTTCTATAAAGCGGGAGGGTTGATGGTATTTAAACAATTAAACAAAAACAAAACAAACAAAAACATAAACAAAACTATAAGAAACTTATATATGCAAGCAAGAAAACAAAATTCCAACAATCAAAAAGGAAATAGTGGAAACAACAACAAAACCAAGATTTGAAAAACCCACACACTCACAAAAGTTCATTTCAAAAATCAATGCACACCAACAAAAAAAAGGAAATCAAAATACAAAACACAAATAGAGTGGACAGAGATATACGATAGTTCAAACTGAAAAGTAACGTTAACGATTTTATTGTTCGCCCTTCCGACGTCTCTCCACCCTCGTAGAACATTCAATTTGCAATATTTAGAAACACTGTCGACCCATTGAATTTGATTTGAATCGTATATTTAATTTCATCATAAAATAGTTTGTAATATACTATTCTTAAACATAATGAAACACAAAAACACTGTATAAAAAGCAAAATATGGACAACCCCCTAAAAAAACAAAAGAATGAAACAAAAATACGCACTTTTGTAAAGTAATTAAAAGAGAATTCATTAAAACAATATATAGAAACATAATTATACATAATATGTAGTATGAAAACAATGTGCAAGTAGAACGTTAAAAATCATCCGCACGGCAGCGAATATTTACTACACATTCAGTTAGATTTTAAGCCACTAACTAAAATCCACAACATGCAACGCTCTTCACACACACACATAACACTCAAGGACAGCAAGAGAAATATATTTAATTCTAAACATCCTACATCTTAATGCAGAAATTTTAAGTACTTTAAATTGTTCTACAAATTAAATTGTTCAACTTTCATACCATAACATAATTTTTAACAACAACAATAACGTTTACCGTTTGCGATATATAAAGATAGAAAACATTCATGTGAAGCTATCAATTCTACTTAGTTTTTTAATGATAAAAATTGATGAAAAATTTAATAACAAAAACACAAGAGAAAACAAAAAAAAACGATACTTGAATATTATTACATAAAGTAAAATATTTATATGTATGTATATGTATACATGTGAGCATAGATTTAAATAACTACGATAAATAAACAGAATAATTCCAAAAATATAAACATTGTCAATTATTGAAATTAAGGATAAATGTTATTTTATTATCATATTTTTGTAATTATGGAGTGGCTATCCAGATATGATTGGTTTAAAAAAAAAAACTGATATTAATCAATATTCTCACGGGCTTTATTTGAAATTTTAAAAAACAGCTGTTCGCACAATATAAGGAAAAGTTTTCTTTATATGCAAGCTTGTTTTGGATGAGTTGAAAACGAAACATTTCCATTCTTTGAATTTTATTTCTTCGATTTCTTAGATAACATATCCATATGATGTGCTTAATAATTATGTTTCTTTGACAATTTAACAAAATGTATGGCGCTTATCGCGAATTACACTATTAACTATCTATAAATAGTATTAATGCTGCCAGATTCCTTTGCAGAAGTGATTGGGAGAAGTGTATTATTGCGTGAATTTTATTGCAAATTCCAACTTTAAAACTAGTGTTTAACATTATGCTAGCGGTGTGTGTGACACATTTAATTATTAAAACAATACGCATTGCGTGTATTCGCTTCGAAGGGATCGGTGCGCATTTTCTCCTGATTATCCTCCACATAGCGCGCCACATCCACAATGATATTGGGTCGCTCCGCGGCGCTGGGAGCGCATGGTGACCAGATTTTGATATCGTGATCAATGCCACTAGTGGCTAACATGCAAATATTTGGATGGGGTTGGACACAATTAACAATAGCACTGTCGGCCCGATAGACGGCACGAATTTTGCCCGTTTTACCTTCCCAGATGTAGAAATTGCCATCATCGGAGCCGGCTACAATGAACTCGCCGTAGAAACCCAAATAGTTGGCCTCCTTGATGTCCGTGGTGATGTTGCAATGTCCGACATAGCGCTGCTTATAATCCTTTGCAGCACGGCGTAGCGCATACTCATCGTCCGTGAGCCGGAGATATCGGAATCCGTTCTCAATCAGCACTGGTTCGGAAATGTGACCAGCAGTTTCGTGCGATTGCTGCTGCTGACGATTCTCATGGATGTCCTTGTGTAGCATGAGCACACCATGATTGTTAGCGAAGCTAGGAAATCGCTGTATCAGCTCCTGTAGGCACTTATCAGCCTCCTGCGGCCGATGCAACTCCAGCAAAGCGCGCGCAAGTCGAAAGTGCGCCTTCACATAGGTCGGATCCAGACGCAAGGCCTCATGGCAATCACGCAAAGCCGCATATATATCGCCAATCCAGCCGCGACGCATCAGCGCCGTTGCACGATTTAAATAGAGAACTTCACCTTGTGGATATTCCGCCAGCGCTGCCGAATATGCATCAATTGCCGCCAGCAATTTGCCATTCTCGAGATGCTCGTTGCCCTGCTTTTTGTGCTGCTCAATACTCGTGGGTAGCGGTCGACGCTTTACCTCCTTCTTGGATGTTCTCACTTGTGGAT
Source organism: Drosophila multiciliata (assembly GCA_037043605.1). NCBI lineage: Eukaryota > Metazoa > Arthropoda > Insecta > Diptera > Drosophilidae > Drosophila > Drosophila multiciliata. The sequence continues at coordinate 12,796,584 of JBAMBF010000589.1, forward strand.
TCTTGGATTCGGTATGCTCATCATGCTGCTCCCCCTCCGTCTGGGTAGGCGTTGCTGTGTAATCGGGCAGGTCATAGAATATGGGCGCAGTAGCATTATGTATATCATAACGATAAATATGCTCGCAGCCCATATTCACCAGCAGCTCCGTTGAGTTGTAGCTATTGAAAGTCAAATAAGTGACGGTTCGTGATTCGTGGACAATGTTGCGATTGATGTTCTTCACAATCTGGCCGGGTGCATAGTAGGAAACACAGCTGTTGGCTAGAAAACCAAAAACAAAGACCTAAGTAAAAACCCCAAAAGTTGGAAGAGCAATTACCTTCGCCTGGCAGCATGCGGCGATCAAAAAGACGCACATAGGGATCAGTGGCACCCACTGCCAGATATTCAGTTCGTCGGGGATTGATCGCTAGGCATTTGGCCTCCGTTGTCGATTCGACCTGCGTGCACAGGCTGAGAAGTCGAACACCACCAGTCGGTTGCTGTTGCTCGTCAGAGCCACGACAACGATGCGCCTCACGCATATCCAATTGAAGTATGCTGCCATCTTCGCCAGCCGACCAGAAAATGTGTGGGGAATCTGGTGCAGTGGCCAGTCGCTTGGCGCGCATTGTGTGACAATTGCAGCTGAATATCGCTTCGTTTCCATGATTTATATCATGGACATAGATATATTTGTCGGCGCCACAGGTGGCCACAATGTTGTTATTGTGTCGCGGTAAAAACTTCACCGAGAATATGTTGCCCAAATGTTTTGTGTTGATCGTGTGGACGCGTCGCTTCCGAAACGGATCCCATATCATCACCTTATAATCATCCGAGCCGGAGGCCAACAATAGGCCATCGTTCGTCCACTCCAAGCAATTGACACAGCCCTCGTGGCCGGCGAGGACGGTCTCCTGCTCGAGTCGATCTATATAGGCGGGCGAGGCATGCAGTCGGCGTCTCAGAATGTCGTCCACATCGCTGCCGAACTGTTGACGCTGCCAGTGCAACGAGCTGGCATTCAAGGGCGTCCGCTGTTCGGCGCTTTCGTGGCGTTGATAACGCGAACTCGAGTATTTGGTGCGCCCCGGCAGTTCATCGCTCGACATTATCTGCGTGATATTGTTGTTTAGAGAATTTTTAAAATTCTTTTTATTATTATAAATATTATTATGAAACTTGTTCAAGTTTCTAATTTGCTTGCGGTCTTGCCTCTTTTCCGTTTGTCTCCGCTTGCAGTTGCCCCTTTTACCGGATTCGCCTCGCCTGCTGTGTTTTGATGTTTTTCAATTTTGATGTTGTTATGCGTGGCCCCCACACGCTTCAATGGGCTGGTATTGCGAATTTGCAGTAAAACTATATGAATAATTTGACATAACTATAACATTTAACTAATGCGATTTTCAAAATTTTGATATTAGTCTATTTTGACTGCTGATTAATTTGGATGTAACGTGTATGGGCCACATTAGTGATGGGCACAGCGCTTGTTGATATTAATTGTTGTTATACTGAAACTGATAAAAGTATGGTAAATATAATTTAAAAAATATTAAAACAATGGCATATGTTTAGTTAACTTTCAGTTATTTGTACTTATTAACACAATAAGTATGCCGGCATACTCTGCAACTGTCGGCTGCACAATAAACCATTCAAATTTCTAGTGATGCTTAATCGAAATACTTCTACAACTGCTACCACAAAATGTACTCACCAAATGAAGAAACATTGTTGATGGATGCGTTATCGATGTGTTACACATATCACTGTCGCCAGTCCATCGCTAATAATAATCAATAAACAGAGCCATTTTTTGGACAGCAAAATAGCAGCAGTTTTTGTATAAAAACGAAAAGAAACAGTGTGGTTTGGCAAAGAGACGGTGAGTAAAACATGTCCAACGAAAAAGTGGACGAGTGTGACAAAAACCAGAAGGTCGAGCACACAAAGCATACAACAAACGGGAAAGGAGGCAACGGTTCACCAGACGATGACTCCGAATCAGATGAGTATCAATCGGCGGGCGAGGGCGACGACGACGACAATGCAACAGCAACAGAAACAGCAAAAACAACAGCAGCAACAAAAACAAATATAACACCTGCACCTACACCTGCCCCCCTTGCAGATGATTGCGTTGAGTTTCCCATGCATCGCAGCGTTTTTGAGAACGATATTAGAACGCTGCAGCGTCGCCTCCTCCTGGCCAGTGCTACAATGGAGGTGGCCGCCAAGGATACGCACGGTAATACGCCACTCCATCTGGCCGTAATGCTCGGCCGCAACTGCTGTGTGCGTCTGCTGCTCGCAAACAATGCGCCCGTCAAAGTGAAAAACAACGAGGGCTGGTCACCGTTGGCCGAGGCCATCAGTTATGGTCATCGGCAGACGATAACCCAATTGCTACGCATGCTCAAGTTGCAGTCGCGCGAGCATATGGAGAGTCGACGCGAACGACTCGTGGAGGCACTGCGTCAAATGCAAGACTTTTACATGGAGTTCAAGTGGGATTTTCAGTCGTGGCTGCCGCTTGTCTCGCGCATCCTGCCCTCTGACATTTGTCGACTGTATAAGTGTGGAGCGTCGCTGCGCCTGGATACTACGTTAGTTGACTTCAATGATATGCGCTGGGATCGGGGCGATATTTCTTTTCTATTTCGCGGCGAGGCGCCGCCAAATGAATCCCTCGTTCTGCTAGATAATGAGCAGTTGTGCTATCAACGTCTGCGCTATGAGGAGTCGGATATGGAGGATGAGGTGGATGTGCTCATGTCAACCGATATCCTGGCCACCCAAATGTCCACGAAGACCATTCAGTTTGCACGTGCCCAGCGTGGCTGGCTATTCAGGGCGAATCGCAAGGAGTTAATTGGGGGACAATATCAATGCGAGATCTACACCATACAGGGATTGGTGCTCAAGCAGCGCAAGCGCAGGGAACACTTGTCCCACGAGGATCTGCAAAAGAATCGCGCTATTGTCGAGACAATCACCAAGGGTGGCAATCATTCGGAATCAAATCAATCGGCATCCACGCCCACATCGGGCAGCACGCTGACATTACCGGACTTGCCGCGTCGTAGCTCGTTGCAGCCGCCACCCACGACAAGTGTTACCTGGTCGGAATATATAGAAGCACCGGTTGGTAAATGCCCCCAGCTGGGACGCACACCCGTCAACAAACAATCAAATAAAACGCTGCGTGCCACAGTTGCGATGAGCGCTGATTTTCCGCTTAGCGTCGATATGCTGCTGGATGTGCTTGAGGTTGTGGCACCTTTGAAGCATATCAATAAGTTGCGCGATTTTGTCACCCTAAAACTGCCGACGGGCTTTCCCGTTAAGATTGAGATACCCGTTTTGCATACGGTTACCGCCAAGGTGACATTTCAGAAGTTTGAGTTTCGCGACAATATACCCGCTAAGCTGTTCGAGATACCCGCCCACTATTGGGAGGATGTGCGACGCTTTCAGGATTTATGACCTAGCGATGAATCATCATCATCCTCGTCAGCGGCCAATACGCCAGGCGCCACCAAGCCGGTCGATTTGAATCGCAACAGCAGCCGCCGAACTCAGCCCATTGCCGAATTTGATTAAGTCTTTCCAAAATCCGCCCCCATTATATTAATTCACAAATGCCCCCAATATAACCGAAAGATAATTGCAATTTTCAACCATAAATCATTTGATATTATCAGCGTATCAACAGTTTATTCTTTTGCTTTATTTTTCTTTTGAAATAATAACGTGCAACGCCCAGAAAATTGCAATTTAAGACTAAAATAGGGCGAATTAAATTTGTTATGCACTTTTAACGCGAGGTTAAGCAAACAACAACAAAAAAAAAAACAAAGAAACACCTGTATTCAACAATTAACAAGTTAATTAACTCCCAACGCAGCTAAAGGATTATGCCTAATCATTGTTAGAATGTATAAAATTGCATTATATTATTACTCTCGCATCGGCGCTGAATTCAATTAATGTGCGCACCTAACTTAAACATTCGGCAACTATATTTTTTTTACAATCCAATTATTAGAGACTCAGTCAGTTTTTGTCATTATCTTCAGAATGAATCAGCTTAGAAATAGAGGCTAAGCAGGTGGTCTTTGCATATTAGTTGGAACACATACATTAGAAATACATAAGAAAAACACACAAGCAATTTAAAATCGTATCTCATCAATTTTCCATTAATCGCAAACATCTAAAATCAAAACGAAGCCAATTTAATGTTCAGTTGTTAATGTTAAAACATTTGTAAAAGCGGCATTCAACCAAGTTGTACGTAATTTAATTTATTATCTTTTGTATGTATTTATTTTTGTTCTATTTGTATTTTTAGTGCAATTATAAATTGATTTTAAGATCTAAAACATGTACACAAAACAAACTTCTTAAAAAAAGGAAATAGAGAATTCTTTTGCGATAAGCTCTATCCGTAAATAGATTCCACAAGAACTTTTTTAGTTCTTGCTAGAAAGAATATAACAAAAAAAAAAACAATATTTAATAATAACAAACACAAATTTGCCTATTATTTAAGTTATATATTTATACATTAAGATCAACAAACGTCCGCAAACCCGTTGCCTACACATCATTTTCGATAATCAAAAGCAAAAAGTATTCTTTAACGAGTGCGCAAAACGTAAAACAGCTTCACAAATTAATAGAACTTAGTATACACCTGCCGTTCCAAAGTTTTTGAGTATCTATATGTAACTTAGTTCAATACGTATTTGTCTGTAGTAACAAGTCGATCGTCTTGTTGATTATTTTAAGATGATTTTTTACATATTGACAACCTATATTTTATTTGTTATAATATTCATTCAATTTTTGTATATTGCTTAGCGAGCAAATGAGCTATGCAACCAATATCAATAATTTTAGTAAAGCAAACAAAAAATGAACAATTAACTGTAAACCTTAATGAAACAAGAGAAATGAACACACATAGATCGGTGTACTTAAAAACGCAATCAATGGCTATTAACATTTGTAACTTTTACTAGATGAAGGCAAATATATATATATATATATAATATATATATATAATACAAATACATATATATATAAATACATACAAAAAATGTAATCCATGGGCATTTATAATCGCTCTGCAATATATACACCCAAAACTATAAGCTGTAATATGAGAGCAACATTAATAAAGCAGTTTTATCTAAAATGAGACAATCGTTTATTAATTAAATTACGCGCACTTCTCTTCACGTTGTGCAGCACTAATTCAAGCAGTCAGCTGATATGGCAATGTTGGAAATCGGTATGACTCACAAGGTATCGGCATCGATTTTTACATTCTACATATATATATCATATCGGAAGATTGTTACTAGATTTTGCTGCTAAACGTACACATATTGACAATTTTCTAGAGATATAAAGCTCATTAAGGGACTACAAAATGATAGTGTCGCGATTAACGTATCCGCTCAATGTAGCGCTTCAACATATCGGCCAACATACTGCCCGCAACAACATTGTACGTCGCCAGATGTCTGGAATTCAGTTCCGCAGCGGTGCCCTTAAGCCAAAGCCATCAGAAATGCCTTTTGGTTTGTTCGCCATCTTCTGTGCTGTGATACCTGGACTCTTTGTGGGCGCCACAATTAGCAAAAATGTGGCCAACTTTCTAGAGGAGAACGATTTGTTTGTGCCTTCCGACGACGATGATGATGAGGACTAAGAAGCAAACGGTCGATGGAGTATAGAGTATGTCCTAGTCACAATTGAGTGCGATATCAGCTTGGAGTTTGTTCCTTTCTGTTAGCCAAAGCAAAGCCATAAGTTTATACTATATCAATCTATCTGCTTCGTTTAACTTATGGTTACTTTAAGATCCAAGAAGTTTTCGTATATGGTGCAATTTGCTCCCTCGAATTGTACCCTTATTTATTGAATTTTGCATTAAATAATATTTACTAAGCTCTTTGTATTGACGAATGTTATATAGAAATAAATTAAATTCAGTGAAACGAAACACATGCGTATCTCGTTATATAATTATATCGAAAAGCTCAATATATAAAAATAACTACATTTACATATACTCCATATATAGGCCGCCCCAAGTATTGACACGATTATTACGGAACGAATAGTCCTAATGCTAACCATCCCTTGCCAGTAATAAAAATGGAATCGATTTGTGGTTTTGCCGAAGTGGAAATTTATTTAATGAAATTTTCAGGGTGTACAAAGTTATTGCTCTGTTCTTTTTGTTTATGTTGCTTTAGTTGACTGCTTGCTGTGCGCCTCTACGTTAATTCATTCGAATATCTTGTTGGATTGGCTCAAAGCAGCGCTTACATATTTGTCGCTGTGTCTTGTACAATTTTGTACAATAATCAGCGTTCAATCCAAATTTTTAACAAATATATATTGAGTTATACAAATTATGGTTTGCTTAAATTGCATTAAATATATATCTGTCATATATATTTTTTAAATATATTTATGTGTGTGTAGTGTTTGATGTTTTTTTAATATTTAATAAAAAGTAAAAGGTTCTCGCACAATTTGGTTGATCTCTCCATAGCAAAATACTCAAAAAATCCTTAATATTCCAAATCGGGTTTTGGTTATGTGTGCTGGTTTTATTGTTTTATTTTTGTTATATTTTTGTAATATTTTCTGCAGCTGTTTGCGTATAAATCTTTTTGTGTTTTGCAATTTTTTCAATTAGTTTTTTTTAAATTTTATTTAATAAAAAAATATGAATTTCAGTGCCAGCTACTTGCGCATGGCCTACTCTTTTTACTTTTATTTTTTTTCTTGCGTTAATATATTTGCATGTACGGTGAAAAAACATCGCCATATTTAACAAAAGGCTGAACGCAAATAATAAATATAACTTGACGTTCCGCTCGCTTTATATGTTTTGCTTTTTGTTACAATGTATATACATTTGTATGTATACATATATAGATATGTGCTTACATATGTACACATACATATAAATATACATATAAGCAAATTGTAATATTTTTATTTTGTAATTGTTTTGATAATAAACATAAAAATTCTGCTGGTTCGCATTTTTCCCCCGTTTAGAAGTTCTCTCTTATTCACACGCTTTGTTTTGCGCTTTAGCGCCTTCATATTTTCTTGTATTTTTCATATATATATATATATATATATATGTATATATTTTTTTTTTAATTTTTTACATAGATTTTTGCAATTTTTTTGTATGTTTTTCGCTTTTTTTGTTTGCTTTTCTTTTTGTATTTATATTTGTTTTTTAAAATTGTATTTCTTCTCAACATATTGATTTTTGTTGGTTTTCAAAGTAGCAAAAACTTGACTCTCATATTCTTGCGGTTGTTTTTTGTTGTGGTTTTTTTCTCTGCTCTATATCCTCTCGTTTTACTTTTTTCATTTTTTCGTTTTTATTTATTTTAACATTTTTGCAATTTTTTTGTTTTATTTTTTTTCATCTTTTTTAAAAGTTTGCGTTTTTTCATTTGAAATGACAGAAAAATATTACATTTTACTTTCATGTTTGTTTGTTGATGTTCTTTTTGAAAGATGTGAAACATAATATTGAGTGTACGAAAATTCTTAAAAAGTTTGTGTGTGTTGATGTAACAAAAAACTTGCTGACTGGCTTAACAATTTCAATTATTTTTCTTTATCATCCGCTTTTTCTACTTGCATTCACAATTATTTATTCTGCATTTTGCATACGCATACAAAAAATAAACATTTCAGTTTAAGAAAGAAACACATATATACATATATATATCTCTTTGTACATATATATAAATATGAATATAAAATGTTTTCGGATTTACATATTTTCCGGTGTTTGTGATTTTTCTCCTATTCATTTTCGTTAAGAATCAAGAATCAAAAGAACGGAAAAAGTTATAAAAAAAAAAAAAAACATTTCCGCCAACTGACATGTTTCTGTTTGCATGATTTTTTCCATTTGTTGTAATAAGCGGCAGATAAATGCGATCGAAAATTAATGATTGAAATTGTTTATATTGTGTTTGGTGCCCTATCGGAAAAGAACAAATAGTCGCCGATTTTGGATTATTCATCTATTTTTCTTTTAACCTTCAAGTTTGTTGTTCATCTATCCAGTTCTTGTTCTTATTGTGTTTCATTCGCTGCGTTTTTTCTTTGCTTGAGCATAAAATATGCGAAATCGCTTCTTGTGTTGATTTTCTGTTTAAATTGAAAGTGAATGAGGGGAAAAAACTGCAAAGAAAAGGCGAAAAATTAATTTTAGTTTTAAGGTAAAGAAAATTAATATTTACATTTTTGGGTGTCGAGTGATTTGTAAAAAATTTTAATCCGCTTTGTGGTTCGAGCTTAGTTGGCAGGCTCGCTGATGTGATGCACCTGTAGGACAGCGACTGCCTCCTCCACCTTGGCCTTGAGTGCCTCCTGATCCTCCAGCATGTGCAACAATTCAGAGTTCTCAATCTCCAGCAACATGCCAGTAATTTTACCAGCGAGAGCGGCATGCATGCACTCAATCAACCGAAACAGGCGCTCGCCTAGGATCTGTTTCTGCTCCTGTGGCTTGGCATTTGCCAACAACGAGGCAATAAGCTTCTCTTGGTCTGCAAAAAAAGAGGTGTGGTGTTAGTCATATAACAAACTACTGTTTGTGAGGCAATTGATTCCCCTCTAGTTTAATTCGATTACTTACTCTTGCCCTGCATCTGTTGCGGCATTGGCTGCGCCTGCTGCATCTGCTGCACTGGCGGATTACGCATGTTGGAGGTATATTTGTAGTTTGCGGCACGCTGCTGGGCCCCGCCAGCGATTTGTGCGCCAGCGATCTGCATGTTGGGAGCGGCCACTGATTGCTGGCCAGTGATGGCGCGTGCACCCGAGCTGCGCATATTGTTGGCAGCAGCTGCGGCAGCAGCAGCGGCATGTGTGCCCTGCACCTGCTGGGGCTGTGCGCCGCGCGCACCAGTTCCCGACTGACGGAACTGTGTGGGCACACCACCGGCTGCTCCCTGGAATCCACCGGCGGCAGGAGAGGCACCTGCAGATGCGGCACCAGCCTGTACACTTTGCACCGCTGTGGCTGGGCGAATCGGTTGCGCCCAACGTGGCGTGTTGCGCATCTGGGGTGTCATCTGGGGACCAAAGAAGCGCTGGCTGGGAGCCATTGTGGGCACGAAGAAACCGCTGGCGGCATTAGGCTGGAATAATTGTCCTAATTGCTGCATACGCATACCGGTCATGTGACGCATGTACTGCGATGCCAGATGCGCCTTGCGCTCCTCCTTGCGCTGGGCAAGTGCCACATAGAGGGGCTTGCTACCGACAACGCGACCGTTCAGTTCAGTCACGGCGCAGGTGGCCTCATTCGGCGAGGCGAAACAAACAAAACCGAAGCCCTTGGAGCGTCCCTCCTCATCGGTCATGACCTTGGCCGATGTGATTGTTCCATACAGTGAGAACTCCTTACGCAGGCGCTCATCATCAATAGAATCGTCCAGATTCTTTACATACAAATTAACACCAAAAACGGCCTCATGTCGCTTCTTCTTGAGCTCCTCGAATTTACGTTTCAGCTCCTGCTGGCGCTCAGCCTTCTTTTGGGCACGCGCCACATACAGCGTTTTGCCTTCGCCCATATCCTTTCCATTGAGCGCCACAACAGCGGCCTCGGCAGCCTCTGTTGTCTCATAGGCGACGAATCCAAAGCCCTTGCTCTTTCCATCGTCCTTGGACATGACCTGTTAGATTTAACAATAATAATAAGATCAAGGCTATGTAGGAGTAGGATTCTCAGGGAATAGGAAGAATGCTTACCTTGTAGCTGGTAATCTTGCCGTATGGCTCAAAGTATTCATTCAGTTTATCATCGTCGAACTCATCGGTAAAGTTCTTAATGTAAACATTTGTGAAGAGTTTGGCCTTCTCGCCTAGCTCCTTCTCGCGCTCCTTGCGTGGAATGAATTTGCCGACGTAAACCTTCTTGCCGTTGAGCAACATGCCATTGACTTTTTCAATGGATGTATTTGCGGCCTCCTCTGTTTCAAAATGTACGAAACCGTAGCCCTTGGAGTTGCCCTTCTCATCGGTGGCAACTTTGCAGCTGAGGATGTTACCAAATGCGGAGAAAGTGTCATAAATTGCCTTATTATCAATGGCCTTGTCAAGGTTCTTGATAAACACGTTGCCAACGCCGGAGCGGCGCAGTGATGGATCGCGTTGAGACCACATAATGCGTATGGGCTTGTTGCGAACCAAATCAAAATTCATTGTATCCAGAGCACGCTCAGCTGTATTGTTACACGAAAAAGAGTTCAATTGGATTATTTAAAGTAACTGCTTTAAGATCTGTATAAAACAATAAATGTAAACATTACTTCGTGAATTTAAAATTAAAGTTCAAAATTTCAGTGCAGCCTAGGGTCAAACTTGTTTTGATTAACTACGCAAAAGTATCGATTGGACAAAATTTTAAGTAAATTAATACGATACCCAAAACAATGCTCAGGGTCATATCAAAAATGGAACATGGCAAAATTTGGATCTTTTGTGTGGTATAAAAGAGAAACTTGAAAACCATAAACTTTAAAATATTGGTATCTCTTCTTTATGCCCAAGGGCAGAGCGTTAACGTATGGTAGGTTAAGTATTGCTCTAACAACTTTAAATTTTAGTTGGCTCAAAATGGAATGTTTTCGATGGGAAGAAGTTGCCACATGGATCTAATATGAAAAATAAATATAGATTGTAACGCTTCTACTTTTGTAAATGAGAATTTTTGCTGCATCCACACGGTAAGTCACGTAATTATTCTAGCAAACTTTGAATCTTAGTCGGCTCAAAAAGGAATATTTTTTGACCAACCAATGGGTAGAAGTTGCCACATTTATCTCTTATTCTCAACCATAAATTCTATTTTAGTATATTGTAACGCTTCTACTTTTGCGAATGAGAATTTGTGCTGCATCCACACGGTAAGTCACGTAATTATTCTAGCAAACTTTGAATCTTAGTCGGCTCAAAAAGGAATATTTTTTGACCAACCAATGGGTAGAAGTTGCCACATTTATCTCTTATTCTCAACCATAAATTCTATTGTAGTATATTGTAACGCTTCTACTTTTGCGAATGAGAATTTGTGCTGCATCCACACGGTAAGTCACGTAATTATTCTAGCAAACTTTGAATCTTAGTCGGCTCAAAAAGGAATATTTTTTGACCAACCAATGGGTAGAAGTTGCCACATTTATCTCTTTTTCTCTATTGTAGTAGATTGTAACGCTTCTACTTCTGTAAGAAGGAATTGCTGCCCATCTACATGGTAAGTCACGAAAATAATCTAGCAACAATGAATCTTAGTTGACTCAAAAGTAAGGATTTTTGACCAACCAATGGGTAGAAGTTGCTTGTCCATGTCATAACCATTAGGAAAAAACAAGCATATATAAATTATTTAAATTAAGGCTGACGCGGTTCAGTAAACTCTACGGAATTTACGGCAGTCTACGCTGCTTTCACAGGGGGACAGACAACAGACAGCAGCTGTGCTTGCGTTAATTCAATAAAAGCCAAAATGTAAACGACCTTTTTGCAGTCAACAACATCAACAATAGTTGGTTGCGCTGTGCGGTGAAAGTTGAGTGTCGATCTTTGTTTTCGTTTGTAAAAACAAAACAGAAAATAAAAAGTAGTCTTTGGATCTCTTCGACTTTGGCATGCCAAAAAGTTGCACGTGTTAATGAATGATCGGCACATGAATGAACAGCATACATAAACATATGTATGTATTACGTTAATGGCCTTGCATTTAACATGCAAAAAAGTGAAAGCAAAACGAAGAGAAAGATATAATTTGCCACGGCGACATCTTCACACAAATTAATGTTAAACGTGCAAAAATTCGATAATCAACTATAACCTATAAATAGATATAATAAAAAAAAACTAATAAAACAAGAAGTAAGTTTCTCAAAATGTTAAAAATGCGCAAGCAGCATAAACATAAACACATGTTTATGACGCACATATATATATATGTATTTAGAAATATACATACAAATATATATATATTTATATCAATATATATACATATGCAAACAATACCACTTGGAAACAAAAGTGGCAAAGAAAAAGTAAAGAAACAAGTAAAAACTGACGAGACGGCAGATTGGGGCGCGGCGGCATGTGCGATAAGCCATTGTTCAATTGTGAAATATTATAGCATCAGAAAATTGCAGTTTGCATAGAAACTTCCAGTTTTTTTTTTGCTGACTCGCAGCCAGTAACACACAGCCAGCTGTTATTCTTATTCTTCTTCTCCATTTTGTTCGCTCTCTTTCACTTTCAGACACACACAAAAACTGGAAACACACACGCACACTAGCGAGAGCTTCGAATCGTGACTGTGTGCGTGCAATTTGCTAAATTGTACACGTGTTTTGTGCTATTTGTGTCACTGTGGCGGAGGGCTACACATTTGAGAGTTCTTTTTAGCAATGCAATTCAAGATGCAAGCGAGTAATGCAAATTTCACGTTTTCAAATATGATTTGTGACTTACCATCGGCTGGCTGCTGGAAATTGACGTAGGCATAGCCCAACGAGCGACGGGTAACAACGTCGCGGCAGACACGAATGGAGAGAACTGGGCCAGCAGTGGAGAACTTCTCAAAGAGCCCCGCTTCATTAATGTCCTGGTGTAAATCACCCACGTATAAAGAAGCCATGTTTGGTGATTAGGTCCTCCTGTAATAAATGGAATAATGGCACAGTTAAGCTATAAATTAAGTTGTATATGTCTTTCCCTATATTGAATAGTCTATCGACACTGCAAAAATGAGAAAAAAAAATCAACATTTACACAAAAAGCGGCGTGGTTTTTTGCTTTCAGCTCCTCTTCTTCTGCTCTTTGCATGTGTTCGCATGTGTGTATGCGTGCGTGTCTTTGTAGGCAATACTGACGCATGTGACAGTTAGACGGGCGGTCGATTGGTCGACATGGCAACACTGCGCGGCATAGGCATGTGCTTTGTTGTTGCTGCTGCTGTGTGCTTCCTTCTATCACACACGCACACCAATACGAAAAACCAAAACGCATGTTGGAAAATTTCCACATGCGCACAGACTCATATGTACGCACAAACACACACACATGCATACGTCTAACCCGCAGAAGAATTAATTTACGGTAATTTGCATTGAAAATATCCTTGTAATATTAAGTACACAATACAATTTTCAAATCACACAATGGGCTGGGTCTTTGTTCAACTTCTGTGGCGATTTACTGAGCTCTTTTTTGACGACAGCTTACGTCGCCATCTTGCGTGGCACACGAATCACATTTCACAAGAAAATTTCGATTTTGCTTTGTCTCGCCTCTGTTGCGATCGTACTTACGTTTTTAACACTTGCTCGAATTTTTTGCTACTTTTTACAATTTTTTTTGGTTACTTTTTATATTTTTAATTTTTTTTTTATTTTTTTAATATTTTTTCTTCACAAAAAATATGTGATAAGTCGTGTGCTAAGCGAAACCACGACCGCTCACTTAAACGGACTCTACTCGACTCGCCGAATATATTTCTCGCCTGAGCCAGAAAGGGAGAAAAAAAACTCGCTACATTTGGCTTTCGATAGAGAATGAAAGAAGTCGATAAGTTTGGTTCTTCTACAATACTCCTTAGCGTTGCCACAAAGTACGCAAAATGGTATTCGCCAACACTGTTCTCGAGCGTTATAATGTTAATTTTGATAAAATACATTTTGGAAGGCAATGAAAAAAAGTAATTTATAAAATTGAAAATACTTAATGATTTTCTACATTTGAAATGATTATATGCACTATGAAGGTATATTTGTATTAAAAAGTTTCAACATAACCCAAGATGTGCCGCGACTTTGGAACTTTCCATTGCATCGTATGCTGGTATTCCCCGAATTGACTTACCCTTTCTGATCGTACTGAGTCAAGTTTCGCAACTGAACGGGATTTTTGTAAATTATTTTTTTGTTGTAATCTTTTAGTATTTTATACAAAATAAACAAAACCTAAGCAAACCAAACAAGTAAATGCATTAGACCAAACGATTTATATTTTTTTTGGTAATAAGCTTTTTTTTTTTTTAATTTCTTCGCGTGTCTCCTAATGTAATAGCAGGTAGACTGATGAACTGAGGCAAATAGCTAACATTTTTCAATGCCTATATAGCCTACTTCGATTTATTTAACTTTTGGGAATGACAATTTGCACAATCGATAAACAATGATGTTGCAGCCCTTCATATTCGACAGACAAACAAATTTGGCACAATAAAATGCTATTTTATTTTCTTCTGAAGCAATGTAAAATCGACAAGTACATTCAATTATTTATAAACATTTATTTAAAAGTACAATATACACATTTATATATAAATACGTATGGAAATGCATGAGATTTTATTTGCGATCTACTCAATTTTGATTTAGTTTGGATTTTAATAATAAATACTAGAATTCAATTGTATTTATTCATTGAAGAATTATTTCTAATCTATGGGTAATCTGAATTATCCCTAATTTGTGTTTGCCTTTTCTTTCGATTAATTTTATGCGAAGTATCTCAAATATATTTTGTATGCATAACATGATTTTTTATGTTAATGTTTCTGTTTTTTGTTATTTAATCAACTACATTACATATATTTTTCGAAAATATATATAGTTATTAAGTGTGTGTATGTATGTAGTAATAGCTATAAAATAGTTGGAAACGAACTGAAACTTAACCCTATTCAGAAAACGTCTATGAATGTATTTATTGTAGATACTTAATACGTTTCCGCTCTTCTGTTAATTTAAACAATAGTTTCAGTTTAATGTTGTAATACTTTCAAGTGCCAAATTAATATTCAAAATTAAAAATTTTGCATCAGTTATATTTTACTTATTTCAACAATAAACTGCCATTGCACAATTAAAACCTGTATTCAGTTACACTTTTGTTCTTTTTGTTATTGTTGCATATTATAAATGCCAAAAACGTTTTGCTAATTTGGCAGTGGCTTTTTTAAATATTAACAAAAAAACAAACAATTAGGCCTAAAGATCTGGCAGCAAACTTTTGGTTTAAACCATACATGAAAAATTAATAAAAATACCATATAAAATAATAATAATAATAAGTAATCAGTTGTTAAACGCATCAAGTGCCAAATGCTCAGTTTCCACCTGTTGTTCCATTTGCTGTGACTGGGGGACAGCTGCAGTCGCAGTAGCAGGAGGATCGCCACCCCACTCCACCAAATACTGAACGTGGCCATTGCCCATACGTCGTTTGGCTCGTATGGCAAAGGATTCGCCGGCATCGATGCGATTCATGGCGCCGCCAAAGTATTTTTTTACCGATTGCTTTAAATCCAGCATCGAATGGTGTCCACCTCCTCCTCCTCCACCTCCATTTGAGTGATGAATAGCGCCGCCGCTGCTGTTGCTACTGCTGCCATTGGTGGCCGTTGAGCTGGTGGAATTTCGTCGACTATTTGGCGACGTGCCTCCGCGTGACTTTTGCGGTCGTTGTCGTAGTAAACGGCCATGCGTCGGCTTCTCTGGAGGCAGCAGCAGCGGTGGCACTGGCGGTGGCGGCTGCAAATCTTTGGCATATATGGGAAAGTAGTGGCTGGGTATAGGATTTATTGTTGTGGTATTGATCACCTGTTAAGTGTAGGGAATAGTGTCATTAGTTTACGGATCAAAAGGAAGTGCCCACATTTCAAAAGTTTTTACTAATCTAAGTCGACTAATCCACACTCACCTCAATGGCCGTAGTCATGCGTCGGGTGCGTCGTCTGCGCACCTCCTGATTGGGCCCAATGGTAATATCTTTGGCACTCAGTCTTCGCTTTATAGTGCGCAGCATGCGCGGCTGTTGGGCGCCGCCAGTTGCCTTCGTTAGCTGCTCTATGCCGTTCAACTGCTTGACATGCTTTAGTTTAAAAATGCTGTTGATAATGCCGGCAACACCAACACCTCCTCTTCCTCCCCCTACACCATTGCGTTGCTGTGCTGATTTCTTGGGCGTAGCCATTAGAAAGGGATTATTGCGGCCGAGAAAATTAGCCGGTGGCGGTATGATGAGATCCAGCGAGCTGGTACCACGGCTGCTGCTCGAGTTCTCATCGGAGGAGAGATCATAGTGGCGACTGTTGTCGTAGCGCTTTGACAAACGGAATGCCTTTCTTTTCCGGCTATTGCTGTTCACGTTGCAGTTGGCGCTGGAGGCGATATCGAGCCGTGGAGGCGCAGGTGCCATTAGCTTGCCAGGCTCACCATCGTTGGCATTATCATCGGCCAAATCGGGAGTGCGTTCCGGCATTAGGCTCAACTGCTAAAATGTGGAGAACATTTATTAGTTTGATTTTGGGCAAGTAAAAATCACTTTCTTAAGTCCTTAAAAAACGATGGACAATTTTCCACTGTCAAAAATTATGAGTTGATCGAACTTCTACTATTTATCTTGCTATTATTATTTCTAACATTACCTTCTGCTCTCCGTTTGATGTTGTTGGCTGCTTGTTGCTGTTTTGTTTCTTGACCTTATCCATGATTTGTTTGATGGGTATTTCATCTTCGCTGGTATCCACCTCAGCCTCTGCCTCGGCCGCCGCCTCCTCGTCGTCCTCATCCGTGTGAAACTCGTATACGTCTTTAGTGGAGATGGTGTTTTTGGCCACACCCTCTTGCATCGCCTTTGGTTGCGTATTCAGCGCCACCGCCAGCTCCTCATCTGGCATCAACAGCAACTTGAACTTATCGACAAGCAGATCTTCGCAGAGAACCTCGTTGGGCTTTAGGAATACACCGGGTGAGAGGGGCGGACCGCTGTGACGCAACGCATAATAGGCAGGGGCACGTTTGAACTCGCTGCCACAGATGAAACGATCCGAGTTTTCCTTAAGCGTTTGCTTAATGCGCTCCATCAGCGCTGTCTCCGGCAACTGGCGCCACTGCTCGCAAATTGGCAAATGATGCCGCTGCTCCAAGATAAACGGCCAAATGTCCTCCAATAAATGATGATATTTCTGGTGCTGATGCTTGCGCAGATTATATAGCGTTATATGCAGCATATCCACCCAATCAATTTGCAGGCGACGCAGATACTCAACACCATCGTTGCAAACAGTGCAGCAGAACACAAAGAAGCTATTGAAGAGAATTACAGTTTAGTTTGCTTTGCAGTTTAGTATTGCTTAATATTATAAATCAAAATTTAATATTGTTTTTAGACTCAGATGTATAATAAAAATATGTTTACTCTAGCTCAGTTCACATTACATTCCCTACAGCTTAATACAGGTAAACATTATTAACAAAAGCCACTCATTTTGAGCAACACCAAATAAATTTTATATGAATATGTATCTCTATATATATATATATATATACTTACAAGTCGCCGCGCAGCAGCTTGCTTTTGAAGTTCTGCGCGCACTGGGTGTGAAACCAGTTTCTGCATTTACAGCACTGCAGCATATTGTGATCGAATTTTCCGGGCTTGCCGCAATAGCAATAAATTTGCTCCTCATTCACGCGATGCTTTTCATCCCAGCTGAGCTTGTCGGCCTGCGCAACAATAACAACAACGACAATAATAACAATAGACAATAGATTATTAATTATAATAAAAACTTACATGATATGGCAGTTGACGGCAAATGCCTGGCGGTTTATTTGCCTCGAGCGCTGTTTGCATTTTCATTGGCTTGGCGCATCGCTTGCAACACCAGATGCCGCTGGCAATTTCGGTGGTGCAACCACGATGATAACCACGACCGCAACGCTCGCATATCTCCACAATATCTTCGTGCTGTGCCTGCTTGCAGGCCACGCACATGGGTCCTCCTTGAGTGCTCTTGTCGCTGCTCGGCTCGTTACCAAGTTTGCGCAGTTTCTCTAGCTCGCACCACTGCTCCGATTTGTCGTCGAAGCGGACGAGATACTGCTCCTCCGACTTGGCAATTATGGTGCCCAAATAGAAGCGTCCATCATTGCATTTGACAAAGACATCCTCCTGCAGCGCATAGCTAATCGGTACGGGTATAGACGTCGGTGGTGGTGCTGGTGGAGGGGGAGTCGGCGGTGTAGGGGGTGCTGCGGCAACAACAGCCTCAAGTGCCACATCAACTGCTGCCGCCTCCTCGATGCTCTGGGTGACATTGGTGAAGCTCTGCTTCAACTGTGTCGTTGGTGACAATACGCAGCTATTGCTGCTCTGACTGCCCGGTGACTTTAACGGAGAACAACTCAATGTTTCTGGTGTTGTGGGCGGCGTGTGCGGTGTTGTCGTCGTGGTTGTGGAGTCCGGCTCGTCTATGACAATGACAGCTGCAGAGTTGGCTGTTGTGGCGAGACTGCTGCTATTGCTGCGTCCATTCGAGCAAATGCTGCTGCTGCTGCTACTGCTGCAACTGCTGTCCGCTGTGCTGCTATCTATGAGCGGCGGCAGCAGCTTGTGCTGTATAGCGGGTATTATGGGCGAGGGCTGGCAGAGATTTGGTTCAGCATAATGATTATTAATGCATATATTAATACGATCCAGCACTACAGTAGATGAGGCGGCGCCGGCGCTGCTTTGAAGCGCTGATACGCTGTTGTTTTTACTCACTGGCACCAGTGGCGGTGGCTGCAGCTTTGGCGGTGGCGCCGCCGCCGCTGTATAATAAGCACCCATGGGCGCATAAAGTTCTGTGGCCGCTGTAACCGCTGTTGTTGATGAGGGCGTGGCATAAAGCTGATTTAGCTGCTCAGCGCTTTTATTCAGACTATAAACATTGGGCGCTGTGCTTATAATGCGTATATTATTAATGTTATTAGTCTTAAATTGACTCGCTTGTGTCTGCTGCGTTGGCTGTGCATAATTGTTTGTTATTTGTATGCTGCTCGGATGTGTTGCAGTTGCTGTTGTTGTTGATGCTGTTCCTGCCGGATTGGCGGTGGCATAATAACGCTTAGCATACGTTGCAGTCAATGTGGGCGATGGTGTTGGCAGTATTTGATAGGTCAACCATTGCTGGGTGTTTGGTGCAGCGGCAGTTGTGGGTTGTGTTAAATAACTATATGTGGCTGGTGCTGCGACCGTGTTGTTGCTGAGTTGCTGCACCACATTTTGTGGCGTGTTGTTGCTGTTATGGTGGTCATGTGCTTGTTGCAAGTGAAAATGGTTGTTCATCATTTGGATTGCTTTATTATTGTGCAGTGTTACGTTTGTGCGCAGTCTTTTCTGTAAAAATCGAAACACAAATTTAATTTTATTTTTTTATTTTATTTTATTATTTACATTCACTTTTGCTTGTCCGGCAAACAACAACAAACTGGCGCCTTTTTTAAGCAATTTGTTGCTGATCACACACACACAGACACATACATACACACTCACACGCATATGCAGAACAAAAAAAAGAGAGCAACCGAAAACCGTTTGCGGGCCCTTTTGTATTCTACTTCTTAGCTACACTTTTTTCTCAGTCAGTCGTGCACAACGCGAACCGCAATTTGAAACGTTGATTTTACGTACCTTTCAGTGTGTTTCAACACATGTATTAAATAAGCATGGTATTAAATTATATTCGTTTATTAGAGTTAAGTTGTTCTGTGCATATTTCAGCATTATATCAAGCAAAATGCACTAAAACAATCACTTGATTCGGCAATTAAAATTGTCAGCCATTTTTCAGCATATGCACAGTGTTAACGAATGACCTGCGTTCAATTCACAGTGTTGGACAGTTCATTTTGTTAAAGACCCTTTTGCATGCTTCACATTGGCAAATTTTAATAATTACAGCAATTGAGCACTACGATCAAAATTATTGTTAAAAAGAAAGGTAAAAAAAGAAATTATCAAAATTGTTGGTATTGTTGTGTTTATGGTAGAATATGCCAGCAACTACTCGATACTTTCAAAACCGTATAAATAGCTGCAGCGTTGACTCCGATAGAGTTTTGTCAGGCAGCATCGAGAGCGATAGCGATAGGCAACGCAGACGAAGAAGAAAACGTATTTTATTCGTGGTTTCAATAATTACGCTGTACATAAAATTGGTCAAATACATATATAAATTTAGTAGTTGTGTAAACCAAATATAATATTCAACGAGAACCAAGTGTAAATCAAGTGAAAACATTATTTGTGTGTTCTTAAAACCTGTAATAAGTACGAAAACAGCTGTGAAAAGTTGCGGTAGGTAACCCACGCATACCAACACATTTACGCATATTTGTATGTAGTGACTGACTGTGAACTGTGACCATAGTGAAAATTTCGTGTTCATTGAGTCAAGTTTTGTTTTGCTACTTTTTAATTAACGTTATTAGAGTTATTAGAGTCGCATTATATGTCCAAAACGCGGGCAAGTTATAAGGCCGTGCAGTTAAAGCACGAATCAACGGAGGAAGAGGAGGACGACGAGGAGCAGCAGCAGCAGCTGAAGCGAACACGTCGCAATATTATGCATACCGTCGGGGAAAATGTCAGCGGCAGCGGAGTGCCTGCATTTTTGGCCAAACTCTGGCGACTCGTTGACGATCCCGAAACAAATAATTTAATTTGTTGGAGCAAGGTAAGCGGACGCCATATTGTTTATTTACCTATTCATTGCTTTTTTTTGGGGCAACAACAACAAGAACAACAAAAAGCAGGTGTTATTTATTAGTTACACTCTGGCTCGACTTTCACTACGTCATCGTTGTCTGCACATTCGTGTGTGCTGTTATTGTTGTTGCTGTGCTCAAGCGCACGTATGCACTGTGAAGACTGCTCTCTTTCCTTGTTTTTCTTTTTTGTTGTTCTCCCATTACAGGGGCCATTACAGCAGTGCGTACGTGCGTTCGAACTCTCCATCCGAAATGCATCTCTGAAAAAGTTTCCATCATGATTGTCCCCGTCTATCCGTCCATGTATTAGTTTGTACGCTTGTCTGTAGCCATTCAATTCAATTTTTGTTTTCCGGCCATGTGTGTGTGTGGTTCGCATTCTGTTTTGAGTTTGTTTTTGTCAAGTGTTTGCCTAGATAAGCAAGCTTTTTATGACTTATTTAATTTGGTGGTGCTGACTTACTACTTCCACATTTCTCACGCTCCTTTCCCTTTGTGGCTTTATAATAAGATAATTATTATATTGTGCCATATTCCCCAATTTTTTTTTATCAACAAATGCCATATATGTCATATTGGTAAATGCTTTATCTTTAATTAACTAATGCGATAAGGCATAAATATGTATATAAGGTTTACATTTTGAAAGGAATCATTTGAAATGAAAGCTTAACTAAGCCAGCAATTAATATTTAAAATGGATAAATAATTATATATAACAACTGATCAAATTACGCACTTATCAGCAAATCAATAATTTTATAAATAACAAATAAATATTGTGGGACACCAATGAAGCTAATTAGCACCTTATCAATCGAAAGTGAATAGCAATATGTATCATAGATATAAAAGTAGTTTACTTACATGCCTATAAATGTTTGTGTGTATTTTTGATCCGTATATAAAACAATCAGTGAAAGCTTTTTCAATATTATTTTCTTGATATGGTTAACAGAGCAACTGTAACAAAAATGAGTACGATTTTAAACTAAATTGACTGTCTTCTTTTTAGGATGGACTCAGTTTTATTATACAAAATCAGGCGCAATTTGCGCGCGATCTTTTGCCACTCAATTACAAGCACAACAACATGGCCAGCTTCATCCGACAATTGAATATGTGTAAGTGAAAAATTGAGATTTAAGTCAGTTTTGTTACTTTAGTAATTAATCGCTATTCATTTCAGATGGCTTTCATAAGATCACCTCAATTGAGAATGGCGGGCTACGATTTGATCGCGATGAGATTGAGTTTTCGCATCCGTGTTTCAAGCGCAATTATCCGTATCTGCTGGATCATATTAAGCGCAAGATTTCGAATACGAAGACTGTTGATGATAAGAGCGTGTTGAAGCAGGAGACCGTCTCCAAAGTGCTCAGCGATGTGAAGGCAATGCGTGGCCGTCAAGATAATTTGGACTCGCGCTTCTCGGTGATGAAGCAGGAGAACGAGGCACTATGGCGCGAGATAGCATCGCTCCGTCAGAAGCATGCCAAGCAGCAGCAGATCGTTAACAAGCTGATTCAGTTCCTCATATCGATAGTGCAGCCATCTCGCAATATGTCCGGTGTCAAGCGTCACATGCAGCTAATGATCAACGATAAGCCAGAGAATGCTCGCAAGCGCAACGCCAGTGAATCGGAAAGCGAAGGCGGCCCAGTTATACACGAGTTGAGCGAGGAGCTGTTGGACGAGGTGATGAGCCCGAACAGTCCATACGCCAAACATTATGATGGCGACAGTGTATCACCGTCGCCGATGGAGCGGCCACGCTCAAACATCAGCATCAGTTCACAAAACTACGATTATTCGAATCAGGGCGCTGAGGATTTTATAAATGCTCAACTTCTGAATAGTGGCGGCGACGGAAAAAACAATGTGCTTCGGTCACCGGGCGGCCAACAGGAGCTATATATGGTTACCGAGGCGCCCGATTCACATGGCCAGGCCAGCCCTCTCTATAATGGCGATGAACATCCCAATGTGCTGACCACGCCCATGGTGCGGGAGCAGGAGGCACGCAATCGTCAGTTGCTCAAGGAACGGAACAAACTGCGCCGTCAGACAGACATAAATCTCGACTTTGACATGACCGCGAAGGCAACTCGCACGCGGTCCCAGGCCAAAGAGCAAGTCATGCCACAGCCGGTGATGGTCAAGGCAGAGCCGGCTGCTGTCAGCATGCCCAGCTTGCTCGATCAGCCGGAGTCCAGCGATGCGGATATGTATAATGTCAACTTTATTAGTAACGATATGCCGACCAATATTTTTGACGTAAGCTACAAAAATATATAATTGTTATCTATTATAGAGTAACAAATTGTGTGCTTTCACAGGATGATTCTATACTGTCGAACACTGGCCTGGATGAGCAGCTTGCCGTCCAGCAAGATCAACAGCAGCAGTTTGGACGCTCCACAGTTAATAGCGGCAAGTTTTCCAATGCTCCAATCAACTTTGATTTGACCAATAGCAGAAATGAGAATGCATTGGTATCTGATGCCGATTTGGCCTCCACTTCAAAGGCAGCTGCTGTTGTCAAAGATCTTGGCAACGAACAACAAAAACAACAACAGCAGCAGCAGCAACAAAAATCCCCAGCAATGACTGTGGCAAAATACACTGGCGATAATGGACACTTGTTAGTAAACTGACTACATACCTCATTTAAATGCAATAGTAACAATCGTTTGTCTTAATTGCAGGGATGAAGTCTCTGGCCATCTGGACAATATGCAAGATGAGCTTGAATCACTCAAGGATCTACTGCGCGGCGAGGGTGTTTCCATCGATCAGAACATGTTCTTGGGCGTAAGTATTTCTTAACACAATTGGAAATTGTGTTGTAGGGTTGAGGTGCATCCGTGTGTCCGCTTAAGCTATCAGATTGTAAACATTCCTAACATATTTATATATATATATATATATATATATATATATATATATATATATATATATATATATACATATACATATATATATATGTATTTTATACAGGCGGCGCCAAAATGCGCTGCTACCAGGATTTCCCCGTTGCAGCTAAGCGACGAGGAGCTTTTACTGAAAGTAAGCGCGGTGCGTCTTTGATTTACCAGCGCTTTTAATCGCCTTGAAAAGCAATACATAAACTTATATATATTTTCGTATATTTCTATTTGCAGCTTTTTACTGATTCGGACATGTTGGACAACTATGGCCTATCGTTTCTCAACGATACATCCGATAAGAAAGGTATGTTGAAGAAACAAAATCAGATCTGTAATGTTAACTAATCTTTCGATAATAATTCGCAGCCAACATCGGTTCGGAGTTAATGACCTATCAGCCCAGAATGTATGATCTCTCAGATATTTTGGACACGGAGGACAACAATAAGACCAACCAAGATGCAGCCAATGGACGCCAATTGCAAACCCAAAGTTCAGTGCTGAATACGCCGCGCCATGAATTGTAGATAAATCTATATTATAATAAGTAGTTATAGCTGCAGCTCAGACTCAAGACGGGTGAAAGAAGTGCTAACATTACATTAAACATATACACATATACACATACAAATATATATATATATAATATATGTATGTGTATGTATGTATATGTATATTTTGTATATACGACCTAATTTTATAGTTTAAAAAATCATTCGTTTCAAATAATTTGTATATATGAGCTTTTCTAATAGTTTTTTCTTCAGCAGTTTAGCAGTTTGTTTCAATTGTAACTTTAGGTAGTTAACTAACATAACTATTTATTAATCGTATTGCAGTATGCCTTATGCACTATATATAAAATATATAGTTTAACTCGACATATGAGGATTTTGTTTTTTTATATAGATTTTTAAGCTGTACTTCAATTTAACAAAATATATCCAGTTTATATAGATTTTATACGGTACGAAGTTAACAAGAATTAACTGTTGGTTTAATCGGGCTGAAATACATATACGTATATATAAAATCTTTGGGGATATGCATGCTAGACATCATATCAGATAGAATATATATATATAACTAAAACGTTTCGGACAACTTTCAAGATATACACTTAAGATACCTTAAAAGGTATACATTTTGCGTAATAAATTTGAATTTCGTAAGCGTTTGGGCTGCACACAATACAAAAAGGTCTTTTAACTCACTTAAGGGATGAAATATACATGTAATTATACATGTAAGGGTATTTCAATTTTGACAGCTGCCTTTGCTTGTTTGCAAAAGAATCTCAGGTAACTTCATTAGGGTATTCTATATACAACAACTTGCACATTTTCACAAAGTCAAAATCCGTAACATGAAAAACGTTTATTTCCTTCTTTAATGCTTTTTAGAATGTCTGTGTTTGTGTGTGTATGTGTGTGATTTATTATATTTTGTTGATACAACTGAATAGATATGGACACATACATCATTGTGATAGAAAATTAAATTCATAAATATATATATATATAATTTATTAGGTCTAAATAGCGTCTTAGAAAAATGCTATAATTTGCATAGAATGTAAAAATAATACATTTAATGTGACTTAGAATTGTTCATTTGTGTGAATATCAAGTAAAACAGACAGAGGCAGAGCTTTGAGAGTTGAGATTAGGCCTCGTCCTTGTACTTGGCATCCTTCAAAATGTTTGCGAACTCAAATTTAACACGTTCCCTCTCCGATCTGGGCATGCTGCGCAGTGTGTCCACCAGCGATAAACAATAAAGTTCGATGGGATCATTAATGGGCGCTAATCTGGGCAGAGGAGCAGCCATTGCCTTCCGCTTGGCCGCATTCGCCATTATATCTTTGATGGGTGCACTGCGTTTAACTGTGAGCGCTGGTTTGTAAATTGGTTCAATGGTCACCTCGCCATTCGAGAGCGCACTGTTGCCATAATGTTGTTGCTGTTGCTGTTGGTGTTGTTGCTGCTGTTGTTCCGCCTTGATATCGTCTTCATCATGATGTGTCACCTCATCCCCATTGCCCATGACCACCATGGGCATTAGGAGCGGCGAGGAGGCCGGTGAGTTGACCTGCGTATTGTTGTGGCTATCACTGTTGCTACCGTTGCCATTGACAGCTGAGAGCAGCGGTTGCTGTTGTTGCAAGGTGACATCTGGTTTCGGTTCCATGACCATGAGCTCTGGCACAACCTCATTATCGCTATGTGCGTCCACGTGTCCAGAGCCCCCGTCCTCACTGTTATCGTCCAGCTCAATGATGTCATAGTTCTCTGTTAGATCGATGCGTAAATGCTCCGGATCGGGATAGAAAAAACTGTTGCTATCGTTGTCGCTGCTGCCACCATTATTTGTATTCGTGCTCTGTCTATCCCTGTCGGTCTGTGCAAAGTAGGATTGTGCCTTTCTAACATTGTACGTTTGTGCGGTATGCTGTAGAAACGATAGATCCTCGGTGAAGCGTCGCTTGCGCACATTCGGATTCACCTGTCCCGTTTCCAGTGCTTTTATCTCTTGTAGATAATTGTAGCGTATGTTTTTCCATTTCGTTTGCAGAAAACGTGCTAAAAATAGACAGAATAGCGACTTGAATTTTGTATATAAATTAAGCTCGAGCTAAAAATATTGCAATTGGTATTATTAAGGAATAAAACATATTTAATAATCGGTTAAACTGTCGTTGACATTTCATTTTCAATACCAATTGGAAATACTTTAGCTTATGGATAATAGCTCAATTTTGTACTCACAGGAGGCGCCCAGCTCGTTCGCAATGCGATCCCATATGTCCACTCTAACAGGATTGCGGCGATAGTGCGGATGACTCACATCGTAGATGGCAGGATTGGCGCGCACTAATTTTATCAAGCGATCGTCTGTAAGAAATATTTGTTAAAAATCGTTAACAAAAATCTCAAAATCACAATACATTTTTGCTTTCTACGTTTCTTCGCAGCTGAACAACTGACAACAACAACAACACCAACAACAATAACAACAGCGGCAGCAACCCTTAGGTTGTCTTCTGTATTAGGGGAAGACTGTTGGGCTGTTTGTTGTTGGGGGTTGATTCTGTGTACCAACACAAATGCAAAAAGGAGTAGCAGGGCTTTCTTACCAAATTCGGGTCCCGTTGTCTCACGTTCGGCATAGTAGCGCTGCATTTCTCTTTTTATCATTATTGGTTTTGTTATTGGTTTGCCCCGTCGCTTGGCCACTATTAATTTTGTTTTGGATTTGTTTGTGTTTAAAGTAGCAGCCGTTCGGCTTGTGCTGAATTAAACTGTTAATGGCAGCGCACGTTCTTTGCATTGATTAAAAACACTCTCAATTGCGCAGTTATATCAATGGAGACTTTTATTTTCATCAAGTTTCTAGGAAAACAGAACTTAACGCGATGCGCGATGTCTTCTGTGGTTCTCTGTTTTTTCGGTTTTGTTTTACGCGCTCTGCGCACGCTCATTGGCACTGGGGCTGCCAACTCGTTTTATTATATAATTCCAAATTATTATATACGTTTTTAGTATATTTTGGTATTTAGTCAGTTAAAAATAGGGAAAATAAAATGAGATTTTAACTATTTTAAATTACAAATTTATTTACGCACAACAAACTTGACTTTAACATCATTTTTAACACACACCGTTACACCACTGTGAAGAATAAGATCATTGGCTTTGGTAATTGGCAAAATCTTAAACTTCTTCAGAATATAAATCAATAAGGTTTTAATTTCCAAAAGGGCATACTTTTGACCTGAAAATGGTGCTTAGTTGGGAGATTTACGCGAGCCTGAACTGAGATTTTAACTTACCCATACAATTCCGCTGACCGGCACTAAATGGCACATAGGCAAAATTATGTCGATCCATGCTGTTCTCTGGCAAGAAACGATCCGGATCGAATTGATCGGGAGTATTCCAGTATTTAGGATTACGATGCAAGTCAAACAAGTGCATGACACATTGAGTCCCAGGAGGCAAAATCAGTCCATTGGGCAATTCCGTTTCACTTTTCGCCTCACGAACCATAACCGGAACCGGTGGATACATGCGTATAGTTTCTTTGATAAAGCGGTCCAAGTATTTCAGTTTCGTCATCTGATTACTGTCCAATTTGCTCAAATCATCTGTGAGGAGATCGAGTTAAATAATATTAATGATATGTGTTCAAGTATGAACATGAGACGCTGCGAAGCTCAGCTAATTGTTAATGGCAAAATATCATATTGAGACGAATTTCAAATGGCTGCAGTTAAAGCTCAGCTATTTCAAGATAAACAAACATCACATTCTTAGAAGAATAAAATAAGGTCGCCTTACAAGCGGCTTCATATGTACTTAGGTTTAAGATTTTTGTATAAAATAAAGAAATGCTCATCAAAGCAAAAAGTTCGATTCTCAACGTTGTCTCGTCGTGTTAGATAAAACATACCATCTATGTTCTCCACAATCTCCTGATAGCACATCTCCTGCATGTCTTCGTGCAGAGACATGTTCAATAGGGTAAAAATCAAACTCATCGATGTGGTATCGAAGCCAGCAAACATCAGAGTGTCAACCTCCTCACAGATGCCCTGATGATCGATTAGACCATCCTTCTCAGCGCATATAAGTGCATCTAACATGGCAAATCTACGCTTCTTGTTGATGTAACTGAGAAAATAAATATTATATATGCACATAATTGTAATATAATATTAATTTGGTTCTTCACTCACATATCATCATCGGGCAATTGATTGTCACGCCTTTCCCGCAGTTCCTTCTCCAAGAGAATTCGCCTCTTCGCGATAATATTGCTAGAGAAATCGTGCACAACCTTTAGAAAGTGCTCATCATATTTGGCCCAAAATAGATTATAAATCGTATCGTTGTACTGCAGCGGATTTTTAATACGTTTCACAAAACATTGCTCAACCAATTTAAAATTCTCACGATAACGATCGCCCTCCTCCGTCATTTCATCGAGATTTACGCCCATAGCGGTTTCTGAAAATGTTTACAATTGTATAAATAAGTCGAATTTGGTTAGTGTTTTACTTACCACAAATACTATTGAGGGTAAATTTGGGTATTAAATCGGTTAATGATACTACTTTTGGCTTTCCGCTCTAATGGATAAAACCCCAATTATTCGGTGATATAATCATGGGATTAAAAACTTACTTAAAGATATCCTCAAACTGTTCCAATATATTAAAATGGAATGTGGGCGTTATCATTTTCCTTCGCGTATGCCATTTTTTATCTGTAAAACATTATGACAACCACTTAAACGGAATGGAAAACAAAGGGTATTTGTTAAGTCGTGATTACCTGAAGATGTCAGCAGACCAGTTCGCAAAGCTGGTTTCACAAAATTATAGACCATGCCCTTTGTAATAAGTTGCGCATTGGTTAATATAAATTCCACAATCTCTGGTTCAATAATCATATACATCGCCGTACCCAGGGAATATAATATGTAGTGGGCGCAATACTTTCTACGGGTCGACCATCTTTCGTATGTATTCTTCGCGCAAAGAAGGCAAGAATATTATATTTTTTATTGATTGTAAAAAGCCAGTAGATCAAAAAACCTATAAAGCAGGTGGCAATACACAATCCAAACACCATTTTTCAAACACAACTGCAATTGCGATCTAAAATTGTTCGCCTCTACAAAGAGACTAAATTAATTGGCGTTTAAATTGTTCTTTTATGTTTAGTTGTTAGATTAAACAACAATTGCTGAATCAACGCTCAATACTCTTATATTGCGATTATTTCAGTCTTATACTCAATTTTGTGACTTTTCAGCATTATAATGCACTTTGATTGCATTAATCAGTCTTATCTTATATGAATGAATGCATGCTCAGAATTGCACGGCATTTTTAGAAAGTGATTATTACTAAATAGAATTGAGGAGCTAAACATTTGATGGATTTATTTTTAAATATTATATCTTTAAAACAATGTTAAGCAAAAAAAAGAATTTTATTAATGTTTTTAAATTTAAAAATCATTTTTTATGAAATTCGATAATTAAATAAATGTTTTATAAATATTTTTATTTTATTCCGATTCGAAACGATTAAATAAAAGTTTGATAAATAAGTTTAAGTTTTTTTTTTAATCCGATTGGAAAGGGTATGCAGCATAATCGGTTAGTATTTTTTAAATTTACTTAAACTGGTTGACAAGCGTTTTCAGTATTTCACTGGTACTACAGTGCGGCCACACTGCTATACCGCTGCTTAAATAACAATCAATGAGTTGTTTAAAAATCTCGCCGGATTTCACCAAATTATGTATCATATTTAATCGTGCGCACACGGGATTATATATTCGGACGGCTGGTTGTCCTTATCAGCGAGGGCACGGCTTGGCAGCACACGGTCAACAAACAAGAAAAACACATTAATCACAACAAAAACTCCTCAGAGCGACGCACTTTTCGCGCGCGTTGCGCTTCAAAGAGAAAACGGCACGTGCTTGTTTTGCAATTAAAACTCGCTGCAAAATATGAACGAGGGTCGCTATGGCAGATTTGGAGCACTCATTGGCGTTGCATACGTGAGCAGCACCCACTGCCGGTTTCTGGTATGAGTTCAATAGTTCATTTCGGCTCACCAATACCCCAATACACATATTCATAGTTTTACACAACACACACAAACACTCTCACGCCTGCTGACACAATATCTATTTTCATAGATTTATTCAACGAAGAATGCCGAAGTTTTGGCGTATCACGAACTAAAACTGCGTCAGATAGTCCATAATGCAGGCTGGCTGGAATACGATCCGGCCGAGATATGGAAACACATGCAAGAGTGCATTGAGGTGCGTAACACACACAATTCAAATTCGATTATATCATCTTCAAATGTATTCTCCCCATCGTTCCGTTTTGTGATTGTATGTGTGCTTTTAGACTGCGTATAAAAACTTGGTGATATTGGAAATCAGTCCGCATGACATCATTGCGCTGAGCATTGTCAATCAGCGCGGCACCACAGTCGTGTGGAACAAGCAGACGGGTCAGGCTCTGCACAATGCGATCGGTTGGTCCGATTGCCGGGGCACTCAAATCCTCAAATCCCTGTTGCATAATGTGAAACGCAATGTGAATTATGTGCGTGGTCGTAGTGGATTACCACTGAGTAGTTGCTTTAGCGCCCTCAAAATCAAATGGCTGCTGGAGCATGTGCCAGCGGTGGCCAAGGCTATCGCGGATGAGCAGTGTTTGTTTGGCACCCTTGATTCCTGGCTGATATGGGTAAGCCATGAAAAGTTTGCATTTTAGTCGAGTAATTACATAACTTGTTTTCTATTCTCCAGAATCTAACTGGTGGCGTCGATGTAGGCGTGCATTCGACGGATGTGACAAACGCACATTACACATCTTTGATGAATGTCGCGACGCAGCAATGGGACTCCAAGTTGTGTAATTTCTTTAAATTGCCAATGGGAATACTGCCACGCATTCGCTCCAATTCAGAGATCTACGGCTATATTGTGGAGGGGCCGTTGTTGGGTGTGCCCATTGCTGGCGTGATAAGTGAGCAGCCGGCTGCTCTACTTGGCCAGCTGTGCGTCAAGGCGGGTCAGAATGTCTGTTCGCTGGATGATAGTTGTTTTGTCCTAATGAATACTGCCCAACAGATGGTCGAATCGGAAAATGGCTTGATAACGGGTATTGCGCACAAATTGGGACCAACTGCCGCTACAAATTTTACGCTAGAAGGCGCTATCTCTAATGCCGGTTCCACTGTCAACTGGTTGCGTAATGGATTACGCATCAATACCGAGATCAATTCCAATGATAATGTTGTCGAATCACTGAACACTTTCATTGGCGAGAACTCAATGATTTCTTCATCCTGTTCCTCGAGCATGCTTAATGCGGAATGCGGATTGGCGGCGAAGCGCTCCGAGATCACATTTGTGCCCGCCTTTCATGGTCTGTATGCGCCCTATTGGCGCTATGATGCACGTGGCATAATATTAGGGCTGACAAGTCAGACTACGGCAGAGAACATTACCCAGGCCGCCTACGAAGCAACCGGTTTCCAAATCTATGAGGTGCTGCAAGCATTTAAGCGCGATACACCCAACTGGGATCCGGCGTGTATGCAGTCCGTGCTCACGTTTGGTGGCGAGTATGCAGAGGACACGCATTTGGTGCAGTTTGTTGCTGACATTATCGGCTGGATGTTGGAGCGGCCACAGACAACATCACCCGCTGGCATCGGCGCCATGATAGCTGCTGGCATAACCATGCGCATTGTCTCCTTGCCCTATGCCACGCGTATGTACGCGCCACCCACGGATGTCTTCTCACCCACAACCACACAGAATCGTAAGTGGTTAAAACTATATTTTGTTTAATGACGTATATCATATGTATTTGATATGTTTTGTAGGTCGTGAATTGCTTTATCGACGCTGGGACTATGCGGTGAAGAAGTGTCTGCATTGGAACAATTATGAGACTTATGAAGCGGATGTGGAGCTGTTTTCTCAACGTGAGCGTGATCCCAATTTGCCCATACGTCGCTCTATACCGGGCAGTGTGTTTCTGACCACATCGTTTGCTATGCTATTGTTGGCCAGCTTTTTAAAGAACAATAGCTTGGCTTAGGAGCATGCTTTTAGGCGACGAATTGTGCGCCACAAATATATATATATATATATATATATATAAAATCTAGTCACGGCAACAATATGTATGTAGGCTGAAGTGCGCATTCAAAATTTATTGTTTAGTTTAGCAATTAATCTGTATATTTAATTTAACACAATTCGATACTCTTAGTGTAGATCAAAAAGTTTTGTGATTTGGTATATACGAAAGCTATATACATAACTATAACTCAATATTTGGATAAATATGCATGCAAATGTATTTTATACTCATAGCGAGCTCATCATGCTACTGGCTTAAATTGTTGTAAATTTCTTATTTTAGGTTTCTATTTATTGAAATAATATATTTTGTTTTAAAAGGCAACATTTGTTAATAGGTTGGCAAATACAATAAGCAAATGTAATGCCAACCACCACTGTTATAAATATATAAATATATATATATATATATATGTAAATAAATTATTACTGGTATCTTTAGTTTTACAGCTCATCTGCTGAGGAGCAAGCCAGAGGGGCAAACCATTCATTGGAACAGAAACCAAAGTGGACCCTACTTGTTTGCCTTCCCCTTGTTGAAATTCGTTTGCCAGTTAATTGGCTGGCACGAGCACCCGTCATCAAGCAGGGCAGGCACCTGGCTGCATACAACGCGTGGAACGCTTCGCCATTCAATGGAACTTAAGTTATTGCGCTTATTGTTGACACGTGAATTGTTGCCAAGATAGCACCGGGAGCAGCGGCAGGAGCAGAAGCTGTGGAGTAGCTGTTGTAGCAGCTGTGCTCATGCATATCAACCCAGAGGCAATGGGTACTTGAACGCATGCCCCGGCACCCAATCCCCCAATCGTTGCAACGGTTACTCCTTCCACTCACTGTTGTCTTTTGCTGCACGTCATCGTCCAGCTACATGATCGGAGTTGGGGTCGGAAGCGGAGTCAGAGTCAGTGTCGAGGCACTCTTTCAAATGAGTTTTTATGCGCGCGCGTTTGCCAGCTGAGGTACAGCAAATTCCATGAGCCACATCGATATTTGAAATTAAACTTGAATTCCGAAATGAAAACAAGTTTTTCCATAATCGAATTCAGTTTTAAAGAATTATTTGTTAACTTTTGATTGATAAAATATCTGAAGAACTTTAGGCAGTGCGATTAAATGAAATATAAACTGATATTTATATAGATAGTAGTGTCTGCAATATGTCGTCTATGCCGGGGTAAATCTGAGCTCCACATTCCAGCGACGGTTGCAAATTGGTTTGCATTGGAGGACAAAACGACAACGGAGTCGACGAAGCGCAGTAAAATGTAAGGTTTGTGCAAACATTGAGACACTCTCATCCCACAAACGCCTTCGCCGGCGGAATCGTGGGGCGTGCGATGTGGGCGAAACGGAATTTTAAGGCGTGGCAAGTCAACTTTGCACGTAGCCAATTTAAATAAATTAACACGCTGTTTTGTTGTTGTGTGCGTGTGTTAAAGGGAACATATCGGGCATGGAATAAAACACTATGGTACATATATGTATATCTTGCCAAATGCGTCCCACTGTGCTGCAATATGCCAAAAATTTGACATGGCCACGTAGCAACGAGAATCGCTGTTGGAATCGCCCGTTCCAAATTGTGGGGGGTATCAATGTAGCAGGGTGGGTTTATTGTGTGTGTGTTTGTGCGGTTTTGTGGGCTAAGCAGTGAGGATTGCCACTGAGCACCACTGCAGTGGTGCAACACGCCAAGGGGGTGTGGTGGGCGCACGCATAAATCTTCAAGTTTATGGCATCAATAACTGTCGGAGCAATATAATGATTTCGTCAAGTTACCGTTGCCGTTGCCATTTCCCATTGAGCAACCACCCTCCTCTCCTTTCCCCCTTCAATTTTATTATTTTTGCTGTT
Source organism: Drosophila multiciliata (assembly GCA_037043605.1). NCBI lineage: Eukaryota > Metazoa > Arthropoda > Insecta > Diptera > Drosophilidae > Drosophila > Drosophila multiciliata. Next base: position 12,830,688 of record JBAMBF010000589.1, read on the forward strand.
GTTATTGTGGTGCTGCAATTATTCTGTTGCGGGAGGGTTGCTTCGCTTTGGCAGCTACTCAAAAAAAAAATGTAGTTTATAAATATATTAGATTAAAAACTACACGACACTTTTGTACGCTGTCTTTAATATTAGTCAATAAAATTAAAAATTAATTACTTAGAGAAAAGTTAAAAAAAAACTAACTTGTTCTATGTATTTAAGTAAGTATTCCAATTAGCTGATGCACACGTTGCGGGTCTATTAAAAGATGCTATAAAAATTGTTGTTGATTTAACACGCCCACTAAAATGAAAGGCTGCGCACAATTTATTTATTGAGCGAAATTTACTTGTAATTTCATGACAAACTCATCTGCATATGCGCCCCATCAATGAGCTGAATCATTTGCCAGCGATGGTGTGAGTGGTTGGGCGGGGGAGGGGTGCGGAAAGTGGTGTTGTACGCAACAAAGCTCGCTCGCTGCGGCTTATCAATTTGATGGGCGCAAAAGTTTTACGCAGTTTTTACGAGCTGCCCTCGCATGGCAGCGCACCATAAAAATGTCGTAAATTCGCCGAGCGAAAGTTTTTCCAAGCATGAAACCCTCTGACGACTCAGCTTGGTTGCAGAGTTAGGGGCTCAAATCGGCTCGAGTCGGCTCGACTCAGCTCGACTCATAAAGCTGGCGGCATCGTAAAAACCTTAATTAATTTTCTAATCAACATTTTTGCAGCATGTAAATCGCCTACTTATGAATGTGTGTGTGTGCGTGTGTGTGTGTGTGTGTGTGTTAGTGAGTGTAGCATAATTTTAGGCCTTGTTGTTAGCTGTTGTTGTACTTGCTAACTATGTTTTGGTCTTCAGCTCCATTAGCTCCACAGTTCCGAGCCTCAACCAACGCTATATGTCAAAATAACAGCTACTCGCACACTGGTTGAAAGGAGGCGACGGACTCCAACAGCGTTTTTGAGGTTTTAGCTGACTTTGGCGCCATCGATTTCCTAGCCCCGACAATTTGCCTCCAAATGTAGTATTTAGCGATTATAAGGATGTTTCAATGTTTTGGTTTTTGTGGTAATTATTTTGGGGTTTTATGTCTAGACTGAGATTTGTAAGGAACATGCTTGCAATATATATTTTGTCAGCAATTTATTCAAAATTGAAAAAATAAACTGTAATCAAAAACAATATTCAAAACAAGAGTTTCTTGCATTTTGAACAAGTAGAAATTATACATATAATATAAAAGTTGTTCGTTATTTAAATATAAATTTGAACTAGAAATATCACAACTTAATTTTGAAACTGGTTATTAATATCTATTAGAACTTAATACATTTATTTGTCGACAGCATACTCAGCCATTGCAGTGTTGTTTTAATTGTTCAATTGTATCTTTTAATGTATGCCATAAAATATTACGTATACGCTTCGTTATGCAGCACAGAGAAAATAGCGTCTGGGGCCAATTAACAACACAATATTCATTTTGTGCAGCACTGCAAATTAATTTAAATATTTAAAGACTTTAATTATTTTTAACAACCGAACAACTCGTAGCCAAACAGCCACAAGTCAACACAGCAGTCCAAAGAGAGACAGAGACAGAGTGAGAGAGATAGGCAACATGCGAGCAACATGGGGCAACCTGGGGCGACATGCGACAACAGTCAAACAGCGAAGCGTAAACTTAACTGACAAGTGGAGACTTAACTTCCATAACAAATTGCATTCCAATTGCAACGTCGAGCAGTCGCCTTCCCGTCGCACTCCTGACAGCAATGTTCTGCCCTGTCCTGTCCTGTCCTATCGTATCCTACACTCCACCGAAGTTACAGCCAGGAGGCCATGAGGCATAAACAAACACACACACACACACACACACACACATCTTTAGAGTATACGTAACCACACGTTGCACGCCATTGCTGTTAATTTAAATTGCTTTAAAAAAAGCTGAAAAAACGATACAAGTCAATTGAAAGACGATGTTTTCGCAGATATCCCTTAAAAAGATATACAAATAATTTGCTTGATCAAATAAAAATTGCTTGTAAATTTGTATAAAACTTTAGCAACTTCTTTTAAATGTCAACAAAATTTTACTGAAATCTCAACAACTCTTGATCACTGGCTAAATTTGTTATACCCTCTAATCGGCTCTTATAGGGTATGCATAAATGATAACAGGAGCAACTCCTGCAGCGCTCTTGAGCCGCACACACACACACACTCGTACATACTGCCATGACATGCACGAAATCATCCTAAAGGGTGTGAAAATATGAATGCAGCAAAGAGAGTATGCCACATTATAGAAGATGTTGCCACGGTAAAGACGCAAAGCTGCTGTGCCACATGTGTGAGAAAAATAAGATAAAGATGAAGAAAATAAACGAGAACACACACACTGCAAAAAACTTGAACAAAAATTATGTATTATGCAACTTGGCAAAGTCGCGACAGCTAGTCGCACACACAACTTGATATGTGAACTGGTTGAGAAGGGGGCAGCCACAGTTGCCTCTCAGTTGCCATCTCAGTTGCAGATTTCTATGTTGCAAATGGCAAGAAGCTTTCTGTGTGCGCCTGCCCCCCTCATGCTTGCCACACTGGCGTCCAAAGAGCATCCACAACCCGTTTGCAAATTCCCCGCAGACTTAACGGGAATTTGCTACTGTTTCCGTTGTTTGCTTTGCATAAATAACTAAAATGATTTTGGCAGCTGCAGTTGGCTTTCAATTAAGCCAAAACTTTCTCTCTCTTGAAATAATGGCTATGCAAATACAAAACAATTAGAGCAACACCATTTCAATCCAAACAATTAAACGCTAACTCATCAAGTGATTCTTATGTGCCACTTATGATTTTGTGGTAAAATCTTTCCCACACAGAAATTGGATTTTTGGTTTTCAATTGTAATCTGTAGAAAAAAATCTAGCCTGCTTTAAGGCTCCATCGGGACGACTGCCATAAATTTTATTGATAAAATTGTTAGCAAAAAGTTTTTAACAATGTTCGTCGCTTAGTGGGCGTGCCATGCAACCCTTTGCTTGGCCCTAAAGCCACAGACAACGGCAGTTTGGGTGCTCTGCTCGACTTTATTAAAATTCAAGACGACAACTGCGCCACAGTCGCAGCAAAAGGAAAAAATACCACGAAATTATATTAAAACAAATTTTACAAAAGAGGCTCCCCGTTTGAATCTCAATGGAACCGAAAATAAAAACCAAAAAAAAATTGCAAAAAACACATGTGGCAGAATGTGTCGCCTACGGCAAAATCGATTTCATATTGAATTGAAGATTGGAGGTTGGATGAATGAAGGATGGAGAAGCCACTGCCACATCGTCGCACTGCGGTTCAATTCAATGATTTGTGGCCTGTGAGGGCTGTGTCTTAATTTATCAACATTTTGTGGAGCTCACTGAGCAAGACAATCTCTGCTAGTCGCCGTGGTTTGACAAGGGGGTGGGGGGAGGGGGGATGCCTGCTGCTAAGCGTTGGCTGTTGGCAAAAAGTTTTTAAAATAGTTTTTGAGTTTAGCTCGCTGTTTAAAAGTTTTTTGCCAAAATAATTTGTATGCTGTAGCAAACTAACATGAAAAGTTTTCTAAATTCTTTTTAATACCCTGTAACCATTAAAAATGGATAGAAATTGTAGAGATTTCTGAAAGATTCAACTCCTTGTTGAATCACTCCGTGAAATTAAGTTAATTTTCTTTATATTTTAAGCTGCTCTAGTTTTACAAATAGCGATACAAATAAAATTCTGATAGCAACCAAATATGATTTTTTATATAAGCCAGTTAATTAATTCCAAAAATGTTTAATACGAATATGAATCACAGTTTTTATTAGCCAAAAAATCGGAGAACCTATTTATTACCTGGGGTATTTTTTAGTCGAGTTTTCTAAACTAAAACATTCCAACTTGTTTTTATTTTATAAAATAGTTAGTCGTTGGTTATCTTTGTAGTTAGTTTGGGTTACTGTGGGTGTTAACTTGTTACGGCAAATATTACACTTTGGCTCACCGACAAAGTTTTTGGTTTTTTTTTTCTTGGTCATTTTCGGATTGCTGGTCCTTAGATCCTTTGAGCAGCGAAACGCGTGACTTGTGACACGCCCAGTCCCAGGTTCAATCCTTTTGAGTGATGGATTGTTTGCTAACTATGGAAGATAGTTTCATTTTAGTCACATCAAGCGTTGCATATATCTTACTTTTTCTTTCTCTTTCTCTCTTCTTTTGGCACAAAGATATTGTGGTCAACTCGTTGGTCCTTTGTGTCGTCCGGCAACTCCTTTTCCTGCCAGCCAGCCTGTTGGAATGTGAATGTGTTGACATAGCGCTAAATTTTTCAGTTACATTTTCTTTGCTCTTTTTGCTTCATGCTGTGTGCTTAAAGTTTTACAGGGTTTGCTCCTTGTACATTTATTTGAGGTGCGGACTCCTCAATGGCTATCAAAGGACCCACCATTGTGTCACTGGGTATCAAACTGGAAGAAAGAATTTGTGCAGAATCAACATTATAAATAACAAAATCGCACAACCCCTGACAACAATGATTGGAATTGCGAGTCGTTTAATAAATCGGTTAAATTCATAAAGTGTTTTAACCTAACAAGATGAAAAGAAATTGTAAGGGTTAAATGTACCCAAAACTTAGTCAAATAAAACGTCTGCACTAATTTCAGACTAAGATTAAATTAACAAGAGGAGCTAGATTGAAATGAAAATAGTTTCCTAAAATAAATTAAAAATTCATTGTGAAAGATTTAAAGGCAATTTTTGAACTTTTATTTGTGAAGTAGAGTTAACAGACAAACGAATTTAAAGAATGAACGTAAAGTAAAGTTATTTAAATATTAATATACAAATACTAGTTTTAAGCAAAGCTTAATTTTGATTTTCCACAACTAAGCTGATTAGTGCAGAAGTTTTATTAACTTAAATGCTTCGTAAAACAATAGCACTACCCAATTATTTCCTCTATTGTATTCTCCAACCAGTTTGCCTCTTATTTCATTTCACAGTTTACAGTTTGCGAGCATCCTTGCCAAGTTTCAACTCCCAAACACTTTCTAATTTGTTGGCCAGACACAGAATTGTGCCTATTGAGCGTAAATGCGATGTTGGCCAAAGTTTTTACAGTCGTTCAGCGTTCAGCGTTTCGCGCCACAAAGCAGCTTCATTTACCGCTAATTTCACGATGCTCCAATCTTTTTGCATAACAAGCCAGCTAATGCCACACTTACCGTTATTACCCCCCCAAAAAAAAATAAAATAAAATAAACTTTAACGCGCTCAACAAATATATAAGTAAGCTAAGCAAGCGACTCAATAAATCCAAAAAAAACTGAATGGCAAACATCACCTGAACGCGGAGTTCCTAAGCGTTCTAAGCTCCCTGAACTGAACTAAACTCGCCAAAAAAAACCCACACCCCAAACCCCTTTTTGTCCGAGCATTGGAGACGCAAATCCCCAATGAACCTCGGTGCTAACTCCATTCAAGCGTTCACTTTTTCAAACTCCATATCAACTGCATACGTTCAGGCGGAGCGGCATGGTACGGAACGGGTATGATGCGGGGGCGGTAGTGGGGGCGGGGCGGTGTAAGGACTTCTGGCTGTTGTACATAAAGCCCCGCCAGGCTTTTTATGGCCAACACGAAAGCTAAACTTTTGCCATGGGAGTCGTTCCTTCCAAGTCTCTGGCGTGGCTCGTAAAATTTTATGCGTTTTTTGCGCCAGTCGTTTCTGGCGTTCAAAATGAAAATTGTTACTACACGTCGAACTGGTAGCTGAAGCTGAAGCTCCGCTCTCCCAGTTACCAGTTACCAGAAAACAGAGCAGAACAGAACAGAACCCAAGCATTCAAGTCAAGTCGAGTGGCGACGACGAGGACGACAATGATGTCGCCTGCCAGACGTGGCACCCATTGAGGGTTGTTGTTGCTGTTGTTGTTGTGGTTGTTGTTGTCGCTGTTGCTGTTTGCTTTTTATGACTTTGGGGGTATTTATTTCACTTGAAGCGGTACGCTGAAAGTACACTCAACGCAAGCCATAAAATGCGACAGGACAAGAGCGAATTCCTATTCAAACATTTCTATTCTTAAGTTAGCAGATTTATTTTCTAAAAATAAAAATATATCTTAAATTCACAGAAAGTATTTCGTTAACTTCTAAATCTTTAAGAAAAATTAACAATTTTATTTTAAAATGGTGGGTTAAATTTCTTGGAATAAATAAAGTGTGTGTAAATTAAAGAATTATTGTAAAATTTGATCCTAACCATCTTAAAATTATATGTTTTACCAAGTGAATAATAAAAATGTTTTTTCAGTGTAAGCGTTTGTTTCTGGCTGATGTTTCATTTCTGCTCGCAACTCGCTTACTCTTTTTCTCCCTCTCTCTCTCTCTCTCTCTCTCTCTTACTCTCCCTCGCCTTGTCTTGCCTGTGCGTTAATGAGTCAACACAAAGGCTCAGCTGTTTGGTTAATGCATGTCCTGTCCCATCTCGCCCAACTCCTACCCCATCCTTTGGCCAACACTGGGGGTTGCTTGTTGCCAAGCGTTTTGTTTCAATGTCGCCTTTGTCTGCACTCAAAAGTCTTGGCTGTTTTGTCCAAATAACCGTCGGTTAAATCCTGCTCAGCTTAAAGCCATTGCTTTAAGCACCGACCGAAGTCAGCTCACCTGTCTATCTGTCTCTTTGTCTACTGATTGCTCCTTCAGCTCCCAACTCATCTTGACATTCCATAACTTTCACTGTCAGCCACATTAGCCATTAGCCACGCGGCAAAACTGAAACTGTCAAGCGCATTTGGAAGTTTTCCCCCCATTTAACGCTAATTAGTTTTCTTCCTTTTTATTTTGGTTTTATTTTTATTTGTTTTTTGTTTTTTTATTTTGTATATTTCATTAACCTTTCCCCTTAGCTGCGCATCTGACATTGAGTTGTCATAAAGTTCAGAGGACATTATTGACGGCAATGGGTTACTGTGATAGAGTCTGAAGTTAAATAAAATTAAAGTTAAATTAAGAATGATTTTCTATTAAATACTGCAACTTAAATGAAAGTAATATATAGAATTCTAGTAACAAAACTTAATTTTAAGCAATTGTTTAACAAGTATTTTTTCATTTGAGTATTTCTGGAAATTCTACTTTTATATTTCATAATTTATACCATTGTAGCTGCGTTTGACTGACATCAGCAGAATGAAATTAAGCAAAAATAATCTTCTAATAATAATCATAAAGTGGCATCAATGTCAACGAATTGCCAAGCTGCCCCAAAACGTGAGTCTGCTTCCCATTTGAGGGGGGTGGTTACTTATCGCCCACTCCCCCGCCGAACAGCGGGAAAAAGGAATATGAAATTCGCTCTAAGTTTTGTGTGGAGCAAAAGGCTCGACTTGGGTTGAAGTTGAAACTAATTTAATTAAATTTATACGCTCAAAAAAGCTTTGCAGTCGCGGCGCGTGGCAGCGACAAACACAATTTGTGGAGCGTGCGACGGGCTGTGGAGAGGCGTCGCTACACTTGCAGCACTGATTTACGAAATGCTCCTTTGCATTCGAATATTTTCTGTGCTTCAGCTGAATGTTATAATTAAATTATTTGCACGCAACGTGAGGGATTTTTAAGATTTGTAGAAATGACAAGCTGAGTTTTGACTTTTAAACAATTTTGGGTTTTCGTTCTGCTCCCTTTTTTAAGAAGTTGAGCTGCATGAATTATGTGATTTGGGAGTTTTGAGAGTTGCACATGCAACATTAACTTGAAACTAACACTTTAATAAACGTTGCTGCTCATTTGGTTTGGCCTAAAAACATAATTTCGGGATAACTTTGTCAAAACTGTGGCAAACACTAATTGCGCTGCTATAATAAAAACCGGGGCAAGCAATCAAAATGTGCAGCTCCCCGTTAACTGACAGGCATATGATTATGTTTGGAGTCTGTAACAAATGAGTCTGCGATGTGCTTCAATTATGTGCCCAGGAAGTCAGGAGCAGGATGCTGGCAGCAGGCAAAACTTTTGCCGTCTGATGAATGCGAAAATATGTTTGTTGGGAAGCAGCATAATGAGGATGGTTGCTGGTTGCTGGCTGCTGGCAGCTGGATGCCGACTGCTGGCTGCTGCAAGTTAAAGTTTTTTGCCTGTGGCCCATCAATCTGGCAGCTTTGTTTTTTGGCCAACGAGTTGAGTTTTGCAGTCAATTGCCGAGTCACTTAGGAAGCTCGCATACAAAAGCCTTAATTTTGTGTGTAATTTATTTGCCAAACATTTACTTTTAGCCTGCATAAATTTTACCATGGCGTATGCGTAATGTGTAATTTATGTGCGCAAGGTAAAAGGCATAATAAAGTGGCGTAGGTCAGCCTGAGGGGGGCACATACATACTTGTGGCATATGCGGCGGATGAGTAATGCACATTTTACGCTTCAATTGGCAAAGCCATTTTCGACTCGCGTTCTTTTTGCCAGCTCATACATAATATTAATAAATTGAATGGTATATTTTTCTGCATCTGTGTGTGTGTGTGTGTGTGTAATATGTAAATGTGACCAAAAAAAACACAACAATAAAATGAAAATACTGTTAAGCTTAGGCTTTTGTTGCTGCAGCTGCCGCAAACATGGGCACAACAACACAAATATTGCGCATACGCCATATGCGCCAGAGCTCATGTATTTTTCAAACAATTTCATGGCATCAATTTTGGCATCAGGCATGCAAAACACAGGAAACAACCATTGCACAACCAAGCACATGTTCGTTGACGTTAAATTTCAGCTGCATACTGCATTGATTTATTCATGGCCTAAGGGTGTTTCACTGGGAAGTGTTGGGAGTTGACCACATTTACGTCATTTCATTGTGTATGTGTATTTTGTGCCTCTATGCAGCCTGGTCGGCCATCTTTGATTTGACCATTTTCAGTTATTTTGGGATCTTCCACCTAGCAATTTCTCATAACTGTCGGCACCTGAATATGTGCGATGCTTAAATTAAAATTCTTACGAAGACGATTCCATTGTTTTTGACATGAGATTTCTAGATACACTACACAAAAAAGGAAACAAAATCAGTCTAGTTAGGAGGCAAATTTTTGATTTTCTTTCCTGAAGTGCATCAGCTTATATATGATTATTATTATCATATATATAAATGTTATTAAATTGTTACCAGCTACTTTGAAATATAAACATAAATTTGAATCATGCCTGAACTAAGGAAAGAGTCTGTTAACAAAACTTTAATCAAAAAATAAATTAAATTTCCATTTCATAATTTACCAAAAGTTACAGAGTTTTATATAATTAACTATTTTTATTTTTTTTCTGGGCAGTTAAAAACTTAGCTATTTTAATTAATTTCTCTTCGATGTCATTAACTATTTTTTAGGGTATCATCGCTTCGCTTCAGTGCTTCAAAAAAAGTACGTTTCCTTTTGGCACATTTCCGGAGAACTGTTCAATCAGCCCTTGCGATTAGACATTTGAAATTCATGAGAGAAAATTTGTACGTGCCAGGAAATGCTAAACAGCCTATTTCTTGGGCCAAAAAATCAGCCACAGCTGCCCACAATTGGCAAAAACAGTCAAGAATGCCAGCTCATTGTGTGTTGGGTGTAGCTAATGTTGTTGTTCTTCTTCTTCTATTTGTTGTTGTTCTTATTGTTGTTGATTCAAATGCAAATATCGTTTGGTTTGCTGTGCTAAAGTTTTCGCACGGCAAAAGTTTATTTTTTTTTTATTGGCAACGTAGGCTTTTTGGTAACATAGGCAACTTCCGGCCAACTTTAAGCCCCCCAATAAGCTTGGGCAACTTAACGGTTTATTGCCATGTTGTTGTTATTTTGTCAGGCAATACCGAAACCTAAACTGAATGCTCAATCCGCACATTCAATAGACGCTCATTTTTCAAATCAAGTCAAGTGTGAATGAAGGAACGGGACAGCAAATGCTCAAAGGACCGGCAACGAATTTGCCACGCCAAATGAAAAGTCTATAAAAAAAGTCCAGTTACACAGCATAACAAGACCGAAGACCAAATTCAAATCTAGCTCAGACGTTTTTCTTTTGTATACCCTGTAAAATGGATAGAGATGGGGAATAAAATGTCATCGAATGTGGTTGTCAAAGTTAGCTGACGATTTGGCTGGCTCTGGAAAAATAACATTTTGTAAATATATATAAATATTTTAGGTATGTACTCCTAGCAAACCTCGTTAAACTCAGACTCTTAATTCTGATTAGTAACTTTTTTTTAGTAACTTTTGAGTACATTTCCGCATCGAATACCCGTCGCCATTATAATTTTTTGCTTTTACTGTTTGCATTTGTGTTCGTGTTTTTTTTCTTTTATATTACTCACTGATTTACTCTTTTTATTTTTGTTTTTGTTTTTGTTTTTTGGGCTAAGCACTTAAAATGATTTCCAAGTTTTGAGCTTTGCTTATTTTATTTATTTGTGTTTATTATTTCATTTAAATGTTTTGTAAACATGCATCAAAGCTTAAACTGCTAGTTATAAATCTGTAGTTTAATATGCTATATGTATGTAATATGTATGTATGTATGTATGTATGTATGTATATATATATAGAGAAAATGATGTATGTAAATTGAAATTTGGCTTAGTTCTTTAATGAAAATTATCGTTGTGATTATTTGTTGTGTACTTTTTATTCATTTATAGTAATTTTTTTTTGTTCTGTATATTTTGTGGCTAGCTTAAAATTGTTCAATACAAGTTAATTATATAAAATTCAACTTAATAACTAGCATAATCATACATATTCATTGGGGTTAGTTTTTAAAATATTCTTGCAAATACTTTAAAATGCCAAGACTACGATACGGTTATAAATGCTTCAACTGGTTTAAATGCGTTTTCATATTTGTGGCAGTTTCATTTTTTTTTTTTATATACATTTTAGCTGCATAGCATTTTGTATGCAGCACCACGTATGTAAATACTTTAGAGAAGATATCAATGCTTATGATTTGTACAATTAAAAATACATTAATCTTAAGTTATGTTTAAGTACGCATGTTGAACATGCGTTTAGCATTTTAAAAAAAAAAATAGCTCAGTTCAATGCAAAAACTTATATCGATAGAGTTCGATTTATCAAACTTAACTTAAGCTATTTAAATACACTAAGACAAAATATGTACTACAAATTATATTTGGCGTAGTTAGCAAACTGTTTCTGGTTATATTTCAAACGTTTACCAACGCTAAGTCAGTCACCAAGGAGCTCACTTCTCGGCACTTTGCATGGCCTTGCTCAGAGCAGCGCCCAACTGGCTGAATGACGGACGTTCTTTGGGATTGGTCGACCAGCAGGTGAGCTGCATTACAGAGAGAGAGAGAGAAAATCAAAGGAACAACATGAATTAATTAGCTGTCATTGCTTGCCCCTCCACATCTATGCATCATACATACCAATATCTCCTTGAGGCAGGCTGGCGTCTCCTCGGCTACGGACCATTCCAGTGTATTGGCGAGTGAACGTTGGACGACCACCTCATTGGTTAGCTCCTCATGCGGCAGCTTGGTAGCCTGATTGAAGAGCTCCCAGACGACGACGCCAAAGGCAAAGATGTCGCTCTTGGTGGTATACTCATCCTCCTGTATGCATTCCGGTGCCAGCCAGCGCACTGGGAGCAACGTATTGCGATGCTTGTGGTACTCCCGACTATACTTGTCCTTGCACAATGCCGGATAGGCGACTTTAACAATAAATTCACTGGAGATGACGCAGTTACGAATGGCCAGGTCTCTGTTTGGAGTTGAAAATATGATGGCATAATGACCATAATTAGTTTTAAGCTAATTGATTAATGTGCGCCAGGAAACTAATGGAAAACTTGCCATAGACAGAAATGATAGTTGGCTATAAATTAACTACTTGGCTATAATTAGTTGGGAACCTATTTCTAGTTATTCTCACCTGTGGGTGAAGCGAGCGCGATAAATTGCATCCATGCCTCGGGCTATTTGATAAGCGACGGCAAGCATTTGACTGGTGGTCAGTGGTGGTGGAGAGGATGTGGCTGTGGCAGTGTTTACTTTGCCGGCGGTGGCCAATAAAAATTGCTTCAGATCTCCCCAATCGGTGTACTCCAGCACCAAGTAATGTGGATCCTTGTCGCGGCACAGCCCATAGAGACGAACCACACCCTTATGGGAGATGGAGCGCAGCATGTCCAGCTGCCGACGGAACTCCTGGCAGGCTTGCTCATCTTTGACCTTGTTTAGAGCCTTGACCAGCACCAAGTGATCTTCTTGTTGTGGCGGTTGCGGTTCCTCCTCCTTGATTTCCTCAATGTCATCCATCGATGTCTTGGAGCGTCGTTTCTCATTTAGTGTGCTCAAAGTGGTGCTTCCACTTCCGCCACTGCCATTCTCACTGTTACTGTGCTGCTTCTCAGTGTCGGCATCCTTGTCACTGGGCGACAAGGCCGACACCAGAGATGCCTTCAATTTGCCCACAAACACATCGCCAAACTCACCGCGTCCAATTTGAATTAGTTCACTTAAACCGGAGCGTGGCAGGGACAACTGTTCATAGACACTGGCGGATTTCTTTGATGCCTTCGATTGCTGACTGCATGCGGTATCATCGGATTTCTGTGCATCACCGTTTGCTGCACGGGATTTGCCATTCCGTTGCGTTTTGGATAGGCAGGGTTCCTGTTCGTTGTTCTTGCCCGGCTCGGGCTGATCTCCACCCGCTTCCTTGATGCTCAGCTCATTGAGGCGCGCCTTGCGTGCCTGTCGACGGTAGCGACACCACAGCATCAATCCAACCACGAGCACAATATAAGCCAAGGCCACCGTCATGGTAATGAGCACGGCACGTGTGACCAGGAAACCATCGCCGGCTGATTCTTCGGTAACGAAACCATCGCTGTTGGCACGCACCACCAGTTGGACCTCTTCCCGCTTTAGGCCCGCACTGTTGCCAATGGTGCAGCCATATTTGCCCTCATCCTCCACCTGCACATTGCGAATCTCCAAAGTGCCATTCTCCAGAAAGCTGAAACGCTGACGATCCGTATTATTCTCGCTCATATATAGCAAATCCTTGTCCCATTTTATTGTCGGCCGGGGATCACCAATTGCCTGGCAGTGTATGACAGCGACACCCTGTTCGGCTATCTCGATGGGTCCCAGTGGCGCCACACTGAACCTGGGCGCAACAACCACATTTATGGAGACAGTTGCATTGATCTGGCCCTGACTGTTGCTGGCCAGGCACGTATAGTTGCCGCGATGCTCGGCGCTAACATTCCGGAAGATTAGAGTCCCATTGATGTCGTCCACATTGTCGGGCAGGCTGCTGTTCGACGCATCCTGTGTTGAGAGATGTAGACAGAAGGTACAATCGACTATTCAAAACCAATTCGGAAAAAACCCCTACAAGCGTTGGGGGGGGGAGGGGTGTCTAAGGGCGTCGTTTGTTTTAGACCCGTAACCAAAATGGTAAAAGAAAAACACGTTGCAAGTTCTTTGTGTGCTACACAGTTGTTCCGGCAAATTGACAAACAGTTGTCAAAATTGGTTTGGTCCTCGCCAAACAGCTGCAAACAACACGGCAGGAGTGAATATTAGAGAGGATTGGGTGACCCGAGTGGAGTGGATGGAGTGGGTTTTCTAGCTCGACTCAACCAGGTTTGTGCATTTGAAATGCATGTTGAAAGAAATGTTTACACAGCATCGCGTTGCGTTTTTCAATTTGTCAGGTTGGACAGATTGGACATGTTGGACATGGGATGTTGATGCAACTGGTTTATTGGAGTGGTGCACCAACTGACTTGTGCAACGAGTGCAAATGAATGTGTCTAGAATTGTGCATTCTAAACTGAATTCAATTGAAATTTGATATTTATAAACAGCAGTTGTAATTTGATAGCTGTCGGAATGATAAAAAATGAATCATTTTTTACGTAAGAAAAAAAATGGAAATCGGTTGTAACTGTAAATTTAGTATTAATTTAGAGACTGAACCGTTATTAAAATTAATCAATCTTATCATTTTTGACATAGTTATGGCTGTGAAATATTTTAAAAATAATTTGAAAAATATTCATATTTTTTATAAACTAAAAATTTAAAATGAAAATTCGAAGCAGAATCCCATTTCATCTTTTAATACCCCACTAATCTACAGGTCCAGTCATAATCTAAAAAACCCTTAGTATGGAAAATGACTATTCAATCCTTCTGCATATCAACTAAAATTTAGTCAGCCCCCAAAGTACTCACCCTGAGCCATTGCACCTGCGGCGTTGGGGTGCCTTGTGCTTTACAGTGCAGTTTGCCAAGTTGACCAAGTTCCAGATTCTTTGACGTTGGCTGCGGCATAAACTTGAGCTGCTCAATCACTTCGAGAGCGCCAGGTGGGGAGTTGACGGCTGCATGTCCTTCCAGCTGTATTTGGCACATATAAAGACCCGCATCGCTGGCAATGACACTATTGAAACTGAGTGTGCCGTTCTGTTTGTGGAGCACCAGGCGTGCATCTTCGCGTAGCAGGGCATCCTTGCCATGGTCCAGGGTCAGGCCGGGTATTAGTGGTTCGCCTAGTTCCACATGTCGCAGGATTTTGCCATCCTTGCGCCAACGCAGCTGGACACGCTGATTCTGCAGCTCGGCAGGCAGCTCGTAGAGGCAGCTCAACGCTGCCGCATCGCCCTCCTTGATGGTCACCTTGTCATTGGGACCTTGCTCAATGCGCAGAGCTTCCGGCGATGCGGGCAGTGAGAGAGATTGTTCCATGTCGCCAGAGCCGCCACGTTTGCCGCGACACAAGAATACCTGTTTGCCCCAGGATTCGGGCAATTTCTGGTTTTTCTTCAGCCGGGGCAGACACTTGGCAACGCCCAGAGCACTCGACTGATACCTGTACAAATAACCCTTCTTGCTCATCACACGTGCTGCCTCATTGCTTGCAGTGCAGCGATAGAGTCCATCGTCGGCATTGCTAGGCTGACGCACCAGAAGCCGATGCTGCTGCAGCTCCACATTCTGCCAGGTGCTCAGCTTGGCGCTGTCCCGATACCATTCAATTTGCAGCGGCTCATCGCCGGACGCACCCTCCACATGGCACTTGAGCAGCAGCTCGTTCCGATTGCTGCCCAGCAGCTGCACACTGGCCGAGTCTAGATCTGTAAACACCAAAAGATGGCAACCAATTAGTGGCATGTGGCATACAAAATAATGAAATCCAGATTTGTAGCTTAGAATCTGAAAGCGAAATTGATCCACTTAGCTGTGGATCTCAGCTCTTCCAAATGATTTATAATATTGGTTTTAAATTATAATTATTAAAGATCATTATTAAAGCTATTATTATTTTATACTATTACTGCATGCAATATTAAATCTATTTTGCGTCAGCTACGAAGGGCAGCTCTTAACTGAATTTCCATGCATTCCATAAATATATATATATATATATATATATATGTATAACTGAAAGAAACATTCGGTTTTAATGCATTTCTTAGCACTTTTTATTCGTGGCACGCTGCATTAAGTGCATTTCATAGTCAGCCAGCTCAATGGGCCAAAACACGATGCTGAAATCTTTGTCTTTATCGCCCCTGCATGGCATCCCATTTAAGGTGCAGAGGATGCATAAATTGAACTGTCAGTCAGTTCTGCGCTGTTCTGCTCCGTTCTGCTCTGTTCTGCTCTGCTCTGCTCTACTTTGGGTTTGAACTCCTCGGGACTCGCTGCCTCGCTTTGGATTTATGTAAATGCTTCGCAGCTTACTGCATACGTGTGTGAAGAGGAGGATACGTTTTTATATATATATGTTTTGTATCGTTGCTGCGGGGGTGCGGGCTCAACGGTGTGGGCGAACGAGGAAAGGGGCCAACGGTACTTGGCAAACAATTGCAGCATGTGAAAAACAGTTTGTGGCAAAACACACATAAAACGAGGAATGCGAATGTTTCACGTTGAAATTATGCTTTTGAGAGTGCGAGCTGCTGGTCTTGCCATAGAAATACCGTTGAATCTTACTTCAGGTACTCAATTAGTACATGTGTACATTATATAATATATATATAATTATATACTTATCTACGATCTACCCTTTAATATGTGCATTAACATTTTGTATGTTCATTTATCTGTCAGATTTTTTAAATTTCTTAAGATTTGTCTATGAATAAATTACAAATGTTCTTAAGCTTAATTTCTATATATATTATTAATATATCTAAGTGAATTATGGTAAAATTATATGTGTAAGAACCGCTATATATATACCCAATTTTTTCTTCCATTTACAAACTTATGTTTTTATGCCGTGAACCCAAGGGTAAGATGATTTTGTGCAAATGTATGTAAAAAGCAAAAGGAAGCCTCTCCGACGCCATATGGTATTTATATATTCCTGATCAGGATCAAAAGCCGCGTCTCTTTCTGTCTGTCTGTATGAACACGCGGATATCAGAAACTATAGGAGCTAGAGACTTGAAATAAGGAAAATATGTTTTCGTTTATCCCGCGCACAAGTTTGCTTTATTTTATCGATAATTGCTTCAATTACTCGATTACCGATAAATTTTGATTTTCGGTAGAAATAAAACTCACAATTTTAAGGCCATACATTTTTAAATTAACACTTAATTTGCATATGCACCATATTGATTAACTGCCATAATTTCATCAAGATCAGCTAAAAAAACACCAAAGTTATAGTCAAAAATATATTCTTATATTCAGCGCATTTCTACCAGCAGCTGCAAGCATTTTCTGTATGCATAAATATGCGAGCGCATGTGTGAGAAAGAGATGGCTTGATAATCGAAGCGGGAGTAAATATGCTTTTGTGTGTATTCTGCAGAGCCCCCGATACTTGCAATTGCGAGAACGTATGTATGTATGTAAGTATATGTATGTGTTTTTAGCCAGCCAATTAGGGATCAGTTTTTGCTTATAAGTAAAAATATGCGAAGTATTGGTTTTTTCTCTTCAGTGCCTGTGCTTGCTATAAGAAATGGCTTAGCCTGGGTTCAAGCCTTTTAATGAGAAATTTGCCAATAAAATGTAAATATTTTTATCAAATGTTTTCAGGCTATATCGTAGTCGAGTTTACTAGTTCTTACTTGTTATATATGTAATACAGATTCATGGATATGTATAAAAATAAGTTTTAGTTCGAATTGGTTAGTCTATAAATATAATCATAGCATAGTTGTTGTTGTTGTTATTTTGGATATCCACTAGATACATTTAAGCGTGCGTCTATCTATATGCCAATTAGTTCACTCTACTGTCATATTGTTTGTAACAAATACGAAAAGTTATTGCTGCTGAGCTAAGTCAGCAGTATCTGCCAGCGTGTCGTTGTGAGCGGACGTGCCACAACACACACACACACACACACACACACACACTGCCACACAAATGAAGCAAAAACAAAACTTTTGACACTTCCTCGACAGAGACGAAGTCGGAGACGAATGTTTATTGAGTTGTTGCTGTCGTTGCATGTTGTGCTTGCTGTTTGTTTTTTCTATGCCACCAAATAAGTATCTACAAATATTTAGATACATTTCTTCCATCCAACAGTCATGCGCTGGGACAAACAAAAGTTGAAGCCTAAACAAGATTTATGTGCATATGTAAATTTTCCAACGCGCCCAGCCAAACCGCAGGCAAACAAAAAGTCTGGAAGTTTTGAGACCCAGACCCGGACCCGGACCTGGTCCCGGTCCCGGTCCCACAACTAGAGCCAGAGTCCACAACCAGACTCACAGTTGAAGCTGGAAGTGGCAGAGATTCGAGGCAAAAGCAAAATATCCATAAAACATACATCAACCGGTTTGGTGGCGGGCAGGTTTTTTGGCTTTAAAACATAAAAAAATATTTGTTCAGATAAAAATATATCTGTTTTAAAAAAAATTATGACACAGTCGTAAGGAAGAGATAAAATTGAAGAAGCATCACAAAAGTAATTTAAATTTAAAGTGTTTTGAATACCTAAATGATTAAATTGTATAAAAATATGCAAAATGTGTTAGTAAATTAATTAATAACTAAAATTTAAATGTTTACTGTAAAAAAGTTGACGTATAATAGAATTCAGCTAAAATTTCATTAAGAAACTAAAAGTTTTGGATTTGAATCAACTCAATTTTGTATAATTCAAAACTGAACTGAATTTTAGTTTAATCTTTGTTATTAAAGGATTTTTTATATTGTAGCGTGGTACTTGGTAATCAGACAAGTCTTAGGGTGACCTCAATGCTGAAGCCTAACTGTAACTCAACTCAGAAGACGCTAATTAAACAGAGTCTCATTAAGGTTGATGCATGCAACGTCAGCTGCAACAAGCCGACAGGCACATATCTCTTAACACCTACAACTTAGGCGCTGGAATGTTGAAATAGTGGAGGAAGCTGGAAAAGAAAAAGTCGACCATCAGTCACACGTGGCATGCAACGTTGATGGGGAACACATTCGAAGTAAACAGAAAAGCAACAGTATAATTTAAAATTTGCTAGCAACTATAAAGAATTCTATAAAACTAAATGCTACAGTGGCAAGCAGAAATGATCACATTTCTTAACTGATGATGGATTATGTGTTGTAGAGTGCAACAAGTATTAATTTTAATACTTGTAGTATTATAAAAATTTATAGTTATTATCGTTATCAATTTCCAAATTAAAAGGCTCTAATAGTTGAATAAATTGTAATCATTCATATTTATTTTTTGCGAGTAAATAGTTTTTATCAAATTATAAAAATGGATTGAAATGTGTCGACTAATATTTTAGAAAATAGTCATGCATATTTTAATTTTTAGCCATAAGAAAATGAAAAAACAAAATAATATTCGAATTCATATACACTTTCCAAGACACTCGATAAACTGCTCTGCTCAACAGGAAGAGGAGGAGGTGTTGCTTTTGAAGCTAAATATGCTGCTGCTTCTGTCGCTGTCGCTGCTGCTGCCGCAGTCGTCGTCGTCTTCACCGACAGCGTTACTTAAATTCAACCGATCTAGGTTGAAAATAATGTCATCCATTACTTTTTTCTCGTTGTACAAAATGTTGCGATTCAGTTTGCACTGCTTGACGATGAATTTGAAATCGGCATTTTTACTGACTGCGTTTGGATTACCGATTAGAATGAGCAGCGCCCTGGCACGCGATATCATCACGTTCACCCGGCGTGGATTGGACAGGAAGCGGATGCTCCTGGATGAACTAACAAGGGATGAAATAATAATAGGCTTTTCGCGTCCCTGGTAGCTCTCCACTGTGCCAACATCCACATTGTACAGCTCCTTCTTATGTAGCATATAAGACAAGAGACGGCTTTGACCCAGGTATGGAGTTATGACGCCAATGTCCTTCTGCTTAACTGGCACGTCACCAAGTCCACCTTTGAGCAGGGTAGTCACATACCAGCAGACCACCTGAGCCTCCACAATATTGTAGCTACTGGTAGAGTTGGCTTCTGCCTTCATGCTCCCATGCACGGCCTGAAACAGAATTGGATATTTCCGATTTGGTAAGATGATCCAATTCTCTGCCAAATTGACCTGGTCAATTGGTGCCAGCGGTATTATTTCGTTATTGTAATTGAGCTTATTGTAGAGGCCCACGATCGCTGGATGAGCTCGGTAGCTGCGTACCAATCGTGACTGCAGTGTGCGATCATAGTTGCCACTGCGGGAGTCCACCTCGAACAATTTGTGGAGCATTAGGCGTTCCATTAGAGATTGACCCAAGCCAAGCTCGGCTGCACGCTTGCATTTAACAACCGGTCCCAACTGCTTGTGATCCCCGGAAAGTATTACATGGCAATTGATGCCCTTGATGCCCGCAATGGCCAAAATCGCCTCGGGCTCTGAGCATGATCCTGCCTCATCAATAAAAATGTGAGTGAAATGATTTGGAAAACGACGAGCCTGCATGCCTGCTGTGCACAGCGTGGTCACAATGATTTTATACTTTGTCAACTCAATGTAACCCACGCCTGGGTTCTTCTTGCTCCTTTTGGTGTGATCACGTACTGAATAGTTTGAGAATTTCAACACCAACGGATTCATAAGCTTTGCGAATTTCCTGAGTCTGGTGTACGAGACCAAGCGCATGAGGAAGCTGGGAAGCTGAAAACGCTTATCCTTTTCAATACACTCGATTAACTTCAATGCCAAAGTGTCGCAGGCGGAATTCGAGGAAGCTGTGACAAGGATACGGCAATCCTTCTGATAACACAGCTGGAGTATAGCCTCCACAATTGTTGTCGTCTTGCCGCAGCCTGTATAAATGGTAAGTGATCGATCGATTACCATTCCATTTTTAACCAAGCTCAGTCACTTACCTGGCGGTCCAAAGACAATGTGAGGTGCCTGTGGATTGGGACCGGCAAAAATCTGCTGCACAGCCTGCAACTGTTCCGGATTAGTCCCAATGGATTGATTGAATAGCGGAAATTTTTCCAGCTGCTTGTGGCTTGGAGGAATTTTCAATATTTTAGGAACGAGGGGGAATAAATAGCGACGCACTAGGCCACGACTCTCCATCTCAAGCACATTCAGTGCCCGATACATTAGGCGATGTGGAATCCGAGGTGTTCGAAACATTACATCGTATTTTTTTAACAACTTCTTCTCCCCAAGCTCTACTTCAAAATAAACGAAGTTTTTATTTTGGCTTTTGACAATATCGTTTGGTATCGTTATTTTTGTGATCTGGGTTGTTATGCTGCACGATGGCAGTGGATTTATCTGGTGCTTGGCGTCCGACTTAACTGGCAAAGTACACTCTCTCATGAGCACCAAATTGTCGACGTACGGTACCAATATTCTGGCATTAACATTTTTCTGGGGCAATTCGACGCGAAGTCTTCCGGAAATGGTCATTTCAATTTGCAGACTTGGTTGAGCGAGCTCGGAATAACTCTGCATTGTGTATACATCCACGATGGAGAGCAGCGTTTTAAGTACGACGCAGACGTTGTCGTAGTCCAATTGCCGCGACTCCAAATATTTATTGAAGACTGGAAAGTTCTTTTTGAGAATGGCATCATTGAAATTCATTTCGAATGCCTGCCACATCTTCTCACTGGGCTCGTATCGTGATAAGCTCTTCATTTTTATAATGACACAAAATCACAAATTATGCAGAATAATTAAATGTCAACTTGTCTTCTTATAAAACACAATTCGAGTTCGTTCGCAATCAGCTCACAACTAAAGGAACAAAGCACTTCGTGTGAATCACAAAAATAGAAAACGAGGAGAAATACGTCGTCAGCAAATTTGCTTGATGCATATAAGTGAGATAAAGCGAGAGAGTGGTCAACGTTTACGTAGACATACACATGCACACTACAGCAACCCTACAATAACTGCAATGACAAGTGAGAGAAAATAACAAAAGAGAAGATTGCAATTTGTGCTTCTGAGCATGACTTCATTTTTTCCAGACTTGTGTGGGCTCGCTATGAAAAGTTCTTATTAGAGCCAATTATCAATAGTAATATTAAAAAGAATACAAATAATAAATTTGCTACGATAATATTTATCACAGTTCAAAGAACATTTTTAAAATGTCGTCACAAAACTAAATAGTACGCTCCGAATGCAACCTTTGTGCATGTATCTCATAAACAAGTTTATTCAATTTACTCATTCCGCACGAGCTAATTTTACCAACACTTGCATACAAAAATGTGCAAAACAACCGCTCTCTTTTTGCGATGCCTGCAACTGAAAAAGAGAATGAATTGCTCAGAGGGTATTCATCTCGTGTATTTATCGATACATGTATACCGATATATCGCGTTAGTGGTTTTGCAATGTATGTATATCGATACATCACGCTAGTGGATTCGCGAATTTGCATTAACAAAAAAACAATGATAAGCCATGTAACCTTTGGCTCAATTCACAGCTAAAGCGTACGTTGTGCTAACTGTAAAGTGTCTCATTAAAGTAAATGTATGCAACGTCAGCAACAATATGATGCACATATCTTTTAACACCTACAACTAACGCGCTGAAACGGCAGTTTGAGGAGGAGGTGCATGGGTAGAAGTCGACCATCACTCACACGTCGCATGTACGACTAATAGGAAGAAAGGGTTGGCGGCAAAGTAAACATAAAAGAAACAGGCAATGGTTGCAAAGCAAAATAAATTTCTAAAAACTTTGCTGGAAACTGGAAACGGGCTGGGCATAAACCACAGCCGTTGTAAACAATTGCCTGAGCTCGATGGACTGGCAGCCATAAAAATAAAAAGAATAAGAATATCAGAAAGGTGCCGTAAACAAAGTGGAAGTAAATGTCGAAAGGCAGGCAGCAAAATTATAGAAATTGACAGTCCGTTTGTCCGTCAAGAGGAGGGTGATGACTTGAAAGGGGGTGGCAACAGTTCATCGCTATCGCTGTCACCTAAAGCCCTCAAGTCTTGGGCCCCTTACTGGTCCACAAAATATCGTAAGTGTGCCGACTCCGTCTTATTTTGTCAAATGCAACGTTTGCCGATAAGATAAGCGGCATTGCATTAAATGCACATTTTTGTTGCTGTTGCTGTTTTTGTAGTTTTATTGACTTTTATGAAAATATAATTAATTGATAATCAAAAATTGATTATGTTGCCGTCTGCGCGGTTCAAGTGGAAATATTTCATAGCTATCACAACTTGAGTTAAGTATCACCACAATATGAATAAGAGCGAAAGTATCAATGATGGAACCCATAGAAATGGTTTCAAAAGTTACTTAAAGTATTTGTACCCC
Organism: Drosophila multiciliata; assembly: GCA_037043605.1. NCBI lineage: Eukaryota > Metazoa > Arthropoda > Insecta > Diptera > Drosophilidae > Drosophila > Drosophila multiciliata. The sequence goes on from JBAMBF010000589.1 coordinate 12,853,471, forward strand.
TCATTCTGTTGGCTCACTTAATCAGCTTATTTTGACCTATTTTCATGTGTCTTCTGTTGTCTTCATATTGGCAAATAATTTACTTATTCCTATGCTATGTTCAGTTACAGTTCAAAGTGTAATTCAATTAGCGTGAACTAATCCTATATATATTTTTGGAAAATGTTAATTGTAAAGTTATTAATGACTAACTGACAGACCCATTAAATTATGCAACATAAAAGATCGCATCGGTCTGACTAACTGCTATAAATAGTAATACGATTTAAAAAATATTTAATTCATAATAATACTAATAATAAAAGCAACGATTTTAATTCCGAAATATTAAATATCCCATTTATAATTGCTTGTTTTAAACAACTTAATAATTGAATTCGGCAGGGCTCCTTCCGTAAAATGGGACTAAGAAAATATGTAATAATTTTTTATTGTATAGAACTTTCAAAGATATATGTAAAATTATTTTACATAATAAGATTATTGATAAAGAGCAAAGAGAAAAGAATTGATTGTGCAATTGAAGCTGAGCTTAAGTCCTATTCTGAAGCTTTTAATGCCATTTATTTTGCCATTGTTCTGTCTTGCAATTTATACGGTAAAATTTATGACCAACTGACCATAGCTGGCATCAGACATAAGCCCTGTAGACGGTGTGCTATCTTTGCCGGCACATCTTTAATTAAAGTTGACCGCTCCAAATGCCCTGAATGCCCCGACCGCTTCTTGGTTTTCAAATTAAAATGTTAAACATTCGATTATCGCACATTGTCTGAGTCCGGGCAATGCTTTCTCCGTACATTTCTACACCCACTCAATTTCTGAAACTTTTCTTGCTAATGATCAACGCAAGTAAATGTAATCGGGGGTCCAAGTCAAACCAGTTAGAATGTTCAAGTCGGGAGGGCTCGAGCAGAAAATGCCCTGTTGACAGAAGAAGATACACATGATAACGGTTCTTCTTATAGCAACAGTTATAGTTGGAGGTACATAAAACAAAGAGCAGACTTATAAACAAAATAATAGTTAACAAAATAAATTTATAAAATATGTTTCTTGTTGTAGAAAAATGTAAGTTATTTAAATTTAAACAATCTCAGCTCTATATGCAATTTTATAAATCGGTTATACCCGTTGTTATGAACAAAAAAGGGTGTCATTAATAGACCGTAGAGTGTGTGTGTGCGAGAGAGAAAGATAATGGCAGAGCGAGAGATGGAGGCAGGGTGACGCGCCAAAAAGCTGACTACGGTTTCTGTCTGAGTCTCTTTAATGTTTTCGAGCCTGAGCTCGTAAAATTTTATGCGTTTTTTCCGGCATTCAGCAAATGAAAATTATCCGCCTGTCCCCCGAAATACTATGTAAGAGACGAACTCTGCCAACTGCAGTCAACTTGAACTTGTGTACAGCGACAGCAACAGCAACATCAACAGCCACAACAACAGCAACAACAACAACAACTCAACATATGAATGAAATGTGGGGGTGTTGTTGTTGTTGGTGGTTTATCTGAGGGTTGATTTTGTCCTCGACTTCGCCCCCTTTTTTTGTGTCGTGTCTTTGCATTTTGTTTGGTTTTTATGACTTTGGCTGGCAGTTGGGTTGCCATTGTTGTTGCTGTTGTTGTTGTTGCTGTTGCCATTTCTCATTTTATGTTTATGTTTCGTGTTAATGTTGCATTTCATTTCCATGTACATTTCAGCATGCCCGCTGCCTTGGGTTACCGTTTCACCTCCCCATGCCCCGCACACCCAACCACACAACATATATATATATACATATGTACCCCCTTTAATTTTTTTATTTATTTGAATTCAACTGCGTCGCGCTGAGACATACATAACTCAGCTTAGCTCAACTCAGCTGTTGGTCGGTGCTTTATCCTTGGGTTATCCTTGCACCAGAGAGTCCAACAACCCCTTTGCACTGCTCTGCAATGTGTTTCTGTTAGCTGGCTCTCCAACTGTCGTGTCTGTCGTTTGTCTGACTAGGCTGCCAGTTGTCTGGCCCTGGTCTAGTCTGTTCTATGTTTCTGTTTTTATTTCGTTTGTTTCCACAATGCACAAGTTTATTCTTTTTGTTTTGTTTTTTTTTTTTTTTTTGGTCTACGCGAATCAGTTAGCTGTACCCTCTAAACTGCAATTTTTCAATGCTCACTGCGTTGCAGCAAGTTTGGCATTTTTGTTTTTCAAATGCATGCGACAACTCAGCATTCTTGTTGTTTTTGCCATGCCATAAACAATTGCAATTCATAAGAATTGTATATGACACTTTGAATATTTTATAGCAAAAGCAACACACAACAATTGTTGGAATAAATAGAAACGTTGAATAGAAAACTTAGATTGTAAACAGAATAATGTGTTTACGTATTGAATATTTAATTTACCACTAATTAGCAATAAAAGTAATTTGATCAACTATTGAATGATGCCTTGAGGTGCAGGGAAAAACGCTTTAATGTTTCTATTTCTGTTCAATTAATTGTGATATTTATGCTATCGGTAATAAAAAGCATATTTCCATCGTTCATAATTCATTGTTGCCATTGTTTGTTTAATATGTTAAATGTTGCAAGCAAAATGTCAGTTTAGTTGCGCTTAATTGAACATTTGTTTCCAGATTGCGACTCTGTCTGATTGTTATAATCTGAGCACACAGACTACCCCTATTACTGCGACTCCATGCATATTTCAATAGTTATTCTGTGCAAGAGTTGGGGGCATCGATAACCCACTTAGCTGCTGGCCATTCAGTTGGCGCCACTGCCAATATATCCCATTTGCGTTCCCCCCAAACAAACAAGCGGCATTATTTTCTCGATAATGCTTCAATCTCGCTTCGAGGCATTTAGCGACCTTTCAACAGTGCTCGAGCTGGCACAGCCAGCAGCAATTAAAATCAACTCCCCCAAAAACTACAAATTAATTAGTTAATTAATTAGCTAAAACACTTGAGTGCAGCGCGTGAGATGATATAAATAGTTGCAGTCTTTGATGGTGTTCAGCGGCTTTGATCAGCTGCCAGGCGGTGCTGACAGGCAGTGCAACAAATACAACAACTACAACAAATACAACAACTTCAATTCCAGCTGCAACACATGCAGCGCAGATTGTGCATAAAACTTACACGCACGCTTTGTTTACATGCCTGTGCAACGAGGAGTGGCAAGGTGGATGGGGGCTTTGGGGCACAAAGGGTTGCGGGGGCAACGACTGTTTGTTAAATTTATGCATTTTTCTGCTTAAAGGCAAATGCAACTAAATGAACATCAATCACACGACGCCGACCAAGACGATGACGATGACGATGACGTTGGGCGAAGCAGCAGCAATATAAATGCACCCATTGAAGATACCATTTAAAAACTATAGTATTTATTTAGCTATATTAAATCGAGATTTATAGATATGCTTGAAGAGGTATCAGCTATCTACACTCCCTATTTTATACAGACTGAATTGCAATTCGATATTTATCGATATGCATATTCTGAGTGAGGTATCACAAAACGACATACAGACTGACAGACTTCACTATACACTTCTCACACCATTTTAATGGGTATACAAAAAAAAAGTGCAACTACAACTACAAATGTAACTGCAACTGAAACTGCACTTGCCACTTGGGTGCATGTAGTTTCTTCTTAACGCATTCGCTTTCTGTTGTGTGTCTTCTTCTTTTGGGCCACGCTACGTTGCCTGGGTAAATGCATTGCACTGCACTTCCTGTGCAACAACCAGATGTATATGTTGGGTCAGGGGAGAGGGGAGAGTGGAGCGAAGCATGGTGTGCGTGACGTATGTACATCAAAAGTTTTGGTTTTTATCTATCATCAGTGTAAATGTTGTTGTTGTTGTTGTTGTTGTTCTTGCACTGAGTTTTTATGCCTCTTTACCTTTGGCTGCTTGTGGTTTTGACCAGGCGGAAAGGGAAGCCACAGCAGAGATAAAGGGAGAAGGGGAAGAGACGTTGGGGGTCGCATAGGAGTAGTATTTTTACATTAATCAAATTAATTTGCGGCATACGTGTGGTATCCACATGTTGACAAACAAGTTTAAGGTTGGGAACGAAAATGTATAAGAATAAATGTATAAAATGCATAAATATAATTAAAATAGGATAAGAAATGTTTGATATTTATATATATATATATATATTGATAATAACTATTTTTAATATAACTGGTGCTGGTAACAGCTGTGCCAGTTAATTTCCGGGATAAATTTCTAATAGGTTGTTTCATATTCTCCATAAAATTATAGGCAACACTTTGAGTCTTCGAGTTTTTAGTCATAGAAAATTATATTTAAGGCTTGGAGGCAACTTACATATCACGCTCAATTTAGCTGGAGGGGAGGCCTGCCGGGCGCCGCTGGTCAAACTGGCTGCAATGCAAACATAATCGCCGGCATCCTCGCGCGTCACGGAGTCGATATGCAAATTGGAACCGATTTGTGCGACACGCTTGTCATACACAATTTGTTGACCTGCAATGGCAATGGGTCTTAGCAAAAATGTTGGCTCACTGCAGTGCATTGCAGTGCAACACTTACCATTGTGCAACCAGTCGTAGTGGAAATCGCTGGAGGGTCCCGTCGCCTCGCAGCTAAAGTCAACGGCATCATTCTCGATGATCGACTGACTCTGCGGCGGTTGAATGAATCGCGAAGAGCTTGCCAAGCTGGGTGCTATTAAAGAGTGGAAGTAGAAAATGGATAAGTGTTCAACGGCATCGCCATAATATTTATTATATATATATATTATAGTATATTATTCTTATTTTTTGCTCATGCATAATAGCCTGCTATCAACATTAGCTATTACAAACCACCATTTACAAAAAATATAGATATGTTAGAAACCCTGTTCGGTAATCGATATTTTTCTATATCTGAGTAAACCAGCCTAATTTCATGATAACCTTCTCACAACTAGTTTATTTTAGTGGTAACTTATTAGTTGTCAACCCGATTATCCGTCAATATATGCATAGATAAAAAGTTATACGATTTTCCATACATCAAAACTGAATCCATTTTTAATCATAGCTTAACTACTAGTTTAATACTGTATTTAAAGTTTAAAAAACCCGCTGATAGTTATCAGCATTATAATGATCCCTTTTGAAAGATTTATTGAATTATTAACTCGCTTCGTATTCCATGCAAGACAATAAACTCCACCGCAAGAAGCAAGTTTTACTAACCCTCCACCGAAAAAAAGGGGCTTAACAAAATGTCCAGAGGAACATTGAAACAGCTGCAAGGGATTGGCTTGGGCATTGGCCAACAATTTGATACAATTAACAAAAAATTGCATTTACCATAATTGCGTTTAATTAAAGTGGTTTAAGCAAATTAAATGCGCTTAAGCGGCTTAAATTACAGTGTTTAAGCTAAATGCAATTTTGCTAAGAGTCAAAAGCAATAACAAAAAATTACATAGCATAAACACAGGCGCAGTTGCGTGTCGACAAAGCATCAACAACAACAAAAACAACAACTAATTTTACACAAAATATGTGTTCAAAACCATGTGTAAAACTTGTAAGGACACTTAAAATACATGACGAACATTTAATACCCTTTAAAGCATGTTTTATATATGGGAATTACATTACAAATCCGCCACAGAAATGGCAATAAAGCCATAAGTCTCCCGTTTAGAGTATACATGGAGTAAAAAAAAAACACAAAACACGAAGACCCTTTGTATGTGGCTGCATTGAACCAACATAATTAAAAGCCAGCGAAAATCCAGTGAAAAAGATTGCAATGCAAAAAATGCATGCATAAAATAACAGAATATTTTTAATGCAATCAGCCAGCCACGAATGCAATTTATGGCTCATAGAACATATATGTTTGGCTTAGTGTGAACATAATGAGAAAACATGATCAAAAGAGAAATTATAATTGCGTTTATTTAAGCTTATGTGAACCAAAAAAATAAGCGAATCTAACATTTATAAAATTTAAATAAAAACAAAACTGTAAAGTGGGAAATTGAATAATATCTGCAAAGGTGTTCAACCGGATGCGATTTTAAACGTATTATTTTGTCAATTGAGCTAAATTTTCATCCAATCTTTTACTGACAGAAGTAGAAGATATGTTCTGAAAATTCCTAGAGTTTATGAATATATATCATTAACTTTGCAATTCGAATTAACAAGCATTTTTGTCTAACTTCTCTTTTAACGCTTTGCGTTTAACGTTAAAAGATTACCATTAAGGCAATTGCTGTAAGGCGCCACCTTAACCAAGACCTTGTCAAAATCAGAAACCCACAAGCACACACACAGATACACACACACACACAGAGATACACACATATTTAGTGGTTTTACCTGCTAGCAGAGGGAGCACAAAGTAAAAGGCAAGTTGCCAAAGCAATTCAGCAGCGATTATTTTCAATTGTAGTACGAGCCTTGTGCATTTCTCGCCTGTGGAGCGGCAAGAACAACTACAAAACGGGAACCATTATATTTTGGCACTAATTGAAGCAATTTAGGAAAACACCTCGAAGAGGCAGCAACAGCCCCAACTTGGGGCGAGGCAGGACACGGAATCAATAAGCAGACAGCAACATCATTAAACTCATTTGGTTTGTTCGCATTGTTGTTGTTGTTGTTGTTGGCATTTTTGGGCTAAGGCAACAACTGCAAATCATATGCCAGTCACATAGCCAGCGACGTGTTATGATACAACCACAAAGATGGAGCCACAAAGTCCACAACCACAAAGGCTGTCAGGCAGGCGCTTCACTTCAGCTGAGTCTCCCTATCCCAGCCCCAGTCATCCAGCCAAGCAGAATCGATTTAATTTGCTGCTGCTGCTGCTGCTGTTGCTGTGTCTGTTGCTGCAACCAGTTTCCTTCACTCTTCGAGAAGTCAGTTACTGGGCGTCGATTAAAGAAATATGCGTCCCCTTCCTACCCCCCGGCAACGCTGCTTTCGATATACGGATTGGGCTTCGTCTTGATTGCGCTGACATTGGCAAAAAAGATGTGGCTTCAAAAAGAGAGGAGCGGAAAAAAGTGTTGATACGACGGAAGAGGAGCACAAAGCAGCGGGCAGTCAGACAGCCATCCTGCTGCACTCAGAAAAATTAAGTCAGAGAATTGCAGAAAAATAGAACCAATAAAAGTATCTAAAAATTCTTTGAGTACAATTAGAAAAGATATTTTTTTTTTTTTGATTGTCGCTAAAGAATACAATTTTCTATATATATTTTTTGTTGAGTGTAGCCAATCTGCCTGTCTATCTCTGACAATCTCAGAGTGTTTGTGTGTGTCTGATAATTAGTTCGTTTGTTTGTGCTACATTCGAGTGTCCGAATATCAAAATCAGCGAGTCAGCGACCAACTGCTGAGGCTGCTACAAATTGTGCGGCAGCATTTGTCGATTAAGCGCAATGAATGCGAAAATATCGCTGCAATAATCAGGAGGAGTCCAGCAGCTAACCATTGGTGCCCCGTGTGGCACAGTCAGCACTTGAAGTAGCCCCTTGATGAGTGTTGGCTGCTGCTGCCCATTATTGTTATTGGAGGCTGTTCGCTTCCCCCTTGGGTGGCGTATTTGATTTGCTAAAGAAGGAAACAACAACAACAACAAAAAAGATAGAAAAAAGCCAAAAGGCATAGAAAAAAGAAAAGAAAAGATAAAGAAAGAAAACTGAACTGTCACTCAAGAATTTCTGGCATTTTCACAGTCAACATTGTGGAACCTTTGGAAAACTGCAAGTCAACATGGGAAAGGCATTTAAACAGCAAAAACATTCGAATAGTCAGGGACAACGCAAGCATAGAAAGAGAGAGCGAGAGAGAGAGGGAGTCAGAGAGAGAAAGAGTCAGCAATCTGTGAATGAAAAGCTTGAAATGAATGTGCATGACAATTACCCGTCAGAAGTTTGATGTAGGGCTTACAAAAGGGCAAAAACGAACACCAAATCAAACTTAACTGAAATGAAATACCAGAAAACAGAAAGAGAGAGTTGAAAAAAGGCTAAATAAAAGGATGTCCATTTGTTTAGTTTGCACTTTTTGATGACCTCTTCTTTGAATACCCTGTAGCTATCACAATTCATTTATTTAAGTGCAGAAAAATATAGAATTATTTTGAGCACATCTGCAAAATTCCCATCTGTGAAAATCTATGAAAATTAATTGCGATTTAACTTTTTATCCCAAACATTTTCTTTAGGCAATTCAAACCCGTTTATAGGGTAGCTTTAAAAATAGCAATAGCATTTAAACATGTGTCAAGATTTAAATGATTTTTTTGTATTTTTATGTATCTTTGAGAAATTGTTGTGCTTTTTTGAGCTGCGTATCTTTTCCGTTGGCTGTGATACAATGAAGAGCACATTAGATCCAAAAAGGGACAAAACATATTATAGTTTAAAATAAAGAGATCAACCCGTCTATAAGTAAAGAATACACAATACAGTTAACAAAAAAAAAAAAAAAATAAATCTCACTGCTCATATTAACATTTAAGATGGCAAACTTTTTACAGCCGCTGAGAACATTTTGAGAATTGTGAAGCACATTCAAGCAGAGTTGGCCCATCTAATCTGAACATGGCGAGAAACAATGCAACGTGTGAGGGACCCTAGAGGTTTGTGGAAAAGTACACGTCTAATTCATGCAATTATGAGTGCCTCAACATGAACTTTAAGTTTGCCATTATATTGCACTGAAAAGGGGCACATTTTATGGGTTGCATATTCATGCGCATATATGAATATAGTTGCTGCCTCATGTCAGCTGCCTTGCCGTGTCCAGATCTCTCTCTTTTTATGAGTGTGCGTATGTGTGTGTGTGTGTGTGTGGGTTGCCCTGGCATGGCATGTTGCATGGAGCATTTTGCATGCTTGAATAACAAATTATGAGTGCCACACAAAGACTCACTACAAAAACAGAATGAATGGCAGAGAAAGAAAGAGATAGAGAGAGAGAGAGGGAGAGAAGGAGAGAAGGAGACTGCCTTACTATTTGCCGTACAAATAATGGACGTTGAATGTTGCACAGATTTGAAATGTGCACCGTGCCACGGGCAACAACAGCGAAACTCCGCCGACTCCGACTCCGATTCCAGCACTGATTCTGGTTCTGGGCTCCGGTTGCCTTTTGTCTGCGGCTGTTTGCCTTTGTGCTACTTAACAGTCAGCAGTTTTGCAGCGTGTCCTGTCAAACACAAAAGCACACACATATTTACATTCATATATTTGTATACACTGAGACACAAATATGAGCTACAATGAAATTCGCTTAGAATTTAATTAATTATTTTTTCAAAATGTGAGCAAGCAGTAAAAATTATGCAAAAGTGAGTTAAATTAATTTTTTTAAATTAAAACACTTGAAAATGCCAAGTTATGTATTTTTCTCAGTGTATGCATATGTGTTGTTGTCTGTCTGGATTTTGCATAATTGCGTGTGCCTTTGCGCTCGGCTGGCAGCTCGGATTCCTTTTTGGAAATCTCAAAAGCGTCAACTACATTTGATTAGCTGAATTTTCGGCGTCGCTTGTCTCACTTCAAGTGGCAAAGGAGATCCTTTTTTGCCTGCCCTCCTGTCCGTCTGTCTGTCTGCCTGCCTGGCATATCCTGCCTGGCATAACCTTTGGTTGTGTGTGTGTATTTGTGTGTGCCTGTCATTGTTTGCTTTTCTTTTTGGTTGTTATTTGTCCAACGACTTTATTTTGAACTTGGCCGCTCATAATTTTTCATTGCTTGCCAGGCAGCTACTGTCCACGTCCTTTTTTTTTTTTTTGTCCCGGCCGGTGTGTTCTCGCTGCATAATCTTCGCCAACTCTCCCGCTGCTGTCGTGCATTAGTTTTGCTAGCTCTGTGGTCTCGTTTACATTGGCAGCCCACCCGGCAGGCCTGTTAATTGACTCATTTTGCGCGCCGTTTGCTTTTCAAATTCAATTGCGCCGCTTCTTGGTTTAGTTTTGCTGTAATTCGAGCTGAGTGCGGTTGGTTTTTTATCTTTCTTTCTTTTGTGAAGCCAAACCTTCCAATGTACATGAAATTTGCACAATGAGCACCTCAACTTGGCTAGTGAATAAGTGAAACAGAGTCGACTTATTACGCTAGGCGGCTTTGCATTGATGCCAGCTTAGTTTCGAGTAGTTCCCTCCAGGAAATGTCTGACAGGTATGCCAAAGATTGTGTGTATATATTTTTCAAGTTAAGTTGCTTGTGAACCACTTACAAGCATAGTAAGTAGCCAAGTAGCTGAGTAGCCTAAGTAGTTGTATAGATTTTTAATAGGTTCTAGGCAAATAGAGTGTGTACCCTAGATTTTCGAAAGAGTTTTCTTTAAACTAAATATGTAGGTTTTTTTTTTTTTACAAAAAAAAAGCAAATTTATTTAAAGGCTCAATTTTGATATATTAATAAATCCGTCGTCTTATTTAATGAGCATAATAACTATGAATATAAATTTTAATTATTATATATTGATATATTTAACAATAAACCACAATTGTTAAGTCTATATATAATGATTATAATAGTTTTGAGTACATTGGTTTACTTTTATCAGAAATACTTAAAATTCACCTTTTCTGGCCTTTAAATAAAATATAATTTATTTTTCATTGCTTTCGATTTATTTGACTATAATACATTTATATATATATTAAATATTGAGTGGCATGTATTTATTTCATAATTATGCAAATATCAGATTAAATGATAAGTTCAGTTAATGTTTTCAAGAGTGGTTTGTAGACACAGTTGTAACTACTTGAACAGAGTTTAAGCAAATGAGTTGAATTGCACACAAATGGAGCTTGAATATTTACTCAATAAACAGAGACAGAGCCATTGAAAAGGACAACTCAAGCAGGACAACTCCAACTGCAACCCTTTTCAAATTGAACAAATGTATATAAATATATATATCTATATATATATATATATGCTATTTTGAGTTTCGTTCAAAATTAACTTACCCAATGTGGCAGCATAGGCCAGAGTGAGCAGCAACAACGACACATTCATATCCATAGCTGGTTATCCTCAGTCGTTGTCGTTGTCCTCGTCGTCGTCGTCGACGTGAAGTGGAGTTAAGTATCTCCGGAGTCGACAGCCGAGCTCCGTGCGGGCTTATGGGCCAATTAGCAAACTATATGATAACCCACGACACACGACACTCACACGAATGAATCTGCTGTTGTCGATGATGATGATGATGAGATACTCGAAACTCCGTAAACTGCACAGTGCGATATATATATATATATATATGTATGTATATCTGTGGATATAGTACTACTCGTAAGTGCATCCACTCGAAAATGCACTCCACTCAACGCATGTGTAAATATTCAATATTTGGTTGCCAGTTGGACAACGACGACGATGTCTATGATTCCAAACTGTGTGTGTGGATTTCTGACTGCTGACTGCCTTTTTTTTCCAACACGCTTTTGCCGTTGTATCTCTCTGAGAGAGACAGACAGGCACGGAGGTGAGCTGATTGGGTGGGTGGGGGTTGTGTTGCGTTTGGGTGTTTGGTATTTACTATAGACACTCAAATTAAATTGGTATTTACATAGTTGGAACGCATGAAATGCATTTATCACTGAAAAACACAACTGGCGACCAAAAGGCAGTAAAAGATACGTCAGACGAACGATTCCACGGCACTTGTTTTTTTTTTATAACTGTTGTTGTTTTTGCTTTGGTTGGTTTATGTTTCGTGGTTGCGTTTTTATCAGCGCCTAGATTGACAAGCGACAAGCTGGCAAGATACTCGCTGCTGTCGTCAAATTGTAATGGCAGAGACACCGCCACCGACAAAGGTATCTAGATACATACACACACACACACAGCAACACACACACGCACACATACACATACACAGAGAATGCAATGCCGAAGACGAAGATTGTTTTTATTGTTACTGGATTTGAGGTGCAGTAGTTCAATTACCCAGGCTTAAACCCGAACCGTCTACGTAAACCTAAACGTAAATGAAGCGCACACAAGGCGAGCGCAACAAATCAACTTAATTTGTATCGCAAAGATACAAAATATATTCAATGTAGCAGCGCATCCTTGGCGTGCCTGCGAATCTCCAAATGCGAACCGGCTTTTATTTTGTAGCTTAGCTTTTGTTTTTGGTGGGTGCTTTATTTTCTTTTTTTCTCGTTTATTTTTTGCGTTCTTTTTCTTATTGTTTTTGCGAGCACGAGCGTGCGAGAAAAACGGCGAGGGGGGGGTCGCGTAGCAGCCGGCTGATATAGACAGATGCGTAAGGCCAGCGTCGAAATACGATGAGATTTCAGGAGAACCGCGTGCGTTCGAGGTCTGTTTATTACTGAAGACACTGGGCAGTTGGAGTTGTTGCGAGGAACCGGCTTTTTATGTTGCCAAATACTGGGAATGCTTATCTGCTGCTACCACTCGACTCTCGGGCTCATTGCGTTTGCGTGTGTGTGTGACCAGTATTTTTGTTTATATTTTGACAGTGTTGCCGTGCGACTGTTTAAAAATACTGGGCGGCATAATTTTAAGCGCGCTCTTTGCTAGTTTTTCAAATTATTGAAGCTTATGGTAAATCAAATTTATGGTAATTCAAAACTAAAATTCTTTTGTAAATTATTTATGCAATGTTTTGAAAGAGTAATTAAAATAGAAGCCTCTTAGTAAGCAACTGTGTAGTGAATTAGTAATTAGTAGTCAGCTTAGCGCAAGGTGCAACTGCCTTCAGGAGATTCCTGTGGACTTAAGCATAAATCAAAGTCAGCTTTCAAATCAGTGACAGGCAAATGTTTCGCTCTAATCGCTTGTGGACACACAGACAATGCCAAATGAAGTTATCAGCCAAGTCAATAATCAGCTCTTCCTCCCAACATCTTTCTGCTTCTGTTTTAAATCCGAATAATAATGCGCCTTAATGATTACATTTTAGTGGGCTGAGTTTATGGGTGGCATTTTTCGGGTTTTATAACTTGGCAAGGAGGAAGCTTTCCATCTAAGACCGTTGTTGACTACTCTGTGCGTGGTCTGACCGATTAAATGTGCGTGTGTTGGGGTGTGTGTGTGTTTTTCATTTTATAGTTTTCTGCTTTTTTTACGATGCCTTTCAACCCCCAAAATACAGAGCGAAAACAATTGCAACAGATCCTTTCGACGCGCCGCCTGCCAACCGACTGACACCCAAAAGTCATAAAATGCCGTTGCCATTTGTATATATATTTATATGTATATATAGTACATATATATATTGAGGGGTGGCACACTCTGGTTATCAAAACCAAAACCGTTGGGCCTGTCGTCAATGCGCTTTTACATTTCGATGCCCAGCGACAGTTATTGATGTCATAAAGTTGAAGATTTATGTCCATTAGGTTTATACGATTTCATTGTTTGAGCGAGCACGAAAACAGGGCGGAGACGATCTACCCGCCAAACAGGCAAATTTTTAAACTAAGTAAAAAATGTATATGTATTTCAGAACAATAAAATATAATAAACAACAACTATCTTATATAATTCATAAGCATTTTTTCTATTGCATATAAAAATCAGACAATGAATGAGTTTTATATTTTTCAGATTGAAATACACATTTAAGTTGATTTAAATTTAAAACACAAAAAGCACTAAAGTGCTTTCTGCTAATAAAATAGATTCTATATGCACATATTATTAGTATAAAATTACTTTTTTACTTCTGTAAAATAAAGTGAATATTTTTAAAGATAAATAATTAGAATATATGTTATTCTTCATACCTTGATTGCAACACTTAATATACCATTTAATTGTCTATCTATAATCTTTAAGCGTCAATCCAATTCTTCGACATGGCTGTCTAGCATTTCAGATGAAACAACATTGTTCTTATCTGAAGTAACCTGGTCGTTCCACTGCCCACCAATTGGTCCGACGACAGTTTGCTCGCAATTGCCAATGTCTGCTCTTAATCGCTTCATTTCCATTTCCATTTGCCTGCCTGCCTCGCTGCCTCTGCGCAACTTCAACTTCAATCGGAATTGCCTATTTTTTTTTATTTTGCTTTTTGCCTATATGCATTTTATGCATATTTTATGGTTTTTTATGGTGAGCGCATAAACAAATGAGTCCAAACAGCCACATCAAAGTAAACTACACATGCGCAAGCGAGAAGAACAGGTCGGGAGATGGGGAGTGAGAGAGACACACAGATAAAGAGCAGCAAGTGCAATTAAACGACTCAAAATACCGCCCAATGCTCCCAAAACCCCTTCCCTTTATTCATTCCTTCGATTGCCTTTGATCTGCGGCGACGCTGGCGACGACATCGACGTGCATTAAAACCCGTTGTTGCTGCTGCTGATGATGTTCTGCCTCTGCTTTTATTTTTGTTGTTGTTGTTGTTGGGGCCTCTGCTCTTCCGTATTTCCCTTATTAATTCCCTCTCTTCGCTTTGTTCGTTGTTGTTTATAGTGAGAGAGTTTTCTCGCCAAAGGTTTTTCGGATGTGTTTATTTTGTTTAGTCTACACAAAGGCCGCATTACTAAAATTTATTTTAATGCCTTCAAATGTTTGATGTTTGCAGACAATGCCTATATAGTGTCTATATATATATGTATCCATGTCCGTACTATATATACAGAAAAGTAAGTTGTCGAATATTCTTGGGCGCGTTTCATTAAATTATACGAGGCGTTGAGTTAAGGTGAGCAGAATTAAGCACATAAGTCTAGTTATACTCTAGGCCGATAAATGTTATGCTTAGTCAAAATTGGAAGCATGAATAAGAACTTCTTAAGAACTCTATCTACTTTGTCTTTTATTATCTCTTAACGAAAGCAAAACATCAATTGTAAAATTTCTCTGAAATCCCTTTGATTTTTATTTTAATTCCATTCTTCTGATTATATATATATTATTGACTCTTTTTATATACCAATCTGTATTTACCACTAATTTGCCATCAGAAACCTCGACTAGGGGAATATAACAGTTGGATTGTTATTTTCTTACAGAATTTTCCATTTGCAACTTTATGGAATTCACGGTGGGTTGAGGCAGTATGTGGTGGGTATATGGTACAGAGGGGTATTTGGGGTATGGGTTTGGAGGTGGTGCTTGTCTTGTACTCGTCACTTGGCACATTTCATTGCTTTGCTTTGGCGCGCATGCAGTCGGCTCATAAAAAGTACATAAAAACAAAAAACTGTTAAGCAATGCCGCATCGTGTGCTTTATTATGTTGACGTTAGAGAGGGGAGAGTGATGGCGTGTGGGGGAGGGGGATGGGGCCAGTGGGTAGCAACGAATAATGTACGGCCGTAAAATAAGTAGAGACGGCGATGGAAGCGGAATTTAACGATAGCATATCCAAATCCAATCAAGAGGCATTTTCTGGTTGCACTATAAAATGGGGGCTCTATGAGAGCTATAAAATATTTATTCTACTAAAAAACTAACTGTACAATGGATATACAAATATATATATATATATACACAGAGAGACACGCACACACATAAATATAAATATAAATATAAATACTATATATATATATATATATATAGGTAAATACAAATAGATGTAGGTAACAAATTGAATTAACATATACATTTTGAGAGAGGGTCGGACGACGGCGGCCCTCGGGAGATCATTTGAATGTGGCAACTGGAGAGAGCAGCACCGAGCATTGTTGCACTCCACACACTAAACAATGTCATCGGCCACCTGGGACTCCTGCTCCAGTATTGTGCTCTCGCGCAATTTACTCTTCAGATTTTTGCTGGAGTTGTTGGCTTCGGTGAGGCAGGGTTCGTGCTCGGCATGATCGTGGTGGTCTCCCTCGTGTCCATCGATGGCCGCCGCGTGTGCGCCATCCTCCAACTGCACCTTGCCCATGTGGCGACGATAGCGATACCAGAGCTTCAGCCCCAACACCAGCACAAAGTATAGGAATGCCAAGCAGATGATCACAATTATGATGCGTGTCACAATTGAATTCGATGCGGATTTATTGCTTCGCACAACCAGCAAAACCTCTTCCCGCTTCAGTCCAGCACTGCTGCCAATGGTGCAGCCATAGTTACCCTCATCCTCCGCCTGAACATTTCGTATCTCCAGCGTACCATTCTCGAGCAGACGAAATCTAGCCGGATCCGTATTGTTCTCGTTTAAATACGTCAGATCCTTGTCCCAACGAATTGTTGGCTTTGGTTCTCCCGTAGCCTGGCAGTGCATCACAGCGATGTCGTCCTCGCTGACCTCAATGGGTCCCACAGGCCGCACACTGAATTTGGGCGCCACAACCACATTGATGGCCACCGTGGCGCTTATCTGTCCCTGGCTATTGCTTGCCACACAGGTGTACTGGCCACGCTGCTCATTGCTCACCCCCCGAAAGATGAGGGTGCCATTGTGATCGCTCACATTTTGTGGCAGTGGCAGTTGCGTCTCCTGTGGCACACATAAAATAATTATTTACGATTGTTTTAATTATTGTTATTTTTTTTCAGTGCTTACCCGCATCCATTTGACCTGAGGCATTGGTGTTCCCTGTGCCTTGCAATGCACTTTGCTCACGCTGCCCAACTCCAAATTTTTGGACGTTGGCTGCGGCATAAACTTGAGCTGTTCTATGACCTCCAAGCTGCCGCTGGAAGAGCTAACCGCCGACTGGCCCTCGACAAGCAACTGGCATTGATAGACACCCGCATCGCTGGCCAAAACGCTGCCAAAGTGCAGCGTACCCGTCTCCTTGTTGAGCGCGATTCGCGCATCCTCGCGCACCATAGTCTCCAAATGTGGCTCGTTGTTGGAGCCACTCGCCTGTCCCAGTTCCCATTGGCGCACAGTTTTATTGTCTTTGCGCCAGCGCAGAATGACGCTGTTGCTCTGACGGTAAACATCGGGCAGCTGATAGACACATGGCAATTCCAACGAGCTCTGCTCCTTAACCGTTGTTAATCCGTTCGGGCCACGAGTGATGCTCACATCCGTTTGACTGCTGGCTGCTGCTGCTGTTGAGTAGTTGTTATTTGTTGGAAATACTCTAAAAATGAACTCAACTCAGTGTTGAGTCATCGACTTAATGGCCACTTACCACGCTTACCCCGCGCACAGCTAACCAACCCGCTGCCGAGGAGGATCAGCAGAGCGGCACAGCTCAAAATGCTGCCGATTTTTATCTCTGATTTCATCTTGTTTCGTTTGTTCTTCTTCTTTTTATGGTTTTACTTTCTGTTTTAGCAAATAAAAACCGGCTCGTTTTACTTTGTTTTTCCCTTTTCTTTTTGCGTAATTTTTTGTAATTGTTTCTTTAAAAATGTTGTGCACAGCTCGGCTCTGCTCAGTTTCAGTTCATTTCACTTAATGTGTATTTTTATGTTACGCACACGCGTCACGCTTAATTATCCTGCTGCACACTCCGAATAAGCCGTATGACGAAAATATTGCGCACATTTAGCCTCACAACAACCAAACGCGTTCGCATTCAAAACTGAACTGATGCCGCAGCGAGCTAATTTAAGGCTGGCAGGCAACACACGAGCCGGTCGGCGCATGCGCACTTAGCTGCTCCCAGTATTTACCCAGTATTTTGTTAGCAACATACTACAATGCGACTCTGTGCAACACTGCGTTGCATGCGCATCAAAAAGTAGTAGAATTACAGTTAAGATATATTTTATATTTTTATAAGCATTTAGAGGATATTATCAATCTGTCAATGTGAAGTAGAGATGAGCTAAACTTATTTTTGAGAACTATCTTATTTTCAGAACTATCTGAATTAAACATCAATACCCTTTTATTTAGAAAAATAACATTTTTTGAATAAAACAATTTTTTGAAAACATGTTGAGTTTAACATAAGATTATTACCAACGTTTGTAAAAAAAACATCATCATAGTATTTTTTATATCATATAACTTGCTTTATTTGTTAAATAACAATAAAAAAAATGTATTCCAATTTGAGGGAATGTAGTAAAGTTAAAATTTTATATGTTCTAATTGCTGACAAATATATAACAGTCATATTAAACTTAATTTTAAATATAAGAAAATTAAATAGTTCTTTAGACCTCTACCAAATAAAATACTATTTTTATGCTACGATGGGGTTACCCATTTGATTGATTGTGATTGACAATCGCTGGAGCAAAGGATTAAACAGTCTAAAATTGAGGTATATTCGATACGCGGCTATAAAGTGTTTGCCGTTTGGCCACTCGGAAGGGACATCTCGTCATCATTTTATAGACTATCGCACAGCACAGCACAAATAATCCCCAAAATGCATACGTGAAGAGCAATATAAAGCGATTTGGCTGCCACAGAACCGTATAACTGAGATTGTAGTTTTCTAAAAAAGAATTTCATTTTTGAACCGAATTTTATGTTAATTAAATACTACGATTACTCACCTAGAACCGCATAGCCCATGCCTATTTTGGATTTACCCATGCGATACGAGCAGGTTGGCACCATAATCTCCAGATAACTGTGCTCCTGCTCCTTGAGCCCTTTCAGATCAAAATGCCGCACGGCATTCTCATAGAAGTTTATGACTTTCGTGGAAGGATAAATAAATATACGCGATTCATGCCAATGACCCGAGAATATAATGTGTGGATCCAAATCGCTAATAACGGCTCGGAGCAGCGGACCACCGCCAATGAGCAAAGGTGCATGGGAGACTCCGATGCGAAGACGATCGGCATTGTGATCCTTGTCGGGATTGCTGAAATCTAGAAGCATGCGATTGATCTTGAAGAAACGTAAATGATTGTCATAGTCAAACAGATCCTCGCTCATGAATTCGTTTTCAAAACGACGCTGATTCGAGTTCGATATATAGTCGCCATTATCGCCACCAATATCATTATCACCTGGCACATGAACACGCTGAAAATAGGCAGAGATCATGCGAAACTACGATGATTAGTCAAATAATTCAATGGATACGGGGGCAGTTAGCATGGACATACATTCATTAGCCTTTTATTGTGGTAGATGCGCTTGAAGCGACGCACATATTGCTTGTACTCCTGAGCGGTAGCTATGTTACCCTCGTCGAGCAGATCTCCCAAGAAAACTATAATGTGGGGCTGCGTGAAGGAGACGGCGCGCTCGAAAGACTTCTGCAGATAACGATCCAAGTCGTAGCGAGCCAACGGACTGTGCGACGATCTATCGTAGGAGGTCCCCAAGATCTGCGGGTCCGCAATGAGCAGCAGCCGTGTGCAGTTTTCTATATTTGAAATTACCCAAACATAGTTTTATTTATTTTATTTCTATTATGCTATGCACTTACCCAGTTTACAGTCGATTGAGTTCCAGCTGGATTGTGCTATATAATAAATAAGCACTTCATTGAAGAATATTAGCAACAAGGTGAGCACAATAAACCCACGGCACACAAATCTGCAAATTATTTAGTTTTTTTAGAATCATTTTTTTATGCCCTGATCCACATTACTAGCAATGCGCAAATAGTCTTTAAGTTTAATGGTATCCCATTTCCAAACACTGAGATACTGTCGAAAAACTACCGGTAAGCATTATGCAAGCGTATTGAATCTTTGACAATGCAAACATAACACTTAATTTTAGAATATTCTAAGTATTCTTACCGATTAACTACGCGTAGCGAAGCCATAATCATGCTGAGCGTTTTGGGATCGTTTTCTCCTCTGCGATTGTTTATAAATGTGTCCTAGTTTTTGCTAGTGGCATTGCGTTACATGCTATGATGGTCTATATTTAAAAATTCAGAAATGCAGAATTTACGTAAGTTGCGCTCCCGAAAATAATTCTGGACGATGCTGTTGCATGCACCGAATGCAGCTGGCTACTGGCAACTGATTCGTTTGCTGACGGCAAGCAAGGGAGGCGCTGCGGAGGAGACTAATTAAATTAAAGAACATTAAAACAGGGCTTTGACTGTTAATTGGTGCAGTAGTAGTAGTAGTAGTAGCACAGCAATGAGGCACTTACCACAACAGCTCCGGCCGGTTGAATAGTTTGTTGATTTGCTTGCTGCACTCGCTGCCATGCGCGCTTCTTCCGGTTGTCATGGGATAGCGTGTCACGATTGGCTCTTTCAAATTTTAAATACGAGCGGTGCCGTTAAGAGCTGTATTGTACGCGCCATGGGGCGCCTTATTTGAACGCCGCATTATCAACACTCAAACAAAACAGATCGTACAGATAAGAAATCCATTTATATTTGGCAGTTTTGGACAGCTGTTAATGAAATTACAGAATGTTAACGCGATTGACAGTTAACAGGGAGCTCTTCGCGCAAAATGGCTCAAATTATTTGAAATGCAACTCTACGTATAATAACGTTGCCCCTCTGCATGCACATTTTGCAATCTGGCCACATTGTGTGTAGTAGAGTAATGGCGTGCAATTCCCTACAAATAGTGCGCTGTTGAAATTTTTTCTTGCGGACAAAAAACGCTGCTCAATTCACAACTAAAATAATAAGAATAATGAAAAATTACAAAATAACTGTGGATAAATAGTGTTTGTATGGTGCATTTCTAGTTAAAGCCAACCGTGTTTGCATTTTAACACATCGGCCAGTTCACCTGATACAGTTTGGCAAATTTTTTTTGTAACGCTGGCTGCTGCTCCTATATTGTGAAAAGTAAGACCAGCTCTGCTTAAAATTTGCAGCTGCAAAACGAATAGAATTTGCATGAAAAAATGTACAAAAAAAAAAAATGCTGTGTACAACATATTTGTGTGGCAATTTTATATGAAAATTGGCGAAGAAAAACAGGCATCAGTTGTGTCTCGAGTTGTTAGTAATTGGGCTGTGTGTGTGTGTGTATATTTTTGTGTTCATCAGTATGTGTGCGTGTGGCTTGGCAATGCTGCCGACCGCTGTAATCGTTGATTTGGCAATGCTGCCGTGCTGCTTTGGCGCTGCAGTGTGCGTTTTTCTTTTTTTGAGGGTCACGCTTGTTTTGTCACTTTTCTTTAGTAATAAAATTATGTGGTTGCTGTTATTTACATAAAATGCTAACGTATTTGTGTTATTGTTCTTTCATTGTTTACCTTTACAGTTACAGCATATTGTCGTTTAAAGAGAGGAGAGAAGAGCGTAAAGTGTGCAAAGAGAAAGAGTGATAAGAGAACTTTTTAGCAGCTGCCAACAAATGGTGGACATTGTTTATCCCAATGGCTGTCGGCCGCTGGTAGAGGATCTGGGCACCGATGAACTTATACGCCGTCTCAAGGTTTGAATTAATCTACTCATATATTCTTGCCTATTTGTTTAATTCAGCAATAATTTCCTTGCAGACTTTGGCAAATGTGCTGCAGACCATGGATCAGGATGATAATGTGCATCAACAGTATATACCGCTGGCACTGCATCTGCTGGATGATTTCTTTATGCAGCATCAGTCGCGCGATGTCCAGTTGCTGATTGCCTGCTGCATAGCGGATGTGTTGCGTGTCTATGCGCCCGAAGCGCCATACAAAGAGCAAGATCAGATTAAGGCGATCTTCAAGTTTTTCATCAAACAACTCCATGGTCTAAAGGATCCACGTGATCCCTCGTTCAAGCGCTACTTTTACTTGCTGGAAAATCTTGCCTTTGTCAAGTCATTCAATATGTGCTTCGAAGTGGAAGATTGTCAGGAGATATTTCACGAACTCTTCAGCACCGTCTTTAAGATCATCAAGTGAGTATTATAACATAGGTTTTTATATTAAGTTATTAATATAATAATATTTGTAATTGTAGTGATCAGCACAGCGTTAAAGTGAAAAACTTTTTCCTTGATGTGCTGAGTCCACTGATAACAGAGGCAGATAATCTGTCTGTTGAACTGTTGGATCTTATACTGATTAATATTGTGGAGCCTAACAAATCGGCCAACAAATATGCCCATGAGCTGACGGAGCAGCTGCTGGTCAAAACTGGCGATGCTTTCGAGACAACCATCAAATTGGTACCAATCATGAAATAAATTACAGCAAATTGAATTCAATACAATATATTATTTTATTCCATTTAGTTCTTTAATCGATCATTGGTCATGGACAAGCCAAATACGAAGCTCGCCATTACGAGCAAGATTTACGACATTATCTATGAGCTTAACCAAATCAATAGTGATCTGCTGATTTCTGTGTTGCCGCAACTGGAGAACAAGCTACTCTCGACGGACGATGCTGAACGACTGAGTAAGTATTTTGATGTTTATTCCTATCTGAATTTAATACAGAAGTAAGAACATGAACTTTAACGTAATTGTCAATGGTCTCATTAATATAGGGGCAACAACGCTGCTAGCGCGCATGTTTTCCGAAAAGGACTCCGAATTGTCCACAAAGTACCCGCAGCTATTGCGTTCGTTCCTTGGTCGCTTCTGCGACATTACCGAACCAGTGCGAGTCAAATGCGTTCAATCGTCAATGCACTTTCTGCTCAATCATCCGCATTTGCAGTCGGAAATAACAGAAAAGCTTCGCATGCGTCATCACGATCTGGACGAGCTGGTACGCCATGAGGTCGTCATGGCCATTGTGGAAACTGCCAAACGTAATTTTGACACTGTCGTCAAATCACCGGAACTGCTGGAAATTGTGCGTGAACGCACAATGGACAAGAAATACAAGATACGACGTGATGCGATGAATGGGCTAGGATACATCTACAAGCGCGCCATTTGTGAGCCAAACGATTTGAGTCCCGAGGTGAAACAGCAGGTGGACTGGATTAAGAACAAGATCATGCATGGCTACTACAAACTCAGCCTGGAGGATAAACTTATGGTGGAGCGATTGCTCATCACGTGCCTGGTGCCATATAAACTGGCGCCAGAGGAGCGCATGAAGAAGCTGTATCATCTGCTCGGCGATCTGGACACAAATGCCACCAAGGCATTTGTTGAGTTGCAAAAGAATCAAATGAAATCACGTCACACGGTTAGCGATTGGATCAAACTGCACCACTCCAAGGAATTCACGCCACGCGTCCTCAGCCAACTTGCCGCCAAGCAGGCTAATATTGCCAAGTAAACACACGCATTTTTGCAGAATTTAAACGGTATATAATTGTTTTTTTTAACTTAGATTGTTACCAGATCCGTTGAAAGCAAGTGAGTTTATCACCCAGTTCAGTCAACATCTGCGCAAGGATGCACAGCTCCTGCGCTGCGTAAACATTGTACTGAAACGCGATGTCAGCTGTCGCGAATGCGCCGACACAATGAGCGTGCTGCTCAAGAAACTTGGCGCTCACGTCATGACGAATCTTTACTATAACACCGTAAAGATGCTCATCGAACGTGTCGCCTCCGTCATGGTGGACAAAGAATCGATTGGTGTGCTTATCGGGTAAGTTGATATTAAATTCCCAATTCTCACTGATCCAATTAATAACTCTTTCTATGCAGCCTGATCGAGCAGTGCATTCAGGGCGGTGAGATTTGCAACGAAATCGGAATTTCACGTCACGAAGCTGGCGAACGCGGTCTCAAGCTATTAAGCGTAAGTGGTAGTTAATCGAAAAATGACACTTGCGTTAATTGAATTCCCTTGTGCACTTGCAGATGTTATCTTATGTGTTTTCGGCCCATTTCTTTACCGATACCTCGCTGCGACATCTAATTGCTCTACTCCGCTTCGAGCACGAATATGTGGCACCGCTGGTGCTGAAAACGCTAACGCACTTGGGTCGGTATCAGCCGCTCATTGACGATAATCCGGCCATTTTGCTCGAGTTGGCGCCCATATGCAAGGACTTTGCGCTAATGGGTACGCCGAAGCAAGCAAAGCATGCAGTTCGCTGCATCTTTGTCAACAGCCAGTCATCGTCCACGGCGACGACAGATGGTGGCGGCAGTGCCTCAACTACCACCCAAACCGTGCATCCCATTTTCAATGAGATCATCGAGGAGTTGCGCATTAATCTGGCGCCCGATTGTGAATATCACCGCACCAAGATTGTCACATTAGGTCACATAGCACTCAATATGCCGCAGGCATTCCTAACGCCCGTCAAAAATATGATTGCGCGTCGCATTGTCAAGGATCTGCTCATACAGGAGGTGCCGGCACAGCGCGATGTTGAACTGCCAGAGAGTGACTGGTGCGAGGAGGATGATCTACCATCGGATACACTATGCAGGCTGGACGCTCTCAAGACTATGGCACGCTGGCTACTCGGCCTGCGCTCGGATGAGCATGCAGCTCAAAAGACATTCCGCATGCTGGCGGCTTTTGTGACTCAACGAGGCGATTTACTAGCCCAGAATCGACTGTGCACCGCCGAGAAATCGTGGATGCGTTTGGGCGCCGCTTGCGCCATGCTTAAGGTGTGCGAACAAAAGGGCGTCGGAGATCAATATAGTGCCGAGCAGTTTTTACATCTCTCCAAGTTGATGGTTAGTACTTCTCTTAAGCTTTATTGAGTATTTTATTATAATTTCGTTCTCTACTACAGCAAGATCCTGTGCTGGAGGTGCGTGAGATCTTTGCTCGTAAACTGCATAAGGGGCTAGGCAAAAGTCTTCCGCGTAATTGCCTGCCATTGGACTTTATGGGCTACTATGCGCTCAGCGGCAAGGAGACCAACAGAAAGTGAGTTTTTATTTTTGTGATTTTAAACGTAATTCTAATTTTTGCTAAATATGCTTTGACTTCGCTTGACTAAGGTTGCAAGATCAGGTGCGTCACTATGTAGAAGCGGATGTGAATAAGCGAAGGGAATATCTCAAGACGGTGGCCATGACGTGTAAGTTTTCCGTTATGCAGACTAAAATGAAAAAGATAATAAAATTTGGTTTATTTCTCTTACAGCACCGGACAGTTCGACAGAATCGCAATCGCTTCACATTTTACCTGACTACATGCTGGCCTTTGCTATACCGGTGCTGGTGCACGATCGCAGTTTCAACAACCACTTGGACTATGTGCAGTTGTGCCGAATGGAGAAGTGTTTGCGTTTCGTGCTAGAGCCGCTGATGGCGAAACGCGAATCGTTTGTTTATGGTTTTTACAATCAGCTCCTGCAACTGATAAAAAATCGTGAGTTTAGCCAGGGCGCGGATAAGGATAGAACAAAAAATAACCATGTATGTAGCTGCATATATTGCAATGATTTTAGCATAATATTTAATTTGTTATGTTCTTGTTTTATTTTTATAGAAAATGTGGGCGCTCTGTGATCTCGCCATGCACATAATCGATGCCAAAGTTGGTCAATGTGATGGTAATTCGAGCGCATTCTCAATGCCACTGGCGCTGCCTGAAATGTACTATAAACTGCCCGCCGTTGCAAATTTCCAGAACACCGATATCTATATACCTCTGGAAATCTACACACTGACCTCCAAAACGAGTAAAGTGTCTGCGGCGGTGACAAAGGCCGCCTCACATGTGAGTGCTGCCGCTTCCAAGCGACCTTCTTCCGCATTGGCTATCATGGAACATGTCAATGCACAGGTAAACTACTTTGCATACGAAAATTATGAATATTAAACTTAATTAATTTAAAATGTTAGCAGGAGAACAATGTATTCGATAACATACGTGCCGCAGACACAACGGAGCCGATGAGTAAGCGAACGCGCGGCGGTGCCGCAGCGCCAGCCAAATCGTAGAGGAAAAAGAAGTAGGCGAGTACTTGTTAGTTTAGTGTTAGGTTTTAGGTCCTAAGTTAACCAAATATGTAAGACGTAGTTGGGTACTACGGTTAGAATACAATAACACAGAAACAACACAAACGGAACAACAAGAAACCCCTCAGCCGACACACACACACAGTTGTATCCTTGAAATTATTCTAACATCTCTCTTGTGTGTGAATTAAACAAAAGAAAACATAAAACAAACAACAAAAAAAAACAGAAACAGAACAGACCAATCAAACAATATTGCATATACCATTTTTTAAATGTGTCGTCTAATTTGTTAATTTTTAGTGGTAATTTATGAAAGAGCATAGTTTTAACATTTTATTATTCTATTATATATTTTAAATTGTCGTCTGTTTTGTATTATGCTCCTTTCGGCTTGTTTCAATTGTAAGAACTAATAATGCATTATTTTAAAAGAACCTTTTTATAAATGTAACAAAAACAATCGAATAAAGCAAAAAAAAAAAATGTTAGAATGCAAATTAGTTGGAGAATATGTCCCGACGAAAAGTAACAGAGCCTTATTACGAAATTAATATTAACTTTTCTATGAGCGCAGTAAAAATTTAGTTAATATGCGTGATTAATCATAAAATATACTTTACATAAACATATACACATACATATTCATATACTACAGACAAAAATGCATTGAAAATGTATTGAAACCATTTAAATAACATTGAAATTTAAAAAAAAAACCTAATTGTACATTTAATTATTATTACTGTTTTTCAATACAAATAATTTTCTAAAAATAAGTAATTATAAATAAAAAATTGTCCAAAAACAAGAAAGTCATTTGAATTTACAACCAGAACGCGCGCTTCCAGATACGGTAACACTGCGTCAAGCAGTGTTGCCACTCTGCGCACGCAGCTTGGCAACGCTTCAAGCAACTGCATTCTTATAAGCAGCGGGGGTGTGTCGTGTGTATGTGTTTGTTTGTTTGGAGCGTTTTCGAGGAAAAATTGTGTTAAATTGTATGAAAAGTGAATAAATGTACGTATATTAGGATCAAAGAGCGTGTGGGATATCAACTGAAGAACTTTCTTCAGAGTTCAAATACTGCATAATGCAGTCGCTAAACGGAATGAAGTATTTTGTAGCTGTCAGTGACGTCACAAGACAGCAATACGAACTCAACGCAGCCGCAAACCCATCCGCTGCTATCAGTATGAAAACAAACGCACAGCCAAACAGGCAGCAGCAGCGCGTATACACCTCAACCCCCATCGCAAGCAGACGTGAATCGCAGCAGCAGCAAAAACGAAACGACGACGCCATTGGTTTTTGTAATTTAGCCAAGGCAACAGCGAAGCGTTACATTTGCGTGGGCGGTGTCAAGGGGCAAGAGTTGACCTTCGATGTGCGGCTAAAAGTGATAATAGTTATATTTGCCATCCTAATTATCGGCTACAGACTCATTCTCATAATGTTAGAAAGTGAGTAAATGTTACTATATTTTTATTTGTTTTTGTTTACCAGTTTGCATATATGAATATAAATATATATATATATATTTTTACTTGTATACGTGCATATAAAATGGCAAGTGTATGATCTCATACGAATTTTCATTTGTATTGTTTATGTGTTATTTCACCTTCCAGCTTTTTCACTCAAACAGCTAACCCTCTTCCGCCCCATCAAACGAAATGCGCTCAACATCTAAATAAAGACATAATTGTTGCGCATTTCGTTTTAGCCAACAACAAACGGCTGCTCGTTTGCATAGGCAACGCCGAAAGTCAAAATTATAATATACCACTAACTTCACTAATTGCTTCAAAATTCGTCTTTAACTCGGGTTGACTCTAACTTTTGTTTACATGCATATTTACGCATTACCATACACATATACATTCACAAATAAATAAATACATAAATTTACAAACATGTCAAGTTCTTTTTGTGCCTTTTGTGTGAGTGATTTAACGGTAGTTTGAACTCGAGCGCGTCACGCGACCTAAAATGCACAGTGGAGCAAATAGCAATAAATTTTAACTCTATATATCGAGCTATAAATCAAAAGACAAAATCGTATCGATTTGCTTTTAAAAGTCAATTTACACTGGTGACCCAGAGTGCCACATTTGAGTAGATGTCAAAACTGTTCGACTTAAGAGTTCGCCGAATTTGCAACTGATGGCGTGAAAACAAATCAAGTGTTTTTTTTTATTTTGTGTCGACACTGCACATTTATCGTGCTGCTAGAAGTGAATACAAAATCGATGGCCTTGACGAGCGTGTTAAGTATCTATTAATAGATATTATTTCTATTGTTACCGCCCACAGTGCCCTACATCAATAGCAGCAGCGCGCAGCAGCAGCAGCTGAGGGTCTATATGCAGGCACAGCTGAGCGCTGCCTTGAACTGGTCGAAGCAGCACCAGCTGCGCTCCAAGCTGAGCCCAGTTTTATGTGGTATCGTCATGGCTGCCTTTTTCTATGTCATCGTTTACTTGGACAGCGCCGTTCCCGGGGTTGATCCTCCAGCACCACTCTCGCCACGTTCCAAGCAGCGGTAAGTTCTGGTTAAAGACTTAACATTTTTTATTTATTTTTGTTGCTAATTTATTATCGTTTTTCTTTGGCAGCTATCGTCAGAAAAGCTCAGCTTTGCAGCTAAACTATTTAATTGCGCTGGGCGCAGGATTTTTGCTAACATTTCTAATGTATGTCGATTTGTAAAGGGAGAAAAACATTTCCTTAAAGTCAATTATGGCAGCAGTACAAGTATTATCCAATTAGAATTTAATTTTTTTCCATGTCATTAAAGTATTATGTATTTATTTATATTATTTGTGCAATGCTGCTTAAGCAAACCCCTATAGCGATGTCTGAATTTACAAGAAAAACTAAATGCAATTTTGAAGCTAACAACTTATATGTTAAGTAATTAATTGGTATTCCTTATATTTAACAAAGTACAAAATGAAAAATGTGTAAATGAAAATTAGGCAAACTATATAGCTATTAGTACTAAAAAATATTATTTCCTTTAAATATTAATATTAATGAAGTAACAATTAGATGTGTTATCAATAAGTATTAAAACTGGTATTGAAAAGTACCGAAAACAAATTTTGCTATGGTTTTTTTTTTTTAGATATTAAATGCTTATGTTAAATAACAAGTATTGGGTTATTTAAAATTTTAACAAAGTACTACTTTTGCAAAGTGCTTTGCATTAAAATGTAAGAAGTCAGATTTTCAATGCGAGTGAAATTTTGATTCCAATCGGCGTTGCTTACCTGGGTGAAGCTAAATGTTTTCAAGCGATTCTCGCCAATGAAACTACCCACAACTTGCACGTAACAACCTGTTGCACAAAAGAATATCGTAATATAAGAATATTGTTTATAAAGTGTATTCATTTAATGCTTGCCATTAGTTAAAAATTGTAGATCATTCTCAAAGTCATAGTAAATTGCCTGAAGAATGGGTCCTTTTTCCTCGTTGCGTAGCAGCAGCGTCTGCTCACACCGTTTACCCGCAATGATACGGACTAATTTTCCTGTAGATTATTTATTTGTATTTATAAATATTAATATATATGTGTGTTTTTTTAATATTTTCATTTTAATTTGTTTCTTTACCGTAGGCATTCCAAATTGCGTTCAATTGCGGCTGCATTTGGTGCATTTTTATGCAAAAGTCAACGCGGCCAATTAAGCTCAATAAATTACGTCCAGGCTTGGAAATTGGTGAAGTTGGCAACGCTGCAAGAGGCTCAATTTTGGTCAATGCAATTGTTGTTGAATTTTTCTTTTCTTTAGCAAAGTATAAGCTTTTATCGAGTCCATTTGAAACGGGCACATAGACAAACTCGTGTTTCGGCCTGATTTTCTTTTGCTCCTCCTCCACAAATCCTGATAATATAAGCCTATTGTCCTTTTGACAAAGACCTAACTTGGATTGCTTAAGTTGACTTCCAGTTTTTCTCAACAAACCCGAAACGGTTTCAAAGCTGCGATTGGAAAATTGCGCCTTGAACTTTAGCTGGGTATTGATGGTCAGGCTGTTAATCTTTTTTGCTAGCCATACGTAAAAAAAAATTTAAAATATAAATATGTAATTTATATATAATTAACTTACGTTTATTAGTGAACATTTTATGCCGTGGAATAATGACAGTTATAGCTTAAGCAGAACTTTGGAGCCGAGGTGACCGTATGATTTTTTAAGGTATTTTGTGCAGCCCTTCCCTGGGTAGTATTTGTCGATAGAATTATCGAATCTTTATTATCGCCGTGCCGATAATCGCCACTCTCCACGCGAGTTTATTTTCGTTTTAATGCATTGAAATTTTGTAAATAGCACAACTAAAATTAATTAAAGTACCGTATTAAGCAACTAACGCAGCGATGAGTACAATTCTTGAGAAAATTGCGGCCATCGAGTCGGAGGTAAGACAACCGTACGCAAAATATGCCCAGCTACAAAATCTAACCTGTCTCCCATTCTTGGATGTATGTGTGGCGTGTGTTTGTTTGTGTGTGTAGATGGCACGCACGCAAAAGAATAAGGCAACTTCAGCCCATTTGGGCCTGTTGAAAGCCAAGTTGGCCAAGCTGCGACGCGAGCTCATCTCGCCAAAGGGAGGCGGCGGCGGCACCGGCGAGGGTAAGTTTTTTCTCGCATTTTGTATTATTGCAACTAAAACTGAAATTCTTTTTCCCTATTAGCCGGTTTTGAGGTGGCCAAAACTGGTGATGCCCGGGTGGGTTTCGTCGGCTTTCCTTCGGTGGGCAAGTCGACGTTACTCTCGAACTTGGCCGGCGTTTACTCCGAAGTCGCTGCCTATGAGTTCACAACGCTGACAACTGTGCCGGGCTGTATTAAGTACAAGGGAGCCAAAATACAGCTGCTTGATTTGCCGGGTATTATTGAGGGCGCTAAGGATGGCAAGGGTCGCGGTCGTCAGGTGATTGCTGTGGCTCGCACCTGCAATCTGATCTTCATGGTGCTCGACTGTCTCAAGCCGCTGGGCCACAAGAAGCTGCTGGAGCATGAGTTGGAAGGCTTTGGCATTCGTTTGAATAAGAAGCCGCCCAATATTTACTACAAGCGGAAGGATAAGGGCGGCATTAATCTCAATAGTATGGTGACTCAATCCGAATTGGACTCAGATCTGGTGAAGACCATATTGTCGGAGTACAAGATACATAATGCGGACATTACGTTACGCTATGATGCCACCAGTGATGATCTGATTGATGTCATCGAAGGAAATCGCATTTATATACCTTGCATCTATTTGCTGAACAAGATCGATCAGATATCCATCGAGGAGCTGGATGTCATCTATAAGATACCACATTGTGTGCCCATCTCAGCGCATCATCATTGGAACTTTGATGATCTGCTCGAGCTAATGTGGGAATATCTGAGACTTGTGCGAATTTATACGAAGCCTAAGGGACAATTACCCGATTACAGTTCGCCTGTGGTCCTGCATAATGAACACACCAGCATCGAGGACTTTTGTAACAAACTCCATCGCTCCATTGCCAAGGAATTTAAATAGTATGTTTTATATGTTTTGTTGTTCTTTTTTCGAAAACCCTGCTAAATATTTTCTTTTTTTTAATAGTGCACTTGTCTGGGGCTCTTCGGTAAAGCATCAGCCGCAAAAGGTTGGCATTGAGCACATACTCAATGATGAGGATGTCGTGCAAATTGTGAAAAAGGTCTAAGGCCATTTAATTAATATAGATTCCTTAATTTGATTGCGCAAATTTTTTTAAAATAAAATTGTGAATTGCGCTTCCTTGACAGCGTTGCCACCTGACACTAATTTGTTGTTTGTGTGCTCTCAGGTGGTTATCGATAGTGTTGTTACTTAGCTGATCAAAATGTAACCGCATATAATCTTTAAGCTGTTATTTGTTGGTTATTTTTCATTAAAAGATTTAAAAATAGTCAAGATAAACAATCTACTTACCTAACAGCGAATTTTACTGCGATTTTGTAATTTTATTTTCAAATAGTGCGGGCAATCTAGCTGTAGAACTATCGCTTATGTCGATAAGAAACTTAACGCTATCGGTGATTGGATTGTCCATCTCTAAGCTCACGTTGTTATTATTTTTAACTGCATATAGTTTTGTTTAAATGGTTCAGACAAATCAAAGCGATGCCCAAACGACGGACAACACTTGGGAGCCGGGCGACAACAAAGAATGGGCAAAACCGATTAAGCCACTGCAGGAGAAATGGAAATTGGTGCCGGCATTTCTGCAGGTGAAGGGACTGGTGAAACAGCACATTGATTCCTTCAATCATTTCATCAATGTGGACATCAAGAAGATAGTGCGCGCCAACGAGATAGTGACGAGTGGAGCCGATCCCCTCTTCTATCTCAAGTATTTGGACGTGCGTGTGGGCAAACCTGATATCGACGATGGCTTTAACATAACCAAGGCGACCACGCCGCATGAGTGCCGGTTGAGGGACACCACTTACTCGGCTCCCATTAGCGTGGACATTGAATACACGCGTGGTACGCAGCGCATTAAGCGCAACAATTTGCTGATTGGACGCATGCCACTGATGTTGAGATGCTCGAATTGTGTGCTCACCGGCAAATCTGAATTCGAGCTGTCCAAACTGAACGAATGCCCGCTGGATCCGGGCGGATATTTTGTGGTGCGCGGCCAGGAGAAGGTCATACTCATCCAGGAGCAGTTGTCGTGGAATAAAATGCTTACCGAGGACTTCAACGGCGTTGTGCAGTGTCAGGTGACGTCTTCGACGCATGAGAAGAAATCTCGGACGCTGGTGCTGAGCAAGCATGGAAAATACTATTTAAAGCACAACTCCATGACGGATGACATACCCATTGTGGTGATCTTCAAGGCACTGGGTGTCGTCTCCGATCTTGAGATAATGGCACATATCGGTTTGGATGAACGTTCACAGAATCGCTTTGGTGCTTCCCTCCTCGAAGCCTTCAATCTGAAGGTTTTCACCCAGCAGCGGGCACTGGACTATATGGGTGAGTTGCAGGCTGGCCAAGGTTTTTGAGGAACTCAGTTTTTAAACTCTTTTGTTTTGCAGGCTCCAAGCTGGTGGTAAAGCGATTTCAGAGTGCCACCAATAAGACACCGTCAGAGGAGGCACGCGAACTGCTGATGACCACAATTCTGGCTCATGTGCCAGTGGACAACTTTAACTTTCAGATGAAGGCAATCTATGTGTCGCTAATGGTGCGTCGCGTGATGGCCGCGGAGCTGGATAAGACGCTCTTTGACGATCGCGATTACTATGGCAATAAGCGTTTGGAGTTGGCTGGTTCGCTGATGTCGCTGATGTTTGAGGATCTGTTCAAGCGCATGAACTGGGAGCTCAAGATGATAGCTGACAAGAATATACCCAAGGTGAAGGCGGCACAGTTCGATGTCGTTAAGCATATGAGAGCGGCACAGATCACTGTTGGACTCGAGTCCGCAATTAGTACGGGCAATTGGACCATCAAGCGTTTCAAAATGGAGCGCGCTGGTGTTACCCAAGTGCTGTCTCGGCTCAGCTACATCTCGGCACTGGGAATGATGACCCGAGTGAATTCACAGTTCGAGAAGACGCGAAAGGTGTCTGGGCCGCGTTCGCTGCAACCGAGCCAATGGGGCATGCTGTGTCCCTCGGACACGCCTGAGGGTGAGGCATGTGGTCTGGTCAAGAATCTAGCACTAATGACGCACATAACAACGGAGGTGGATGAGCGTCCGGTGATGACGTTGGCCTACAATGCCGGCGTCGAAGATATACGCGAAGTGAGCGTCAATCCCATGAATAATCCGCACGTGTTTCTCGTCTTCATCAATGGCAATGTGCTCGGTCTGACCATCAATCAGAAGCATCTGGTGCGCAATTTGCGCTACATGCGACGCAAGGGACGCATGGGCAGCTTTGTCTCCATTCACACCTCCTACACGCAGCGCTGCATCTTCATTCACACGGATGGCGGACGGCTCTGTCGACCCTATATCATCGTGAATAAAATGCGTCCGCTTGTGAAGCAACAACATTTGGATGAACTGCAGCGTGGCATACGTAAATTTGATGATTTTCTGCATGATGGCTTAATTGAGTATCTGGATGTGAATGAGGAGAACGATTCGTTTATTGCATGGAATGAGGAGTGCATCGAGCCACTGACAACACACCTCGAAGTCGAACCATTCACCCTTTTGGGCATCTGTGCCGGCTTGGTTCCCTATCCGCATCACAATCAAAGTCCGCGCAACACCTATCAATGTGCGATGGGTAAACAGGCGATGGGCATGATTGGCTATAATCAAAAGAATCGCATTGATTCCCTCATGTACAACTTGGTCTATCCCCAGTCACCGATGGTCAAGTCACGCACCATAGAGTTGACCAATTTTGATAAGCTGCCAGCTGGCCAAAATGCCACAGTGGCTGTGATGAGCTACTCTGGCTATGATATTGAGGACGCCCTAATCCTTAACAAGGCCTCAATTGATCGTGGCTATGGACGCTGTCTCGTCTACAAGAACTCCAAGTGCACTGTGAAACGTTATGCGAATCAAACATTTGACAGAATCATGGGACCGGTCAAGGATGCACTGACCAATAAGGTGATCTTCAAACATGATGTCTTGGACACGGATGGGATTGTGGCACCTGGAGAAATGGTACAAAACAAACAGATCATGATTAACAAGGAGATGCCGGCTGTGACATCCATTAATCCACTTGAAGGTGAGAAACGAAAAATGTACAATTCATATACTATTTATTGATATATCCATTTCCGTCCAGGTCAATCTCCTCAGGTGCCCTACACCGCTGTGCCCATTAGCTACAAAGGTCCAGAACCCAGTTATGTCGAGCGGGTAATGGTCTCGGCCAATTCCGAGGAGGACTTTCTCATTAAGATCCTGTTGCGACAGACGCGCATTCCGGAGATTGGCGACAAGTTCAGTTCGCGGCATGGACAGAAGGGCGTCACGGGTCTCATCGTGGATCAGGAGGATATGCCCTTTAATGACTACGGTATATGCCCGGATATGATTATGAATCCCCATGGTTTTCCCTCCCGTATGACAGTGGGTAAAACGCTAGAGCTTCTGGGTGGCAAAGCTGGCGTTTTGGAGGGTAAATTTCATTACGGCACTGCTTTCGGAGGCTCCAAGGCGGCGGATGTGCAAGAGGAGCTGGTGCGTCACGGCTTCAACTATATGGGCAAAGACTTTTTCTACTCGGGCATAACGGGTGGACCGCTCGAGGCGTACATCTACTCCGGTCCCGTGTACTATCAGAAACTGAAGCACATGGTGCAGGACAAAATGCATGCCAGAGCACGTGGCCCAAAGGCGGTGCTAACACGTCAACCCACCCAGGGTCGTAGTCGCGAGGGTGGCCTGCGTCTGGGCGAAATGGAACGGGATTGCCTGATCTCGTATGGAGCGAGCATGCTGATAATGGAACGCCTCATGATATCCTCGGATGCGTTTGAGGTCGATGTTTGCCGGACCTGCGGCCGATTGGCCTACTGCTCGTGGTGCCACTTTTGTCGGTCGTCGGCGCATGTCTCCAAGATATCCATGCCGTATGCCTGCAAGCTGCTCTTCCAGGAGCTGACCAGCATGAATGTGGTGCCCAAGCTCATTCTAGAGAACTATTAGTTTGTTTGTAAAGGATGCCTTTATATATGACTGAAGATGATGTGAATAAACGGAGTGTTTTTATTTATAATGATATTTCTTTATAAATTTATATACAAATTTAATTTTTATACTATTTCTAGTAACTTCTAGTAACTCAAATTGGACTTTCTCGAAAGTTTCTTTGATTCTGGAAATTAAAAATAGTTATTATTACTTCTTTACAATTTATGCTAGTTCCAATTAGCCATCGCCCACTGTAATTAACCTAAGCGTCGATAAACAAAAAGGTGATACAAAAAAAAAACAAATTTGTCATAAACTGTACCAAGTTCAATGAACGCGGAGTTGTGGACTACGTGACTTGCTCATCCCCACTCGTTGCATCTATTCAATGCGCCTCTACTCCAACTCCGCATAAATGAAGCCTTAATAAATGTTGTGGCAACGTCTGCTTTTCCATTCCATCAGGAGGCAGGCAGCCACGCCCAACCAGGCGATTTGTCCTGCTTCACTTTCACATTTTAACATATTCATGCAGTTTCCTCGCGAATGTCAAAGTGAAGTGGCTCCAAAAGCTTCACTGTTAGCTAACAGCAAATGTTAAAGCTCTGCTAGGTGGCTTAGACGGCTTAAGCTTGCTGCTTAATTGCATCTTTTATGAGTTGGTGGGGGGGTGCGAGACTTATCAAATTGCTGATTAACCTTGTTTTCTCTCTTTGTGCGTGTTCCTTTTGTGTAAACACAAAAGTTATGGCCAGGCTCGCAAACGGCAACAAAGAGGACTAAAGTGGACGCTGTCTTTTCAAAAGAATACACCACATTTTTGACTTTGGAAGAGTGTTTTTAATTGCATTAACAATGGACTAACTTTATATAGATATATTTATGTCGAATTTCAAATTTATAATATTTGAGTAACAAAACTTTAAAGCTTTGTAAAAGTTAAGCATTTTTCTAATCTGCTGTTTATTACAGGGAATTATAGTTAACATCAGTTTATTTCATTCGTTCGTCTTAACTTGTTGATTATCAATTAGCATAGGAAAATAAACAGTGTCGCATAAACAAATCAATTTCTTTGCTTGTTTAATTCTCAGATTTCTCCGGTTATCTACTTATGCGCAATATCAGAATAAGAAGAAGAAAAGGTCGACTCGAGTGTTGTTTTATACGTTGTTTACATATTCTCAAAAATTCAGTGCTAAGGAGACTTACATTTTTTTTTTACTTGCTTGTGTACCTTAACTTTGAGTGGCTGCTGCGACTTTGAGGCTATTCATAAACCCATTTTGACCAAGTTTGTTGGCTTAGTGGGTCAATGCACTGGCAACGCACGTGACTCTTCAGCTGCCAACTGGCAACTACAAACTGGCAACTGGCAACTGGCAACACCTAGAAGGCGTTGTGTCCTTGTGTGTCATTTCAAGTCACTTGAGCTCAAAATAGTCGAACCAACCCAAACCCACCACAAACCCCAGGCCAGTTGCATATTTGCGGCAGTGCAATGACAGCTAACAGGGTAAAGGAGGGCAACTGGGGGTGTTAAAACTATCCACAAGCCAATGGGCACAATAACGATAAGACTGCTCAACCAACTGGCTACCTTCCGGTCGGGGTCTTGCTTGGTTTGAGTTTGGCATTCATGGCTTTTGGCTATTTGTCAAAAAGTTTACTTTTTGATTCTATAGAACACAAACACATGCATAGGACATATAAATATATATACATATATTTATATATATATACATGTATATAGGATATGAAAGGATTCAAGTGGGTGTTGGCCAGTGTTGAGCAAAGTTGCTTAAGCGATGCTTAACTTGGGCCGCGCTGATACAACACATAATGTACTAGCCATAGCTACCCAAAGGCCATATCGATATAACTTATCTACGGCTCTTGAAATTTAATGTTTTTTTTTTACATTGTTTTGTTGACGTTTAGCTTAAACTCAACAAACGGATGCCAATAAACTCAGTCCGTGAACTTTTAGCAATTTCATTGGGCACCTGTTCCAGCTAACAGCGCAATGTTAAAGATTTGAGATAAAGAGCAGGATATAATTTGTGCGCTCTTTTGCAAGTAATGTTTCGCTCTCTTTGCACACTAAAAATAGTACTGAGAACGTTAACATTTACTTTTGACACTTATCGTGTACAGCATACATATGAAACAAAGTTTGGTTTCTATTAAGCCTACGCTTTACTTTAGTTAAGTAGGTGCATTTATCAAACTGTACAGCTCGCATGTTAGCTGCCCACCTCTGAACAGCGTGCACTGTTTATTCACTGTGTGCTTTTCACTCTCTTTTGCTAGGGTAGGCTATAAAAGACAGCGTCGAATTTGAAGAGAGTTCAGTTCAGACCGGTGCTCGTTCGCGTTTTTGCAAACTGCACGTAAAGCTTGGCCAGCGCTTGAATTATAAATGAAAAGCTGAACAAAATATATATTTGGAGTGCAACTTGCACAAAGCAGTAATTATTATCAGTTCGTTGCGTGTGTGTGTGTGTCTGTGCACGTTGCAAAATTATATAAATATACATATATGCTATTAAAGTTATGCAAAATTATAAATAAATACAGTGATGAAAATTTGCAAATAACTGTTATAATACAAATTGAACCAAATTGTAAATAGTACAAAATACTACGAATCAAAATGCCAAATGCTGTTGAAATAACAACAAATGTCAACGACTCCAAGATGCCATTCAAAGTAAGTTGAACAAACAAATTCTAATCAAAGGCCAAAGCAAGCTGAGGCTGAAGCTGGGGCTTTATTGCAATGCCATGCCCTTTTTTGGGCGTTTGCCTTGCTGCTGTTTCTTTTGTTTTTGTTCTTGTTGTTGTTGTTAACCGCGTGCTGCGTGTTTCGCATTTGCGCTATTTAAAAATTCCCACATTAAAACTGGGTGAAGCTATGAGCGAGAGATAAGAGCGTGCAGAGTAGCCAGAAAGCTTTGTTACTGAGCACGCTGTTAACTTTTGTTTATTTGCGAGAGCATAAGAGAGCTACAAGTCGAGAGAGACACAAAGAGCGAGAGAGATTGAAATGTAAAGAGCGCAGTAAGCGCCTTTGGTTTTGCAAATACAAAATACTTGACATGAATTTTGGGTGTTTTTACTTTGTGGGTTGCGCTTATTTTACTGTTTTTTTATTTGAGCTTGCAATTTGTTTGTCTTTGGCATTTGTTTGCCTGCAGTGCCTTTGTTGTCAACTAATTTGTTTATACGCTGTCTAAATAACTTTAAGCCGTGTGAAGAACGCTTTATTTGTCTTTTGGACAGAAGCAAGCTTAAAGCAAAGTAAGTCAATAGTGCACAACATAAGCCACAAAGCAAGTTCTTGATGAAACATCCTTCCGCAAATAATTCGCCAAGTTTGCTGTGGCTACTTTGTGTCTGCCCTTTTGCTGTGTGCTTCAAGCTACGCAGTAAACAAGTACATAAAATGACAGGCTTCAAGGGCTGTCAGTGTTCCATTAAAATGTCGCTGCTTATTATAATAATTAATTCAAAATCCCGCCAAACATAAATCGACTTAAAAGCTGTCACACGAAATGCGATTAAAAAACTTTTGCAGCTGGCATGTTTGTTTAATTAGTGAGTGGTGTGACGTCTACCACCTACCGCCTACCGCCTACCGCCCTTGACAGCAAAAAACTGCATAAATAAAAGATACAACATTTAATATATATGTATGAATGTGCATACATAGTTTAAGTAGCAATTTAAACTTGGCGCCTAATTTCCCCAGCGACACTCAAATCTGCGTTCTATGCCTATCAAATATTTAGTACCCGACTTGTGGCTGTATCCTTCACGCCACCAACCACACCCTTCCTTCTCCTAGCAGGTGATGGTTGCTTGTGTAGGTGTCCTAATTGAGACGCAGCAACGTTGCCGC
The DNA here is from genome assembly GCA_037043605.1 of Drosophila multiciliata. Classification (NCBI taxonomy): domain Eukaryota; kingdom Metazoa; phylum Arthropoda; class Insecta; order Diptera; family Drosophilidae; genus Drosophila; species Drosophila multiciliata. Next base: position 12,892,658 of record JBAMBF010000589.1, read on the forward strand.
AGGCAATAGTATGACAGCAACAGGAGTGAACAGGATAAGTGTTTCACGTTGAGTGTCCTCCGGCTCGAAACGCCATTTTTGAAGATTACCCGATAGTTGTGCTTACCATTATCGGTTCACTGCAGTGTTCCCCAATTTGTGGCAGAAGCGTTCTTGACAGATTTCTGAAAATGGCAGTTTTGGTTAATTAAGTCTTTTAACTTCCTTATTTTCATTTATACTATTTACAAAACTATATTCGAGTCAGAGCTCGTTTTAAGGATTCGAATCCAATGAATGTCTAGACTTTTGTAAACATTTCTTCTTTCCATATTCTGCAGATAAATTCAATATTTATGATAAGCATAGTTCCGTATATTTGTAGTCGTAATCAATATTATTTTTAGTTATCCTGCAAATTTCGGATATTGACTTTAATCTGCTTTTACACTTTTACTTGTATTACCAAACTGTATATTTTTAAATGATTAAAGAGAGATTTAGCATTTGCATGCCATAAGCTAATTGAAAATCTGATTTTCTTCTTCAACTTAACAAGTAGATTTCCGTGTTTTGGTTTCCGGCGTAAAAGTATGATGTAGTCAGTAACCACAGTAGCCACAATTTCCAAAATATTTTACATCAGAAGAGTAAACCCAACTTACAGGATGTCAGGTATTACCAGCGTTTTGATATTCAAGTAAATTAATTGTTTTTTCCAATTAAATTACATTCGGATTTTCCTTATTGCATTTGAATTGCATTTAATTTAATTAAAATTGCTAAAATCTATGGGAAATATATGAGCAACCAAATTGTTTATCAAGTTTGGCGCAACACAAATAAACCAGTCGAAATATAGGCTATTTGAGACGTACTCGACTAGGTAGATACCTTATTCTATTTAAATACTTATTTATATATATATATATATATATATATATATATATATATATATATATATATATATATATATATATATATATACATATTTAAAACATGCAATTCTTAGACTATTGAAAGACTTTCAGATCTGCTTGATAAGTTCTAAGTATTCATTACTTTATTGCGCTTTTCGCTTCGAATTCGCTTCTATAAAGTGTGCCATATTTTTAGCTTAACATGATTAATTTTTTAGGCAAATCTGGTTTAAATGAGGTTGAAAAGTGTTTCCAATTGTTAAAGCTTTAGAAAATTGCAATTCATTAGCGCTGTTGCTGCCACGAGTGGTCTTTCTTTGAGGGGTGCTCCCACCCTGTGCTAAGTGTTTCCCTTGATATGACCTAAGGGCAATTTGCCTCTTCTGCATTTTCCATTGCTGAGTCTATATTTCCTTCTTTTTTCGGCCTCCTTTGTGCCGTGCCGTGCTGTAGATAATTCGTATAAAAATGTTCAAATGCAAACTCAACTTCAATTTCATTTCGCACGCCTTGCTGTAATATTTATGAAGGTTCGTGTTGCAGCTGCACGCTGCATGCTGCAGGCAACTGAAGTAATAAATTTGGAAGAGCCGCCGCGCGGCCGATGATGCTGTTGCATCTCCATTCTCCATCTGGCCACGGTCTTATTTATGTTCAGTTTTACGTTAACGCTCAGGCCATTTAACAAAACATGCAAGTTTAATCGGAAGACTGGCAACGGATGAATGTCCTTGAGCCTGCCCGGCTGCCTGCTTGTCGTGTCGAGTTTTGTGGCATGCGCTTCAAAGTATGCTGCGTTAAACTGCTGACAGGCATAACTTGTTAGCAAAAACACGACAAATATTTGTGCGGCAAGGTAGACGAGTGCATGTCAAACTGTGCTCGAGTTTTCAGCAGCAACAACTACTAAATAAAAAAAACCTTAAATATACAAACACAGAGCACACACATAAATATGCGCAAATTGTGCATGGTATAAAATGCAGGTGCATTCCAGCTGTCGGTTTCATAATAATTTCAATAAAAAAACTATTAAAAATATAAAAATTCTCTATAGTGCAGTTTGAAATGGTAATTTAAAAACAAAAAAAAAAAATCCAGAAAACTTAAACCTTAAATTCATTTTCGATGTTACTGGTTTGTTGGTTTGCCTCGAGGCTATAATTACTTGCTACTTGGTCATTTAATGACTCGAAAATTTGAATCAAATGGCTGCTCAACTTGCAATGGCTTTGAATGATGGCCATTGGCTATTTTTGTTAATTATTCTATGGCCAACGCCAACGTTTCCATGTTCACACTGCAACAAAAAGTTGATTGATAAATTCAATGAACAATGAAAACAGCAAATAACAAAGTCACAACGACAGCAAACTCAAAAGATGCTCTAAAAGATGAGCAGACAGTAATTTCGCATTTGTGCTGGCGAGCGGCATATAACATATGAAAAGTTTCTTTTTACTTCAGATTGACATTTAGTTATGATTTATCAGCATTTGACAAACTTAAAGTCCGCTGGGAAAAGTGCATATTGGTTTTGTGCCATTTTCTTATTCTTAAGCAAATTTTTTAATTTCATAATGAAGAATTTCAATATGAAGGTTCAACCGCAGTTTTCTTGTTTTTTTTTTGGCCATTTAAAAGCTGATTTAAATTGCTTGAAATTTATTTGCAATGTTTTACAATGAAAAAGTTGATCTGAGCTATAAACAAGTTTACTTTTCAAAAGTTTACTATATTTTTTTATTATTAATATGTGAGAAATGCTCTAAGGATATTAAGCATATTTGCTCTGGCTTCATTTTATTCATATATATATGATAATTATTATTCATTTTAAGTAAAGGTTGGTATTAGATGAAATAAGAAGAAAATTCTGACACATGCACAGGTTGGCTCCTAATGAGCCACTCAACTTGGTGGCAAATTTGTATTGATATATGCATATTTACCGACATGATTTCCCCAAACACCTCGCTTATCACGCAGGTCATCAGCCCCTTCAGAGCTGCTGCTCCCGGTTGATCCCATAATCCTAACAGCCCTATGCGTGCCAGTCGTCAAGGTCGTGGCTCAGTTATTAGAGTGCCTGCAATCTGGGCAAAGTTTCAGCAGCTGCTAAGCTGCTAAACTTATGTGGGCCTGTGTATATTGCTGATAGCACAGATTTTGGTAAAACTTTGAGGCTGGTAATGAGTTCACGTATCAGTTGAAAGTGCGCAGCAATTGTGCACAGATACAAACATATATATATATTTATATATATATTCCCATATATATATGTGTATACAGAAAAACAATTCCTACACACGCTGCCTAATGCCAAGTTTATTAAGCCCTGAGCCCAGCAGCAGACAAAAAACTAAACCAAAAAAAAAAAAAACAAAAATAAATAAATAAGTAAAAAACAAAATACGAAACGAAAACAGCAAAACAAAAAACGTTATATGAACTTTTTGGGCGCCGTCGAGTGTCCGGCTTAAATATTTTATGTGGGAGCCCATGTCACATTCGTTGTTGTTGTTGTAGTTGGGCCTTTGGCCTTTGTATTAATTTATTATTCATTCAATGTGTATCGCCGTCCATATGTGACTGCCAACGTGTATTTGCTTATTATTACCTTTCCTTTCTCTTGGTTGCCATTACAACTGTTTGTCTGCTCTTCCAGGTCAAGGACGTCACGCGCAACATTAAAAAAGCCGTTTGCGCTGCCAGCCTGGAGGAAATACGCACCAAGGTAGCCGAGAAATTTGACAAGTATGCAGAGCAGCCGACTATCCATTTGGACTCCGATGGCACCGAGATCGACGACGAGGAGTATTTTCGCACACTTGACGAGAACACCGAATTGGTGGCCGTTTTTCCCGGGGAACATTGGATTGATGTGAGTAGAGAAGAAGCCTGTGTTCAGAGTCCATATTTAAATTGGGTTTTCAATTATAATTCTGTTTTATGTTGCACATCATGATAAGATCAGTTGAGTTTTCACAAAGTTACTATTTATTAACGGAAGGACTTGGCAGCATTTCGTGCTGCTGGTTTTTGTCATTCAATTTGAGTAAAAAAACTGAAAGTATAATCATAAAAAGCATACATAAAAAAAAAAATTGTTTGTCCTCAAACAGGAAATTAAATTTACAACTTTGTTGATAATTTTGACATTAACTTTAATTTAATTTCCGAGAGTTTCGCTACTTATTTTGATGCAATAATTCAATTTCTGTCGCTGTAAAAACATCACGTACATGAACATGCAACTGAAAAGTGTCTATGTTTTATAGCCCACCCATTACGTGACCATAACCACGCCGAATGCCACTGGCAATGGCAGCATCACTGGCACTGGCACGGGCAATCCGGACAATGGCGACACCACGGATGCCAACAACTCGGAGTCTGCAAGGATTCGTCAGTTGGTCGGCCAGTTGCAGAACAACTTGTGCAATGTGTCCGTCATGAATGATGCCGACTTGGACTCGTTGTCGAACATGGATCCCAACTCGTTGGTGGATATAACAGGCAAGGAGTTCATGGAGCAGCTCAAAGATGCTGGCAGGTGTGTAAAATCAGCTGAAAGCTTAAGTTAATTCTGATTTCATTAAGCAAATCCATTTATAAATATCCTTTATTAAATCTATATTTATGTTCAGACCGCTCTGTGCCAAACGTAATGCGGAGGATCGCCTGAATCTGTTGAAGCTACTCAAGGCAGGCGCCATTTTTTGCTCAGAACGCTATCCGGAAGATGCGGAGGCAATTGATCGCGAGATCGGTCGGCAGTTGAATGAGGCGGAGAGCGGACAGGTGACTGCAACCAATGCCAGCAACACCCGCACCATTGAGGTGGTGCAGTGTGACAATCAGAATACCACCATAACAATAACCGTTGCGGAGGCCACAAGCACCACAACGTGCGGCAGCACTGAGAGCACAGCTGTTAAGGAGGCCAATGAGATGAATGCCAATTCGAATGGCAATGGCAACACTGGCGACATCTGACTGCCCATTTTGGGCAGCCTTAGATGAAGCCTGGCCGCCAGGGAGTAGCCAAACTAAGACACAATTTTATCAAATGATGTTTCAACAAAACGAACCGAAATAAATCAGTCCTGCAACATTGGGTTAACATACACGTATTTGTAGCATGTAATTTAGGCGCTGCAAAATGCCAGAAAACAAAAACAAAAATACAAACAAAATAGTAAACTGAAACGAAAGCATAAAAAAATAGTAACGAAACGTAACAAAATCTTGAAAAATGCTTCATAGAATTTAAGAGCAAATGAAAGTTAACGAAATATTCCACGTATTAGTCTTAAATTGTTGAATGGTTGCGACTAAAATAATAATCAGCGAACTATCAAGATGAATCGAGTCTCCAAATTACAAGATCAAAGCTGCTTAAATTTGGACACATATTCAAATAAAAATCATAGCTGCCAGAAGTTATTAAAAATCAAATGTAACACAAAATGAAAATAGTCCTTTAAATTAGAGCCACAAATATACAAATAGATAAAATTTTTAAACAAATCAGTTCTTTTCTAGTTCTTTAATGATTGCAATGAGTTTTCAAGTTAATTAAGGGTACTTTAATTATATTACTGCAGCTTATACAGCAATTTACAATCGGCTATACGCAAAACTAATCGGTACCTTTGATTAGCTTTAGAAACTATGAAAGTCTATTCATAAAGGCAAGGATTTTATAAAACAAAAAAGGATATGATTCTGTTGTTTTGAAATAGCAGCTTCATTTAAAAAAAAAACTTAAAAAAACGCACAAGCAAATAAATAAAATGTATTAAAAAATCAAAATTAGTGACAACAATAAATTTAAAAGATTTAAGATTATAATATTATATGAGTAAAAGGAGCATAGATATTCGGAGAAAAAATATATACCATAATCATTAATGTTATTGCATTAGTTAAAATATATTAAAAAAATGGTTTTATTGTTAACAAATTGCTAAGTAGAAAAACAGCCTTTTGAATAGCTAGAATTCGCAATTTAATTATTATTTTATTTAACAATTTTCCCAATTGATTATTAATATTAAATATCTTTTATAGTTTTCGAAAAACAACTTCATGATTTCTGATAAATAATTCATATTTATTATAATTATCATTGAATAGGTTCTTACTGATTGTTTGAACCATGGCTAACAAATTAGGTTAAAATGTTGTTCAATAAGAAAATGAAGTATAAATTGACACGCACACATAAAATTGTTTTTAGACTAAATGTCATTGAAAATGTCATTTGTTGAAGCCAATTGAGACTGACTGTATTTATGTAAAATAATTATTTGAGTGTACGACTTCGAACTCGATCTGGTTTGAAATTGCTTCAAGTAAAGACCCCCACAATAAAACGTATTGTAGCAAATTAAAAAAAAACAAACAAAAAAAAACATCAAAACGAAGAATTTATTAAATAAACGGAAAACCCTTAATATTAGTATATTAGAAACAGTAAATGCAAATGAAATTACACTCTTATATACACTCTCATATACAGAATAACAACCAGGCAAATCAAAGGCAAGAAAAATACAGTATTGAATAAGCAATAAATATACAAAACAAAAAAAAAAACAAAAATATTATTAAATATAGTAACTGCAAACACCAAGCAACAATATACCTAAATAAATGCATATTAACAAACTAATAATAACATTATTTAATGCACTGGCAAATTCGGCATATGCGCAACATAGTCAAATGTGCAACAAGGCGTATGAAAATACAAAGGACTTAAGAGTAAGAAAGTGTGACAAGAGAGAGAGAGAGAGTGATAGAGCAAGAGCGAGCTTTAAAGAGAGTACTGGCTATGTCTTGATTTGTTGCAGTTAATTGCATTAAAGCACTGTCGGAGCTGTGACGTCACACGCCCCTTCGCATGCTTGTGACGTGCGCAAGAAATAAGGGGCCAGGTCGCAGTCAGGCCGTGTCAGGACATGCTAGAATATGCCACGGCTGCTCCTGCTCCGCTCTGCTGCCCTACTAACACAGTTTAACTCAGCTGAGTTTGTGCAGCCTGTAACTGACCTAAATCTATGACGACATTGTGACCAACACCCTCACCCTACACCCACTCTCCCCTCTCCAACACAACCAACACATTTCCTACTGTGGGCGTTGTGGCCTAACCTCAAAATTCGATTTGGGCTTTTAGCATTCTTAATGTGTTCAAATTATTAGTTAATTTGAATCTTTTGAAAGAGCCTTTTTGTTTTTAAAAGCAACTAATTTTCCCATTAGGCTTTCTGCCATTGATATTGCAATTTTTCATTATTGTTTCAGCTGCTTTTTTGTTGTTGTTGTTGTTGAGTTGTGTTGGCCGCTTTCTGACCTTGACATGTCGCATTCGGTTGGGGACAGCGCTGGCAATCATAATTGTATTTTTAATTTAAATATATATGTGTTGCGCTCGCAACTGCTTTTGACTTTCCTTTGATGTGCCGCACATTTTCTCCACTTCCAAGGCAGTTAAGTGAGTCAAGGGGGTGGCACTCTGCCTTCTCCCTTTAAGAAATTGTAACTTGTGTAAAAAGTGTAATTGGGCTAGTCTATATTTGTGCGGGTTATTCTTTGAAGTGCAAAGAATGTGACATTTTAGAAGGGAGCTCAAATGTCAGAAATAATAAGGAAATACTCTTAATGGAAAAATGTAATATGATGTAAAAGAACAAATAAAATGGTTTCAATTATCCTTTAACTTCCTTCTAGGCAAAGGCACAAAAAAAGGCAAAAAGTAAATGATAAAAGTATTATTCTACTACTATATATAATACTATATAAAACATTGCTTTTTACAATCATTTTACAATATATAAAATTAAATGTTAAATTTCGAACTATGCATATAATAAGTGTTTTTTTTGTTGACTAACTAATTACATTATTTTCATCAAGTTAACAACTTTTATTCATTTAGCAGAAAGGAAATCAATCTTTTTCAACTTTCTTTAGTTTATTTTTTATTTATAATTTATTTATTTGCCACTGCAAGAGTATTGAGCTCATTACAAGTATTGTTTTGAATAAGCAAACATGGATTGCAAGGAGTCAGCAATCCCAGCTGTGTGCATAGCAAACAAGTGAAGAAATCAGTGGCCAAATGGCAGAGCATAAGGCACAAATGTCAAAGATCTGATATCCTAAGGGACTGGTGGGTTTAGTGGGCATGGTTATGGTAAACGACATGCCGAATGAAGCTTTGGCATTACGCCCAGGCGAGCGCATAATTTTCTACAATTTTCGTTGCAAGCTTTTTATTTTGTACTGTTTTTTATAGACAAAAATAAATGTGGAAAGAGCTGTTTGTTTATTTGAGAGCCAGCGGGGGGGAGGGCTATGATTTGCCATTTGCCAAGTGTGTGTGTGGGTGTGTGTGCGTTGGTGTATAAGCATCGCATTGCATATAAACAGCAAGTTTTTTTTTGTAACAGATGCCGCTGTGGGCATTGCTAATACGCCCCGTGGCACACATGCGCTGCCAGAAGGGGGCAGGAACATGGGCGTGGGTGTGGCCATAATCATGCAGTTTGTGCCACAGGCAACAAGCGCTTAGATTGCCTCATTTGCCTGATTTGCTAGAATATTTGTATTTGTGGGCCATTGCGGAACAGTCTGTAACTTGTGTCTGTCTGTGTGTGTATATCTGTGTGTGTGTGTGTGCAGTCTGTGTGTGTGTTGTCTGTTTATATGTTTGCTTGCCACGCTGATTTGTTTGCGCGACCAAAGTCATTAGCTGCTGCCGCAGAGTCCATAAAAGGAGCATATTCGCCCAGACGTTGCTGTCAGTAATGAAAATATTTTCCCTCCCCTCGCCACACCCCACACAAACATGAAATTATACATTTTGTTTATCTTACTGCAGCCGCTGGGTGTCTGGATTTTGTTAGAACAGGATGCTTCCAACTAAGCTGACCTTTAACTCGGCGCCGTTTTTATTCACAGCTGGAGCTGGAGTTGTGCCACCAAAATGCCATGCATGGAGCGTTGCATGTTTGACTGGCAGAATGTGGTGTTCAATCCCATGCTGGCCATGGACCAGGATCAGTCAGACTCTACGCAAATCCTGCAGCTGGATGAGCACCAACTGTCGGAGTGTCGCCCAAATGTACACAAATTTGATTTCTCGCTAAAATATGCACGAAATGGCTAAAACCAGAAATATCTAAGGGCTAGTACAAAAATGTCAGCATACTTTTGTGGGCGTAAATAAAAATATTTAGTTCGTTGTAAAATTTGTTATAGAATTTTATGGGCATGGCTTAAAGTAAGAAGATAAAGCAACATTGGTTTTAAAAATACAGTATAATAAATAAATACATTTAAATTGACTATAGAAATAAAACTTTAAGCCTGAGTGTAAATAAAATATTTAAATATTCACAGAAATAAAATGTGTTTTAATTGAGTAATTAAATATACGATAATGATTAAGTTTAATTGCATGTTCAACAATTTAAAAAAAAAAAACAAACGATATAAAAGCCAAACTGAAAGATGTCTGTGTGTGTGTGTGTGTGCATATTTCAATTTAATTAAAACGATTTCAATTAAATTTCATTTCGCTTTTATTTCGATTCATTCAATTATAGCCAAAAGCCAGAGAAGCACAAATATCACAAATATTCGGCTTAGCTGTGGAGATTCCTGATTTCGGTGTTCGAATGCGTTCAATTTGTTTGCCTGCTGCACAATTTCCAAAGTGCAACAAATTCACATGCGGCCTGTAAAGGCCAAAGTTGAGTTAAAGTTTGGCAAGAGGCCAAAAAGAAAAATACAAAAATACAAAAAAAAAATAACATTGGTCGCCTAAAACAATTAATCATTGCCACATGCGTTGACCTTTTTGTAGGGGCATGTTACAGTTTGAGTAACTGCTGCGATGACAAGTGAGTCAATTAATCTAACGGCCCAATTCCTGTCAAACTGCAGACGACCAAGGTCATGCGATATAATTAAACACGCCCATACTCCTGCTGCTGTTCATGATGATGATGATGATGATGACCATGAGGCTGCCTCTCACCTTGAGGCGCAACAACTGGCGCGACGCATAAATTTCAATTTGTTATGCTCAGCTCCTGTCTGAGAGTTCACCTCAACCGTTGCATGCATTTAAATGCGTGCGTTGCCAATATGCAAAATGTTTTCGTGCCACAACCCAACCCACAATTAGCAGGCTGCCACATAAATTATTGGGCTTTTTGATTATAGCAAGGAAATTATCGCGGAAATTGTTACGCTGCCAAACATGACTTAAATGCACGTACATCCCTCATAATATGCGAAATATGCAAAATATGCGAAATACATGAAATATGTGAAATATGTTGGTCAGCAGATTACTGAAATATACAAAACACGTTATTCGCTTCTAGCACGTTATGGCCTGTCAAGGACATGGGATGCGGCAATTGGAGATGCTCCAATTTCACACATTTTATGGTTCAATTTAACACAAGTTAATCAAATTAAATGAAAATCTAATTAAGTTAAATTATTAATTAAATTATATAGTTGTTCGTTTAGAATTATAATTTTTAAAATATTTATATGGCGGTAAATGGAATTTATTCAAATCGTTTCAACTATAAATATACAAAAAAAAAAAAAAAATCAATAATATTTAATTTCCAGCTCTTTTGTATGCAAAGAATAACAAATTTTCCTATACATTATCTCTATAATCAAATGAATCGATTGATGTCGAATGGTATATCATATCAATAATAATAGTTGCAGCTCTCTCAAATATATAAATACATATATTTTCAAAAATGTTGTTTCTACTTTCTACTTTACCCGCAATGTAATAAGAGATTGCAAACCACTTTCGAGCAAATCCAATGCACTTTGAATGTAGCTTATTCTACAATTGGTTTTTTAAAATCCGATAAATGGCATGCCCTTCCGAAAAGCAAAATTGAAATGCAATTCAATGAAAAACTTTTCTCCGGTTATGCGTGATTTTATGAAAGTCACGTACACATCGCCATTGTCAATCAGTTGAAAATCTCTGTGTGTTTCGAGCGATTTCCGTGATGTGTGCAACGCATTGACAAAGTGACAATTAACGTTTCACGCGACGTATGCGTAATATTTTGGAATTTCCCGGCTTATCTTAGTAATTTACGTGTGTAACTGGCATAATAAATGCAAATTTATGTTAAAGAGCTGCGTAAAGTTTTCCAATTTTATTTAGTTTGTTTTGAGCTTCCCGCAGAACTTTTTCAAGAGCGAGAATGATGGGTTTGAGGTTGGGCCTTAATGTCACGCCCAGTTCAATCGACGTATTTTGGCTCATGAATCTGCGCCTTTGTCTGCGCACCTTTGTTGAACTTTTATCGCTGAAGTGCCAAGAAATTTTAATATGAGGACCTTATTATGCCAAAGTGACATTTTTCAGCTGCCTGCAAACACTGCATTCATTCATAGGCCAACGAGTGTTCTCCAGCAAGCTGCCAACTTTATTTTTATTGCGTTTATAAACTTTGCCCTTACAGAAAAGTGCAGAAAACCCAAAGTTCAAACCCCAAATTTATATATAGTGTACATGTAAACGAACATAAGTAGAAGTGCAATATTTTACCAACCACGGACACAAAATGTATAGTTAAAAAATAAAAAAAAATATATATATATATGAAAAGTTTTGTCGTTTTACAGGCCCAGACACGCCTGAGTACAGGTGTGTAGTAAGCCTAGTTCCATTAAAAATTGTAACCAAAATTGTTTCTGTCTGGCAAGGCAGTGAAACACGCCCTGTCTGGCATTAACAGAGCCGCTAACAGTGTGCCTTTAACAGAGAGCTATGAACAGAGCAACGTTAACAGAGCACGCTCTTCGAAGCTTACTGTTGTCTTGTGTGCTTTTGCCTCTGTTTTGGGTTTTGTCTTTGCTTTTGTGTTTGCAAATGGCAGCAAAGACTGGCCAAAAGCCACGTAGCTGCTTGTTTAAATACAGCACGCACAGTTGTCTGGCATTTTATTCCAAGTTCGGCCGGCTTTTGTTGCAATTGGTGGGTGCGGTTGCCGCATCAACTTCGATAAACAAAGATAGGCGTAATATTATTCAATTAAAATTTTTAATATAATAATTAAGCCTGTCGCAAACAAAAAAAAAAGCACACAAATAAGTGCTGTATAAGAATACAATTAACATGTGAAATAACATATACAAAAAAAAAACGAATATAGTAAAATAAAAATAAATAAGGATATAAACGACTGCCAATAAACTTTGAGAAACTTCGTCCTGTCTAATTAAAAACATAGACAGGCAGATAAAATCAATCCGACAAAATTGAAACATTCCAATTAAGGTTTAAGTTTATGTTGCTTGTCAAAATTCTCCGGAGCGTTTAGCTGACTCGGATACAAAAAATAACGAGACACAAAACCAAAAAATAACAAAACATAGAATTTGTTGTAGATAAAAATATGACAGAAATTAAAGCAGCACAGCAGGCAATTTCTGCAGTAAAAACAACTGCTGAAATAACTGAGGCAATGAAGACTCAAATCACATCCAAAACGACAACAACAACCGGAACTCCAAGACAGAGGACTTTGATGCGTACGGCGGAAATGGATGCCGATACGGATGACGGTGAGACCGATGATGTGACTGTGGATGCTGCGATTACAGCTGCTGTTTCTGCCACGGATGATGTTGATGGAGATGCGGATGATGCGGCTGATAGCATCACATTGGAGTTGGCATTATCACCGAATACACCAACACCGCCACTGCTCACCAATGGCGACGAGGATCTCGCTGAGCTGGACAACAGTAAGCCGTTCAAGGTGGGTTTATCCCGTTTTTCCCAATTTCCCGTCTCCTGTTTCCTGTTCCCATTTCTTTTGCATAGCCAACGGACAAACACTCGTTGGCCTATTCATAGGCCTTTCAATTGTTAACCGACCAGCAATTCGTTAAGTGATTACCGACTTTTTGTTCTGTTTGTTGGGGCAAAACTTTTGGTGCTCAGTGCATGATGTGAAGTGGAAGCAGCCAACAGGATCTGGGCGCCAGGCACTAGCGACTGGCCACTCAAAACCGTTTGGCTTCGAGAGCTCGGCGCTTGCTCTGGCTTGGTTTTTGGGTTTCTCCTCCTTTCTTTATTTTTGGTGCTGGTGATGCGTTTGCATTTTATTCGCCCTTTAGGCATTTTTCGGTTTTCAAGTGCTGCAGCACAAGCTCGGCCAAATTCTTTTGCCTCCAGTCTGCAAACGCCATCAAGTGGATAAAAAAAAAAATAGGTTGAAATTAATTTGCAGAGCTACATACAACAAAGGTTGCCGAAAAATCCGTGTTCTAAAGTGGTATTCTCTATATCAGTTCTTGATCAATAGGCCGACAATAAAGGCAAAGGGCTCCAAATGAATATTCAAAATAAACCAAGCTTGTTTGATTTCCGGACTAATAGAATTTGTTAATCAAATTTAGGATAAACAAGCAATTGGATTTAATTGTATTTTCCGTTTTAAGTAATCCAATTTTTACTTTATAACGTTTAAGTAAATTGATGTAAATTACACAAGCGAATCAAAACTATTTACTTTTCTATGATTTGATAACATATCCCCTGACAACTGGCGGACATAAAAAAACCCAAGTAATCTTTCCAACAGTTTAAAAACTCTGGCAAAGAATTACGACACACTTGAGACCCTTCTGTCGGACTACTTGCTTTCCCTTACATGTCTCAAAAGGCTAAAATCGAATTTGTTAAGGTATTTAGGCACAATTTGTCGACTATGTAAAACCTACAATTAACTTACAGTTTAATTAAATAAACGGCCACAAAATTGCTATTGAAATAACCAGCTTTTTATAGTCTTTTGACATTTAAATTATACGTTTGAAGTATCTTTGATCTTGGCATATAATTTAAAGGGTTTTCTGGAATTACACGCAGTAATTTTGATTCATTATACGTATATGCCAGAAATTTAATATTCCAAAGTAATTAAAACTTGAGCCAATTAAGAAAAAAACTCTCCGGATACGGGTAAAATTTGTGTGTTTTTAACAAGCGGAAGAAGAGGAAGTGAATATTGGGGTTTGCTAACAAGCGGAAGAGCGGAAGTGAATATTGGGGTTCGCTAACAATTGAAATTAATTAAAAAATGTTGGCTATGATAGAGAGGACAATAAATGAAGTATTAAAGAACGTGGCCAACTTGGCCAGTAAGCGTAAATTGGCCACTTACTGCTCATCTGCTACGTAGTAAAACATTAGTGTGTGGCTGCCACAGTGTAGCACTAAGCTGCCGCTTTGTCTGGGGCGCGTTGGTGCCGATAACGATACTGCTGCCACTTGTGCCATGCGTCACCAGACACCAAAGTAGTAGTCACTCCCCACTCCTCACTCCCCACATCTCGAGTGCTTGTGTGCTCTGTCTGCCTGTCTGCGCCCCTAATCGATTTATTGTCGGGATAAAATGTTAAAAAGCGCCATAACAAAATCAACTGGCTCAAGGATCAAGCGACAGGACAAAGTTTATACTTTAACTGGCCAAGCGTTGAAGTGCTCACAAACTGTCTGTGTGGCATATATTTTTTTTTCGGCAAGGCGAAACTATTAATTTATGGTCCATTGAACTAACTCAAAAATTGTTGGTTGGCAATTTGTCGCTGGCAGGGAAACTGCGCAAAAGTTTTCCGACAGTTTTCCTGTTTACCAAGTTAGACGGCACGTGTGTCGTATGCGTAATTTATGTGGCATCCATCTAATTAATAAACATGTACGGCATATTACATGATTTTGACAAGCATCCATTGTTGCTGCTATCTTAATGGGCAACTTGATGTCTATTTGACAGCGTGTCTGTCTCCTTGGCTGACGTGCACCACTTTTTCAACAAATGTAATTAATTAAATTAGCCACATAACGAGCTTACTCTGTGTGTGTGCGTGTGTGTGTGCGGTTGTTTTAATAAGCATATGTCTAAAGGAAGTAGGACATCCTTATCCCAAATCTCTAAGCAATATTTCTTGCTACATCTAAATAAAATAGACTAATTATTTAGCACCTATTAATATTTAGTGCCTGTTGAAATATAATATTATTTTTAATTAAAGCAGACATTTTGACCAAACGAATATAAAATATCATTTACCAGCTCAAGCTTATTACCTGTTTTGTGGTAACATTGGTTACGAGAGGGTTTTTCACTTAGGCTTCAGGGTTATTCTTTGGACATAAATGCAGGTTGATATGAGAAATATGAGCTGATGGAAAGTTTTCGCAAAGTTAAGAGAAAGTAAGTAAGTAACAAAGAAAAGAAAGTTTCACTTAACTTACAAACTTTTTTTTTAAGTAATCTTAAAACGGTTGCATGGAAGCAGCTAATTGAGTTTTGAGGTTACATAATTCTATTCAGCACCTTAACTTTTATTCAATCTGTTGAATTTGGCTTATAAAATTCTTTAATAACTTTGTTAAATATTTTTTATAAAATGTATTTCTCTACTCACGTTTTCTTGTTTCAGTATAATTGCAATTTGAAGACATCCTTTTCTATGTCATGGAATAGCCGTTAGTTAGACTTATTGAAATCGTTAAGCAACTGTATAAGAGGACTTTTTTAAAGCAAGCTAATCTCCATCGCCTCCATCGTCACTTAATAGCTCGTTATGCGGTCATAAGAAATGTGAATGGAGCACACCGTGTGTCCTTATGTGTGGTGAAAATAGGACGACTCCCTGCTGGCTTGGTTGGGTGTAATACGAATGCGACATGAAAAACGCATTTGGCTTTTTTTCTATTTTTTTATTCACCTACGAATGTACAAATAAAACAAATACTTCAGACATGAACACGAAATGCAGAAGCAGAAAGCAACCAAAATCCTTATACAAATGCCATGAAACATGAATGGGCAATAGAAGTAAGGCCGGAATGAATTAAGTTCCACGCACACACATGCTAAAACATGACAACAACAACAACAACAGCAACAGCAATTACAAAAACTGAAGGCTAAAATGGAGTCTCGCATATTGCGTATACGCCACGTTGCGCATTAAAGCAAATAATCGAGTTTTATTCCAGTCCAAGCAAGCGTGCAACTTGAGTGTGTTAGGTGGGGGGGGGGGGGGAGATGAGGGTATATGTTGACTATTTGCTAATAATATGCGTGTCAAGGCGGTGACAAGCATGTAAATTGCGGTGTATTTCATTTCTCTTGTGTCGCCACTCTCCACTCGCCCCTCGATCCTCCGTTTTATTTGTTATTTCTGTAAAATAGCGCTTGATGCTTTTGCAAATGTGGCGACAAAGCAATTTCAATAATCTGATAGCAGCGCAACAAAATGTTGCCCAGTCACGGTTACTGTGGCATTTCGTTGACAATTGTGGCAAATTAGTTGCTATGTTTTCCCACTGAAATATAATATAAATTATAAATTAGTTTTATTTAAATGAAGGGGAGTAACTAGGCATGCAAAAGTTGTCTTTTTTAACCACAATTTAAATTGAGTTTCAAATTCCGCTTTTTAGTTGACAATTGAAAATTGCTGACTTTTCGACTGGGATACAACAATTTTAAAGGCACTTTTGAAGCATTCGCTTGATGGAATGTTTTGTGTTAATTTAGATTTAAAAGCAGCTCAAATGTGCTGCCAAGCAATTGCAGATACGCATTCCTGATGAGGTTTACAATTACCTGCTCCTGACCCCCCCCCATCTCGAGACCGAAATCCTAGTCGAGCACTCTTGCAGTGAGTGGGGCGCACGCGTCTCATTATAGATGCATGACTGCATTGGCATCTGTCCATTGTCCAATGTTTGCTCCTCTCTGCTCTTCCTGACTCGCCAAACTAATATTGATGTGTGAGCACTCAAACTAAATAAAACAGAGACAATCAGTTTGCTGATGGCAATTTTAGACAGTTTCATTTACATGGCTTACAACATATTTGCCAGAATAACTGACAAACTAACCAGAATGATGGGCATCCATCGCGTTGGATGCAATAATTCCCCTTTTTTCACAATTCATATCGATCAACAAATACAACATTTAAAGTGAAATTGTTTCAAAAATTTGTGTTGATTGGAAAAAATCACTTTTAATAATATTTATGCATGTCGAATCTGTGCAACACTTTTTCCATATTCATGTCCATTATTGAATTGGCATTTTGATATGCTGTTTGGCATACAGAAATGAGATGAGATAACCAAATCAAGTTCATCAAAATGTGATACCTACTTTTGTGTTGTTGTTGGCCAAATTGTCAGGCATAGACTTAAGTGCAAAGCCATTCAAAATGATTGAAAGTACTTGACAAATGGGATTTGCCATGATTAAGACTAGGCCATGATAAATTACGCAAAAAAGTGCGAAAGAATTGGCCAAAATGAAGCACCTTGTGCAAAAAATTGAAGTGAAAACCAGTGAAAATCTTTAAATGAAAGCATTTTTCGGTTGGAAGAAAACATCTGTTTTTTTGGTAAGAGAGTTCCGAATTCGCAGCAAAATAAGTTTAAGAAACGCACTTAGAGCAAACAAAGCCAGAGGCCATTGGCACATGGCAGCCAAATAGTCAGCCAGAAACCAGTCCCCCCCTCACATGCTCCCAGGCATACAGGCGGACGGACAATCGGGCAAGGCAGGACTTCAGACTCGCACTCAGTTGGCCAAGTAGCAACCGTGGCCATCAGCAAGTCAGCGAAGTTGGCTTTAAAAGTTTTTGACAAGCAACGAAGAACTTTCAACTCAACTAATATAAAATGCGTTAACTGTTATTACTTTGGCAACATTGTGGCATCCGTAAACTTCTCGTTCAACCCTCTTGTGGCAACACAATACAAGACAGCTCAGTTCGGTGCTGTTCAGTTCGGGCCATGCCAAATGTAAATATAAGTTTAATGGCCAACACGCAGTCGGATAGCCAGGCAGGCGGGCAGCCGGGCAGCCGGGCTAAAAGGAAGCTGGTCACTTTTCATCCATTCGTGCTGGGGGCGTCTCTGCCATATGAATTCGCATAAAATGGCTGATAAGTTTTCATTGTTGTTCGCCAGACGCAACATTGTTGGCTGAAATGATGAAATCTCCTGGCTCCATAATTGGTTTAAGCCAACGTGTGACGATCGATGATTGATATGGCATCTGAAAATGGCTCAACTTAATGGCTTATTGTACATTGCCAGACCCATTATCACGCCCAGACAGTGTCGTTCTCCTCACACAAAGTGAGAATAATACTAATGTTGATTGGACCGTCAAAAATAGATCAATCAAAGGAGGAAAACCCACATTTTGTATATGACATATAATATAAATATATAAAAGGCGTTTTATGCAATTCGACAGCTTTATTTGGGCTGATTACCTTTTTTTGCTGAGTGCTTCACATTTTGCTTTGGCCTATTCAGTTGCCTTCAGTTGCTACTCTTTCTCTAACTCATTTTTGAATGGCTATTTGAAATTGCTTTAAATATTAAATAGACCGTTTTTGCTGCTAAAAATATAATGCGATACCTGACATGATTCAATTGACGTAATTGTGTTTTGTTGCTATTGTTTTGACTTGATTATTAGTGCAAATAACAAATTGATTATCTGCCTGATGCTGCTGGCTGTTTGCTTTTGGCTGTTTTCATTTGGCCGTTGGCTGTTGTCTTATAGGCAATACATAGTTGATAACATCCTTAAAGCAACATATTTCCTTTTTTTTGTTTTTATTGGCAGCTTCGCAGAGTGGGGGAGTGTTTTTGGCATATTTGAAATTAAGGCAAAAATCGCTGTTCCCTTTGGGTTTTTTCCAGTTTCCATTCACTTTGCTGCCTGCTGCCAATCACAAATTCTGACATTTTCATAATAGGTAAATGAGTTCGAGCAAGTTTTAAGCAAGAGTTGTATACATATAGGTATACTTAAAAGAATGTATACAAAATCAAGTGCTCTAGCGGGAATTTTGTTTACATTTAAACTCTTCAGGGAGTTAAATACCCTTGCAAATAATTGAGATTCTTAGAGCGTGTTCTTAATTATATTCATTAATTCGTTAAAAAGTTCCCTCGTCAAGGGTATGCCAATGTTATTGCTTGAATAACAGTTGCTCATTCACTGCACATTAAAGATATATATATATATATACACATATATATATATACTCTGGTTAATTGGAAAAGTGTTTGCGGACTGCCATTTATAGAATAAGTAAATGAGTTGCAGAATTCTTGAGCAAAAGTTGCTAACCTTTGTATGCTCTACAATAAAATCTGACAATTCTGAATCACAGCTCAAATTCTATTCAATATAAGATAATGAAAATCTATATTTTGTCTAAGTAATGGTAAAAACATCAACTTTTCTAATTAAGAGACCACAAAATGAGAATGATGTGAATTATGAGCGATAGTTAAGATTTCCCTTTCTAGAAATTGTTGGGTTATATTTTTTGGGCTGGGAGCATCAGACATTTTTGGGTGTGTATAAACTAATTAATCTCTCGCACACACGCACACACAGGTCAAGGACATCACACGCAACATACGCAAGGCCGTTGTTGCCACAACATTGGCCGAGTTGCGCCTCAAGGTGGCCGTAAAGTTTCAACGGGCTCAGCCAGCGATTCATTTGGACTGCGATGGAACAGAAATTGATGATGAAGAGTATTTTTCGACGCTGGAGGCGAATGCGGAGTTAATTGCCGTTTTTCCTGGCGAACAATGGAGAGATGTAAGCCATGTTTTTCATGTTCACACATTTGGCCGACTGGCTTCACTGTACAGGTATCCCTTTTTGCATTTAACAGCCCAGCGATTATAATGCGAATTTACGGCGCACTTCTTTGGATGCTCAGCGTTTGCGTAAATTGGTCGGCAAACTGCAACAGAATCTGCTGAACGATGACGATTTGGATAAACTATCGAATATGGATCCCAATTCGCTGGCAGATATCACAGGACGCGAGATCAAGGACACCGAACACTGTGTGCACAGCGATGCAGCTCGACGATCGACCGAATTGTCCTGTTAAACGATGAACGATGAAAATGATGGAAATGAGGAAATTGTTGCACTTAGCAAATTTGTGTCTATTAATGTTCAATCACCTAGAAACCTACCTAAATACTCCCAATATTTGTATGGGAAATAGCACAGTGAAACGTCGCTTATGATAGATTTGTAAGGAATTTGTAAGAGATTTTGTATGTCAAGCTGAAACTGATCAGAAAGTTATCAGTTTCGGGTATTTTTGGAGCATGTTTTGATAGCACCTAATGAAAGCGACGATTTTAGGCAGCTTATATATGTATTTGTATATGTATAATTGTAGAGCACTTCCAGTATTCTCCAGGAATAATCATTAATTTTGAAAAAACTAAATTGTCAATGTGAATATGAATAAGTGAAATTAAATTACACTTCCAAACGAAAACTAGTCTGTTCCTAGACCAATATGCTATATAGTATATATACATAGACCAAATGTCCAATCTAGTATGCCCAAAAAGTCTAACCATAACCAAACGACTATAAACCAATTTATAGCTGCTCCAAGCAAACATAGGTGTAAACAAAATCTAATTAATAAACAGGGCTGCCAGATCCCTAAATTCTATGTTCAAAACCGAAACTTATCGATTAACGTGCAATCGCTTCATATATATATTTTGAAAAGATATATATATTAATGCGTGTAAATTTGCTACATATAGTTTTTGGTTAATAGGGAGCAAATTATAATAAAAAAAATAGAATGCAATTTAAATCATTTAATTATAAAAAACTTACAAAACCACAATTAAAGAAAACCAATAGAAAAAAATAAAACTAAAAGAAAACAAATATAAATTGAGATGTAATTATATATTTTGTATAAATGTCTGTGTGTTTCTGCACCTTGTTTAGAAATCAAGTATGAAAAGAATACAATTGAAGGAGGCAAAATGAATTGCAATTTACGATAACAATAGAAACTCTTCTTTTATGCATTGTGTGCACAATTTATAACACGAATATTCCACACAAATCGATCGAATTGAAATGGGTAACTCGGCAAATAAGATAAATGCACGAAAACTTTTTGCATTGTCAGTCAGTTCAAGAATAAATTGAGATTAAATGTGTTATCAGACTTTTGTTTTATTTGTGGCTGCCACAAGGGTAAGTAATGAAAACTCGAAATTAAATTCAAATATTGCATTTTATTGTACATTTGAGTTAATCTGCTGACCAATCTGCTCTCAATCTTTTTTCGCTTATCTAAATCGGTTTAGTTTTATTAAATCTATTGCATAATGACAAAAAAACATGGTTTCAAATTTTACTACTGTATTTAATCTAAAAGCCCAAAGCATGACCAAAAAGTTATGGTAACAAAGTTATAACTGTGAAAAGTTATAAGCCGTTGCCAGGTGCATTTCTGCTTTAAACACTTGATTAAATATGAATAATTTTATTTGGCAATTATTCACATAAAATGGCGAACACTTATTTATATATAGCTGAGAGCTCTAAATTGGCAATTTAAAATCATCAAAAGTATATTATACTTTTATTAAAATATTCATCTTTCCATTTGCATTTGCGCACTTTTGCTAGATTTTGGCCAACATCTTTTCGCCAGTTTCTGTAGTTGTTTGCATATTTTCTTGGAAATTCGTATAACTTTTGCATAAATGCTTAAACAGATATTTGCATTTGGCATAGCTATTTTCTTTTGGCAAAGAATATAACGTTTAAAGTCTTAGCCTTTGGCCAATCTAATTGCATCTGCCATTGGCCATTGGCATTTATAAGAATCATCAAGCTTAAATTCACTTGGCTTAATGTTGACAATGTGTTACCAAATATCAAAGGTCGGCAACAGTCAATTGGCCTAGTGGGCATCCATTTAATGATAATTACTACATGGGTTTTTGTCAAAATTATATGCTGACTGACATCCAAGAGCCACTAATCAGTTTCCGGCTGTCCAATTTGTCCAGCTGACCAGTTGACCAGCTGTAGGTGCAATTTTAATTATGCAAAGTGCCCGATGCAGAGATAAACCAGAGAGAATCTGCACTTAGTTGAGTTAGCAGTGGCATCTGGAGGCAGCTTAGTGCAAATTGAATGCTACTTTTGCGAGCTTATCCATTTTGCATAGGGGCTTATAAGCTATTAGCCAAACAGGCTCAGTGTCACTTTAATAGCAGTTTGCCGAGCCTTACACATAACATCTTTTCATAGTAAAAAAAACCAATAAAATAAAGAAGGAAACACACAATTTATTTGCTTTTGCCAGCAGTTCTGCCGAAAGGTAAACAGTCCCCATGAAAAGTCACTCAAATATTCTTTAAAGTCGCCTAAAGGCTCCTTTTGTGTATGTATGTGTTCCTCTCTGTGTGTGTGTGTGTGTGTGTATCTGTGTGCTGCATAACAAATATAACACCACAAATAAAAAGCACTCTAAAAATGTCGTGTGAATAATGTGTATACAGAATGCCCTGGGCGAAAAAGGAGTTTGATATATGAACAACAATTGAAAAAACATGCACGATGAACAGCAAAAACAAATGCAATAAATTTCTAAAAAAAAAATACCTCTGCCGAGTGCTGCATTTGCCTAAAGTTTTACTAACTGTAAGTGATATTGATTCCTTTTAAATATTTAAGTTTAAAATTTAGTAAGATGATCAAATAACCAGATTGAATTTTACTTAAGCTGGAACTCGACTTTAGTAAGAGTTAAAGTTCTGAATGAGATATTTCGGAAAGTCAATTTAAGTTAGAGTTAAAGATCTAAATGAGATATTTCGGGTTTATGTATGGAATAATAATTAGATATTTAAGATAATGATTTTCTCAGTTTTAGGTAACAACTTAAAGCATAAATATTTTCTGTCAATATAGATTAAATAATAATTAATAATAATTAATAATAACAACTTAAAGCATCTATCTGTTCTGTCAATTTAGATTAAATAAGTTATTATTATTATTTTTGCGAAAATATCGAACTTTTGCATTTTTTTTTAAACAAAATTCATTATAAAAAAATAACTGAATTACATCAGATACGTGATGGATTTAAGTACCTGGCACAAACAGCATGCAAACATTTGGCATTATTTGTGGTATTAATATATAAACCCTTTACAATTACACAGAAACACGTATGGCTCTTCTGTATATTGTTTAATGAATATTTTGAATTAATTTTGGTCACTTTTGAATCACAGCAAAATTGAAATAATCAATTGTCAGCATTGATATAAATTTAATTAAATTAAATCTCAAAGCAAAATTCAACTATCAAACGCCTATTTAAACACTTGACACATGCTTCCATTGCTATGCAATACAAAAATGTGACAAATACTCAGTTTATACACACACACACACACACACACACACACACAAATTGAAATGTGGGTTGACAGCTAAAAAAGGACAATGGATACGGATTTGCATACATATATATTCAATATGTCCAAATATTTGTTGCGAACGGAAATAGGTAAGAAGCGAGAGTGTGAGTGATATACGTTAGCGCACATATGAGTGATATACACACACACACACACACACACACATACATATGCATATGCATAAAGCAGTGGTCAATGCTAAAACTTTGCCAGGGTCGTCGCTTTGTGTCTGTGAAAGTTGATGTTTTTCATATGTATTTTTGGCTAACCAGCTCATTTCCTATGCACCTCACTTTTTGTCAGTTCCTTGTTTTTGCTTATCTCTTTTTTCTTTTATACAGCTGTGTTTTTTTGTTGGTTGTTGTTGTTGTTTTTTGGTTTTTCATTTTTTTTTGTGGTGCTTGTCGAAAAGTTCGAACGTGCGACGCCTGCCAACTGCCAGCGGAGATTGGGGCAAACTGAAAACTGGGCTAGCTGACAGCTGGGATCTGGCCTGGCCTGGCCTGGTCTGGTCGGGCTGCGAGGCGCGGTTTGCATTAACAACTATGAAGAGATTTATGCAAAGGATATGCGCATCTTTGGTATCAGTTACCGTTACTTTTATATGCTTTATAAAACCAACACGCTCAGCTCAGTATGCCCCAGCCAGAGCCACCTGCCACATGCCACTTGATGCCCAGACTTAGTACACCACAGCTCATTGAGCTGTCGGGGGGATTTGCTTGTTGTTTGTATTTGTTTGTCTAGCGATGCTCCAGCGATACTCCAGCTCCAGCTGATATCCTTGAAATTGACGGCAGCTGCGTGAAGTGACGCTTTAATCCTCGAACACTGTCATTGTTGCTGTGTCAAATGTATTAAAAATTGATCGAATTTATTTTTATATGCTTGTTGCCAGAGATGGCGCACCAAATGCGCATCAAGATGCACTTAAGCCAGCCCAATAGCAAAAGTAGCCAAGAGATGTGTGTGTGTGTGTGTGTGTGTGTGTGTCTGTGGTGTGTCTGTGTCTGTGGTGTGTGGGTGTGGCAAATGCGGTTAAGCGTTTTCACAGCTTATCCGTACGAAATCAGGTAAATGCAGAGATTGTGCTGGAAATACAAAAAATATGTATTTTTGTACTGGTTTTGCAACTCTGGCAACAAATTGAGGCAAAAGTCAAAGTACTGTAATAATATTATATCTCTGTGGCAAGTTGTTGCTTATTTTATATGCAGCATATTTTTTCATTGAATCAATTTCTCTTTTAGCTAAATTAATTTTAAGTTGAAATTTAAAATATAAAACGAACCTGTTTTTTCAGCTGTTGGCTGAAGACAAAATAAATAAATATTTTAATGTTATCATTGGTTTTATTTATCGTTTAATGAATATGTATTACAATTTTTTGCTACAAACTAAAAATATGCACAACAATATTGAAAATATAAATGACGCAAATTTGTTTTTTCAAGAAAACAAGAAGGAAAAACATGAAAATCATTAAATATAAAATAAATGAGAATCTAAAATGAAATTGTTGATATTTTTATGCATGTG